>OY756249.1:13752545-14952545 GCA_963576845.1 Megachile leachella
ATTAAGTGCGTCTAAACTTTTGATACGGCCGTAATTCGTCTTTAGGCTAAAAACATATCACTTTGTGACTGCATATGAATGTTTTTGATAGTAATCATAATTTTTCAAGATATTCCATACAGATGCAAAAGACATCATTAGGTGGTGTGTTTTTTATTTAAAAATATAGTGCATCTAAATTTTCGATATGCAGTGTGTATAATAAGTTTATGTTGCCGTTCAAAGTGCATTGTACGTAACATGTATGAATGGATATGATTATATGAAAATTCGTAAAAAGGTATACTCATTTTAAATCAACATCTTCTATTAAAAGAGGTTCAATAACAATTAATATTTTTAGGCTTTAAATAGTTTTTAATTTTACAGAAACATAGTTTTTAAAAAAAAGTAGTAATAAAGTAGAATGAAATAAAAAATGAAAGAAATAGCCAAAAAAATCATAACGTATTTATATACATATTTTTCTTTTTGTCGTGTATTTTATTTTGTTCAAGTCCTGAACACCTTGCACTCGCTGCACTTCTCCTATGACCAACGCTATAAATCATATTCGCTTTCGCTTGCTAGGGGGTTTAAAACCCCCAGATCCAGAGTAAGCTACCTTTCGGCACTTTTGAGTCTTTCTGGAGGTTTTGGTCCATTTTTAGAAAGTTTGACTCTCACAAAAAGTCCTATCTAGCACCGTTTGGTCGGTACATTTGTATACGTGAATGGATAGAGTTTTATAGTATTTTTATGTAGATATCTAAACGTCAGTTCTAAAGTAAAGCGATTTCCTTTGCAAGTTGGACAAATGAAGTTCATTTCCATAGCTGTGAAAATTATATGATGGTACATGTGTATAGCACACGCTACGTAGAAATTATCACTCTTCAACTGCTTCTTTTTTAACAACATTCACAGAATTTTGTTTTTAAACAAAGCAGTGTTTACAAATATCACTCAAAATAGTATTGTGGAAATCTGTAGTAGGATATGTTGAGCGTGCCTTAATTAAGAAAAAAAATAACTACTTTTGTTGTGGCACTTACCGTAACAATAAGATCGTTTTTATGACTTACTCATCAAACCGAGACGTCACTGTTGAAAATCAGTAAATTTCTAAGCGTTATATCTCGAAAACTACTAAAAATCGGGTAGGTACATAAAACCTTGATGAATTCGTCTTGAAAAGCACTATCGCCTGATTAGAAAAAGAATTGTAATTCCACGTATAAATCGAAACTTCACCATCATATCTTTTACATTAATAACAATAAAAAAATTTCGCTTCGGCCAAAACATCGGGCCTCTTTTACCCTGCAATTTCCATATCAGCACTTTTTCGTGACATCAATAGTTCATGAGATATTAAGGTGTAACACTTTGCCGCGGACACCCTGTATGTTAGTTTATATAAAGAGAATTTAACCAGTTAACTGTAGCGATCTTTTCGCAAAGCGCACACTAGTGTGTACCACGATAATCAAGTGGTGACGAGTTGATTTTCAAGAATTTATGGATCTATTTCAAATCATTTACACTTTTTATTTGTTTATTTCATTTCGTGTTGACCTCTAAACATTTTAAACATATTCCTATTTACGAATATAATTTAGTTTTCGCTAAAATTACAATTTAAATATCAAATTGTAACAAAATTTTACGCATGACGGATATAGTCGTCATGACACAAAATTCTGCCACATCTCCATGACGTATATAGTCGTCAAACACACTTAACTGGTTAAATAAACAGTATTAAAGTATTAATTAAAGTAAACTGACGTCATATATCACACATAAAAATCTAAAACTAAATCTTACATTTCATCAAATTTGCCGCTAAATAACCTAATCACTTTTTTCGTATTACAAAAAGACTTCAATACATTAGTAAAAGCACGTTTTTCTCCTCTAAATTCGGTGGCCGTATTCACTCCGTAAATATAAATGATTAATTGTGAATAACGAAAAAAAATATGAGTGAAATATTTTTTCGAAAACTACATATTTTATAGGTTTCATTAAAATCGGTTATTAAAACTTGGGAAATCTACGTTGTGAATATCTTAAAGCAAACGTGAATTTTCACGATTTTACATATCTACCATATGGCGATCCAGTTTTAATTAAATTTTAGTACCAAAAAGAAGTAGTTCACGATCGCATGAGGTATTTCAATTATAGGAAATTTCTTTAGCTCATATTTGACGTATTGTTGAAATTTTACTGCGGTAACGTTCCGTAGTATAAGAAAAAGGAACGAGGAGTTATTTGTTCATTCACAAAATTTGCTTTGTGCGCTACTTGGTTTTCATTATCTTGAAATAGTTACAACATGCAAATTCATTGCATTACAGACACCACGTCGCATAATTGTCTGTACTTGATTTTGTACTCTTGTTAAGTACTTAAAGTTATTTTGTTATTGTTATTCCTAAAAAACATTAATCCGTCTACCTCGATAATTTCGATCCTACATAAATACATTTTTTCTATGTACCCAATTGTACTTTCCGGACAGACCATGTAAAAAAAACACTCACGATAGACAAGGAAATTTATCTATAGGAAAATGATTCATGGTATTTGGAAGGACCATCTCCCCAATTGGTTAGAATAGAAAAATGGACGCTTATACTTGCACATATTTTCGGTGAAGAACTATTGGCTCGAGCGGTCACGCTCACCAAATAGTCTAAAAACAATGACGGTCGGTAAACGTCTCAAGAATGAATGAGATAGCGCGAATTGCGTGATGCAGTTATTATCATTATTATTCTTATTTGCTGATATGTCACACTAAAAGTGTTCACGATAGGAATAGGCGGAGCAACTAAATGGCTTCTTTTATTCTGAGTCGACCTCATCCGCCCCAATTAGTGGGGTATCTATAGTATCTGATAATTAAGAAAGATTTTAGGAAGACTATAAGGACTACTGAAGAAAGGTGTTGGTGAGTTTCCAGATACATTAATCAGTTAACTATGGCGATCTTTTAGTAAAGCGCGTGTCGCGATAATCAAGCGATGACGAGTTAGCTCTCAGGAATTTATGAATCTATCTCAAATCATTTACACCTTTTATTTGTTTACTTCATCTCGTGTTGACCTCTAAACATTTTATACATGTTACAATTTACGAATATAATTAAGTTTTCGCCAAAATTACAACTTAAATATCAAGTTGTAACAAAGTTTTACACATGACGGATATAGTCATTGACACTTGATATTGAAGTAGGATTGAATTCAATTTGTTGCAATAACACTAGCACTGGCTTGCAGAATTAGTACCCCTACTAATATCCTGCTGAGTGAAGCTAAAGTCGTTTCTTTTCGCGAAAGAGTTAACTTTCTTGCTAAAAAGTATCCTTGCAAATGTTATTCTTTCAAAAACTTATCCTCAAACAAAATATTATTTAATAACAGTATTAATCTTGTTTCTATATTCTATATCTAATTTTCTATATTTAAGTTTCTATATCTAATCGTAGAACTAAGCGCGCCCTTATAATAGAAAACTTTCTTAACACATTCGCGACCGCTGACGTGAATTCACGTCATTTTAAATTCTGTTCCTGATTGCCGCTGACGTGAATTCACGTCATTTTAAATTCTATTCCTGGTTGCCGCTGACGTGAATTCAAGTCTTGGTTAGTTGGCTTACTAATTGTTAGGCAAACCGCCTCAATTATGATTTGAACTACACAAAACGAACGCAGCCATTGAAAAACTCAGATAAGTAAGCCGTAATATTGTTGATTCACTTGTCTCAGTTGCAAGTGTGGATTTTGGGAGCGAAGAAAAACAAAGGTAAGGAACAATAATGGCTTATTGTCTACCTATAAAGCAAGTATACAAATTATAAAAATCGTTTTATTTTAAACAACAAATAATTGCAACATTAATATTTCAAAACAAATTTTATCATTTTTATCCTTGCTTTAACGATACAAGTTTGCGGCAACCAGTTTCAGAATTTCATTATTTTCGCCGGTACTCACTCAGTATTAGAAACGGAAAAAATTTGCCGGTCGCGAATGTGTTAACATCACAGATACTGCTTCTAATTTAATGATCCGCGAAAAGCTTCCTATTTTTAATGTCGACTATAATGTATTATTCAAAATTCCGCCATGCGATGTACATTTGAGTCATATGTTGCGTGAGTCCCCTCATCCTGATATTCAACTGTCACGTTTCTTAGAAGACAATTTTCCAAATACCATTGTAATATACACAGATGGGAGCAAAATAGAGAATTTCTAATCGGTAGGTGCTGGAATCTACTGTCCACAACTAAATATTTCGTAAAAAATTAGTTTAAATTCAATCTTCACAACAGAATGCTGTGCCATTAATCAAGCGTTAGATCTGATCATATCTCATTCTAGGGTAAATTTTCTTACTGCTTCTGACTCTCTTAGCGCAATGAAATCACTGCAAAAACCAGTTTTTCATTATAATAAAAATATTCATCTTGTTGAAATTAAAATTAAATATGCCACCTTTGTTTCTAATATTAATCATCAAAATTTTATTAAGTTTATTTGGATTCCAGCGTATATCAGAATTAGCGGTAAGAATGGGCGGGTGAAATACCTTTCCTAGATAACAAAGTTCCACTTACTGACTTACTCTGTGGCTTTAAAATTCAAGCAACGGTACTCACTGATAATTATATTAAAGAGCAAGGTTTTTTTAAAGGTATCAACTTTTTTCGTTATTTTCACAAAGACAGGGGTAAGCCGTGGTTTACTGGGTGCAAACTTACTAGAGATTTTATTACTTTTGTTAATAGATGACCATTATAATTTAAACGCTTCATTAGCCAGAGTAAATTTTATTTTCTACAGTGAGTGTAGGTGTGGAGCGGAATTTGAAAATCTTGACCACGTTATCTGGCAATACCCAGATTACGAGGATGAGCGCAAACTGTTGCGAAACTGTTGTTAGCATTCGCTCTTTTCTGTTTGGTCCCAATATTAGTGGTTTACGTATTATTTTTAATTTTCTGAAACAGTGTTCTATAAAAGAATTTAAGCACAGTTTAAGCATTTATCTGTCAACATTGTATTAATGAATAATTGCATTTTTTTTTCTTATTTTTCAATTTGTATTTACCTATGTATAATTTACATACGAGTGAAGGTAATCTAACCACTGTATTGATCCACTACACTAGATGTACTATTATACCTACTGTAAAGTAATTGTAATGTACTTTATGACTGGCATATAAATCTCACACGATTTGAGGCAATAATAATAAGTAAATAAATAAATAAATTCTATCACATCTCCATGATGGATATAATTGACACACACTTAACTGGTTAAAAGATAACATTCGAAGTTAATGCTACAATATGATTATGTGCAAATCCACCAAAGACAGGCATATTCAAAACGTAGGAAAGTGTAAAAGAATACTCGACGAGATATTTTCAAGGGATCGAGAGCCGGTAAACCTGAAAAAGAGAAAAATTGTATTAATAAACAATTTTTTAATATTACTGATGCAATAATAGTAGAAGAGGAAGTTCGATAGCTATTAAAACATTGAGTAAAGATAAATTTTAACTAGTTTTCATGCTAGTTGCATATCAATATAGATTCCATGAAGTCTGAATTATCGCGGAAATAATATTTATTACCAAAAAAACTTACCTAGTAAAGCAAGAGAAAATACACGGCAATCAAATTGGAATTTGCACTAAATAAAAAGTGAAGAGTGGACACGTTGAAAGGTTATTACAATTAAATAATTAACATGGGAAAAGCTCTGACATTAAGTTCTGATATTAAGAATACCTCTAATTCAGTTAGATAAAATTCAACAATGGAGATAATAAAATAAATAGGTTTACATAAATACTTGTCCATCTGAATATAAGATGTACATAAGAACGAGAGGTAATCACAGAAGTGAAGGCTGAATACATTACAATAAATGTATCGCAAGGGGATTCGTACTCGGACTATCGCTATTTCGTTGTTAAACTTTAAGCTGCAATCATCTTCGTTACAGTATAAGATGGTGATAGTAATTTCGAAGATATTTGTATACAATAGAAACAAACATTTTCACCTGTTTGAAGCGTTGCCTTTTTTACTAAATTTTAAAAAATGAGCCTTGTGATGCACAGAAACAATTAAAGCAAGATTGTACGCAGCATTCTTTTATTGTGTTTATATCTAGTGCACTATAAAACGTTTTTATTATTTTATCCAACTGTATATTTTCATAGAATAAGAAATTATCGATATTAATACAGATGCTTTTAGAACCTACATTTTCATAAATCATTCGAAAATTATCGCCACTAAGCGTCGCTGTTATCGCTAGAAAATATATGTTTATGTGCCAACACATTTGAAAGGTGAATAAAATATAAGCAAGGTATGACGGATAAGGATTTTTCACGCAAATAATGAATAATTAGCATAAGAAATAATAAGTAAACAATGCATGATTAATAATTTATTCCTTGTTCTTCTTTGTATAAAGTTCTGTCTGAATAATGCTCAGTACTGCATATAGTAATGTTCATTTTTCATTCAACAAAGAACTTCTCTGATTTTATTTCTTATGAACAAGGTTATTTAATTGTTTCTTTTATACTGTAAGTAAACTTGAAATTGAAAGGAAGCCAACTGAATGGTGGGCACAGCAATGTTACCATTTTAAGAATTTCACAGTTAATTAATTTAGCTGAATATGCTATAACTGAAAAAGTTACTTCTTGTTTACACGTCAAAAAATAATATGTTAAAAAATGGAAAATAACAACTACGTAATGTCAATATTTCAATATTAATATTATTGTACTTCCAATGAAAAATATTGAGTTCACACAATTTTTATAAATAATATTATTTAGTACGAACGAAAGTAAGCAATTTGGAAAATCTCATGTAGTGTTTAAAAAGCAAAAGCCGGTATAACATATATATTTTTACATGTGTATGAAGCTTAAATAATTTTGTATACATGAATGCCCAAATTGACATAATACTTAATTATACTTTTTATATGTCAATATTACAAATAATTGTCGTAAGGAAGAAAACTTATATCGCTTAACGCATATTCGCAGGAAACTTTTTACAATCTTTAACAGGCACTTTGACCTACATATGTAAATAGTTAAATACTAAGAAAATTGTTGAACTTTTAAATGTCAACAAAATAGTTAAATTTGTCCAAATGGAACTTCCTTGTTTTAAGATTAAAATAATCATTTAATTACAAAGCAAAACGTGTTCTTTCAAATCAGATTGTACATATATGTATACACTAAAAAAGCTATCATACGCAATCAATCATTACATTAAATACAATAAAAGACATGTACTGGGGATCGAAATGCCACAAAGTAATTAAAACTTGAATAATGTGATTGTTTTACCGTAATCCTCTCCTCTTTTCAATTAAAATGAGTATCCAATACACTCGCTGAGTAGTAATGATAAATCACTGGATTACAAAGGAGGAATCATTTTCAAAGTCTTCGTAATACGTTTCAAACCTCTGTAGTACAAACAAAAAATTGTTACCCTGAGCATTTTTTAGCATATTGAACACGAACTATGAATTAACACTTTTGACGCTAATTACTGATAATTTCGATAAAAGAATGGAAATGAGAAGGTTAAAATTACAACTGACAACAGTGCTTGAGTCCTTTGTTCGTAAACCAAAGATTAACGACTTGATATACACATAAGGAACTATATTTCTATAACAAAGAGTAGGTATAACAAAAGGCGATATTCTGATAAAGAATCTACTTTCAGAGAAAAAGGAAATAATGCAACCAATTTGAATATTTATGTAAAATATAAATACCTGTATAAATATGTTTGTACCTGCATATTCATCTCTAATTTATTTGTAACTTATTTATACAAAATATTTTGTAATTTATTTGTAATTTCTAATAAATACAAGTAAATATTAGGTTGAGGAATAAGAGCAGGTGTTGAAAATGCTGCTTTTTACCTTCTTGATATTCCATTTCTGAGTCTCAATAGTAATAACGAACAAATCTACTGAAAAAATCGATTAACACAGTTTTGTAGAGCAGAAAGAGCTCTATCGAATGAATATTATAACCCCTTGCAAACTGCAAAATGTCGCTGTAAGAAAAAAGAAAATGTCAAAACGCTACGAACTTATTCCCCAACCTAATATTTTGTCCTTTCCCTATAATATATTCATCGGTAATTTATTTGTAATAAATATTTTTAACCGACTTCGAAAAAGGAGGAGGTTACTCAATTCGACCTGTATATATTTTTTTTTTCTATGTATATTCGCCGATTATTCCTTACTGGGTGGACCAATCAGAACGAAACCTTTTGCATCTGGTAGGGTCTGACTCCCCATTGGTACCATTCTTAAAGAATTTTCCATTTTTTAATTGCAAAGTATTTTTTTTTTTTCAAAAAAACCGGCAACTTTTGAAAAAAAATTTCTCCGATTTTAATGCTTTTGCAAAGCATCAATGTGTGTCACGATAATAAACTGATGACGAGTTAGCTCCCAAGAATTTATGAATGCATCTCAAATCATTTACATTTTTTATTTGCTTATTTCATTTCGTATTGACCTCTAAACATGTTAAACATATTATAATTTATAAATATAATTGAGTTTTCGCCAAAATTACAATTTGAATATCAAATTGTAACAAAATTTTACGCATGACGAATATAGTCGTCATGACACAAAATTCTGCCACATCTCCATGACGCATATAGTCGTCAAACACACTTAACTGGTTAATTTATACTTATCAAAAATCCGATAGCTTCACAGCAAGAATTACTCCGTGTACTATTGCAACGTCGACTCACCTTCGAACAGACAGAAAGAAACGCGACAAGAAAATTCGAAAATTTTCGTGGGGACGTAACATAAATTGCTCTAATTTACATTTAAATAGGTTTTTACAGGTAGTTACTTTATCATGTAGATAATTTTCATATGTATCCTCATTGCCTCTCTCATTAAAATCATTTCCGAGAAGATCAATATCTACAAATGTAGTATTAGTTTTACAATATGGTATTAGTGTTTGAATATAGCATTTAATGAATTTTAATTATATAATATTGCGAAATAATTGTATTCAGAATTATATATCAGTTAGAACTGAAAGAAAAATTGCAATATTCGAATACTAATAAAAGCCGAGTTTAAAATTCGAATAATTAAAATTGATTTGGAAAATATAAAAGATTTAATTAATTTTTATAGTACTTGTACTTAAAGATAATTAATTTTTCATTGCGTATACTTTGGTTTTCACGTTGAACATTTTAAACATTAGCTGCTGCTATTTACACATTTTTTTAAAATTTCATTTTAGAATACGTAAGCAGTTTGTAAGTTGTCATTATAGCTATTTTTTTTTAAATATTAAAATTAGTGATATATAGCCGGGAAGTAACAGAATGTAAATGAGAGAAAATTACTTTACAACAAATAACTTTAGCAATTTCAGTGTTCTCATTGAATGAATTTTTTTGCAACTTATGGAACAGAAACACGTGATAATATTGAAAAAAAAACATTAAAACCCTATTATTAATTTAAAACAAAATTTTCACAGTAGCTATACATAAAATTTGTTTCAATTCCAAATTTTATTGTTGCAATTTTTTTTCTCATAACGTTGCAATTGCACAAAATGCAATTACGAGTTCAAAATCAGTATTACTTCTTTTTCGTTGAATGTTTGAATGAGTGTTATGGTTGATCATCTCATAAACCCTGTAATATTCGCAAACCGACATTCAGAAATTGTTTATCTCGGTTTCTCGATTAATACAATTATCTTAATACTTGAACGAAATACTTTTACAATTAGCGAAAGAACTGTCGATGCGGTACGTACAAGACAGGACTTCACCTCATTTTACATGTAATGTAAGAAAATGTTTAATACTAAACCTATTGACATATAATATACACTTAATGAAATTTAATTTTTTATGTCAATAAAAACCAACGCACATTTCGGAAAAATAATCTCAACAAATTATGCAACTTATAATTCGAAACTTGTAGAATGGTCATTTGACTATTTTGGTAATCTTATTATTAAATACGGGTAATCCTTCAATTTATGTCATTTGGATTTATTTTTATGGGGATATTTGAAAAGTAAAGTGCAGTATTTGCTGATATATGATTAAAAGTATTACATAACTGAAATCATTCGTATCCAATTTACCGAAGATGAGTTTTCGAGAAAATTTGCTACTCATTGTCAGGAAGAAAAATGCCGATTATGAAAAAGGAATAAAAGGAACATGTTTTAGCAAAGAACGTACTGCTAACAAAAATGTCCGATATAAACACATCTCTAACTCAAAAATTCAAGGAATTTTGAAAATGTACAAATATATACAACATATATAAATATATCACCTGATTTTTACTTCTTGCTACAGTTCACTTGAAGAGGTTACAATTAACCTCTAAAGTTTTATCTATTTTTCGATATTATTCTATAATTCGCAAACTGTAAAAGACAGGGGAAATATTTTAAGAGAAAAGTTACTTTTCATTATATCTGCAAAATTGTGAAAGTTGCTTAAACAATGAAAAACGGGTTACAAGGTAAATAATAATTGTTTCCAATGTTCCTTTCTTCGCGTGAAATCTTAATCTATAGGTGGCTCAAATAATTATTAAGTACTATAATTATTAAGTAGTGCTATAAACGATTGTTTAATAGACTCCGAAATGAACAATATTGCTAAATTCGACAAGTAAAAATTGTTTTCCTGGATGGATCAAACAATTTGTACTTTACAGATAATATTCTTCTGGTGGACACGTTAGCAAAACTTTTAAATATATTTATTGTAAACTATTCTAATTACAATAAAATCGAAAACAAAGTTGTCAACAGCTAATAAGATATTGAAATAATTAGTGTAATTAATTTGAGAATATTTCATTAATGAATTTAATTAATAAATTAATTTATACTATGTTACGAGAACTATCTTATGTTGGTCTACTAACTCGTTGCATCAAATAGTGTGAAATAAAACTTAGAAATAATAAAACAATGCCTAACTGCCTTAATCAGTGAGTTACTGCTAGGTTATTAAAAACGCTCAAATATAAAAAATATCGTTTATCATAAATTAAGACGATTTTTATTAATCATTATTGCACCCAAGTCCATTTATTTGTGTGATTTTCCATACAAACATGTTTTCATGAGAAGTCTTTCACAGTTTTTCATGAAAACAATATTCAGCATGGCCCGAGATCCTAAGAGCTTCGTTACAAATAACAAAAATTATAATGCAGTTCTAACATTTCCCGCGATTACTTTTTATGATTCTTTTATTGGTCCATAAATTAACAGTTTTTACACACGTGATACTGTAAATATCAAAAAATCCATAGTTTACATAGTTCAAAAACACTTAGTCGACACATAAATTATGTAAAATTAAAATAAACACTCTTTGATCTGTCGAAAACCAAGGACATATTTGAATATTGTTATTATTTGGTCAATTAAAGTTATCGTTCGGTATTTAGTATTAATGACCTAGTGTTTTATCGTGAGGTCGCCGGTAAGTATATAAATACGAACGTACATCCATGAAAGGTACAAGTAGCAGAAAGCAGGGAGAAAAGTTAGATTTCCGGCTTTGGCAACTTTTTTGTCAACCAAAACGACGAAATAAGCTACAATATGGCCAACATCAAGTTCGTGATCATTACATTGGCGTGTCTGTTGATTGCAGCACTAGTCCATGCCAGTTCAGAAGGTAACAATACTTAACACTAGAACTACTGACATTAAATGCTCGTTTATCGAAGAATGAAAAATAAAATGAAAAGGGAAATAAATAAATACTAAAGCATCAAGTAACATATCGAACTAGTTTTTACCTCAACAAAATATGATAGACATTTCCATAAAATCACGACAATAAAATTCTTTAATATAAAATGAGAAATCTGAAATGAGTTAGTTTGAGTGGTTGGTAGTTCTAGTTTTAAAGCTCGAACAATGAAAGCGGGTCAGTCATGATCCAGTCCTCTGGAATGTGTCACGCAATGATCTAACGTGTCCAAGTTTTTATAACCAATTAAATTTGTATAATATTCAAGTGAAGAAATGTAAGAAAATGTGCAAAACTTAATCAGTTTTTATCAAATATAATATTATGCGAACATTACCTTAAAAACTAATTAATTATGGTCCGAATTTGGTTTAGATGTTCAAAACTAAGTGTTCGCATATGCAGACTAATATTTTCGCTTATATCGTATAGATCATTTTGCTCATTGCGTGACGTTCTTTTACTCGGATCAGCTTGTTAAAATCCAAATGTAGTATTCTCTTTATATGTCTTCTGAACAGAAAGGAAAAGTGTAATCCATTAAAAGTTCTATTGCATATTTTGTTATTCTGTACAAAATGACCGAAGCAAAATAGTTGTTTCGATATTGATAATTTTTAAATGGTAAATTTAAAATTAGAAATCTTTTCGAGATGAGTGAAAATAAACTTTGACGCAAACGAAGTAAATAAATGAAATTGGAAGTATAAGTAAAGCCAGAGTAATAATTGATTTAAATTATTTTAATAAAATGTTAATATTGAATTTATCAATATAGTATACTTTTTAAAAGCTTTAGAAAAATGTATCTCTGGAGTCTGGGCTCTCAGGCTGGTTACATATTTCATGAAGCTATTTTGGATAATCGCGGCAACGCAACGGTTCGAATTCACTTTAGAATTGTTTAATTTATAATCTTTTAAATGACACATACAACAGTCATTACATTACACATCAGAATTGTGTAACTGCTATCAATAGTCTAATTTTAACTTTTTTAACTGTTAAATTGCAAAATGTAAACATAAGGTAGGAAAGACTATTAAAACGTGTTATTATACTGATAGAAAAAAAAACAACTGTTATTACTAGAACCAAAAGTAGGAACTAAAGCTGCGTAATGACAAATAATTACATACTTACTATTTATTTACGAAAGGGTCGTGGCAATGAAAAATTTTTTCCATTTCTCGTGTTAACAATACAATTAATGTTCTTCTTATAAAGATGATGTACATCAAGAAAATAGCATTATCAGTAGTTGAATGTAATATATTTGGTTCTGTAATATATTATTCATAAAATAATATATCTCTTTCAAAATGTCCTATGCATATTCATATTTTATTTAATATTATACGTACTAACAACAAGTTAATAAATTTCCATATTGATATAGGAAACAATATTATTTACATTGTCGACAGACATATTCCTTTAGCAATTGTTATATTGTCCGATATAAAAAAAAGGCTTTCCGTATTTTCTGACTGTATAAAAATATTTTTTTGCTAACTGAATAATTTCCGGAAACTTAAAAAGAAACTTTTATTTTGACGACCTTAAATGATTGATATATGATAAACGAAAATATTAGCGGTCCTATATCCACTATGTTATTGTCACTTTATCCAACATTCACACGTATGCACGTACAAAAATAAAGAGATACAGATTCAGATTTCACACATACTTATGTGTTACTTATGCCATCTCATTTATACTAGATTTAAATGAAACAAGGAAAATGCTTAGATATGTAAACTTAAACTTTGTGAAAACTTGAATATACGAATTTAAATTCTGCATATATAAATTTAAATTTTGAAAGTTTTTTAGCTTTTTTTCTAGCAACTAATAGAGAACTACTATACATCATATACAACATGCACCAGTGGGTCTACAGACCAGGTGCCGCGAATTCGATTGTATATTTAAAATTTAGTATGTCTAATGTAAATATGTAGGTAGAACAAGAATAAGATGTAGAGATTTTGAAGTGGTCCCAAACGATTAAGCATGCCTGAAACTATTGAAAACAGTACTTATTATTGATTGATTATTGATTTCACGACTACTGACATCAGCGACGATGTGACATATTGTCATCAATGATGAATTATGGAACTTTTATCGTGATTCCGGTCGATTCTATGCATAAAAAATTATCAGAAGCAATATAAAAACACGGTATTTTATCAATTTGAAAACCGACGTCAACGATGACAGGTTCCTATCGTGAAATCGCTGTCAAACTCTATACATATAGGAAATGTAGCTTGTCTCACAAGTCTATTCTCAAAATTTTAAGTCAAACGATCTAAAATTGTAACCAGTAAATACGGACGAACGAGCAAATGCAAATATAATCGTCAGAAAAACTTGACTATGTTCGCCAATTATAGATAATACATGTTTTACATTTTTCATTATTTCTTCTCATTTTGTATTATTTTTGTTCTCAGAATCGTCGGGTGAGAAAAACGGTCTTGACGATCTTCTCAACAAACTTCCATCTACTCTGAAAAATTTAGGCGATGCTCTTCCATTGAAAAAAATAACTGATGCTTTGGCAAAAGACGGTGGTAGGGGTGGCCTCGCCTTTGGCCTGCTCCAGTTGCTATTAGCTCTTTTGGGTGTAAGTATTTTTTAACACTATACCTGCCGACATATAATGTACACTTACTTTGAAATTAAAAATGAAGTTAAAGAATAAATATACAAACGATGAAACATAAATTAGCACACACATTTATTCTGTATCTTGATGAAAATCAATGCTGATTTCAAGGAGTGTACTTTAACAAAATGTGTACTTTATAATAAGAAACTTGTGGACCGGTCATTTGACCGGTCTGGTAGTTTTAGTGTTAACCAAATTCGAATGAAATAACGATTGAAACTGTTTCGAAGACAACTGCTTCAATGATTCCTTTAAACGGACTCTTTTGAAATAAAATGTTACTCTCATGCAGCACATAGGCAACAACAATTTTCTTTGATAAAAAAATAAATTATTCGAATTAATTTCATATTCGCTAATTTGTTGAATACTTTAAAAAAAGATACTGTACAGAAACTGTTACATATATTATTGTTTATATATGTACATTAATTTTTGCAAGATCTCGCTTTATATATTAACACGTACCTTGTTAAAATGCACCACGTGCATTTTTGCCAGATGCGGTTTTTACACTCCACAATGAACTTTTCATGTTCTCGTTATAAAATGTAACATTTGCATATAATATTTCGTAAAGTGATACCTAAATATGGTCTATATACTACATAAGGAAAAAAAAATTAAACAAGATTTAGTTCTGTAGTATAATGTTCCATAGATTGCTCTGAAAATATTATCAATTCCATTGGTAACCAAAGGGAAGAAATAAAAAACTACTTTGCTTTACTATTGTCTAGTAAGATATCTACTAGACAATAGTAACAGAAGGTAGTTTTTTATTAAAAGCCAGCCCATAATATTCAAAGGAGCCAATTGTTCGGAATAAAAAATGGACGCCTAGACTCACACGAACTTTCGCAATAGGAACTATTGGTTATAGTGGTCACGCACCAATTAGGCTAAAACAATGACAGTTGGCAAAGTCTCGGGAATAAGTGAGATAGCGCGAATGATGCCGTTGTTATTGCCATTATTATTCTTATTTATCCATATGTCATGCAAAAGTGTTCACAGGGGGGAGAGATGGTGCGACCGTGTGGCTTCTTTCAATTCTAGGTCGATATCCTACGCGTCAATTCCTATCTCAGTACATGCATTTCAGATTTTACGTAAACCAAGAGCGTATTGTAAATATTTTGCCACTTGCAATAATTTGATTAATTAATTTTTTCTGTTTGGTTTCAGCTACCAGTGGCTCTAATTGGCATTGTAGTTACTCTATTGGTTTCAATATTAACCGCAGTAGTTGGGGCAGTGCTTGCAATACTAAAGGTACTTTAAACATGTACGCTGTGACGTGAAATGAATTTATAATAACAATAAATTAGAATCTCACCAACCGATATTACCTTGTAATTTCTTCTCTCTTTGTAATTTGTTATTAAATACTTCAATAAATCTATAATGTAAATTAAAATATTTTATTACAAGTTATTGGGCTGTTCTACTTACCCTGAAAATTATTGTTTTATTTAAATGACGGAGTGTTAATTTAGAAACTAATTTCTAAATTATTAATATTATAGTAATAAAAGAATAAATTCAGTAACATAAAAACCATTATTACTTTTTTCTGCCTCATCAATTGTTTAATATGGAACTTCAAGAAAATAAAGGAAAGAAGTTGTTTTAAGAAATTGATAAACGTTGATGTAATATCCAATTTTTTGCCTAATAATTGAACAACCTTTTAACGATATAACGGTTAATAGAACCATTAACGGTTTTCGAGATAATGTCACAGTTATTTTAGACTTTTAAGATATTTTAAACTTATTATATTCTTTTTTTAATGTAATCATTAAAATCTAAATTATAAAATATAAACCTTTTTACTTTTAGTACTGAGCATGTACAACCAGATAATAATTTTAATGAGAAAAGTGTAGTAAATCTCTAAATTCTTAAATAGTTGGCATTCTGTCCTGAATGGTTTAAAAATATAAAGTACTTATATTATATTAATTTAGCTTTACTCAAAGTATGAAGTGACACGAATAAATAAAAAATTATGTATACAAAAAAGAATCTTAAAAAATACATTAACCCTTTCGCTCCGACGAGCGTATATGTACGCCCTCGAAGAATGACTATTCATATAAGAATGAGCGTATATGTATATACGCTCTGGAAAAGTGTGCGCTTCATACTATATACACATATCTTTGTTTCATTTCTTACATAAAATACTTTTATTAATCGAGTATCTGGTAATGCTGCATGCCTAAAACAGTTTACTATCATGAAGATAATGATAATAATTTATCAGTGTCAACTACTCACTAATGCGTTCCGCTCATAGCGATCACATTTTGTCACGAGCACTCCATAGCGAAAAGGTTAAAGATTTCCTTGCATTCAAATTAAACAAAAAGTGTGTTGGTTTAATGCTAACACATCATCAACCATTCAAATCCGCAAATATTATAAAATTTAGATCAAAAATATTCGAGAGCAACAAATTTCCTTTTAACAGAAATATTAATATTAGGAAAATGAGCAAATACAATATAACTGGAAAAAGGAGTGCTTATTGAAATTTTCAGTTGCGAATCAGGTCAAGATTCTGATACAAAAAACTTCGCACATTAAGACTTTAGTGGCCGCTCATACGAAACGTCCGTTCATACAACATGTATGCGGACTCGCGCACGTTTATTCGAAAGAAACTAATCTTTGGAATAATAGTTTACAATGAGTCCGAAAACGGTTGACTCTTGTTCTAAGACCGAAGCGAATGACTTAGTGATTGATTATTTTCACGTCCGACACGATTGACGTTAATAAGAACTTTTAATCTGACTCGATTGATTTTCTTATGGATTCTAAGGAAACGCTTGCTCGTCGCTTCCTCGAAATGTTGGAAGTTCAAGAAGGTATGCTGATTGATTTTGATTAGAAACGTTGATTTTCCAATTAATATGCCCCTTGACTTGAGCCCACCCTCCCTTGCGACCTGAGCGCGCCTTTTTTGAAAGAGGGTGGGAAAGATACCGATGAGTACGGGAGAATCTCGAAAGTCGGTAATGCCAGGGTTTTTCCGTTCAGGTGACACGCACGTTTCATCTAATGAAGTATTTTGCAAGTATTTGCAATTAAAAAATAAAAAATTTTTTAAGAATGGTAGCAATGGGGAGTCAGACCCTACCAGATACAAAAGGTTTCGTTCCGATTGGTCCACCCAGTTAGGAGTAATCGGCGAACATACATAGAAAAAAAAAAACAAAAAAAAACAGAAAAAAAAATATACTGATCGAATTGAGTAACCTCCTCCATTTTCGAAGTCGGTTAAAAATAGAGGTTCACGGTAGGAAATAGATTAATTTGCTGTTCCGAGAGAGAGAACGGGGTAAGAACCAACGACCTCTCTTGGACAGCTTAGGGACTCCAGCAGGAGAGTTCGGCGATAAAACCTGGACCCCTGCCTGGAGGAAGGGTTAATGAGAACTTCGAATGAACTTCGACGGGAGGGTTCGGCAAAAATTCCTGGGCGTCTGCCTGCGGAAAGGGTAGTTGTGTAGAGAGACTTCAACAAGAAAGTAGGATAAAAATAAGATAAAGAAACCACTTGGTCACTCCACCTATCCCCTCCGTGAACACTTCTAGCATGACATATCGGCAAATAGGAATAATAATGACAATAACAATTGCATCAAGCAATTGGTTATTTCTTTTAACTCACTTGTCGACTGTCATTGTTTTTATCCTAATTACTGTGCGTGACCGTTCTAGCCAATAATAACGGGACTAAGAATTTCAGCTAAGAATACTTGTTTGTTTAAAAATAGATAACTATAAAATTATAGGATAGGAGGGTGAGGACAAATAACACACGGGTTACGTTTTAACAAAAAAAAAGATTAACACGATATATATTTAAAAATACACACGAAACACACTATACTTTGGACGGCACAGCTTTCCGTCGTCGAAGTTACTTGACAAAGCGCAAAACTACGATTGCCGCACAAATCTCTCGCACGCGCCAAACGCGGTTAAAACAAAAGATGATCGTTGATGGAAAAAACCCATAGCAACGGTCGTTGCATGGAAAAAAACCATGTTAGCACGTGGATAAAATCCTACAAAATTAAAAATATTTTAATGCAGTAAAAAGCACTTTATAGCAGATTTGTTAATACTTCTGCTCTTGCCCTATTGCACATGAAATAAAGTTTCAAAGTATTTAACTTGAAGTAACGCTTTTACTAGTTAATATCAATTAAAAAGTAGTAATTGCGCAAAGCATTCCATATCAACAGTGTAAGGTATTTACTTAGCAGATTGAAAATAATTACGTTTAAATACTAATTTTACAAAAACTAGTCTGCATTTACCCCACTTCATCCTAATCCCCTATTTACAAAGAATGAATAAGTGAACGTTGTTCTCAATTATTCCGTTCGCTATTTAACTGAATTTTGACTAATGATTCTCTACCATACAATTACACTGTCCAGGCGTAGACACTTGTTCATGGTCATAGTCAACTACCGCGCTTAAATCCATCGCTCTCGTATCTTCGGTGCGCGCTATTCGCGTGCCCTGATTGTTCAGTGTTTTTCGTTTATGATTCAAAAACTAAGCTTCAATCAACATTTTGATAAAGGAAAAAATTTTTCACAATCACTCCAGCTACTACCTCATGAAAATACGCTCACTAGTTGCCGAACAGCCCGTATATTTGAATTTCTCATGTTTTCATCATAGATTTCAAATTCGAATCTATCATCACTTCTCTCGTTATCTTGAAAATTTCTCCTATACTTCATCAGTTTTGGGAATCAGAATGTGTATTTATTAAATTTTAAAAATCAAATTTTTGTACACTACACTGAGATTATCAGAAAATATTACCAAGACGGATTATAAATTTTTTTCACAATATACACAACTAAAATAGCTATGCAAACGTAATGAAAATCAAACAATCGTTAAAAGTAAGTTGTAAACTTTCACATAAGTACTTAAAAAGGGACTTTTAATGAATAATTAATATTTACATTACTTATTCATCATAAAATAATAAATGTACACATAAAAAGGGTCAGGCTCTCTAACTGACGATACCCACTTCAAGGACAAATTGCAAGTACCATTACAATAGCGACATAGATCACAAAGTATTAAATTAATATGTTAGACTAAATCTGTGAATCTTATTAAAAACTACTATTAGTGTTAAATTAATCTAAGATTGCAATTCTATGGTAGACTGAGAAAACATAAAGCAAAATAGGAATAAGTAATCTAACACTTAACCAAAGCACTTCAAATTTTTGCCATAAAATTATTACCAAAATAGGTAGACTTTTCCTAGTTTGGTTAATTAATTACTAACAAATTGCATTTATACTAGAAGAATTGTCTACCTAACTTATGTTCTGAGTATACGCGCTTTTATTGTCCACTCACGAATTTTACGGTCGTAATTAGAGATGTAATATAAGTGTTTGAAAAATAGGATCAGCGGTACCGAACATAGATCTGATTCTACCAGACTGCCTAAAAACAAGATCCGGATATACAAATATTCATCTGCGTTCAAAAATTTGAACACAAAAAGAGAAGTGATCTTGGATTGGTTGATGTGGTTGATAAAGATAAGTGCCAACAATTGACGAAAGGATGATCACCATTACAAAATGAGCTATAATAGAATAGTAAACGATATGCAGCATGGAAAAGTTAGGACCTCTGTAAAAGAACATACCTAACTTGTCACGTTATATCAAATACTAATACTATCGATAAAATTATTAGTCCGATAAACTTAGGTCATCGTACAAGGAAACGTTAACCTTCCGTAACATTATTATGGAAACTTTGGCAAAGTATATTATATTTATCAAGTGTTACATGTATATTAAAAGTGTATGTCGTCATTTCCGAAAATAGTGCCTATGCCCACAAATAGTTGAGGTAACAGGGTTAGCGAAATATGTTGCTGAATCTGCCAGAAAACAATGCAAACTATATTCTATAACAAGCTAACTCAGAATACCGATTGTGTCGAATATGAACGGAACAGAATGAACGGAGTCGGAGTTCGCACCGCTCGTGGTGAACAAGTATTTCGGAGTTCTGCTAACGGCAAGAGGTTGTCAAAGTAATTAATCACAAGAAATTTTTTCTGCAAGACTGATTCTATGTTGCAGTTATTACCAAAAAGACTTGAAGAATGGTATTCGATAATTAAAATTGTATAGGTCTTCAAACTAATCGGCGTTACTCGAAAATTTGAGTAATCGCTAATTGATAATACGGTTTGATGTATGGGATACCTTTTATCGGTTATTCACGTTCCGAAAATAATGAATGGTACCTGCGTTACCCACAGTGCAAGTAATTGCCAGCTCAAACAATTTCAGACTCTGCAATTGTCCGCTCTTTTAAAAGTGACTATCTATAGCGCGAGACATCATCTAATTGAAATTTCTTATTTAATATGTATAAATATTATGTTAATATTTTTCATGATTTGCTTCAATTTTTTTCGCTTTATCATTAATGGAGAATCTAAAATTGCAAATCTACTTATAATTAAATTGCAGATGTATCTAAGAAACATGTGATAATTATGTGTATAAAATATACAAATGTAACCTGAAAGTATTTACAGCATGTAATATATGTTATTGTAAATAATATAATATGTCGTGTAGCAATGACGGTTGACTAGAAAATCTGCAGCTTTCTAGATTGCAAGATTAATTATATTTTGTAATCAATATAGTTTTAAATTTTTACACTCGAAAATTTCAGACATCTATATTTATAGTGTTAAATTATTTCAAATGTCACGAACCAAATGCAACTTGCAATATGTCGTCCAAGAGTATGTCTAAACAAAATATTACGTGTATGTATTATAAGTAACGTATGCAATGCATTCTTATGTATATGCAAATATGTAACACACATACATTATGCAAAGAATGCAAAGTAGTATATCTTTCGAATTCTTTAATTATAAAATAAATTTCTGTGCAGATCTTTTATTAAGTTACCTTCTTCTGTACAAATGTACATTTGTATATATAAATATAAAAAACTAAAATAATGAATATAAATATGTATTTATAACTGTATAATATAATATGTATCTGCATTTTGAATTAATCCAAAGTGCTTCAAAGATCGTCACAAAATGTCATATGGTAGAAAAAAGGTTTGAATTCCTTCAAAATTTAATTGAAATAATCTTCAATCGTTTAGCCTTGAAACGTTTGAAACTTTTGCAATTCTTTATATGACGAATGTAGTTGTAATCGTATAAATCAACAAGTTTAGGCTTTAAAACACTCAAAACTTTTAAGATTTCAAGCATTTGTAGCATGTGTACTATTTATTTCTACTACTCATGTATAATTAACTAACATAGTGTAACGTTAATTATACAGATAAAAGTAAATTATATTTAACGATATTTTTCTATATTTATAAGCGTTTTTATCTGAAATGTTGTACTTGCTAAGATATCGTTTGACAAGGAGATGTCGTAATTGACTTCTAATTTTTCAAATAACGCTGAACTTAAATTGTGAAGGATAAGTATGAATAAAATGTAAAATATTGATCAATCATAACACTATTCGAGTGGGACCCTACACTCCCCAAATAGGCTACTGTAGTGTAGTAAAAATCATACATCGTAACACTATTCGAGTGGGACTCTACACTCCTCGAATAGATCATCGTGAACAATCTCACGCAATGTGGATTATAACACGAATCGTAACAACATTGAGCGAGACCCTGTGCTTCTCAAATCAATTAACAACAACATTGAGCGAGACTCTATGCTCCTCAAATCAATTCACAACTTTGGGCGAGACCATGTGCTCCTCAAATCAATTAACAATCATACTCAATAACATACACAACGTATACATACTCATTCACACTTTCACCGTTCAATTATTAACAAATACATATTTTGCAAGGGGTTTTTATGCCGCTTTTTCCCCTAATTCGAGTCTTTCGAGCCAATAAATTATCATAATTTTTTAGGCTGAATTCTGTCAAAATAATTTTTATTTACCCTCCTTCTTAATCAAATTCATATTGTTGCGCCGGCGAGGTTCCTCACATAAAGCCATTTCGAATTGCGAAACACAAACTGAAGATTATAAGAACTTAAACGATTTATTAGAATACACAACGTAACAACACGTCCGAGTGTTTCAAAGTCTCCCGTAGTTCTCCTATTCAAACATCGCGGTTGCTCCCAGCTACCGGAAGTCCTGGCCACTTGATCCGCTCGTCCCGCCTGACGAGTTCCGCGGATCTCTTCAATCTGAAGCCAGGACTAGCTTCATTGCATTTATCGTGAGCTGGTTTCCCATCGCAACAATATATTCCTTTGAAACACGAAAATTCTCCATGTTGGAAAGATTTCGACGATACAGGATTGTTATATATTTTTTTATCACCACATATTTCAAAATTACAGGCATTGTTTCTGTTATCAGAAAAATACATGGAGTTAATAATTCCTAATTCTAGATAATGCAGTTAGCTGTGTTCCTTAAAGACTCTATAATCACAGGCCTAAAATAATCAGCAAGGTTAGATCAATGAGGCCATTTATCCACGACACTCATACCATGAAATTTAATTTGTAAAGAATAGCGTATTTTAACTAACGAATACAAGTTGCATAAATAGGGTAAGGTTGCTCAAGTCGTACCCCCTAAGAAAAAACCTGCATAACAATGAGTATTTAGCAAATATGTAAAAATTTTCACTAGAATGCTATTCGATTCTAGTGTAAATATTATTTTTATTTATTAGCACAACTCTGAACAATCTTTGTGTTGTCATATAAATTAATATAAATTAAAAAAAAGTTGTAAGGATACGACTTACGAAACCAGTGTCTTAAGACGTACCACCTATGGCTTAAGTCATACCTACCTAAAAATACAATTATTATTGTATGTATGTGTGGTAAATTATATTTTTCAGTGAGTTGATAGGCAAGTTTTCTTAGACCAGTTCCAGTAAACCCAAAAAAGCTTGCTTCTAACTTAAATGCATGTGTAACCAACTCTCGTTCTATAGTATTGCTCAAACCCTTGGGCCTTCCAAATTTGACGTTCCCATTTAATCCTAGAAAATGACGTTGTAACGTTGGTTTTGGAATCCCATATTTTCTATGAGCTTCATTAAATCCAATAACACCTTGTGATAATTTGGTTAGCGCCTCTTCCATGTCTTCATTTTTTCAACGATTATAAATTCGTTTTAACATAATAAAAATTTGTAATAAAAATCAAAAACAGAAAAGAAAGAAGAAGGTAAAAAATCGGTCGAAGTAAAAATTTTTAAAGTCAAAAATTTTTAAGCCTATATCGTACCATTTACGATTTAAGTAATGAGTAATATTAAATAACTCGTAAATTTCTCACTGTAGATGAAAATAAAAATTCCATGGTTTTCAAAGCTACATACAACGCTTTAATCACTTTGTTCATCGAGATATAAAACATACCTCCAGTTTCTTTAAATGCAATGCCCAAGTTTTTAAATAATTTTGTGTATTTGGATATTTTTTTGTATATTAGCGCTGTATGTACTTGTGAAAATCATGCAACAGTTGTGTAAACAATTTTTTTTTAGTTATTTAAAGTTACTCACTCTGTATATATATTATACAATTATGTATATTTTTAACCTGTTCAAGCAATAATCATTGCATATATTTACAAGCAAAAGTCTGACTTGTAATTCTACACGAATGGGTAAAAATTGTGACTTTGAAGAAAACTGTTATTTATTAGCAATGTTTAATGTATTTCATTTCAGCGTACACCGTGTTTCTGATATTAGCGTCAAAATTTGTAGACCAATTATTAATCTGCAAACTAAAAAAATGGTCCTTAAAGATTTTAATAAAGTATCAATGTTTACGTATATTTATTCATTTTATGATGTATTTAATAAAAATATGTTTGTTATCTTGTTATATAAAGATATATTATTTATTATTATTTTACAATAGGTTTAATAAAGAGCACGAAGAAAGTATTCGACTAATTTCTTTCTACTATGAGGGTCAAACCTTTTGAATTCATTTCGAAACTTGAGGTCTATTTATATCATATAATTTCGATGCATCGAATCTCCTAAACGTGATATTCTGTAAATTTGACTAATTTATTTGTAATTAAGTGTGTACGTGTCAATGTGAAAATTGTGTCAACGTTTCAATTTATTTTATGCAGAAACGTAGTTATCTCCACGAATTCACTTCTAAAATATCAATATGTGGTCTGTCTTTAAAAAATTAATCATTCTGCAATATACCATGTGTGTACATTTATTTTAGAGAGTCTTTTCCATTTAGAAAGAAGAATCTCTTTCTAAATGGAAGAAGTTGTCCTATTAATGCATACACACTGATATTTTTCTAAGACTCTAAATTATGAAACTAATTTATCTGGTATAACTAATATATACCAAAAAATGGGGAACATGTCATTAACCCTAACTGTACTAGCACATAACATACACACAATGTAAAATTAAAAACAAAGTAATGAAATAAATAAACAAACGGTGAAACATAATTTAACATACATATTAATTCTATATCTTGATAAAAATCAACAAAGATATTAAGTGAAGTGCTTTAAAAAATTCTATAATTTAAAATAAGTAACTTATAAGTAACTTATACATAAACCTATGTCTTACTATAGCTAATGTTAAATGTCACCGAAAATAAAGATTTCTATTCACAAACCTTATACATATTTGTACATTGCTATACACTTATAAATCTTAAATTTTAAACAATGAAATTACTTTCTTTCTAATTAATTATCAGCAGAAAATGCAGGAATAATTTACAAAATTCATTTTGCATAGACAGAGAAACTCTTTCAATTTTGGCGCAACTGATATTTATTATTCATTCAAATACATATGTTTTTTAGGGAGAAATTATCGTACTTAAAGATAAACATCAACCTGTTTTCAGTCATACTTTCCGAGGTTTTGAAAAAATAGTATGTTTTAAAATAAAATAATTTTTCTTGTTTACCATCGAAAAAGGGAGATCACAACACGTCCATTATACAAAATCATACTCTTTAAGATGATCTTGACTTCAATATGTTACAAATGATTGAAAAATGTATAAATCATAATAGAATCTCTTTATATGTTGAAATTAACGTTTATTTGTTAGTAATTGACAGAATTATGTGCAGATTAATATTAAATATATTACGTTTATTAATATAAAAGAATGTTACTGTAATTAAGGGATATAAATGAAGACGCGCTGGTGCACGTTGTGTTGTGCATCACCGGTAGCCGAACTGCAAACAGACAACGCCAAATTAAACAAAAGACATTCGTCTATTACCATTGCTATTAACTAATTTATCGGCAGCCTAGATAGATTCCAGTACCAATGGTAATTTATCATAGAATCGAAAATACGAAATAATAGTTATCTGCAGAGTATGGTCAAACACATTGTCACATCCCAGAAGATAATTCGCTGCAGAAAAATTACACGTTACAAAAGTTAATATCAGTTGAGCGAATTTTGTACTATTTTACATGCAGTTTTCAATCGGTAACGCGTGATGTCGCTAGTTTCGTTGAACAAGGACAGAAAACCTTTTACTAATTACTATTTAAAGATAAGAAAAATGAAAAAATACATTGTCAAGAACAATAATTTGCAGTATATATTGGGGTCGTCAAATCATATAATATCACTTAATAATGTATTTATTTATTATCTTACATGTTTGCAACCTAATAAACAGTAGAAATAATGAACATAAAAAAGAAGGAAGTGATTTTTTAAAAAGAATTATCACAATTAGAGGATTTAAAGTGAATAACGTTAATTCCGAAAACAATAAGTTAAAGCAGGCTATGATTAGTTAGCGTTCTTTGATTCTCAATAAATTTCATTGTCTCCAAAAACTAGTAAAATATACATTTTTCATAATATCATCTTTGTAGTCGAAACGTACGACTTCCGTAATCGAAAATCTGTCATTAACACCAGCAATGATTTATTTAAATTAACGTTGTCTGACTCTAAACCCTTGAATTGTAATATAGAAGTGTTGAAGTTGCGATGTACCGTTAAATCTGTGGACATAAATACTATGACTCAATTTATGATTCGATCTGAAAAAATTTTACGTTACACCTCATTTATACCTGTCTAACCAAGCCTATTACATATTTTGCACTGCTTTATTTATAACACAAGGAAAAATGTGGGAAACAATAACAACATGCCGCCAAACTTTTTATTGTTGCTTCTCATTGAAATAAAAGCAAATTATAGCTTATTCTACAGTTAAGTATGTTTGCTCGAGTGCGCTGATATTGGTCGTATTCAAAACAATTTATCAATAATAAAAAAATAGTTGAAATAAGGTAAAGGTACTATAAGTTAATACTTTCAGGAATTTTTTGTCTATTTATTCACATAGTTCAGGTTAAGTTCACTTTATGGAAAATTTATGAGTAGCAGCCGTTGTACAATCTATTCTTCTATTATATTACAACAAGTCTTCATTCCTTATAGCGGTTGTAAATTTTGTTCTGTTTTTCCTCCAAACATAAAATTTGATTGAATAGTAGACACCTGCGTAAACAGAAAATTTAGGAGTACGTTGAAGGAGTACGTTGTCCGAAAAGTTGTCGCATAATTGTCTATAATTGATTTTGTACTTTTATTGAGTTATTAAAACAATTTTGTTATCGTTATTCCCAAAAAACAGTAATCCATCAACCTCGATTATTTCGATCCTACATTCCTGTTTCGAACGAGCCATATTGCGCTTCAAAGTTACTCTTATTTAAGGAAAAAAATTTTATCCCGCAACCTCATGTGTCACCCAATTTTGTGGATCATTTTACCATTTCACTTTATTGTAAAACAGTGAAGTCTGTATATTATTATAAAGTGCATTCATACATTTTCATTAATTAATATCTAATAAAAGAAATTAAATTTACATATAGATTTATGAAAGTCTAGCATAGAAATGAGTTTTGTATGAAAGTAATGCAAAAAGTGAAAGGCAAAATTTGCCCACGCGCTTGTAAAGACCTGAATTCGTCAGGGTATAAATGCGCGTTTATCAAACTCCGCCAAAGCAGAATACTCTTCGACTTGATTCAGACAGGATCTCCCCGAGGCTAAGTAGGAAAGGAGCAGTTTCACTGGAAACAGCCAAAAGGACTCTCACGTTTTGACTAACTCAGAACGCTGTGTACGGACCTTCAGAAACTCGGGGTTTGCCCTAAACTGAATAATTTATTTGTGCGATCTGTTCTTTGAACCTCGTTGTTTTAAGGAGTGTCATAATCCAACTATTTTTATATTAACTTCATTTTTGTCAAATTACTGATACGATCACCAATTCTCAGAGGCGGTTCTAGATTACACACGTAGCTAACGAGAAGCAGAGCTCTCTATGTAGCAATCTGGTCTCTGAATCCCGTTGCTTTGGGTGGCGAATTCAGCAATTCTGATCAATAATTAGTTAGAGTCATTATTAATTTATACCTTTATGGAACATTGATTCGACCATCAAATCCTCAGAGCCTGTGCTACATTATACCTGCAGCTAGAGAGAAGCAAAGCTCTCTATGCAGCGGCCTTGTGTCTGAAGCTTGTTGTTTTCGGTGACAATGCCAATGTTTCCAATTAATGGGCGATTGTTAAATTCATTGTACAGTCAAATCAGTAACAAACTGTTCCAAGCTAATTTAGTTTGCGACTGACATTAATCATTGTTATGCGTAGCGTTTTCGATATAGCGTTTCTATTACTTGTCAAAGATAACGTCTTTTCATAATCAAACACTGGTTTTCAAATATTATTTTGTCTAACTGTTGACAACAATGTAATATTTTACATTTATTAATTATCTTTAATATAATTGTGAATTGCGTTAATGATTTACTAAACGTAGCATTTTCAAAACAATATATCAATCACCTTTTTATAATATAGATTTACCTAATATCGCTAATATTCAAATATTTTCTTCCATTATTTCGCAGTTTTACTATTATGCAATTCAATTTGTTATATAAAATCTTAAAATAATTTACCACAATATGCCACTAAAAAAATTTTATTTAACATTATTAAAATGCAGTGTAATCAAAAATGGTTGTCCTGTGCAGGTTTCACAGAATGTAATAAAAATTTATTTTGTCATCAACAAAACAAGCTTGGTGTTTAACATATTAATTATTTCAAATTTTTATGTTATTTAACCTTTATCTATTACTGAGGGAAAACAAACGTTTACTCTCTCCCACAAGCAATCACATATGCGATATAAAGCAATGGATATAGGAAGTTAGTAGTCTAATTTTTATGCCCTATATCGATTTAACTATCAATAAATACACCTGACACAGTTGCAGATCCGCTTTCGGATCTCTTGGTACATGCACGCCATTGCTACACGACCATGGAGTGTGCATAATTTGAAGCACGGAGATGCACGGCTCGTCCATTCAAATCCGATTCTGTGGTCAGCTTATTCAAGCTTTGGTCGCGCAATTGGAGACGAATCGAATGCAGCGACGGCTGACAAGGAATTCTGATAATAGAGGGTTTAGAGGAACAGGAATGTACGTGTACGATCTGTTTTAAGGCAAATTTGGTGTTAACATGATTAGACTACTTACTATCAGATATACAATACAATCTTATTAGATGACACAGAGTTGTAAATGCAGAAAAAATGATAGAAAGAGCTAAATAAATTTATCTCCTTCCACTACCAATAACAATGAAGACTAGATGCAGGATACTTTCGCACAGACGTTATAACAAAGTTGTATAAATTTTCTCGGAAGCCAATGTACACAAAATCTCATAGACTTATAGTTCCTAGTTACTGGATATTTTATAAGAAATAAAAGTTTATGATAAAAAAAGATAAAAATATCTTAAAATAACTTTTAAGACGCTTATGCATTAAAAAAAATAGTACCATTTGGTTCCCCAATCTAAATGCTAAAGAATACATCTCAGGTACTTTTTCTTAAATCACATGTCTTCGAGATATTTTACATTGTCAACTTAAATGGGATAGCCTGTATAAATAGCATCAGTGTGTAGACAACCTAGTAATTAGGGCGAATGGAATCGACAAAAGTAAGAGAATACTCAGTTCTGTCTATCTCTACCTTAAATACATTCAGGGTGGCATATGCATAAATAAGAATAATAATGGCGATAACAATTGCATTACGCAATTCGCAGTATCTCACTCACTCCTGAGACGTTTGTAAACAGGTTTTGGTCCAATTGGTGTGAGTTAAAGCTAATAGTTCCTACCGCCGAAAATAAGTGAGCGTCTAGATGTTTATTTTTGTATTCTAACCATTTGGGTAATCCTTCGAAACAGTTGGATCAGCTTCCTATGCACCAAGTTCTGACTTGACTACGATACTTTTGAAATTGAATTTGTGTTGGTCAGAAAATGGAAGAAGAATAAGGAGACAGTTCTGGAACCTGCTGGTGGAATCATTAGTAAGATGACTTAACAGAGTCCGTGATTTACTCCTACGAAAAAAAACACACAGCTGTTGTCGCAGCCAGGTCAATGAACTTTATTTCGCTAACACGTTTCATTATTACTTTTCACTGCGATATGTTTTTGTCACTATTAAATAATTTTCTAATTTAGTAACGATGGATATTGTTCCGTCCGACGGTACATCTGGGTGAGGATTTCGAAAGTTTATTTATGATCGGTCCGTTAGACAGCCGTTTTTGAGTTAAAATATTTCGGGTTTTTTCCAGCTATTAATTTTACTACATGTCTTGCCATAAATCTAGAGTTAATTTTCGCTATGAAGGGTGGGCCTAATCCTAAGGAGCACGCTGATTGGAATTTCGTAAAAAAGTAAAAAACCAATCAGCGTACTACCTCTGACTCCATCATCGACGTAGGAGTCAAGACGACATCGAGTCGTCAGATACACTTTCATATTCTTTCGAGAAACACCGCTCATATATTCGCTCTTTAAAACCTCCAACAGTCAGGAGTATTTGAAACATTGCTTGTAACATTAAGTGTTAGAAGCAAATCGCGTTGCGGTATCATTCAATTTTTTTTATCGTGACGTAGTAGCGTTACATTCGACACGCTACAGATATGTAAGGTTATCAGTAATACTAATGGTAAAGGGCAGGGTTTATCGAATAATTTAATGGCCGCGATTTAGCAAATACTGACAGGTTTTTAACAGTGACTTTTTTTAGCAAATGCCAATACAAGAATGTCTTCATAGACACGATCTCGTCTTGAGGACATCCCCGTTAGTATGGACGTTTAAGGTACTTAGGCCCACCGAAGTTTCCCTGAGAAAGGGGAAGTACAATGATAAAAGGCATACGGCCTGTGTCAATCGTTCGTCGATTTCTATTTTTAACGGAGTTCGAAAAAGGAGGAGGTTACTCAATTCGACCTGTATATATTTTTTTTTTTTTTCTTCCTTTTTTCTGTGTATGTTCGCCGATTACTCCTAGGCGGGTGGTCCGATCGGAACGAAACCTTTTGCATCTCGTAGTGTCTGACACCCCATTGGTACCATTATTAAAAAATTTTTCATTTTTTAATTGCAAAGTATTTTTTTTTGCACAAAACTCGGCAACTTTCGAAAAAAAATTTCTCCGATTTTAATGCGCTTTTAATATGTTATCATGGATATGATTCTGAACAATTTTGTTCGTATGGAAATTTCACGGAAAGCTTTAGTTTTCGAGATATTAGCAAAAAACTATTATTATTAATCTTAGTGGAACGTCAAGTGCTATGCACCGGAAAACTAAGAAAGGGCAATCACAATGCACTGTCCCAAAACACTCATTAAGCTTTACCGCTCTAACACCCGAGTTTTGCAGCAAGATGAGTTCACGTGGACGTTGGTGTATTATACTTAATTATGCTCATGGCACTTACGCAGACCAAAAAAAAGCCCTGAAGAGTTGTGTTACACTATCCTATACAATTCTCCCCATTCCACTAAAAAGCGTGAAATAAAATAATTTTCAGAAAAAAAATACACCGACTTCGAAAAGCACTAAAAAGTTTAAAATAATTTCTATTTCCTAATGAAGTAATTTCTATCTCATTCAATCATACAATTACGTAACAGATATGAATGAAGCCTATTTACTCGTTAGGTAGTATATTAAATACATTTCAACCTTTTCGGAGGCGGCGCAAAATTAAAAATACCTTAGTAAACGTTGCTCCCAATAACCAGTTGATTGTGGTATCTAAGAACCTATAAATGGAGCCCACGACGCGGGATTTACGAAATTTGCGTCGCCTCCGAAAAGGTTGAAATGTATTTAATATACTACCTAACGAGTAAATAGGTTTCATTCATATCTGTTACGTAATTGTATGATTGAATGAGATAGAAATTACTTCATTAGGAAATAGAAATTATTTTATACTTTTTAGTGCATTTCGAAGTCGGTGTATTTTCTTTCTAAAAATCATTTTATCGTCATTTTAATTTTGGATGGAAATATATAATCGAACTACATAATCGTGATAACCATATTAATTAATATTAATTACTTATTACCTTATTATTAATAACTCGTAATTCAAAAGAAAATATTCTATCAGCGTTTAATTTTATATAAAAGAAGAAATCAATTTTGTTAAATATTTAGAACCAAATGAGTAATTATCAAAAGGGTTCAACACTCATTCAAAAGCGTATGCCAAAAAGAATTATTCGGTTAATTGTTAATAATACCAATTTTTTAACTTGCAGTAAGTAACCCTCATAGTTTATTATGAGCCAAATACGAATATATAAACCGTTCTTTTGTTGTGCTTATTGTTATCGAAAAAAATTGATTTTTAATAGCAATTACAAATTTCAATCTCCAATGATATTTTATGGATTTATGGTAATAATTATTCAATTGCTTTCAAAACCAAATTATTTTTCGGATTACTTCAAATAAGATAATATCAATACTTATTTATATTAAACATTTAAACATGATTAAATGACGATCAAGTTGAAAAGTACTTACATACAATATGCTTTTGTCTGAAAAAAAGAACATGAGAAAAAATCTAACTACGTTAAACAACGCAGAAAAAATTGCTTACAAAATGTATCAAAAGAACGTAAAAATTGTGCTTCATTTATAACATATAAGCTTAATAATTTATCGTAATATAAAACAACGAAACAAATGCGACATATTTGACAGACAAGACGATCATCGACATCTTGAATTAATGTCACCACTGTATTGCAGGTGACTAAGGTGACTGGATAGGTGTATACTCACATAATAAATGTTAGGACTAATTTGCGCAAGAAAAGAGAATGAAGTACCTCGAACGCCATCTCTGAGGCATACTATCTACAAAACCTTGGAAAAATAAGTTACGTACATACTTAATACGTACATACTTACGTACATTCCTTTAATTGCATGTATTGCACATTATTATGAAGACATTACACCTCACAGAAATACAATTTACGCGTTTAGATCTTCCGTACGTCGAATACTGCCAACAGTACGCGCCCATAACGCGGAACATATAGGATACCTTACTCAGTCCCCATATTTTTATAAAGGCACTTAGGGACCCTTAAATTCTTTTTTTAAATGAATTAGAATAAAAAATATAGCATAATACAATTGCCAGAATACTATGTATAGAAATCAGTCGTGAACCGAACGGAAGGTATGAAATGTACGTATAACTTCAACGACAGTAATATTTTTTCCACAAGCGAAATTAAAAATTCCAATTTATCCGTATTTTTTCTTTGGACCCATAGTTTATGTATGTGAAATTTGATTAAAATGGAACGTTTTATTAAAAAAAATTTGCAAAATAATGTTAATTTTTAACATATTTTTTAAACAAATAAATTTTTCAAAAATCCACTTACGCCATATTATTGGCCTTTAAAAACAGAAAAATTTGTACTTTGAACTTTTTGTCTAGGCCTCATAGTTCCCGAGATATTTGCGAAAATAGTATTTTCAACCCCAACTTTAAGGGTTATTTTCACCACTTCAGAGTGGATGTTTGCCGATAAAAAAAAATACGTGTCAAACATTTTTTCGAGTTCTATAACATATAAAAATTTCATCAAAATCGGCGTGTATCAATTGGGTGATGACCCTTGTAAGTACAGAGCTATCATCATCGTTACAATATTTCATATTGTGTAGCTATCTCGTCAGACATGTTTTCTACAACCTAATGACTTTTACGTTTTTATTACTTTCAAACCGATAACCAAACAAATAGTTTACACTTATATCACTGTACACTTATAATCCTCACTAGGATTAAATCTGACGTAGAATTGGAATGGAATATCTAATGCAGTACCTCATTGAAATGAAATAAATCAATTACCGCGTACGTTTAATTTTAAAAATACAGAAACAACTTAAATATAGCTTACCCATTGATTCGTGAAGAAACTAGCTTCGATAAAAAATATTTGTATCACTGGGTAGATTCATCGTTAAGGACATCAACAGCTGATGTCCTGGCAGGGTCAATGAACTCTCAATTTATTTCACTGTTTCTTTCTAATAATTGCACAACATAAGCACGACCGGTAAAAGGACCGAATGAAAACACATGAACAATTATTCACAGATATGTATGATTAACGATATGCTATATTCCCATTATAAAGTATCCGAATTGAAATCGAAATAATATTACATATTTTATTAGAAGACATTGTTAGACTGGCCACGGATCGCGGTTTCGTTGCCGATCACGAGGCATACGTCGCGAACGGTTGCCATGCAACGATAATCTATTGAACGACTGCGGCGTCGATCGACAGTCATCGTTTATTGTCGAAAGAAATGTATCGAAATAAAACGTATCGTTGTTTTTAACAGAAAATTCTGCTTTCTTGCTTTTAAGATAATATAGTTAAGTTATTTATGAATATTCGTTCACGTGTTTTCAATCATCCTATTTACGTGTCGGATTTACAGTGAAAATTAGTGAAAAATAAAAAAGAAAAATGATAATGACAACTAATAATGAAAGGTGACAGTGAAGTTTCTTGAAAGTTTTTTGAGAGATTCTGTTATTTATACTGACAGTAAAGATCGGTGGATTGACCCAGTGACAGAGATGCATTTTAATCGTGATTATTTGTAGTTTAATGGGTGAGTTACATTGAAATTTGTTAATTATTCAACTACAAATTTTTATTTGTTGATTGGAAAGGTTATTTAATTTTTTAAAAATGAGAATTTCCATATTTTATCTATTATTTCTTTGCGATAACAAATAAATGTATCGAATAAATTCGACTTATTCTGATTACGTGAGTAAGAGCTAATTTCTTTATTTCGTATGCATTAATAAATGATAATTCAATAATAATTCGTTTTTTTTTTTCATTCGTTTTTCAATGTAACGTTCATCTAACAGCTTTCTATCATACCGACGCTATACCGACGTGGTATCGATACGCTTGTTCATGATCACGATCGACTATCATTTTCGAAGCTGTCGCTCTCACGTCTCGCGCTCTGATTGGTCCGTGTTTTTGCTTAATAATTCAAAAACGAAGCTTCAAACCCCATTTTTGCAAAGGAAAATCTTGTTCAGAATGACGTCCTCTACCACCCCTTTCAGGGAGTAACACTAGTTACGGGACACCCTGTATATAAGTGGTTAGCATTATTGCTTACTTAAGAATAGGGTGCAAAATCTTCTAGCGCGTCCCCAAGCGTTATCCGGTTCAGGCGTCGGTCACTAGATGTCATAACGAGACGGTATTTTGTGGCGACTCACTCTTATCACTGCTCGCCGTCACTAGATGGCGTATAACACCTTTTCCAGCTTTCTCACAAGTGCTCGGCAAATGTCTGATTCATTACCAGGTATTAGATAGAAAGTTTGGGATGAAAGAAGACGTTATTTGCAACATATTTAGCTATATGAAGTCGGGTAAATGCAGACTGGTTTTTGTAAAGTTGGTATTTAAACGTACGTGTTTTCAGTCTGTCGTGTAAATACTTGACACCATCGATATTGAACGTTTTGCACAATTACTACTATTTAATTAATATTAACTAGGACCATAATTTTCCTTGTACATTTTGCTTAAAATGCTTAAAATTACTCTGCACTTTCCCCGAAAATGGGGTAAAAGCGTAACTTGTAGTTGAAAATACTTTGAAACTTTATTTCATGTACACTGGAGCAAGAGCAGTATTATTAAAAAATCTGCTATAAAATGCTCTTTACTGTATTAAAATATATTGTTTAGTCTTATAGTACGTGCAGTTTTGTGCGCTATTTATGACGAATAGCTTACATCAACTTGCAGTACATTACTACATACTAGATAAAGAAATTTCGCTCATATTGTAATAAAAATAGCCTGTATATACACTTGTCTCGTTAACGAACTTACCCCACTTCATCTTAATACTTGTACACAAAGTATCAAGATTTTTAATATATAGTCTACTTTGTTAATTTTGCTTATGACTGTGCATGTGCATGAAAAACGGTGTATAATCAGTACATTTAATATTATAAAGCAACATGTACTGGGAGTCCAGAATAAGGGTTTTCACTCCTAAGCAAAGAAAATACATTCCTAGGCCTCCTTGAAAAAAGGCGTTAGCATAAATGTCAAAACAATCAAATGAGCATTACATAAGTTTTGAACTATAAGTTATATAATTTTTTTTTTTTATTTAAGCTTAAGTTGAACTCTCATAAGAGAATTATAAAGCTGTACATGAGGCTTACAGTTAGTTGTACAAGAGGTTATACAGGCTTATGGTCTTACAGTAGAGTATAAGAATATTATGTTCAATGGCATTTTACACTTTTATGTTATTTTTTTCCAAAAAACTGTATATTGCGAGACACGCTTCAATGTTTGGTTTATGGAGCAAGGATTTAACATTAAGCGGTGGAAATAGACCGAGTTTATTTAATTTTTCCATCAGATCGATTCTTTGGAAACTCTAATAAGGAACATTGCCAAAGTATTTGGTTCAGATCTTGTGTTTCAAAGCCGCAGTTGCATTTAGCATCTTCTACAATGTGAACATGCGCCAGAGATGCAGCAAGGTTATAGTGGTCTGATCTACAACGACTAATCATAACTATAACTTCGCGTGGAAGATTTTTGTTTGAAAACCATGGCTTAACACTGTCTTCAAAATAATACCGAACGTATTCTTTTCCTTTTTTTTTTCCTTGTTGCTGAATGAATTCTCTTGTATTAGTGTTACATTTTCTTTTAAAGGATTCTCGGAAGTCGGTAAAAGAGATGTGCATTCGGTTTTCATTTTGTTTGGTAGCCACTTTTGCTAAATGGTCAGCTTCGTCATTAATGTCTGTGTGTGAGGGGATCCAAATAAACTCTATAGAGCTGTCGTTAGAGGTATTTTGTTTAAATTTAAAGTACTTTTTTCTAATTTCCAGAATGTAAGGGTTTACTTTTATATCTATCTTTGAGCTTTGAAGGCAGAGAAGGGTACTGAGAGAATCGGTGAGAATTTTAAAATTATGATCGACATTAAGAAGAGCAATATCGAGAGCATCGTTTAAAGCAATGCATTCCGCAGTAAAAATAGAAGCTTCAGGAGGTATACTTCTTTTGATCGAAATACTGAGGTCTTTGCATATACAGGCGGTCCCTACAGATTTTGAACTCGGTGTTTTGCTGCCGTCAGTATAAATCACGCATAACTTGCAATTAAATAACCAGTTATTTAAGATAGAATTGGAGTGCCTACTATGGTTTAGCGTGTTTCCAAGTTTAGTATTAATTAATACCGTGCCCATCACAGTGTTGTAATTTGAACCATAGATACTGTAATGATTATCAATCCATAAGTTCTTCTTTATGTCAGGGATATCATCTATGCATTGTTTTAAGAGACATTTTCTTTTACGCTTTATAGTTATGGTACTTAAGTAAAATTGTGTAATTGCTTTATTAACTTGCAGGCCAGTGTTCGAAAGGACCTTTGCTAGATAATTATAGCATAAAAGCTTTGTTCGTTCATAAATAGGCGGTAGCTTCGATTCCGCTAATGAAATGTTTGTGGGTGTGCTTGTTCGGTAACCCAAGGCAGATCTAATCGCGGCATATTGTATTTTTTCTGATTTATCTCTTAAGTTTTTACGAGATGGAAAATAGATAAAGCACCCGTAATCTATATGCGAATAAACAAAGCTTTTGTACATGGTTAAAAGCATTGTTGGATCAGAACCCTATCTTATTCCAGAAAGAAATTTTACAATATTGAGAGCATTAATACATTTTCTTTGGACATGGTTTACATGCGATCGGAAGGTCATACTGTAGTCAAAAATTATACCTAGAAACCGGATAGAGTCGGAAGATTTCACCACATACTCATCTATTTTAATTTCAGTTTGACCAGGGCGGATATTTTTTTTGTTAAAATGAAGTAGTGCCGTTTTCTGCGGGCATAATTCTAATCCTAAGGAAAGAAAGTTGTCTTTGATGATAAATATAGATTTTTCAATGAGACGTTTACATTTATTTACTGAAGAAACTTTCGAATAGATTGCAAAATCATCCGCAAATTGAGAAACAGAGATACTTCTAGGCAAATTATTGATAATGTCTGAGACGTATAATATATACAAAAGTGGGCTAAGAACACCCCCCCTGAGGGATGCCTTTGTAAACATATCTGACTGCATTGCTCGTTAATTCTGTAAAAATTTCTCTTTGGTATGTAAGAAATTTCACGAATCTTATTAAGCGGTATGAACATCCATTAGTGGCTAATTTGTTCAGTAAAATTTCGCTATTAACGTTATCAAAGGCACCTTCAATATCCAAAAATACTGCTAGCGTATCCTCCTTGTTGAGAAATCCTTCTTCTACCGACAAGGTAAGGCTGGTAAGGTTATCAGAGACCTTTGCGAAATCCTGTTTGACTTATTGGCAGTAGATTATTGTGTTCTAACCACCACTGTAATCTATTTTTAATAAGAGTTTCGAATAGTTTACAAAAACAAGATGAAAGGGTTATTGATCGAACGGTTTTCTTGTCGGATTTCTCAATAAAGTGGATTTATGATTGTTTCCATTTCAACGGATAATCATTTGTAGTATAAGTTTGGTTATATATGTCTAAAAGATTTAATTTTCATTCTGGTAAAGAAGTCACATGTGAACGCCTTAATGTTCAGTCGTCTGTTTATTTATTCTTCCACTTTATTTTTAATATTAAATTTTTTATTATTATTATTTACATTACATTTACAACTGGCTCTAGTGAGCCAACCAGCAAATTTGATAATTAGTATATCGCATGCGTGTGGATAACACTCGGTAGTGTTACCACTCCCAATTCTTCATTGTCTGTCAAGTAGGTCATGTGCTTTCGTCCTCTTCAGCCTTCTGATTTTGGATGTGTTTTTTAAATTTTTAGCCAGTTTGCTAGGATGTGTTTCCAGCTTGTTGTTGTGTGCTGTTGCGTATTTTTGAATTTGTTCTTTTACGTATATTATTCCTAGGTCTTTATGAAGAGTTTCCCCGTTGACATACCATGGGGCGGCTGTAATTGTTCTTGAAGCCTTGTTCTGAAATCTCTGTATAATATTTAATTTACTTTCTTTTGCACAGCCCCAAAGCTGGATGCCGCAAGTCCATATTGGAATGATCGCCACTTTATATAGCAGCAATATATTTTGTAATGAGAGAGGTGATTTATAACCTAGTATCCAATACAGTTTTTTCATTTTTATGTCTAATTGTTTTCTTTTCAATTGATGTAATTTTTCCACGTAAGCCTTTCGTCCAGATGTATGCCGAGATATTTTACACTGTTCCTTGTAACAAGATTCTCCTCATTAATTTTGATTTCCGAGTCTTCGACATGTTTTGATGTAAAAGTGATGTGACTAGACTTTTTTACATTTATTATGATTTTCCATTTTTGAGCCCATTCAGCTATTTTGTTCAGAGATTCCTGTAGCAGTTTTGCTGCTTTTGATGGGGTTTTATGCGACACTAAAATTGCTGTGTCATCGGCGTACTGTTATGGTATGACATATTATCATCGATGTCTCATCCTCCGCAGTCATCGTATACTTTCAAAGGGCACCGATAACCGAAACCAACACCGTCGCCATCCTCCATGCGTCACAACCGCCCTATCAACCTAGTCATAGTTTGTATTTGAAAGGACATAAAAACCCCGGACATTTCCTCAAAACAGTGCAGTTATCCTGAGACTACCATCTTTACAACAGTACTCTGTACGTGATCCCGGACCTTTTTAATAAATCTTTGAAAGTAGTAATTTTGGTGATATTTTATTACGTCTCCTTGCTGTGGCTTAACAGTTCGTAGCTGTTATTACACTTTCGGTACATGGGAGGTCCACTGTAAAAATCTGATATAGTGTGGGCCCTAATACATTTCCTTGTTGAACTCCAGCTAAGATTGGATGTATTGTGGAGAGACTGCCATTTTGGTTTACGTGAAAGTATCTTTCACTTAAGTATGATTTGAAGAAGGTGTAATAGTTGTGAGTGAGGTTCTGTTTGATTTTATGTAGTAGTCCTGTATGCCAGACCTTGTCGAAGGCTTGACTTATATCTATGAAAGCAGCAGGGCAAACTCGGTGTTCCTCAAAACTAGTTTGAATTTCGTTTACTATACGGTGTATTTGTTCAATTGTGGAATGTTGATTACGAAACCCAAATTGATGTTGAGGTATTAAGTGTTGCGAATTGTTCGGAATATCATTAGTCCAATATTTATGTTCTGTCGGACCCAAGAGCGTTTCATTCTTGGAATTTTAAACGGATATTTTGGACCATATGAGTGTCTCCACAGCTTGACGGTCCTAACTATTGACAATAGCTTTCTAACAGGCCAGAAAAGCACATTTTTTATAACGCCAATATAACTTTCGTTAAAGAAGTTTATTTCCATGGTCCTAAACTGTGCACCCTTGTACTGGGTCCTGTTACTTAGTTCTTTTGAGGGACCCAAATCACTTAACTGTTTGGGTCACCTTATTAACGAAACGTTTTACAACTTTGGAGTGAATGCTAAAAGTCCTACAATTTCATTCGCTGACCCATCTCACCAATCACTATATTTTACAAATAACAATCTGTTCTGATTGGTCCCTTTTGGTGACGCCTTCATATTTTGAACTTCCTCCCTTGCTTTCTTTTCTGGCTGCTTAGAAGCGACTGTCAGTCTAAAACTAACTTCGGTGAAAGATACTCACTTTTACAAACGATAGTCTCTAACAACGATAACGACATTCAACAATAATTACAACTAGTGGGATGATGATCTACATCCTTCAGTGACGTGGACACACCAGTGTGGAGGACTCTGAACCACTCTATAAATTCTACTATAAGAATAATTCTACATATAATTCCACCACCGTAAGAAGTTGTGGAAACGCCATGGGTCATCGAAGATTTACAACCTTCGACAACAATTATAAAAAGTTAATATTTGACCCGACGCGCGAACATTAAGTTTCTTTCTTTCATTATAGGTTCTAATCGTTTCAGGAGTAGTTTCTCAAACAATTTTGATAAGATAGACAACAAGGAGATTGGTCTGTAGGAGCTTACTTCAGATGGGGGTTTATCGGGTTTTTGAATGAGAATAATTTCGGCAAATTTCCATTGTATTGGAAAATATGTTAGCCTGATAATTGCGTTGAATATTTGTGGTATTGAAACTATTGCTTTTTTGGAAGTTCTTTTAGTAATCCCGCAGTTATTAGATCAAACCCCGGTGCTTTTTTATTGTTGAGCACCTTTATTTCTCTCGCTATTTCTTTGGGACTGAAATGTTTGATGAGATTGCTCGGTTGCGATGGAGTGTTTTGATGTTCCAAAGATATACAGTCTTCATTATTATTGTTGTTCGCATGCGTAGTTGTGGTAGGGGACATGTTTTCATTGGGTTTGAAAACTTCAGAAAGATGTTTAGCAAACGTTTCGGTTATATTATAGTCCTCCCTGGCGCACGTATTATTTTCTTTGCGAATGGGGGGGGGGTGTATTCTTCTGGCCTTTTAAGTTTTTTTTGTAATTTTCCACAGTGAATAGTCGTCTTGTGGGTACGGGGACAGACCTTGTATATACTCTTGCAAATTGTCATTGTTCATTTTGCTGAGTAATTTTTTCAGTTCGTTAGATAGTTTATTTAGTTTTTTCTTATCATCTGGATGTCTATAGTTTTGCCATTTTTTCCTGACGCTTCGTTTTTCAACAACTTTTTGCCGTATAAATAGTGAATAGTTTATTACATTTTTACCTATTTTTATCTGCGGCGTGAATTGATATGCGGCTATTGGATTATTTTTGTTAATGACTGTACCGCTTCATCTATGTCTTCCTCTGTTTTTAGTCGAATTTTCAAGTCTACATTTTTATCAATGTACGTTATAACAGAATTCCAGTCAGTTTTTGTATTGTATAGAGAAGGGCGCTTTTCTTTTTCTACTATTTTTGAACTTAATGTTAATATAATTGGCGAGTGATCTGATGAGAGATTGAAGTTTGGATAGATATTGAGATAGTTTATTGAAATACCTTTTGTCATATAGAAATCTAAAAGATCTGGGATTTTTGCTGGGTTAGATGATCAATAGGTTGGTTTGCCTGTACTGACATGATTGTATCCTTTAGACAACATTGTTTTTTGCAGTTGTCTATTTTTTAGATTTGTAAGCCTTTAACCCCACTGTGGGTGTTTCGCATTGAAGTCTCCTCCTGCTATGAATCGTTCTTCCAAAGTGTTGAAGTAGTTATCAAATTGTTCCTTTGTTACTTGGTGTCTTGATGGACAGTACCCAGCGACCAGAACTATTGTATCACAAGCGTCCTTTATTTTGATACTGCAAGACTAAAGATAATCTTTTTCGTATTTGTCAAATTCGTAGTGCGAAATTCTCTCATTTATGGTTATTGCCGTACTTCCGCGGGCAATACCACTTGGATGTGGAGTATGGTATGTTCTGTATCTGAAAATGTTTAGATAGTTTTTCTCTGTAAAGTGGGTTTCTGAAATTAATAATATGTCTATTTTTTTTGTGTTGAGAAAGGATTCTATTTCCAGTTTTCGTTGCAGTAGACCGTTGGAGTTCCGCAGACAAATTCTGAGATCACCGTCTATTTTTTTTTATGAGATTTTATTTTTGATGCGAGATGTTAATAGATTTATGAGGATATTGTTTTGATTCATGAGTTGATTTAAGAGGAATTCAAATTTTTGTATGAATTGATTAAGCATTGATTCAGTGTTATTATTGTTATTATTGTCGTCGGCTTTCTGCGTATTACTTTTTGTCACTTGAGCATAGCTCAGATTCTCCCTTATTGTTTCGTATTGAGATGTTGTTGCTCTGTTCTGTGTCTTATTTCTAGCTTTTTGAAACAACATCCATATGATGCACGAACATTTCATTTTCGACACTGATAGCCAAAAATGTTCTCAGCATCTCAAATCTTGCTACAGGCGCGAATGTTTCGTCATAATCTTGTCCTAATATCTGTTGATCTCCGCGTGCGACTAATCTTGCTTTGAATTGTTTAATATTTCCTTCCTGGTCTCTCTTTATCCCGTAAACCCATTTATTTTTTAATACTTTTCTATTCGCTGGTTTACTTACCAAACTCCAAGTATTATTGTGCTTTAATGTGTCAAATTCGGTCTTCATTGCTTCTAGTCACAACGATTTTTCAGGTGAGTTTATTGCTTCCTCGACCGTATTTGGTATCTTACGTTCCTGGTTTCTGGAAAAATTAGCATTATGATACAGTTTTCGTGGTCTACCGCGCCGTCCGGTCTTTTCAAATTTCGGTCTACCACGACCTCTTCTTAATGGAGTTTCATCAATTTGAGTATTATCGATTTCCAGCTCTTCTTCTGCTGTTTCTTCTGCTTCCTCTTCTTCGTCTTCATATAAACCTTCAGGACTATTTCTGCTATTATTTTCATATAGCATCTCATATTGCTCTTGTACCCTGTTCAACTCTTCTGCCTTTTCTTCTATATCGAAAGATACATACTCAGTTTTTGATTCTGATTCTGATTTCTTCTCTTCTACGGAATTCGTGTACTCCACACTCAGCTGTCTTTCAATACCTTCTAGTTTTAAAAATTCATTAAAAGCATGCGACAAATATTCTTTAGCATTATCACTTCGAATCTTCTTTATTTGACGACCTGTTTGCTTTTCAACTCGAACTTTATACTCTTCAAATGCTTTGAAAATTTCTGATTTTTCCTTCAAAAAAACTACTTCAGTATATCTACTATGGTCATCAATAAATGTTGCAAAATATTTTGCTCCCCCTAATGAACGAGTCTTAAATGGCCCACAAATATCAGTATGTATTAAATCTAAAATACCTTTTTCTCTTGTTGTAGAATTCTTGAAAGGAAACTGATGCATCTTCGACTTTAAACATATTTCACATATTGGATTTTCATTTTTAAATTCGTCCTTCATCCCAATTACAATTTCTTTCCTTTTTAATTTCTTCACATCCTTGAAATTTAAATGACCCATTCTCTGACGCCATTTCATTAATTTTCGATCACCCTGTTCAGCTATCATTGCTGATTGAACTCGATTTTCTTTAATAATATACAAACCATCTTCCATCGTGGCTTTCATCACAATTGATCCATCTTTTCGTTTAACAACTTCATTATTTTCGTAAAATGCTACAGAATATCCATTTCTCGTGATACTCGAAACAGATAACAAATTACTCTTGAACTCTGGAACATACATAGCCTGTTGTAATTTAATAATCTTCGATTCCTTAGGAGTTTTTATATTCATATCAATTTCTCCTTGACCCTGTGAAGTTATACTATTTTCTGCAGCTGTATAAATTTTTGTCTTCTCATTATCATCCAGAACATTAAATTTCTTCTTATCATAACACATATGTGTACTGGCTCCACTATCCAAGTACCAAATAGCTGCTCTTCGAGTGGTTATACTGAAAGCACTGGCTGTAAATGCATCCTGTGACATTCTCTTATTTTCAAATTTTGGCTTTGATCTGCAATTCTTAGCAATATGTCCCAATTTGCCACATGTAAAACATTTTATAATAAATCTTTTTCCTTGTTCATTTTATGTATTATTTCTTTGAATTATATTTTTCTTATACGGCTTACCTTTACTGGACAATAGAACCGCCCCTTCTGCACCGTCTTCTTGTTGCTTCATATTTTCTGTTTGTCTTGATTCTTCTTCAAGTATCTTGCTCTTCAATTCTTCTAACGATGGCATTTGCTCCCTTGATTCAGTCGCTGTACATAAAGTTTCATATTCATGAGGTAAAGCATTCAACAACCAAATAGATAATAAATTTTTTGACAATTTTAGCTCACATTCTTCAAGTTGCTCTGCGATGTTCATAAACTCATTTATAAATTGCGTCATACTTTGACTTGATACTTTCTTTAAACGATATAACTGTTTAAATAATGCACATTGTCTCATAGGACTTTTAGATTCGTATTTTTGTTTTAATACCTGCCAGGCATCCGCAGAAGTTTCCGACTTCTTTACATAATTATATTGATCTGGTTGCACACTCAGAATGATGGAATCAAGAGCCTTTTCGTCCTTTATGGTCCATTCTTCGTAATTTTCGCGTGGCCTTGGAATGCTTCCATCTACGTATCCCCATAATTCGTTGTAACGAAGTATACTCTTCATTTGAATTTTCCACGTATCATAATTCGTAGAATTTAATTTTTGAACTTGTTCTACCCAATAGTTCTACCCTAATAGTGAACAGTGTAAATTTTATTGTAAAACACATAAAATAAATTATAACAAGAAGACGCTGAAGATAGTAAAACGTGAAGTCACAACCGTTCACAAAAATCGCAACACACTGCACGGCAACCAAAACAGAACACGAAGGACTGCGAATTTCTGCATTTAAGAGTTTTACAAACCGCGTAAATTCAAAACTCCGAGGAGGCTCCTGGCTGCCGAGCTGAGCGGACGTGTCCTGAGGTCGCTCCGTGTTAAAGTGCGAAACATAAGGGGAAAAGTGAATAAAGTGGGTGAAATTATGGTTGAAAGTGCGAGGGAAGCGAAAGTGAGCAAAGTGCTGAAAGAATTTTGGAAATCCGTTAAGTCTTGAAAAAGATATTAATAAAAAACAAAAATCTACTAATGGCGACCTCGGAAAACGCGGTGACAGCATGGCGAGCAATGCCATGAAATAGAAAATAGGGATTAGTAATAGTGCTAGAAGAGCTAGATAGATTTAAACATAAGCTAAATAAATTAGGAAATAAATCAGAGTCGCGAGTAAAGTAAATTAAATAAGGAAGTGCAAATAAGGAAATACTGTGTGTAGTGTGTTGAAACTTTACAGAACTTTGCAGGATTTTCCAAGATGGCTGAAGGGAAGAATCTAAGGGAAACAAAACATGGCGGGAAAAGGGGTAGAAGCGAGGGATACGGAGTAACCACGCGCAGAGCCACAAGCAGTGACCGCAAGAGGGCAGCGCGACGCGACGGTTCGAACGACTACACGACCCCGCGGCCATGACTCAAGCAGGGAGCAACCGCAGCAGGGAACAACTCGCAGTCTGAACAGAAAGAGCAGGAACGCCGTAAACGCTAGCCTGGAAGCACCTGAACAGCTGTAATCAGAGCAACGGCGCCGCGAGAAGGACAGCGCAGCGGGAAGGAACGAGAAGGACGAATAGCGGTCAAATCAGCTCACCGGGTAGAGGCAGGAGACCAAACAGAAAATTCGAACTCAAAGAGAATTTCGAGTAGCTAAGCGGCTCAAGCTCCAATCCGTGAGGAAAAGGAGCGTCGCTGGCACCTAAACAGCGGCAACAAATAAAAGCAGCGACACTATAGCGGGCAAGCTACGAGGAATGATCGGAGAGGGAGAATGTCTCCGAACTCTCGAAAATCGAAAAAACAAGGAACCCAATGTCCACCTGGTCATAGAACCATTAGGACTAGCAGGGAACCGAATGGAAACGATCGTAGAGGGCAAGGAGTGACCACTGAGGCAGGAAGATAAATCTGAGAGCCAAACGAACCACGATCCCGATAAGATTCTACTATAATAGAAAATCGGAAAGAGAGGACAGACCACTTGATCGAAAAGTGGTGAAACAAGGAACTCAGCCATCGGCCTGGTCATAGCACCATTAGGGGGCGGCTGGGGACTGCGGGAAACCACTTGGAGAGAGAGATGGAAACAGCAACCGAGAGCAATGGGCTCAAGTATAGCATTGCGAAAAGAGACTGGGCGTGATAGGGGGCGCGAACGCGACTAATAAGACTCCCTCGGTGAGCTCCGACCGGCGCAATACGCGGCTTTCACCCCCTCGGTGACATCCGAACAACGAAATACGCGGTTTTTCACCCTTTTTTCACCCTTTCGCAGAACTTCAATCGGCGCGAAACGCGGTTTTTAGCTGTTCGGTGAGCTCAAACAGCTCGAGACGCGTTTCCACCCCCTCGGTGACTCGATTGACGAAATACGCGGTTTTCACCCGTTCGGCAAACCCCAATCGGCGCGATACGCGGTCTTTAGCCCTTCGGAGAGGTCAAAACAGATCGAGACGCGTTGTTTCACAGTATATATTCAAAGTCACGTTTTCTTTTTCATTGTCTTTAGAAACTGTAGATTTACGATTTTGTTTTTCACGAAGGCAGCTAGCAATTTGTACACGGGTTTAACATTTGGCTTGCACGTTGCTAGCGCGTTCATGGCATGCAAGTTCCAGAGCTGTTTTTGAGAGTCTTTTTGTATTTTTAATTTACGATGTTTTTGTCCAAGTTCTTCCGACGGTCTCAATAGCTAATTGCCAATGCCATAAACGCGAATTTCCAAAGGGGTCCGAGGACAGGGCCTAGGAAACATAAACCAGGTCCCCTTGTTGACAACCCGACGGAAATTCTGTCTTACGTCCACTTTTTCTTCCACCTCCACAAGGCCCACTATACTCCGCACGGATCGCGCTAAGGGCGCACGGGGTAGGGTGGTGTCCTCTTTTAAACGATATTATTGGCAAATGGAAGAACCAATAAGGAAAGTCTTCCCATTTGCCGATTTTTCTTAAATTTCCATCCTCGAGAAAAATCCTGAAGATACATTCTCGTCAAAACTAGCAAACAGTAAAGAACTCGAACATTTTCTTTTACATTTCACGGACTTTGCAATTCTCTTAGTTTTACATATATACCCATAGTTCCAATTTACACATACACACTTTCAAAAATAATAATAGTTGTTAGTTGTTTGTTTTTGTTGTTATCCATTAAATAATTTACGGTATTACAAAAAACACAGTGCATTCCTTGCTAGTTTCCCCCCCCCCCCCCCCCCCCCCCCCCCAATCCTTACCTCATTAAGTTGACGCGAGGACATACGTGGTCGCGTTATTGACAAATGTCAAACAAGGATTTACGACCCTTGTCGACTTCGGCACAGTATCGCCATATAGTCGCAGTGCGCCGCGTATTTTGTGAAAAAACACGCGTTTTAACTCCTTCGGCGACCCCCGATCGACAAAATATGCGGTTTTCACCCCTTCGGTGAATTCCAATCGGCGCGACACGAGGTTTTAGCCCCTCGGTGAGGTCCAAACAGTCCGAGGCACGTTTTCACCCTCTCGGTGACCTCCTATCGACATTATGTGCGGGTCTTCGCTCCCTCGGAGAACTCCAATCGGCACAAGGTAGCAGCCTCCCGCGAAATAAGTACCACTCTAGGTGCAAAGCGATGAAAGGGGTCGCGATCACTGTCGTATGTTTGAGCTCGGTGAAAGGCGGAGACGGAGGAGAGTTACAGGATGAAGGCGGAGATTGGTCTCCCTGAGGTACCTGACTGGCTCTCTGTCCCAACTAACACTGAACAAGGGCATCCCCTTGCACAATGTGGAGCACATCGCGAAGGGCGGGGGGGAGGGGGGATAGTCTCTTCTTTGCAGTTGCAAGCGTTAGCCTAGGCAGGTGGAACATATTCCCACGGATAATGAAGCCTGCCGAGGAACTGCCACCCTCCGCCCAACGGGGCGGGAGCGGGAAACAGTTTGAGTGGGTATGCGCCTAACTCACCCCCAGTTATTAGAAGGGGTGACGGAAGCGAGACTCCCACACTGTCTGGGACACCTTCCCAGTCGTCCATAAAGGATTTGTGTCTTCCTAAAACAAAAAAAAAAATTCAAAACTCCAACATTATTATTATTATTGTTGTTGTTGTTGTTGTTGTTGCTGTTTGAAAGCTTTTTCTCATCTTTTTCGTAAATAATAATTAATGTATTTTCTAAGCGCAACTTTTTTTATGCAGTCCCTGTCCGCCGCATAAAAAAATTTTGAGTGGTATATCGTACAAAGTTGTTTATTATATGTAAGTATTTATAAAATTTCCGAATATTTTTTTATACGATTTCTTTTATACGGTCCCTATCCACCGCACAAAAAGAGGTTTTACTGTATTCAACTATTCAACTTACGACCTTAAGCCTATTAGGACTTTTGATCGGGACATCATGATCTACATCATATCAAAAAATCAGCTAATTTAACCGGGGGCCATTCTCCATAAGATCTGCGCGGGGTCCTTTGTACAAAAACAGGAATTTCGTTTTTTCCCTTTCATTACCCCCACGGATGAGATAAGGGGTTGAAACTTGGTGTGAGATGTTTTTTTTGGATATGGTATCGACTGACGTATTGAGTTTCTCATTTAACCTCAAGGGTACATTTGACCACCCTATCCGGCTATACCCTTTGTGAAACGGTCATTTGACCGGTTTGGTAGTTTCAGCGTTAATGTTAACGATCTTCCGTCATGCAATCTGAATAGTAATTATGGCCGCTTTAGTAAATAAAACGATTCAGTCGGAAATTCGTGTGCCGCTGTAATCATTGTAAAAGATACAATCAATTAGATCCGCGTGCATCCTTCCTAACTTTGATCAGTACGTTTTTGCACTTGCAGCCAATCTCGATAGGACAGCGAAGTAACGAATTATCAGCAATAGAAGGAATCGAACATATATAAATCTTTCTATTATTTTTTTCATAGATACCATTTAGCGAGTTCATACTGCACACTTGACAGTAAATTATTTAATTGTGTCAATGTGGTATTTTTCTTAGAATAGACTGAACACTGTCCTGATTCTTCTAAATCCCCTATTATTAGAAGTCCTTGCCAGCAATGTTCGATCCGTCTTCAATTGCATGACCAAAGCTTGAATAAGCTGACCGCAAAATCGGATTCGAATGAACGTGCATCTCCGTGCTTCAAATTATGTACACTCATTGGTCGCGAACCGATAGTGTGCACATGGCATGAGATCCAAATCCAATCGAATCGTATTTATTGGTAGTTAATCCGGAATAAGGCATAACTATTACTTACTAATTTAGTTTATCGTTCCATATTGTGCACATGGTTATATATTCGAACGAATATGCGTTCTTTTACTGCAATAGCAGGTAAAACTTAAATAGATTTTGTTTGGAATAAAAATATGAAATGAATAATAATTTTAGTAAAACTTTGTCTATATTCCACTATCCAAAGGTTGACATGTGCAAGAAAACCTTTCAATTTTGCGCCGCGTCCGAAAGGGTTGAAATGTATTTAATATACTACCTAACAAGTAAATAAGTTTCATTCGTATCTGTTACGTAATTATATGACTGAATGAAATAGAAATTACTTCATTAAGAAATAGAAATTATTTTATACTTTTTAGTGCATTTCGAAGTCGGTGTATTTTTTTTCGAAAAATTATTTTATTTCACGCTTTTTAGTGGAATGCTGAGAATTGTGTAGGATATTGTGAGACAGTTCTTCTGTTTTTTTTTTCTATTTTTTTTTTATTGTTTTGTTATTTTAATATATTAGTAACAACAGTGTTTCGCTAATAACTCGACAACTATTGCTTCCCGTTACTTGCGGATAAGGAAAAAGTTGTTCAGAACCATGCCCCTGACAACATATTGAATTGACATTAAAATTGTGCAAAGTTGATTTCAAAAGTTAATAACAGTTTTTTCGTCAATATCTCAAAAACTTAAGCTTTTCGTCAATTATGCATAAGAAAAAGGTTGTCCAGAACAATGCCCCTGACAACATATTAAAAGGACATTAAAATCGTCCAAAGTTGATTTTGAAAGTTAATAACAATTTTTCGCTAATATCTTGTAAACTAAAGTTTTTTGTGAAATTTGTATAGGATCAAAATTGTTCAGAATCATATCCGTGATATGATATTTAAAGCGCACTAAAATCGAGAAAAGTTTTTTTCAAAAGTTGCCGGTTTTTTTGCAATAACTATAGTTTGCAATTGAAATATTAAATTTTTTTTTATAATGGTACCAATGAGGAGTCAGAACCTACAAGATGCAAAAGGTTTCATTCCGATCGGTCCATCTAGCTAGGCGTAATCGGCGGACATACATAAAAAAAAAAAATATATACTGATCGAATTAAGTAACCTCCTCCTTTTTCGGAGTCGGTTAAAAAATGACTTCTTCGGTTTCACGGACCTCTCACTCTTTCTCGGATCTCTCACTCAGCGGCCGACTTCAAACAAAGAAGAGGGGATAGAAATTTGCTTGTTACGAATCACAAAACTGTTGCTTGTTACGAATCAATACTGTACTCATATACTTTCTCTACTTCCAGCTTCTCACGCTTTGCGTTACGCATATAATCTACCGCCAAATCAGCAATGTAATCATAAGTAACATTAGAACTACCCAAATAACATCCTATAAACCTTATTCCCACATCTCAACCCCTTAAGTCCTTTCGCCGAATCAATATCTCTGACATAAACATCCTTAGTCCCAACTATCTTATCTCATAAACATCCTTTTCAAAAGACAAAACAACAGATAACGACTGACAAAATTCTTTCCCCCTCCATGATCAGTAGGCAATATAAAAGGGCCTGGAGATCGCACGGTAGCGCTTCCATTCCGATTCTTTCCTGTGCCTGGATCATTCCAGTGCACTACTCTGTCACGGGTCCCAGCCCCGATATTCCAAACCACGGGTTCAAGCCCCGGCCAGTTAGATTCTCTAACTGTTACTCCTGTCCCTACTCACCTTCAACTCTACATTATTAAGTCGCGCTAACCATTAAGTATATCTCTGTAAAATTAGTCATATTTCAAGAATATACCTTTATTTTATCTTTATCGTATAGTTATTTGTGCCTCAAGAAACCCTCCTATTCGTACAATCCCTACGAGCATTATATTCTAGAGCAGTTACCTTGATTTAGTCGAGACCGATGGTGCGAGAATCAGCCGCATGGGTCTCCTAGAGACATAATCAAGCTACTTCGGTCCGCACGATACGGTGGTGCGAGAATCAGCCGCACGGTATCAATAGTGTGTTTGACGTCTTTGCATCTATTTTGGCTCATGGAAAGAAAGCGACAAGGAGGGCGTAGATACCAATTATTACGCAAGCTAGTAAGATCCTTCCATCTCCCAACCCCAGTACAAGTCGCGCCGCTTACTTATAACCGCGTCGCGAACATAGAGTGGAAACTAATACCAATTGACGTACCAAATCAACAATCAACGGGAAGTATCGAGAGTAAGTCACTGTGCTACATTAAAACACCCGGGATCCCTGGCAGATGACGGGCGTACGTACCGCATGGCCAAAAAGATTGTACAATTAGCGTCAATACCGGTGAGTTCCTCTCCTATTTTACGTGAACCGCGATCCGGGACGTAACATTGGCAAGACATCAATCAATGTAGGGCTTGTACGTTATACGCCAAACCTCAGACCCGAAAGATTTGCTGATAACGAATGACCATTGTACTTATAATGCAGATTACTAAAAATACGATGCTTACTCTTCAATTTCATCGTTTAATCTGTTGATGTATATTATTATCTCAACATTAAATGCCACAAAAATTCCTCTCCTTTATTTTTCCTGTAAATCGTTAATTTAACTGAATTTGCAACCTCGGTTATATATGACCACCGTGTCGGTTGACGTATTAACCAGTTAACTATGACGATCTTTTTGCAAACAGCGCATCAGTGTGTGTCGCGATAATCAAGCGATGACGAATTAGTTCTCAATAAATAATTTAAGAATTCATCTCAAATCATTTACACTTTTTATTTGTTTATTTCATTTCATGTTGAGCTCTAAACATTTTAAACATATTACAATTTACGAATATAATTTAGTTTTTGCCAAAATTACAATTTAAATATCAAAATTGTAACAAAAGTTTTCCGCATGACGGATATAGACGTCAAACACATTTAACTGGTTAATGAAGAACACCGACTAAACAGAGCGCATATAACACATAGATCCGACTGTGGGAGTGTTGGCTGAGCACCTATAGTTATTTTTTATTGTAAGTAAATAAATCTGTTAAAATCGATAAAGTAGTAGGCATCAATTAATATGTTTCATATTGACAATATGAAATTTATTGTCATTAATAAACTTAAATTATCAGCGAAATGAATTCTATCTGTCAAAACAGCATAAAAATCAAAAATGGAAATTTTATACTATATTTACGTCTATAACATTGACGCATAAGCAATACTGTCATGGCCAAATTCGCGATAAGCTCTTATTGGTCAGTTCGTTTTATTAATAACATAAAAACTAAAGCTTAATAAAAATTTTCATCAAGAAAAAACTTATGTTTAATTATTTAGTTCAATAATAACAATTTTGTATTCATTATTCAATGTTACAGTGATCACAATAAGTGTATTTCACTGCATTTTATCATTAATTTATTGTTAATTTAATTGAACAAATCTCAAGAACATCCGCAACTCAATTCAAATAAATTGTAATTGGTATATCTCACTTGTAATACAAAAAATATATTTTTTTATTGGTAAGTTCACTGATTATTATGTAGTTAATTTCTATAATTATTTAAAAGTTAAAAATAGTAATAAAATAATTTAGGTATACTTTGAAACATCATAAAAATATGCTTAATATTAATAAAAAATATTAAAAATTCCTGAAGTTAAACTTTATAATTCTATTGTATTAAACACTGTATTTAATAAATACTTGTACAAATAAATGTATGTTCTATTTCTCAGTTAAATCTTTATAAAGCATCCGTAGTGATTTTTTACCTTAACAGTAAACGATAGAATGGACTTTTCAGTTGTCCAATTTTCGCAATGTAGAAAATTTCGCAGATCATAGTGCGAAGATCACGCGATTTTTCCTTATATAGAAAACAGAGAGGAGGGCATTTAAGAGATAACACTACTCGTTATTAGGATTCGACTTTATTCTTATAATCACGTGTGATATAATAACATGCATGTTTAAAGTCCTGCTAGTACGAATCCTGGCACTATTTTTCCAATAATTCTAAGAATTAAACTCACCACATTGGCAAAGATAGTGAGGGGTATCTGTAATGAATAAATACAACGATTTACAAATTGCTATAAATTCCGACGTATGTACAATATGCAAATCTTGGTTCATGAGAACTCTTGATTGTACACAGTTTCCTTTTAGGCAATTCACAGTAACATCAGATGTGTCTTAAAACTTATTTATTTTATTTTATTTCGTCCTTAATATGTTTGATGTTTTTTGCTTCCAGCCACGTGAAGCGTATATACTTGTTGACATCGACAATTTCATTTGTAAAATGGATTTATAACATTTATAATACTATAAAAACTATTATTATCTAGATCAAAATGTAACGTTTAAAATGCACTGTACACTTAAAAATCAAATGTTATTATAAATTATTAAAATATCGTTACGATTGTAAAACAATATAACATTATCTTATGTTGGTACAGTGAAACTATGTTGTTGTTATAAAATTAAATTTTTCTACTTTGTTTTTAATACGTGGCATTCTTTTCTTAGATAATTATGTGACCACTTATTTATACCTGGACATCAATACAAGATTTCATAAAATATTTCATGAAAATGTTATTTTACAACGAGAACATGAAGCAGCTTGAACAGAAAGTTCATGGAGACGCGTGTACGCCCGACGTGGCAGAAAACATATTAACTGTGTAAAATGAGATCACATGAACCGAAACCGTGTATAAAAAGCAACACGTAAACGAGAACTCGTTCATACTATGAAAATAGGAAACTGGGGCATGAAGAGTACCTCACAAAGCAAAGAGCTAGCGTACTGATTTTGGATTTTCCCGACTAGAAACAATATATTTATTCTTGAATATTTTAATACCTCATATTCATAGAATGAGCTTGCGGACAATTTTACAGAATTTTTTTTAATGGAAGCAAACTCTTATTTTGGAAGGCGGAAGGATAAATTCATCTTATTTAATTGGTTCGTAAAGTGTTTTGAGAGTTATAACAATATGCGCTTGTTTCGCACGTTTATTACCCATATGATGAATACCCATTCCTCACATGTATTGTTTATACATGTGCATATTTGGGGATTCAGTTGCGAAAAGCGCAAATCTACGATCGCGCTGAAATTATAACCAAAGCTTACCCTCGATTAGAGAAGAAAGATTTTAGGCGACGAAGCCTCCTTTACTTCCCAGCGCCCTTCAAAGTTTTTCACAGCTCTTACTAAATATATCCAAAAATATTGATTTTAGAAAAAAAGGTTTTCGGCAAAAAATGAAGGTTATAAAATGCTCTACAAAGAAGGTAATATACATTTTTAACGGCTATTAGTTTGACAGTTATGACCTAAAATAACTAGATAGAAGTCAAATTGACTTCTGCCAGGGCACTTTTTTTAGCAGAACGGTTGCAGGAGAGAGCACAATCCTTTTTGCACGCTCACGTGTGTGCGTATTTGTTTTCCATGCTATACATTTTTCACATCTATTTTTTACACAATTTTTCCAAGATACATAATTAAATCCTTCAAAATATTTATTAAACATATACTTTTTTCTTAATAATATTCAAAATAATAGTTTTACATACAAAATGTATACTACACTTTTTGTAGAACTTTTTAAGAGCTTCATTTTTTGTTGAAAACTTTTTCCTCTAAAATCAATATTTTTCGGAGGTGTTTAATAAAAACTGCCAAAGGGGGCTTTGAGAAGAGCTGGGGGGAAACGAAGCTTTGTCGCAAAAAATTCGTGTAAGAACTTTCCTCTTTAATCAAGAATGAGCTTTCATCACTGTCTGGTGTTTGTGCTTTTCGAAATTTTACCCCTTTATCGTTCAGGTCTAAATAAATTGACGTTTTCAAAATATCATAATTGTTTTCAAATCTGGTTCAGTAACTATTTCGAGTATGTTTGATAATAGAATACTTACGCTCACGACTCTTATCATAAAGTTGTAAACGGTGGAAACTATTGGGATAGAGTTCAAAATCGAACTCAGTGGATTAATTTGTTTCAAGAATTTTTGGATGTTTGACATTATTGATTCCATGGAAGTTTCACCCGACATGATCTTTGGGACAGATGAAAGTATTTCTGAAAGGTCTCCTGGAAGCTCCTTTATAATAGCTGGCAAACTGCCTGGTAAACTTGCCACTACTGGAAACACAAATATAATATATTGAAAAAAGAAAATAATTAGAAAGCTCGAATGGTTCATAAAAAAATCATCTTCGATTTTGAAATGTTTTATCATGTTCATTGTTCTAAATCATTTTTTTTTCTATATATACAATAGACGATCGCATTTAATTTTTGCAATATTTTTAGATAATGTTAGTTTAAAGGTACATAATTTTTCGATAAAATTTACAAGTAATACAATGTTATATAGTTATAAAGAAAAAATTAAAAACCAATGATTACAGGTAAAAAAAGAAGTTATTAAATGTTGTTTAAGAATCAGTAACCTAGTATGCATTGATTTAACGAAATAAAAGCGAATACTCAAAACAATATATTATAAATTAAATAAAGGAACATAATTACATATATACATACTGAACTGATTGTAAGTCATCTTTTGTATTAAAAAGAATTACTTCCGTCATAGTCATAAGAACTATTAACAAGAATGTAAGAATGGTAAATAAGAACAATAGAATTGCTATACGATCTGCTGAATACAAATAGCATCCAGAAAATGATCAATCATACACACATAACTCGAAATTAAAAATAATATAGGGAAATAAATAAATAAATAAATGGTTAAATATAACTATACATACACATTAATTCCTTACCTTGATAAAAATCAATACAAATCTCAAGAAAAGCATCTTAACAAATTTTGTAATTTAAAATAATTTGTGAAAGAACTGGTCATTTGACTTTTTAACAATTTCAGTGTTAAAATATTCAGAATACGCTTTAGGATAATGATTTTGGCAACATATTTCACTATTCCTTTTTTTAAGAACTTACCACTAAAATTTATATTTATTCACAATACATATACTCAACATTGTACGTTAATTTTGTTATTAACTACACAATACTACATAAGCAATGAATAAAATTTTGAGTATTTAAAATAACCCTACTACTTTTCGCATTTTTTCTTCATCATTTTCACTTGTTTTTTCCATAATTGCATGATACGAAATATAAAAGATAGAACTTGTCAAAAAGAAATGACTTGAATGTCTAAAATAGCAGGTAAACCACTCAAGAGTTAATTGCAGTAAATTAAGTATTAGTGACCAAGTATTTTATTTGCAGTAAAATAATTTTGTTCAAAATAAAACAACTTAACTTTTAACAAGTTAAACTTGTCTTTTCTCTACAGACTTCATGTAAGAACAGTTTTACATTTGTATCTTCAAAGAATGAAGGATTCAAATTCAGATACTCCTACATTTTAAGTTCTTATAGTAACAAGAGCTACAAATGTATGCATTAAAAACTTTTTTCTCTGCTATATAATAAAGTACTTATTACCTATTGTTAAAAATGATACTTACGACTTTGCAGTGAAAAGGAATCATTACTACTCTCAGACCCAGAATTTCGTTTTGGCCTCGCTGATAATATCACAAAAAAATTTAATGAATTTTCTTGCTATTAATTATTTGATCCTTGAACGACGGAACCGAATCTTTGTTGATTCAATAATATGTGTCATAACTTAACTTTTAATTTCTGCGTTAAGTCAATGATGTTCAATTTAAATTGAACTTTATAATCTGCTAATCACATATATTTTGAAAGCAGTTTTGTAATTCGACATTAAATAATTGTAGAATGATGGCTTAATCGTTAAATGAGATATTCTAAATACGTCTTTAATTTTTGAATGTTCAATTTTTCAAAAATATGTAATTAAAATACCAAGTAATAGAAATGTTTCTTACAAAGAAGTTACTAATTATTTTATCTTGAGAAAAAATTATAAATAATCTTTGAACGACTTTTTAACATATTTCGCAGCTGACTTCAGTAAATTCAAACGTTGGATGTGAAAAAATTTTAAGAATAAAAGAATTTCAAAAATGACGGTTTTTATAGAGAAATTGCAATTTTTTTCGATTTTAGTATAAAGAGCTTAAATTTTAACTAAACTTTTGAGATATAACATTTTAAGTAAAAAAAATGGACAAGGTATTTATTTAGATTTTTAGGATATAAAGTGACTAAAATTGAAGCTAAATTGGCCTAGTTAAAAGTTAAAATATAATTAACCGCAAATATAACAACATAATATGTCATGGATTTCTTAATATCTTTTTTATTTCCGCTGATACAGAAAATTGTATTTAAAAAAAGTTGTTCGATCTTGTATGACAAATATAACGATTCGTAATTTTTTCCAAAAGTCAATTTTAAAGTTCGTCAAAATGTTTTGCTTATTGACGTATGTTTTTTATGATGCAATATTATAGTTAATATCAATACAAATCGAACGTTTCATAGCACCATAACCTTGAAATTAAATATTCTGTGCTTCTTGTGCACGATGGTTATTTAAGAACAAATATTCGGAGTAATTACCAGTAGCTTTAGGGAGTTTTCAGGTATATAGCATAAAACCCATTTACTTTGTTAATGTGTTTACAAATATTAGAAATTAGGAGTATCATCCAAAATTTTGTCGCACAAAATGGTACCGTTCCTAAAACTACCTTCAAACTAATAAAACTTTGTATATTTGTCGGAGAACAAACATGTCAAGAACACGGTGGTATAAAGCGTCGAACCCGACTTGATGTTTATTACAATATTGTATTTTGAAACTCATGTTTATCTGCGAATAATGTCGGTAACCTTGGAAATCATAAATGGAAACAGCCTTGCGTAAAAATCACGAATTATCAACTAATTAGATGCGTCATTCTAAACCGAACAACATTATCCTGATACAATTTACAGCGGTAAAAATAACGAATATATTAATCAGATAAGTGTGTTTGACGACTATATCCGTCCTGGAGATGTGGCAGAATTTTGTGCTATGACGACTATATTCAATATGTGAAAAAATTTTGTTACAATTTAATATTTAAATTGTAATTTTGGCGAAAACTAAATTATATTCGTAAATTGTAATATGTTTAAAATGTTTAGAGCTTAATATGAAATGAAATAAACAAATAAAAAGTGTAAATGATTTGATATGAATTCATCAATTCTTGAGAGCTAACTCGTCATCGGTTTATTGTCGCGACAAACACTGGTGCACGCTTTGCAAAAAGATTGCCACAGTTAACTGGTTAAGGAAACCATGACAAACAATACACCTTATATCACCATACCAGCATACCATTCATAATAGCTCGGTATATTCTTATATTTTTATTTTCGAAATTTCGTACCGTTACTTTCAATATTACACAGCAGTGATTTGTTATGAAAAATTGAACACTCGATATCGTTGTATATATTTCACAGATGTGGGTCCTAACTGACCTGGTTCCACCGTTCAAGAATAAAGTCAACTGTTATTACCTTCTACTTCTGATGCAGGTTTGGCCAATGTCCCAATCAACAAACACGACAGCAGAAGTATTGAGAGCTTCATGTTGACCATTTTGTAGTCCTTCTCGGCGCTTTAGTTAACAAAAATTCCCAAAAATGGAAATCTTCCAACTTTGCCTTTAGTTGGTGTTCTACTCGCAGTTTTTATCGTTGCACGTTCGCATTTATATACTTATCGGCGAACTTATGTTAAAATGCTCGGTCATTAATAGTAAATACTTAATGATATCTGTAAGCGACCGAACATTAGCAATATTCAAATCTTGTCCTTGACTTTCGTTAGATGTCTACGTTGATATTTTATTTTTATATATTTTGTTACTGAACCGGTACTTGTTAATTATTCACCCTTAAATTATAATTTTTTAAAACTTAAAAAATTAACGAAGTACATGCTAAAAACAGAAACATTCACAAAAAGTAATTAGAAGAATTATTCGTTTTATTTTGTGTACACTTGTTTATGCATAAAATTGCTTCTTTCAGAAAATAACCATAACACATGTTAGAATTCGAAATTTTCGTATGAAATAGTTGGGCTGCAAACGCAAAATAAAGGTTACGTGTAATTTTTGTATAAACATCTTATAAGGAAATAATATTTTGTTAATTTATCTAAAAAATCATTAAAAACCGCATACAAGCTTTCTGAAAAATTTTATAATAATGTACAGAGTGTTTATTAATTTTAGCCAGTATTTTATGCATAGGTGGAAATGAATTTAAAAAAGTGGAGAAGGAAATAGTTTAAGTTGTAAATAGTTTAGAGGAAAATGTAGTTAATATAAAATAAGTACGCACTAATAGTGAATAACTATACATACTAAAGAACAGATTAGGATGTACGCGAAAGTACGTTGAGTCAGAGTAATATCGAAAAAAAAAATAATTTTTACCGCTAAATGTAAATTATATGCTAAACGCACGTGACAGATGATAATGGAGGAAATCAAATACAAAAAGAAATTTGATACCAATTGTTACACATGGTCTTAATCCTAAATTTACGGACATTTAATGACCAATTATATTTAAATTGGAACTAAATTATAAAAATAAAGGAATAATATAAAATATATAAATTAGTTTATACAGTGATTCTTAATTTTGGCAAAGGCTTCTTAATAACTTTTGTAATTTAAAATAACAAGTATGAGATCCGTCATATTGACGGGTTTTGTAAACTCAGCGTTAAATTTTCTCTCTAAACACGTATTGTTTTTCCATAAGGTCTATAGTGCATTTTCCTATGGTTTGTTATACAAGTATGTAGATTTTGGTTGAGAACTCTCATTACGAGAAATAGAAAAACAAAAAATTTCGTATTTCAGAGGGGTGGTGGCTCTAAACAATTCTAATCGCGTAACAAATATTACATAAATAAATGCAAACTTTATAAAATTTTTCATTATGTTAATAGATTAAAATTTAATAAAAATATTATAAACAGGAATTTAACGAAAAGTTGAAAGTTAGAACTTCAGACTTTAACAAAAAATTAATAAAATCATTGTTAAAGCGAGTCATAATTATATTTCACGCATTTAAACGTCACACTTAAACGTTAAATTCAGTTAGCACAGGTCAAATAGAACAAGAAATCAGTTAATTTGTAAGTACAGGAACACCTAGGAGTTCCATTTTTGCTATATTATTGCAACATTTCGTTACAGTGGTATACGATTATTTATAGCAAATATTATCGTATTTTGAATTGAGTACTTGTACTAGAAATATTGTGTACAACATAAGAACATTTTTTTACAAAAACCGGAAATTTAATATTTCTTTTAATAATTTTATCATGTTCTGAGGACATAATGTAAAAATGTTATCGATTTATGAGTTAGAATAAAAATTTATGCAAAAGTAGTACAGATTTAATCTTTCCTTACATTCTCATGGGGTATGTAAAATTCACGTAAGAATTTATCTATACATATATTGGGCACTATATGAATGTGAATACTTATAAGATTGACTGTACAATAATTTGTCGTCATAGTTCTGCTGATTAAGAGGTACTGTTACGTACCAAGAAGTAGATAACGTTCAGCGTCAGTATCGGTATCGGCAAAAAGAGACAATTAGTTGAATCAGAATTATGGAATGCGGCGCAAATAGATAACAGAAGCTACAACATTATTCATTGTAGAACAGGAAAGACACTTGACAACCTCATTTACTTTAAGCATTTCATCGAAGGAATTACTATGTACTTTTATTATTTCGTACTAATAAAAACATTATTCGTTCCTGCAGAGCTGAAACTACGTGCTAGGACCATATCCTGTCGTCTTGGGAGTAGTGTGTATTAGATACATTTGGTTAAATAGTGTGAGGGAGTAATTTGAATACCTCGTATGTGAAAATTTAAGAATTTTGATGTTTCGAAATTTAAAAACTTGAGAATTTTTCAATCCAAATATATAAAATTTATAAATGTTTGAGTTTAGGAATTTGGAGGCTCTTGAAGAAATTTAAAAATTTGTAAGTTTAAAAACTTTAATTTTTGAAAATTTAAGAATTTGAGCATTCACGATGCTTGGAAATTTAAAAGTGTGGAATTTGTAGATTTAAGTATTGGAATATTTAGCTGTTTAAAAATTTATAAATGAAGAAATAAAGAAATGAAGAAATGAAGAAATCAGGAAATTAGAAAATTGAGAAATTTGGGAATTTGGGAATTTAGAAGTATTAAAATATATAAATTTGAAAAATATATAGTTTAAACATTTATATTCCAAGAAATTTAGGAGTTTAAGAATTTTAATGCTTGAAGTTTTGAAAATTTAGAAGTTTCCTAAATTGAAGATTTGCATAGACTGAGCCGTTAATCACATAAAATTTGCTTTTGAATCAATTAAGTTTCTTGTTTCTTCTTCATGAATTGCTATTTATAATAATAATAAATTCCATCAAACATTTACAGCGAAATATGTAGTCATATTTGTTGGAACAAAGTCATTTTAAATTTAAAGAAAATATTTTTTTCCAAGTATTATTACAAATAATGTCAAAGCTATCATATTATACAAATAATTTTATGAAATAAAGACTTATAATTTATTCGTGAATTACACTATGCAAGAAGCGTGAAAAATAATAATAAAAGTATTTAAAATTATCTTCTGCTTCAAAGACGATCGTAATCTTTCTTAAAATTTCTTATGTATGTTGCTATAAAATATAATTCAACATGTGTGACAAATGTTGATACTCGTATTAATAAACGGTAATTAGTATTTGAAATTGCACGCTCCTCCCTGATTGTTATTACCTTGAAATATGTTATCGGGGGCATCATTCTAAATAACTTTGCCCTGCACATGTTATCGCCAGTCAGCCTTAGCTTCCGAAATATTCGCTAAAATATTTTCAACATTACATATCCTATTTTGAATAAAATATACATCAATTTCAATGACCTTGAAGTTCGCTTTACGTTCGTTACATTGAACAATTTTCTCTGCACATATAACCATCGTTGATTTAAAAAATAAAAATATTTTTATTTTAGTTTCAAAAATAATAATATAATAAATAAATTAAAACTATTCAAAATAATAATAATTTTGAAAAATGTTCAATACACAATTTGTTGATTATACATCTGTATCCACTAATGCATATTACTTGTGTAACTCGGTCCATGACTACCAAATTATGTATTTATAAAAATTGCATGTTTCTTTTCAAAAACACTAAAACTGTAAAAAATGTAATATCGTTTCTTTACAATGCTATGCTATTAAATTATGTAGCAATGTACTATATATATACCAATTACAATACATAATATAGAACACACCTAAATTCATTCTTACGTATGTAATACACATTCATTTTATCATAATTTGGTTTTGTTTAACAACGAATAAACTTTGGAATATTTACGATACAGTCACATTAACTGATCGTTAAAATCCTTCAGTAAACGAACGTTGAATATCCCCACTAGTGAAACTAATTTCGAAAAGTGAGCCGGAACAAAGTGCAACGGTTCTAATTAACGTTTTAACTACCATGCTATTTAACCAATTGGAAATATGCATATAAACTACTTGGAACTGCAAATAATAAATGTATCAAAATACTGCGATACAGAGTAACTGATGGTACAATCAAAAAGAGGGTGATTCTACAAAAAAATAAGCCGAATATTTATAAAATTTTTTAATACGAGGCTTTGTTTTCGAGAAACATAGCTTTAACAATTTGTTAAATACACATGCACTTGGTCTATATTTTGCTTGTTGTACTTCGCTGTAAACTATATTTATTCGCTTCTTCTAACCTAACCCAATTTGACATGTCCAATAATATAATCAAAAATGAATATCAGAGAATAAATAAAAAAAAAAAGAAAGAAAATTAGAAATAATTGTGCAAACAAAAAAAAACGGTGGGAAGTAAAACTTTGAATTTCTAGGTGGGCTTTGGTGATAGCACAGTTCCCGCAGCGGCTCGTTTACGTCTTGCGATCTCTTGCTCGGTTCTTCTTCCTCGATGCGCAGTGTACCTCCACCCCGAGGATTTCAGCGTCGGGAATGAGCCATCACATGGTTGATGGTCAGATCCTGGGGCCCCTCTGAGGTGACGGCTAGGGGTAGCTCGTCCCCAAGCCTGCCATCCTCGGCGATGGGTTGCCCGTCGTCCGCGCACAGGGTGACGGGTGGCGCAGCGACCGGACAGACGACAGTCCTTTCCTTCAACATTTTACACAATTGATGGTTCGAAAAGAACAAATTTTATATATGTTACAGTGAAACACCGAAATCTGAAGAATGTTGACTTTTACCGGTGAATGTTAACATTTACATAGCCGCTTGGTGTATATCCGAAATATTTGCTAAATACCCTAACTTCTGACTTACGCCGTTAAATGTCGACATTCACCTAATCTAACCTAATCGTGATTATGGGCATACACGGGTAGAGGGTCCGAATGTACAAGAATGTAATCAAATATTCGATCTTCCGCCGACGTATTTGGTATGGTACATTCTCCAATTTCGGCCTTTCACGGTAACATAAACAAAAAACAACTCTGATTTTTTTGATACTGATTCTTCTTTAATCAAGGTGAGCTTTTGTTGAAATTACAATGTGATTGCAATTTTATGCTTTTCGGAACTCTGTTCTCCTAACTTTGCAATGCTTATACGTAAGAACAATAGATAAAGGTCACATACATACATACGTTGCTACGGCATGCACGTATAAGTAAAATTTGTCATATTAGTAACAACAGCTTTTTACAAATATCTCAAAAACTAAAATACCTTTTCCACTTGCCTCGCCTAATCGTTTGTTTTACTGGTAAAATACAACCATTAAAGAGATACTGTAACAAAATGGTTAAAAATGAAAATAGCCAATAAATTGCGCAATTATCTAAAACATTAAACGTCCCATTAAAATTTGAAAAAAAAAACGATTCATTTGGTACAAATATCTATACGATAAGGCCTAAACATGAGCTAGTTGAATTATGTAAAAGTATGAGTCAGAAAGAAGAGATGTCGAAGAATGCAGATAGTTGCTTATATTCATTCTTGCTAATAATACACTGTGTTGTAGAAAATGTAATTTTCGACATTTCACTATATTAGAAGATTTTAGACATATTTTTATTCTATTTCCTTAATAATAATTCGGTGAATTAACAAACGACCGCATGATTAATACTTAATCCAATTTTTGTAAAACATTGCATAATTTTTCCTTATATCTTTGTAACAATACATATAACCTTAATTCGTTTGCATGCGTTCTTAAGGATAAAATCAAAGCTTTAATCTGAGCCAGATGTCAATGCTTGTAAATCATAAGCAACTAAAGTTACTACAAATGTTACACTGTACCTTTAAACTCTTGAATCAGTATAAGAAGTACTTGCAAAAGATAATTGTTTTACTAAAATTAAGTTACCTTTCCAACAATTTTCTTGGAATTTTTATTTTTTGTTAACGTATTACGTCGAAAGCTTTCGATCAATACATTGAAAATTAATAGTGTGACAAAACTAATATTTTATATTTAGTATTAATCCCCAAAAAATTTGATATTAAACGAACACCACCGACATTCGAAACTATACCACATTTCTGATGTTTACATATTCTGTCCATTGACTTTAATTTTTGAGATATTAGCGAGAAGTTGTCGACATCATTAGGTAAAGGAGAAAAAATTATAATTATTTCTATTTGTTTACAAAAAAAAATCGTGACTTAATTATACATTATACATATATGGTACTGTAAGTCATCAATCATGTGGTTTACAAACATTCGTTATTTCTGTTCCCATTAAGTTCTCATATTTTAACATGTTGACTGTCATACTGAAGCAAGTGAGAATTGTATTAGTACTTTCATTTTTAACAAATCTTACATTATTTTCATGATATCATTTTAAAAAGTAAGGGTCTAGCGGAAAATTGAACTATACCACGCGATAGAGCAGATTTTCATCTTTAAAATGCACCCCTAGAAAGTTGCAACGTCGTCTTTTTTACAATGCCAGAAAGCAAAATAGCAACGCGCGACACGAGACGAGGCCAGTGGTGCTCCGCATCAGAGGGGCCGTTCCGTATCGCGCCTATATTAATGCGATTTACGCTCTTAAGTTATAAGTTTCTTAATCTTATATGGTAGAAAAATATGTAACCAGCGTTTTGAATCGCTATCCGATTATATACAATTTTATTATCATAGAATATCTTCTATTGTGAAAAACAATTGTCAAAAATATTAAATTTCATAACATATTTAAACAACTTTTGCTTGACCGAAAAAATGGAGATGAATGTATTCATTCATTCATATTGAAACTACTTCGAGCACATTTTTTATAAATTAGTCAATGTTGATCATTTTTATTTCAACACCTAATGTTTAGAATGTCAGACATGGGTTATAGAATAAGCACAACATATTATGTCCATTCATAATGAGCTATAAAATTGATTTCCTGTAAAACAAAATTGCAAAAAAAGGTTTGTGCAATGACTTACATCAAGCTTTTATAATTGTATAATTCTGTAAAGTATTTTCATTGCTTAGAGTGTCATAAAGAGTATTCCATGATAGTGATAAAAATTGGACAATTGAAACATATCTCATTAGTGTTATTGCCAGCTTCAACGATCACGGCAAACTATACGATTCTTGCAACACATAAATCGAAGCTGTTCAAGGTAACAAATGATACCATCGAGCCATTTCAATCTCGATAACGATCCCAGAAATTGTCCTAAAAGGTTATCGAATGAACAGTAGAGAATGTTTCACCAATAAACATGAAGATCATTTTAGAACATTGTACTTATTGTTACGACAAAGTATGAAAAAGAACTTGCCTTCGATAATATTTATGTTTCAGCTGTTTCGTGGAAAGTTCGAGTTTCGCCACTGCAATTCACCGTTCTGTTTTAAATTTCAATGTAGTACGGATATTTCGCTTAACAGCACTTCGATCCGGATCGTTGAACATCTGACGATCTGTTCCACAACATTTGTATTATTGTAAGGGTGGGCTTCCGTATAGTGGGAACAAAAATAATTTGAATACCTTGTAAGCGCCATTCGGTTAAACTACCGAATTTTATGGTCTCTGTTTCATTGCGCCGGTGAAAGTGATTGGATTGCGTACGCCGTGTTAGCAAGCTGATCGAACAAATAAAATTTTTTCTGTCCGTATTTGCTGCAAAAATTGAATCTCTAGTTCGATTTCTACGTTTTACAAATACTGTTATGTTTCTATTGGTATTTCTTCTAAAATGATGAATGAGAATATGTTCAAGTACATATGTAGAATATCTCTGAAGTCCGAGCTTATATATTTTAGAAGTGGCTTTAAATATGGAAAAATGTTTCAGACATAAGTTGTGGAATACCAAGGAAGGCATAAAACGATGGTAACAATTTCACCTTGAACGGTCGTTTAAAGTTCACGTGAACGTCATCTCCAGTTTCTTAAATAAAACTCCCATTTTTTATTACAGACTCTTGTAACCCTCATAGAGTCGTTGTGAAAACACTGTCTACGTTTATTTTTTGCACAAGTCATTTCCAAGGTATGAAGCTTAAAATTTGACTCATAAGTGGCGTAAATCTGATTGTACAACCTTCGCGTATTACAGCTTGAGTAATGTGAATACTGATGATACGTCAACTTTGAAGCTTTATATCTTGCGAATGACTTACACAAAAAATAGACATAGATAGTGTTTTAAAAACGTTTTGACGAAGGCTACGAGAATACATAACCTTCATGTAACCTTCAAACGACCATCCAAGATAAAATTGTTGCCACGATTTTATGTCTTTCTTGATATACTACAATTTTTCTTAAACATTTTTCCTCATCTAAGGTCGCTTTCGATATCTAAAGGTGGGATCGGATTTTAGAGATACTCCGTACATCAACTGGTACATATCAATGCCATATGAAACATATTAGAACTGTTAATAGGTATGATGTTTAGAAGGAGTACCTCCTTTTCATTTTTAGGGTGTACAGAAGTGTTTCGGTAGTCAATCGACATATACTTTAGATGTGTAGTAGGGAGGAGTGAGTGCCCTCAAATATGAAGCAATTTCCGCATCCGTCTCGGAGATATTAACACTAGAACTAGCAACATTAAGTGCTCGCTTATCGAAGAATGAAAAATAAAATGAAAAGGGAAATAAATAAATACTAAAGCATCAAGTAACATATAGAACTAGTTTTTACCGCAAGAAAGTATGACAAACATTTCCAAATCGCGACGATAAAATTTTATAATATGAAATAAGAAATGTAAAACCAGTCATTTTTACTGGTTGGTAGTTATAGTGTTAATAAAAGACTCAGCTGGACTAACGTGGTAGACAATTGTAGTGACTTTGACCGAGAATCTGTAGGGTCTCTCATACATATAAAACGTAGTATTTTGTAAATTGTAAATATGATTTTCACTTTTCGTGAATCCAGTAAGTTGTTAAAATATTTTATTGTATTTGAGCGGAGGAGAACAAGGAACATTTTTTGCAACAAATAACTTTTGTTAATAACGATCTGAATAAGACGCGTGGTAAACGCGGAATGACCCAACACATGGCCAAGCGGGAAGAAGCGGTATAAAACAAATGACGATCGAATTTTCGCGCGGTTTTTTATTCTGTTATACTACTATATTCTTGGTAAAATTTAAAAATAATTGTCTTTTATTTTCAATACAGCAATCAATTATTTTAACAATAATTAATTATTTCCATTACATATGCTTTCAAGTATTAAATTACCTCTATTTGAATAGGGCTGTTCTTTACAAAATGGTTGAGTAGCTCAAATGTAAATTAACGTAACGCGCAATGAGAAATAACAAGGCAATCAACATACTAAAGGTAGCTTCATAAAGGTATGTTCAGAAAAATAAATCAATTTATACAAAATTTCTGAAGCGTGTAGGAAATTCAACGGCATTTCTTCGCCCAATCTGCCCGAAAGTGTTGTAAGGATCGAGATAGATCCTTACATCAAGATAAAAATGAGAAAATGTCCCATCCCGGCGGAAATAAAACTCTGCGTCTTCAAACATCTCCTGAGTGCGTGGACCGCAATATCCGAATCCCTGCAATAAACCGAAGTAATTCTCGGCAATGACAGTTTGCTCAAGAAAGAATGGATTTATTGTGTCTAACGCTAATAATACATTAATTTTAGCGAACTCAATAGGTCCAGACATATCTATTAACTTATCTATTTAATTTAAACATAATCAACACTCTAAACGATTTTATTTAGAAATGTTACTTTCCCGCACATTTGGATAGATACCATACACAGAATTCATCGTTTCGGTGAGAATTATTTTCATTAAAAGCGTGAATTATTGTTAAAATGTATTTTTCCGAATGACCTCATTTCAACTTGCAATGAACTCTTGATTTTGAAATTCTTCTTTTACGATCCGATTGTCATGTGGATTTTGTTGGGGAGCAAAGAACTACTTTCGTCAATTGGTCTTCCTTTCACGACTGGTGGGACTGGCGGGTGTACGAGATCTTTTCCAACCCAACGTTGCTTATGGTTGCCCTGAAGAATTCTATTCAATTCAAACCTATCCCTAATGCCAATCTTAGTATGTCGTGTTGGGGGATCTTTATTATACTATCGTCTAAATATTCTTTGCATTTCCGTAACGTTTTCATGTCTCTAGTAGCATTTGATGACAAATTTTTTTCCTCGAATATTAATTTGGTATGAATAAATATTTTTATCCGTAACGAAAGCAAAAAATCTAATAGGTCGATAACAAATGAATGCTAATACTCGACGTATTACAGTCGCAGATCGTATCAGTAACAATAACGTATGGTAAATTTTAAACGATTATGACATGCATCCATATTATTATGAAGAGGATAAAAAGAAGGTGACTATCAAAAAAGATGGCACTTTTGTTTGTGGATGAAAGAAAAATATGCTAAGATGGATTCTCTCTTTCCAGTATTCTATTTACTGATGTAGCCAGTTTCAATAAACAAGGAGTATTTAATTCACATAATAGTCATGCATAGGATGAGGAAAACCTACTTGCGATGTTATAGCAATTAATACGCAGCGACAATTTTCATTAAATATATGAACAGACATTTTAGAAAATCAACTGATCAATTCCGTTGTTCTACCCAACACATTAACGAATAAAAGATATCTGAAAATCTTACAATGAAGGTTATCCACGCTTTTGAAAGATGTACCCTTGGAAATACGAAGTAACATGTGGCACTTGCTAAACATCTTACCACCGCATTTAACAATTATTGCACGAGACTATCTACCAACATACCTTGAAAACAGATGGATTTGAAGAGGAGCATCCGCACAATCACCTACACAGACTTAAATCGCATACTTTTATTTCTAAGGACACATGAAACATTAATATACAGTTTCTTACTTGAATATTCGGACACTATAATCCTTTAAGTTTAATGCTTTATATCTTCCTGAGTTATTAAAATATTTATTCCCTGTCTTTTTACCATGTTAACTTATTTATTATAGACAACACAAACATAAAAAACTATTTTGTAATTGTCGCATGTTATTACATACTGAAGGATAAACCAAACGATACCTATTTTATGCGTTACAAAAATATTCAAATACCATAAGCGATTATTTCTAAGAAGCGATCTAATCCGTTGTATACCGTGGATCCAAATAGTATTTGTACACCTAGTTTTTTTACAATAACTTTCTAAAAACAAATAATACACGGACAAAAACTGTTTCTGGTATTAGCCTCTTATAAACAGGGTTAACATGTATATTATCAATTTTTAATAATGCCTTCTTTGAGAATAATACAGCAAATATAAAAATTTAAGAGCAAAAAAAGTATTTGTACACTTATAATTCTATTGCTAAACTTTGAAAGAATGCACATACCCTCGTGACATTGATCAAAATGTAAACATTTGTTTATTTACACATTGGTTTCGACCTTCTCACGACGTTAGTACGTCTGTGAACAATGTAGAGAAACCATGGCAAGCAAGAAAAGTGAAATATCTGTATCGCTGCGAGATCGTGTGATTTTTCTTCGGAAAGGTGGGGAAAGTTACCGAAAAATTGGCAAAACTCTAAATTTAAACTTCACAACAGTGCAATATATTGTTAAGAAGTATGAAGAAACGGGAAGTACGGACAATAGGCCACGATCAGGCCAGCCGAAAATACTTACAGATAGAGAACGTCGGAGTGTTATTAAAGAAGTTACAAAATTTCCATTTATTAGTGCTCGAACTTTATGCAATGATGTCGCATCAACATCAGGAAAGAATGTTTGTCCTCAAACTATTCGAAACATTTTGCACTCCGCTGAAATATATGGTAGAGCTGCTAGAAAAAAGCCCTTTATAAATAATGTGAATAGGGAGAAACGGTTAGGATTCGCTAAAACGTACCTACAAAAACAAATTGAATTTTGGAAAAGCGTTATATTCTCAGACGAATGTAAATTTAACATTTTTGGCTCAGATGGGAAGAAATTTGTGTGGCGAAAACCCAATACCGAACTTCAGCAAAGGAACATCCACACAACCGTTAAGCACGGCGGAGGAAATGTGATGTTATGGGGCTGCATGGGGTACAATGGTGTTGGAAACATTGCGTTTATCGAGGAGTCAATGAATGCCGAAAAATATATCGACATATTGCGTAATAATTTACCCGAAAGTGCAAAGAAATTGGGTCTGAATAGGACTTACTACTTTCAGCAAGACAATGACCCAAAGCACACAGCTAAAAAAACGAAGGAATGGTTATTATACAATGTCCCAAAACAACTGATTACACCACCCCAGTCTCCCGACATTAACCCCATAGAAAATTTGTGGCACCTATTAAATATTGAAATAAGAAAAAGAAAGATATCAAATAAAACAGATTTACAACGAATATTGGGTAAGTATATACATAAGACCCTGATTCATCTTGAAAAGCACTATCGCCTGATCGGAAAAAAATATATAGTTCCATTTAAAAAACGAAACTTCACCATCATATCTTTTACATTAATAACAATAAAAAAAATTTTGCTTCTGCCAAAACATAGGGCCTCTTTCGCCTTGCAATTTCCATATATGCACTTTTTCGTGACATCAATAGTTCATGAGATATCAAGCTGTCACATTTTGCCGCGGACACCCTGTATGATAGCTTGTGCTAGAGTGATCCTGCAAGATTTGTTTCTAAGCAGGAAAACTGAGAAAATCTAGAAAATATGTGTAGGAAAAATCAGGAATAACGCGAGCGGGATAGTTTTAAAATACAATATTACACGCGATGAATTTGCAAAATGCCTTGTTTATTACTGTGACGTGTTGCCACGGTTACAGTCTGCACAAGAATGCCTCCTAGGCAAAACTCTGGCCGTGAGGACACCAACGTCACCATGGCCCTTAAAAACCATACATTGTATACTAAGCTCATAAACTTTCCCTTGCGACCGGACGAAGCTCTCTGACGAAGCGCACATGGCCTACCCTCGTCCGTCGCATCTACCTAAACTCTAAATTTCTAACATATGAAACCTGTTCTGATTGGTTTTATTGTTTGCCAATAGTATCGTTAATGGGATTTACAGAGTAATATACGTTTATTTGAGATATACATGTGAAGTGGGGAGTCATGTACCCCCACTCCAGAAAATAGACGCGAGCCGGGAGAGCAGCGCGGTGTTCGGGCACGTGCATAAATAGAAGAAAGCATAAGTGTGTGTTGTTAAGAATATTTAAGAAAAATTTATAAAGCGGAAATTGGTAAAACCGTTTGCGGGGTTTTAGCACCCTAGAATAAACCCTCGATCTGTGGAGCGACAGTTTTTCTTCGGCTTCTCCAGGTGAGAATGGAACCACGTGCCGTATAGGTTAAGTGTAATTGTAATTGTAATTGTAATTGTAATTATTTAATTGCTTGTCCAACCGTTAATTGTATTTTTCAAAATTATAATATTAAACTCCAGATTTTTGGAAGAAATACCGAAGTCTTACGATTCTTCAGAGAGAGAGAGAGAGAGAGAGAGAAAACAAACAGACCGACTGACAAAATACCTTACATACATATAACGGTTTTAACACACAATATTTACTTGCTTTCTATGACGCCTCGAATTATACTAAACTAAAACTAATGGCTGTTGACCTGTTTATATATGTATAATGGGGGGGGGGGGGGGGGGGGGGGGGGGGTTAGAACGTTTCGTAAGAACGGTTTAGAAGGTTTAGAACTTTCGTAAGAATTTTCGTCGGGTGGTCAACAAGGAGACCTGGTTTATGTCTCCAAGGCCCTGTCCTCTGACCCTCAGGAAATTCACGTTTATTAACCGACTTCGAAAAAGGAGGAGGTCACTCAATTCGACCTGTATATTTTTTTTTTTTTTTTTTTATGTATGTTCGCCGATTACTCCTAACTGGGTGGACCAATCGGAACGAAACCTTTTGCATCTCGTAGGGTCTGACTCCCCATTGGTACCATTATTAAAAAATTTTTCATTTTTTAATTGCAAATTTTTTTTGCAAAAAAAACCGGCAACAATATGTTATCACGGACATGATTCTGAACAACTTTGTTCCTATACAAATTCACGGAAAACTTTAGTTTTCGAGATATTAGCGAAAAACTATTATTATTAATATTAGTGGAACGCCAAGTGCTATGTACCGGAAAACCAAGAAAGGGCAATCACAATGCACTGTCCCAAAACACTAACTAAGATTTACCGCTCTAACACCCGACTTCTCAGCAAGATGAGTTCACGTGGACGTTGGTGTATTATACGTAATTATGCTCATGGCATTTACGCAGACAAAAAAAAGCCCCGAAGAATTGTCTTACACTATCCTATACAATTCTCCCCATTCCACTAAAAAGCGTGAAATAAAATAATTTTCAGAAAAAAATACACCGACTTCGAAATGCACTAAAAAGTATAAAATAATTTCTATTTCCTAATGAAGTAATTTTTATTTCATTCAATCATACAATTACGTAACATATATGAATGAAACCTATTTACTCGTTAGGTAGTATATTAAATATATTTCAACTTTTTCGGAGGCGGCGCAAAATCAAAAATACATCAGTAAACGTTGCTGCCAATAGTAGTTGATTGTGGTATGGCGTATTGCATATTAATAAATCCTGAGGAAGAATACGAACCATTGTAGATATATCTGGTAATATAAGCAAATGTAACGACTGAATCTTCATTTCACAACGTTTCTGATATAAATAAAACTGAATCGACTTCGTTCGCATGTGGAAGGCATGGATCTAAGAACCTACAAACGGAGCCCACGACGCGGGAATTACCAAATTTCCGACAGATGGGCTCTATCTTTATAGTATATGCGGCGATCGATTCTGTCTGTCCCATACTCAATGAATCTAGATAGACCATAGTTACATACTATACGCACTAACACCTACTTCGCGGCGTGCTGCCGAGTTAATTTGTATAGAAAAAAAAATAGCTATTCAAGCTTTGCCTATGTTCGACTGTCCAAAGGTTGACATATTGAAGAAAATCTTTTAATTTTGCGCCGCCTCCGAAAGGTTGAAATATATTTAATATACTACCTGTAGCGGCACATGGTTCGCAGCGTTGGTAGAAAGTTAGCATTGACCGTTTACAGATGTTTAGGTGTAGGCAGTTAAGCCTACCCTAAAGTCTGTAAGTTGGCGAAATTATTTTATAGTTTTTTAGACGTGCGTAGCTCAATAGGCTACCCTACCATAAACGCTGCCAGCCATGTCCCGTTACGGTTCATTATGCCACATGGTCAACACGGGCCGGAAGGACATTTTCGGTTAACGAATTTGTGATTTACAATACGCTTTCCCCCGCCGAAAATGGGAGGACTCTGCGAGAAAAATAACTCCACCCTCTAGTGTCTAAGGAGTTACGCTTTTTCTAGGAAGTGGATATATACTGCGGAAAGGCGCAAAAACATAGATTATACGCCGAGCCTCCGTTTCAGCAACATTGTATTTTCCACATATAGTTTCCATAGTTCTTATTAGATACCTCACCTTTTGCAAACATGCTGTTGCGAGTAATATTTATTTATCCTACCTACCTCGCGACAATTGGTGACCCGCGACGTGATCACGACGTGAGTGTTACTTGATTTATAATTTGTGGAAATTCAGTGACAAAGTGCAAAGACACAGTTAAATATAATAGACTTATTAAAGACATATACTTAGTTTACATACAGACATATTTAGTTATACATAGTTATATTTAGTTGAATAAGTGCAATTTAGTGTTAGTTATGGCAACTGAAGATAGAGACGTTTTCTTCAGCCCCCAGAAGACCAGCAATCAGCAGCAAGGATCAAACCCTTTCGAGGTTTCGAATATCGATCGTGTGGGTATACGTGTCCCACCTTTTTGGTCCAGTAATCCGCTGCTCTGGTTCCATCAATTGGAAGCACAATTTGCACTTAATAACATAACTGTGGATTCTACAAAATATTTCTATGTCACGTCGTTCCTTGACATTAAGTGCTTGCAAGAGGTTGAGGACGTGATACAAAATCCTCCCGCTACCGGTAAATATGAGAAGATTAAGGTGGAGCTAATACGGAGGCTATCCAGATCGCAAGAGCAACGAATTCAGCAGCTCCTGGAACATGAGGAAATAGGTGACAGGTCACCCTCGCAATTCCTACGGCATCTCCAGAATCTGGCTGGGGATATAAAGGTGCCAGAAAATTTCTTGCGTACGATCTGGATGAACCGACTGCCGGCATCGATGCGGACCATCCTCGCGACGCAGATGGACGCGTCGCTCGAGAAAATGGCGGAATTGGCCGATAAGATCAACGAAATAACACCTATCGGGAAGTGTGCTGCTGTTTCTACGGACACCAGGTTCGAGCTATTGTGCGAGCAAATGGCGCGATTGACACAAGTTGCGGAGCTCGCGAGGCACAATTCCACGCAGAATCCAGGGAGATCCACGTTCCGTGGACGGAAAAAGAGGCGCAATTATGGTCGCAGCCCCAGCCGAAGCAGGAACAACAGCCGCAGCCCCAGCCCGTCGCAACCAGGTGTGTGCTGGTATCACCGAAGATTTGGCGACAGGTCAACAAGGTGCACCATCCCCTGCACCTACCTGCAGGATCGACAACATCAGGGAAACGATGCCGATCGACCTTAGATGCGGCAGAAGTCGTCGATCCAGCCACAAGCCGCCTGTTTTTAAGCGACAAAGACAGTAAGGTAGAATTTTTAATAGACACTGGCGCCGATATCAGCGTTTATCCGCGAAAATTAGTTAGGGGACATCCTCCCAAAAGTACGTACACTTTGTATGCCGCGAACGATTCGACCATCTCGACGTATGGCGATATTGTTATAAATCTAAATTTAGGATTGCGGCGCACTATCAAGTGGAAATTTATAATCGCGGATATTACGAAACCCATAATCGGCGCGGATGTGCTTAGGTATTACGGCTTGTTAGTAGATTTAAGGAATAAACAGCTGATCGACACTGAAACAAAATTAACGTCACGAGGAAAACTGGGGATTGCCGATTTAAATTCGGTGAAAACAATTATCGGTGACTCTCCATACCATAAAATCCTCGCAGAATTCATAGACATTACCATTCCTACACGTTCACATACAGGCACGAAACACAACATTACACATCACATTAAAACAACAAAAGGACCTTCAGTCTTTTCAAAACCGCGTAGGCTAGCACCTGATAAATTAAAAATAGTCAAACAGGAATTCGAACATCTTTTGGCCGAAGATATAATTAGACCTTCGAAAAGCCCATGGGCTTCGCCTTTGCATTTGGTTCCTAAAAAGGACAAAGGTTGGAGGCCGTGCGGCGATTACCGAGCACTAAACGCACGTACAGTACCTGACCGCTACCCTTTACCGCATATTGAGGATTTCTCTAATTTATTGTACGGTAAAACAGTATTTTCAAAAGTAGATTTAGTTAAAGCTTACCATCAAATTCCAATAGAACCGTCAGATATAGAAAAAACAGCAGTTACTACACCCTTTGGTTTGTTTGAGTATGTTAAGATGCCATTTGGTTTGATAAACGCGGCTCAAACATTCCAAAGATTTATCAATGAAATTTTATTTGACTTAGATTTCTGTTACGCATATCTTGATGATATTTTAATAGCATCGCGTAACGAAAAAGAACATTTAGACCATATTCGTCAACTTTTCAACAGACTTCAAAAATACGGCATTGTTATAAATCCTGCTAAATGTACATTCGATAAAAACTCAATAGATTTCCTTGGTTACACTGTCAATAGTAAAGGTACTGCTCCAAATTCAGAGAAAGTAGATGCCATCAAAAATTTCCCTATGCCTAAAGATATAAAAGAACTCCGACGTTTTTCAGGCATGTTCAATTTTTATCGCAGGTTCGTTCCTAATGCGGCTAAGTTACAAGTTCCATTAACAGACTTATTGAAGGGTGCACCTGCTCGTGGTAATCCTCGTATTGCCTGGTCGCAAGAAGCCGAACTTGCTTTCACCCAGGTAAAGGAAGCACTTGCTGAGGCGACACTTCTTGCGCACCCGGTACCTGGCACTAAGCTAAATGTCACCGTAGATGCGTCTGATTTCGCAATAGGAGCGGCGCTTCAGCAATGGGTGGACGATACCTGGCAGCCTTTGTGCTTCTTCACAAAAAGCCTCTCGTCAGCCCAACGGAAATATAGCGCATATGGCCGAGAGTTATTAGCAGCTTACACCGCAGTCCGCCGTTTTAAACACAACCTTAAAGGTCACACATTCACAATTTACACAGACCACAAACCTCTGGTGTACGCTTTCAAATAGTGGCCAGAGCGTTCCACTCTACGACAATTCAGACACTTAGATTTTATAGGACAATTCACTACAGACATACAACACATTTCAGGGAAAGACAATGTAGTCGCGAACGCGTTATCTAGAATAGAAGAAATTAATAAACCCGTAGATTTGTCGGAAATGGCACAGTTTCAACAGGCAGATGAAGAGCTTCAAAGTCTTTTGCTGTCTGAGACTGCCCTTAAATTAAAGAAAATTAGATTTCCGTTCAAAGATCACGAACTCGAAATTTTTTGCGACACTTCTTCTCCTACCGTTCGTCCGTATGTTCCCGTAAATTTCCGCAAAAGCATTTTTGAAACTATACACAATTTATCACACCCAGGAATCAAAGCCACACGCAGACTAGTTACTGATCGCTTTGTTTGGCCTTCTATAAACAAAGATTGTAACACTTGGTCTAAACAATGTATTACCGTGCCAAAGAAACAAAATTACACGACACACCTCATCTTCATTAGGCAATTTTTCATTACCGGTTTCACGATTTCATCACATACACATTGACATAGTAGGACCATTACCCATTTCGCAAGGATACAGGTATTGCCTTACCTGTGTCGACCGCTTTACCCGCTGGCCAGAAGCTTGGCCAGTCGAGGACATTACAGCCGAGACAATAGCAAACACCCTTTTAGCAGGTTGGATATCACGCTTCGGTGTTCCAGCTATTATTACTACAGATCAGGGTAGACAATTCGAATCACAACTTTTTAAAGAATTAACACAATGTCTTGGTTCACATCATATCAGAACTACCGCTTTTCATCCCTCATCTAATGGTATGGTAGAGAGATTGCACCGTCAATTGAAATCAGCAATCCGTTGTCATGATACCGACAAATGGACCGAAGTACTACCGTTAGTTCTGCTAGGTATTAGATCCACATATAAAGAAGATTTGCATGCAACTCCAGCAGAATTAGTTTATGGTTGCACATTAAAATTACCGGGAGAATTTTTCAATAAAGATCAACAAAATAGTCCAGTGACGTCTGATTTTGTTTTACAATTCAAACACACAATGAAAAACATACAACCATGTAAACCCTCACGACACGGCACACATGTATTTATCAGACACGATGGCGAAAAACGTTCGTTACAACCGCTGTATGACGGACCATATAGAGTTGTCAATCGCAATAATAAATATTTCACTGTATTAATAAACGATCGTGAAAAGAACATCAGTATAGATAGATTAAAACCTGCTCATGTAGAACCGAATCAAAATGTAACAAACAATACTTCTGATAGTGCGAGCGATCAAGCAAGTCGTAAACCTAAGAGTATTTTGAAACAAGCCGTGCCAATTAAAACACGCCATGGACGTATAGTTAGATTTACCGAGCGTTATCAAGCGTAACCAATGTAAATAGTTTTTCTTGTATGTATATAGTTTTTTTTGCGCTCTATCTTGTATTATTGTTAGTTTATTCTCTTGTATGTAATGTTTAGCGGTTCAGCTAGCTATGGTAGGGAGGCTAGGAAAAGTAAAGAAGAGGGAGAACGTTTCGTCCGGGACCTGCTAGTGGACTCATCAGTAAGGCGTTCTAGCAGGCCCTTGCCTTAGACGCAGGGATGTAAGGAAGGGATGGACAGGAACTATATATATGAATAGGAAGGCTCTTGGTGTTCCGACGTGCGACGGAACACAATACGTGAGGATTTCGTAGGTAGTTTATGATGGGTCCGGGTCTAACAGTTATTTTTGAAGGACAGATTTTTAGCCATCGACGGCAATTTAGTTTTACATTTTTTCGGACAATGCCTTTAGAATTTCTAAGTTTCATTTAGTCTTCAGTAACTACTCCGTCATAAACTGGGTATTTCCCGAAGGGTCATCGCGGATGGGCCTCGGTCCCATCCTAGCGGTATTTTTTAGGACAACGTGCGTGTCACCTGGAGGGAAATTCCCCGGCGTTGCCGGCTTTCGAGATCCTCCCGTACTCATCGGTTATTTTTCCCACCCTCTTCCAAAAAAGGCGCGCTCAGGGCGCAAGAGAGGGTGGGCCCAAGTCAAGGGGCATGTTGATTGGAAAATCAGCGTTTCTAAAGAGAACCAATCAGCATGCCTCCTCCCATTTCCGACATTTCTTGCGAACTAAGTCAGTCGTATCGAGCAGAATTCCGAAATCATTCAAGCCGACGACAACTATAGCAACTGTCAATCGTGCGGACAGTCATAGAGTAGTCTTTTCATAGATCAAAGGTCCATCGTTCGGGACTTGGTAAATAGTAGTATCAACTGAGCTTCGAACATTACTTCTCAAACACGAACATTGAGAAGTGTAACCAGTTGCCATCGATTAATTTTGAGGGCAACACGTCGCGAGCCGGGAAACGAGTCGTCAAGATAGGCTAAGATTTACGCCCTTAGCTGAGGAATAACAATCCGCGTTTTCCGATCGTGACCGGCAATCCAACCACGCGGGATTGCCACGTAACATTTTGGTCCTTCGAGCCGGATTCGCGACCGACGGAAAAGTGCAGTTCAGTGCTCATAGACACAATTCCACAAGTGAATCCGGAAATCGTCGCGTCAACGCAGCGGACGATCAACGTAGCAGACGATCAACACAACAGCCAAGGTGACCCCTTTCAACCAAGGGTCCTGCTGGAAGCTGAGCAGCCACCAACATCTGGACCAATCATCGAGGACAGCAGACGGTCCAACCACAACGATTGCGAAAATCCAGCCAAAGGTAGGCTCGTTATAATCACCAGTCACTCCTCATAAATTTTCTCCTTTTCTTTCTCTCGTCAATTCCTTATCCGATATCGCCGAGATGGGTAATCCGGAAACCTCCGACGCACGTATCCGCGACTTAAAACAAAAACGCCGACCATTCAAATCACAATGCACGTTGTTCGGAAAATATTTAGAAACATTTATCGATTCCCCGAGAGAACGCATAAAATTGCAAGAACGGATCCAGCGGTTACGTAACCAATTCGTTACTTTCAACACGATCCAGGACGAATTAGGTTTAATTGATAATTATGACGAAGCAGAAGCGGAAAGACAAACGATGACTGATTGTTTCGACGACGTAATATCAACTGCGATAATGATTTTGGGAAACGCCGAAGGGAACGCGACTTCACAGGTTCCAACAATCGAAATTCCGCGCGATTCGCCAATATCGACTACTTCATTTTCGGTACCGGTCAATCTCCCAAAAATTGACCTACCCAAGTTCGACGGGCGCATCGAAACTTGGATTACGTTTAAAGACGCGTTTAATACGTTAATTCATATACAACCCGGGCTTAACAGAATACAAAAGCTACATTATCTAAAGCGATCATTGTCAGGGCGCGCGGAAGACGCGATCGCGGCATTCACGATAACCGAAGAAAACTACGAAGCCGCGTGGAAACACCTGACCGAAATTTACGACAACAAACGGGCACTCGTATTACGTCACGCAGCAATTTTACGCGATACACCCACGATGAAGAACGATTCTTCAGAAGAGATTCGAGACTTAGTAAATCATATGCAACTACATATCCGCTCATTACACGCGCTGGGCAGGTCTCAAGAGAACATCGCGAACGACTTATTATGTAGCATCGTCATTTCGAAAATGTCTACAGAAACGCGACGGGCTTGGGAACGGACCTTAACGAATACGGAGGTACCGATTCTAGAAGACATTTTTAAATTTTTGCACAACGCGTCGCACCAAACCAAAGAATATGTTTCGGAAAAAATAGACGCAAAATCTTATCATTCGGAGCATTTAAGACCGCGTCCGACGCCGACACGAATATACAATTATCCGTCGCGGACGACAACGACCATTCAGTCGGCGCGAACCCTGCCGTCTTCGTCTCGCGATCCACCGTCGCAGTATCCGAGACGCCAAACGTACGCCACAACGACAGCGCGACATACGACTTCGCCACCGTCATCGCCGCGTTCATCACCGCGCCCTCAACGTCGGTCAATTCCGCCGCTTCAAGGATCGACGAGGGAAACAAAATGCCCGATATGCGAGGATAGGCATGCCGTTTATCAATGTGCCAAATTTTTCGCGTTGACAATACCGCGACGCATAGATGCTGCTCGCAAGGCACATCTGTGCATGAATTGTCTGCAATCGGGGCATCAAGCGGAAGACTGCCAATCGGGAAGATGCCGCGTATGCAATCAACGGCACAACACGAAGCTGCACCAAGATTCATCGAATGACTCAGGATCTTGACTACAGCCGAAAAAGATCAACCCGCTCGAATCACGTAACATATCTAAGGGATTTACGACCGAATTGTTGGCCACCGCGATCGTACACGTTCAAGATCGCGATAAAACCTTCATACCGTGTAGGACCTTAATTGATACGTGTTCGAGCACTAATTTCATGACAATCGACCTGGCAAAAAAATTAAGGTTACCGACGAAGGAAAACACGGTTAAAATTCAAGCGTTGAATCAGTTGAACACCGTCGCGAATCAACTGGTTTCAACGACCATCAGATCCCGGATTTCGAACTATGCACGCAAACTCACCTTTTTCACAATACCGCGAATTTCTGCATTGACACCGGATGAGCATATCGACCGTACCAAGATTGCGATTCCTGCCAACCTGAAGCTCGCAGATCCATCGTTCCATCGATCGGCGGACGTGGATATGCTGATCGGCACCGGCCCTGCATTGTCCTCACTGAGTATAGGACAACATAGGATCTCCCCGCGCAATGGACCAGATCTGATCCTCCAAAAAACGCAATTTGGATGGATCATCGGGGGGAGTGTTTCAACTAGAGCACGCGCAAACCATCAGACGTACCTCACCACTCCGAATTTTGATTTGCAAAAATTCTGGGAGTTGGAAGAAGGCCCGCGGATCAGGCATTTTTCAGCAGAAGAACGGGAGTGCGAGCAACACTTCGTCGACCACGTTACTCGCGATCGAACAGGTAGATACGTTGTTGCCCTACCGTTTAACGAAAAGAAAGATCAGCTTGGCGAATCTCGGTCACGCGCCATGAATCGTTTCTTATCGCTCGAGCGCCGATTCAAACGGAATCAAATCCTAAAAAATGAATATTCGAACGTAATCGCGGAATATTTGCAATTAGGGCACATGAGTGAGGTAGAACCGCACGACACCGAAGGTTTTTATCTACCTCACCATGCTGTCATAAAACCGACCAGCACGACGACCAAGGTACGAGTCGTTTTCGATGGATCCGCGAAATCGAGTACCGGATTGTCATTAAACGATACTCTTCTGACGGGCCCTACGATCCAAGACGACATTTTCGCGTTGCTGATACGATTCCGAATGCATGCGTATGTCTTAACCGGGGATATAGAGAAGATGTATCGACAATTCTTCATCAGATCGGAAGATAGAAAATACCAAAGGATACTATGGCGAAGCGACGATGGAAAAATAAGAACGTATCAATTAAATACGGTCACTTTCGGATTGTCTTCTGCGCCGTTTTTAGCGATTAGATGCCTTCATCAGCTCGCGAATGATGAGGAAAGGAATGCTCCAATGGCATCGACCGTACTGCAGCGCGATTTGTACGTGGATGATGTCCTCACGGGAGCTGACACATTCGAAGACGCGAAAAGATTACGGAATGAAATCATTGACGTGCTTACAAGGGGTGGATTGAACATTCGACAATGGGCCTCAAATGAGCCTGAGTTGTTAATCGGATTATCCGAAGAACAGATTCATCCTAAATTCTTCGGGGATTCGACGGTTAAAACCCTCGGTGTTTCATGGCGTGCGCGTAACGACACCATCGTCTATTCCGTAAATCCCAACATCGAATCCAAAATCACGAAGAGGACCATTTTATCGACCGTCGCGAAGATTTTTGATCCCCTTGGATTAGTCGCTCCAGTGATCGTAACCGCGAAAATCTTGGTGCAACGACTCTGGCAACTCCAGCTGAATTGGGACGAATCACTACCGGCCAGCCTTCACACGGAATGGACCAATTACGTCAAAGAATTGCAGGCGCTCAACCAAGTCTCTTTCGATCGTCATGTTTCTCAACGCACAACCCGCAAAATTGAGCTCCACGGATTCTGTGACGCTAGCGAACGAGCATACGGAGCTTGCGTATATGTTCGCACGATCGACGAACACGGTCGCGTTAAGGTTAGTTTATTGTGTGCTAAATCGCGCGTAGCACCTCTAAAATCGGTCAGTCTTGCTCGGCTAGAATTATGCGGCGCGGTACTTCTAACCAAGTTATATTCTAACATTCGCGGAGCAGATTCACGTCAAATCGACGACGTCTTTTTCTGGACCGATTCGACCATTGTCCTTAATTGGTTAAACAAAGAACCTTGTACAGTGAAAACATTCGTGGCTAACCGAGTAGCTGAGATTCAATCTAAAACTACCGTTACTTCATGGCGACATGTACGGTCTCACGATAATCCAGCCGATCTCATCTCGCGAGGCCAGCTTCCGTCGGAATTTCTCAAACCATCCATTTGGCGTCATGGACCGAAATGGCTCGCTAACGAACGCGCGAATTGGCCAGAGTCAAAATTTACAATCACAACAGAAGTTCCGGAAATTCGTCCAGTTTCGTGTCTCGTCACTACCGTCGTTCGCAGTGACGAGATATTAACTAAATATTCATGCATCGCGAAGCTTAGAAGAATCATCGCGTATTGTCTTCGATTCAAGAAAAACAGCGCAAGAGGACCATTGACAGCGGTTGAAATACGCGACGCGAACGAACGAATTCTGCGTCTTGTACAATCCACCGCGTTCGAACAAGATATCCGCGCCTTGAAAAACGGAACGGGTCTGCATACGAAAAGTAGATTACTTCCGCTGCAACCATTCATAGACGACCAGGGATTGCTTCGTGTCGGCGGTCGTTTGCAAAACGCAGACATTCCCTTTGAAGAAAAGCATCCCATCCTACTGCCGAAAAATCATCATGTAACTAACCTAATTATACGACGGACTCATTTGGAAGGACATCACGCTGGCATCAATAATACATTGGCTATCGTACGGCAGCGGTATTGGCCCATTGACGGAAAGAACCAAGTCAAGCGAATCGTTCGTCAATGCGTCAGGTGCCTTCGCGTTGACCCACCTGCCATAAAGTACGTGATGGGTACCCTACCTGCGGCACGCGTCTCGAAATGCCGACCCTTTGAAAACTGCGGTGTCGACTATTGCGGACCCTTTTATATTAAAGAGAAGCGATATCGCAATCGCACACGTCTAAAAATATACGTCGCCGTTTTTGTCTGTTTCGCGACAAAAGCCGTACATCTCGAGGTTGTCGGAGACATGACTAGCGAATCGTTCATCGCTGCCCTGAAACGCTTTATTGCTCGGAGAGGTATGTGTCGTAACTTACATTCTGATAACGGCACCAATTTTGTAGGTGCAAACAATGAGTTAGCCGAATTATACACCATTCTGCATGATGACGAAAAAATACAACGTTTCCTCGCGGACAAGGAAATGTCATGGCACTTTACACCGGCTTATTCTCCCAACTTCGGTGGTTTGTGGGAGGCGGCGGTAAAGTCGTTCAAATACCATGTAAAACGGGTAGTCGGAGAAGAATTGTTTACATTCGAACAATTCAATACATTCGCGATCGAAATCGAAGCGATATTAAATTCCCGACCATTAACTCCTCTATCCTCTGACCCAAACGATCCTTCCGCATTGACTCCGGCCCACTTCCTGATTGGTGATTCACTAACGAGCGTGCCTGAGACTGATTTTAGCAAAACTCCGAACAATCGGTTGTCCACCTGGCAACACATTCAAAAGGTAAAACAGGACTTTTGGACCAGGTGGTACAAGGAGTACATTAACCAGCTCAACATCCGGAAGAAGTGGACCAGGGGCTCACACGACATCGAGGAAGGCTCTCTTGTCATCTTGAAGGACGATCATCTTCCACCACTGCAGTGGCACCTCGGCCGTATCGAGAAGGTGCATCCAGGACCAGACAACATCGTCAGAGCGGTCAGCGTACGGACCAACCAGGGCATATACCGACGCAACGTGAAACAACTGGCGCTACTTCCCCTATCGGACGATACATAGACTCAGTGTAGTGACCACGAACTATTATTGATAGATAAGTTAATTGGTAGAATTAGAATCTTCGCGTCTCAACTTCCCGTAAAGATAACCGTTCGAATCTTGAACGACACGGTCGCTCAACGGGGGGAGCATGTTCCGACGTGCGACGGAACACAATACGTGAGGATTTCGTAGGTAGTTTATGATGGGTCCGGGTCTAACAGTTATTTTTGAAGGACAGATTTTTAGCCATCGACGGCAATTTAGTTTTACATTTTTTCGGACAATGCCTTTAGAATTTCTAAGTTTCATTTAGTCTTCAGTAACTACTCCGTCATAAACTGGGTATTTCCCGAAGGGTCATCGCGGATGGGCCTCGGTCCCATCCTAGCGGTATTTTTTAGGACAACGTGCGTGTCACCTGGAGGGAAATTCCCCGGCGTTGCCGGCTTTCGAGATCCTCCCGTACTCATCGGTTATTTTTCCCACCCTCTTCCAAAAAAGGCGCGCTCAGGGCGCAAGAGAGGGTGGGCCCAAGTCAAGGGGCATGTTGATTGGAAAATCAGCGTTTCTAAAGAGAACCAATCAGCATGCCTCCTCCCATTTCCGACATTTCTTGCGAACTAAGTCAGTCGTATCGAGCAGAATTCCGAAATCATTCAAGCCGACGACAACTATAGCAACTGTCAATCGTGCGGACAGTCATAGAGTAGTCTTTTCATAGATCAAAGGTCCATCGTTCGGGACTTGGTAAATAGTAGTATCAACTGAGCTTCGAACATTACTTCTCAAACACGAACATTGAGAAGTGTAACCAGTTGCCATCGATTAATTTTGAGGGCAACACGTCGCGAGCCGGGAAACGAGTCGTCAAGATAGGCTAAGATTTACGCCCTTAGCTGAGGAATAACAATCCGCGTTTTCCGATCGTGACCGGCAATCCAACCACGCGGGATTGCCACGTAACACTTGGAGTACTTGCGAGAAAGTCAGGTCTCAATATCCTATGCGCCGTCTAGTGGCGATGAGCGTGGGAGTGAAACCGCCACACTACCTAACGAGTAAATAGGTTTCATTTATATATGTTACGTAATTGCATGATTGAATGAAATAGAAATTACTTCATTAGGAAATAAAAATTATTTTATACTTTTTAGTGCATTTCGAAGTCGGTGTATTTTTTTTCTGAAAATTATTTTATGGCATTGGCAATTAACTGTTGAGACCGTCGAAAGAACTTGGACATAGAAATCGTAAATTTAAAAGTACAAAAAGACTCTCAAAAATATCTCTGGTACTTGCATGCCGTGAACGCGCTAGCAACGTGTAAGCCAAATGTTAGTCCCGTGTACAAATTGCTGGCTGCCTTCGTGAAAAACAACGTCATAAATTTAAAATTTTCTAAGGCTATTATAAGAGACGTTATTTCAAATATATGCTGTACATATATACTTGCCATATCATATAGTAGTAAAGTCATCGATGTATGTTCAACATTTGAAATTACAAATAAATATATGCAAGTAAAAATGGTACAAACCTCTAGAGGCGAATAGGAAACAGCACCCCTAACAAGATTTGAAAAATTCCTAAAATTAACGAAGTTACGTCTAGGGGATTTTTTCAAAAGGCGGTACAAACGTATCCCTTGGGGTACAAACGAAAGTGAGGGCGGTACAAATGGGTACAAACGACTAGGAAACAGCACCCGCAATAAGATTTGGAATATCTCAAAAAATGGCGAAGTTACCCCTTGGTGGTACTTTCGAAAAGCGGTACAAACGCACCCCTTGGGGTACAAACGAAAGTGAGGGTGGTACAAACCTCTACGGAGGTCCCTTTTTATGATGGCTTTGAAAGATTTAAAAAATATTAAAGTGGGGTGCAGGGGTATTTTTCACCCCCTAGTAACTTTTCACCCCTTAGGGTATAAACGAAACGAAAGGTGGTACAAACGGGTACAAACGATTCTGAATACGATACAATTGAAAAATATAAAGATTTTTTAAAGTCGGGTGCCAGGTTCAGGTCGGTCGTTGACGATTACCTTTACCTAAAACGACAGAACACAATCACACCTCAAACAGATCATATATCTAAAACACGAAAAGAATCCAACAATATCTCGAATTGTACACACTTACAACGCGGAAAGAATCTACTAATATTTCGAACAATGTACTTGTTAGCGTCAACGTATTTTGGAGAGTCGTCAAGGGCAATTAGCCTGAGCTATATGGCCTTTGAACGATTTATGACAGGGGTAAACTGCATGAGGTCTTAGCGAAAGGTTGTTTATGAGAGTCCAAATGAGGCGACAGATGATGGCTATTGACTTGGAGTCGAGTGGTCATCAGATGTCGCAGGACTGTGTGCTTTGTCAGTTTGTGAGATTGTAAAAAAGGCAGGTAGTTTGTTAATGCTTTGCCTAAATGTATGGGAACGTTGTTCCTTAAGGATCTGGCCACGGAGTGGGGAAGGCATCCTTGCCTTTGGTAAGACTGAGTTTGACGTCTCGGCACTTACCCCAGAACCTTGAGTTGATTCGGTCATTGCCTTTGCCTTTTTGCATAGCAGAATATTTTTAAAGTTTACCTTTTTTTAACATACTTATAACACGAAAAGAATTAACATATATTTCGAACATTTATAACACGAAACGAATCGAACGGCTCATAACATGGAACAATGTTAACATCAAGATTATTTGTAATAATCGCTCAAATCATACCAGTGTTAATAACGCGATTAAATATATTCAAAACACGAAGTATCGTTTTTAACTAGACTCAGAGCTCATTAAATTGTGACTGGGTCAGAATAGCGCTGAGTGCCCGAATCCGCCGCTGTTCACGCAACACGAGTCGTACCGCATATAATATCGGAATACAGTACATATTCGATATGTGCATCAAAGGTATCCCCACCACGGGGGGAAGACCCCTTCAGACGCCAAGAAGCTCGATCGCCGAGAAACATAACATGATTCGGGATCGAGTATATCCGTGAAACAATACATATACAAATATAAAACTTTTTTATTTTTGATTTTCTCGGTATCCAACTTTTACCAATAGATTCTTTACATTTTTCTGATTAAAGAAAGACCAAACACGACATAATTTAGACTATATTTATTGGTTTAATTGACGATAAAAGTTTCTCACGTCGAAGAGCATAGTGTTACGTCCCGGATCGCGGTTCACGTAAAATAGGAGAGGAACTCACCGGTATTGACGTTAATTGTACAATCTTTTTGGCCATGCGGTACGTACGCCCGTCATCTGCCAGGGATCCCGGGTGTTTTAACGTAGCACAGTGACTTACTCTCGATACTTCCCGTTGATTGTTGATTTGGTACGTCAATTGGTATTAGTTTCCACTCTATGTTCGCGACGCGGTTATGAATAAGCGGCGCGACTTGTACTGGGGTTGGGAGATGGAAGGATCTTACTAGCTTGCGTAATTGGTACCTACGCCCTCCTCATCGCTTTCTTTCCATGAGCCAAAATAAATGCAAAGACGTCAAACACACTATTGATACCGTGCGGCTGATTCTCGCACCACCGTATCGTGCGGACCGAAGTATCTTGATTATGTCTCTAGGAGACCCGTGTGGCTGATTCCCGCACCACCGGTCTCGACTAAATCAAGGTAACTGCTCTAGAATATAATGCTCGTAGGGATTGTACGAATAGGAGGGTTTCTTGAGGCACAAATAACTGTATGATAAAGATAAAATAAAATAAAGGTATATTCTTGAAACGAAATATGACCAATTTCACAGAGATATACTTAATGGCTAGCGCGACGTAATAATGTAGAGTTGGAGGTGAGTAGGGACAGGAGTCACAGTTAGAGAATCTAACTTGTCGGGGCTTGAACCCGTGGTTTGGAATATCGGGGCTGGGACCCGTGACAGAGTAATGCACTGGAATGATCCAGGCACCGGAAAGAATCGGAATGGAAGCGCTACCGTGCGATCTCCAGGCCCTTTTATATTGCCTACTGATCACGGAGGGGGAAAGAATTTTGTCAGTCGTTATCTGTTGTTTTGTCTTTTGAAAAGGATGTTTATGAGATAAGATAGTTGGGACTAAGGATGTTGATGTCAGAGATATTGATTCGGCGAAAGGACTTAAGGGGTTGAGATGTGGGAATAAGGTTTATAGGATGTTATCTGGGTAGTTCTAATGTTACTTATGATTACATTGCTGATTTGGCGGTAGATTATATGCGTAACGCAAAGCGTGAGAAGCTCGAAGTAGCGAAAGTATATGAGTATAACTTAATAACTAACTCCAACGTTGGATGACGTCACATGACTGACTCCAACGTCAGACAACGTCACAATAGCGAGTCAAAAAGAAAGAGACGCTACGATCGTGGCAGTCGGGAAAGATCAAAAGTCTGTTCGATTGTTTGCAATACTTGAGCATCGCTAATTTTTTTATTTTTCATTCATTTCTGTATATAACTTTCTCCATTATATTCGCGACATTTTACTGATTAAAATAAATCCAAGCACGACGTAATTTGAGTTATATTTACTTACAATAGCTTATTAGAGTAAAGTCATCGATGTACGCGTAACATTTGGAATTACAAGTAAATATGGCCCGAAGTACGTCGTGTTTGGTCTCATTTTAATGAGAAAAATGTTACAAATATGACGGAAAAAATTAAAAAAAAAAAATAAAAAATAAAAAATAAAAAAGTTTTATTCTTACATTAGGAGTGTCCTTCTGGTAGGTCACTGTTTGTTTACGTTTAGTCGCCTTCGCTCGAAATGTAGGACCTCGAAATGTATGATTATCTGCACCAGTTCGGACCCGAGAATGCTGCACATACCGAACATATAGTATACATAGTCTAAATTATTTAGTGCTTAGTCTTATTTTAATCAGAAAAATATGAAGAATCTATTAGTAAAAGTTGAATAACAAAAGAATGGAAAATAAAGAAGTTTTACTCATTAGTATTATCCCTCACTATGTTTCCGTTTGTTTACATTCGGTATCCTTCGCTCGCTGTCCTTTTCTATGTTCGGCAAAACATCAATCAATGTAGGAACTGTACGATATCTGCACCAGTTCAGACCCGAGAATGGTGTATATGTTACGGTGAAACACCGAAATCTGGTAAATGTCGACATTCACATAGTCGCTTGGTGTATGTCCGAAATATTTGCTCAATACCTTTATTTCGGACTTACACTGGTGAATGTCGACATTCACCATGCACTAATGGTGAACGTTGAACATGTCGTAGATTTAACCTAACTACTTCAGAAAGTATTTTGAAGTACTTTCTTTGAGAAAAATAAAAACAATTGTCTTCTCGCTTACCCGCAATTAATGCATTTAATTTTTCAAGAAAAAGATCACGATTTATTGCAGTATCCATTCAGTATTAGTTATGGTATCGGAAAAAAAATTAAGAAAACGTTACTCGCATCATCAAAGCTTGCATTAAATTAAAATCTAACTGAGTCCCAGCAGACCAAAGGATTTCGCGGGAGAGAGCCAGTCGTTTCTTTGTCGGCTCCTCTCTTTCGGACCTTCACCAGAGCCTATCTGTGATTGTCGACATACACCGGTGAAGGTCCGAATGTACAAGAATGTAGTAAAATATTCGGTCTTTCACTGACGTATTTCGCGTATGTTGACATTCATCGGTGAATGTCGACATTCGCCAATTTCAGTCTTTCACTGTAACATATATATTTACTGATGACGTAAAGAGACGAAAAACATCAAAAGGAAGCGCACCTGTGTTTAATTAATTAAAGGAACGCGGCTTATTTAATTTTAATATCTCCAAATCAAATAGTAAAAATGACTTAAATAACACTTTAAGAATGTCAAAAACAGCTTACGAACAGTTCTGTTGTGTACATTTGTGTATTTTACATTGAAAAAAAAGTGAAAAGTATCGAAAAATATCGTCTACTGGCATTTTTAATGCAAAAACCATCTAAGATTAATTGAAAGACATTTTACTACTTATGTACATATATTATAATCTAAATCTTTAAGAGCTAACGTGACCAGGAAATAAACATTGTGTTATCGAAAAGGTTCGAGAAAAGAATCAAGATTCTGGTATCTCGACTACGGTACATATTACTTTGTACATACTGCATTGCTACAAGAAATGCTATTCCATAATATTTCAATTTGCTTGGAGGATAAAACCACACTAGAATCCGAAAAAAGCCTAAATTTGGCAATTTATTTTGAAAGTGCGATAAACGGAAAACAATTTTTTTTCAAAGGGTTTATTTAACATATTGAAGTAGGAAAAATAATTTTTTTTATTGTCATTTTCGTTGTAGAATGAAAAACCAAAAAAATTTATAATCTGTATACAATTGACTTTGGTAGTACATAGGGCTGTTTTGATTAATTAATTTTAATAGAATGAGCATTGAATTGTTTATAAAAAAAGTTTGCATTCAATCATAAAACGGCTACGTACTTCTAAAGACAATTTTTATTGTTGTGAAGCTACCGTCAAAATTTTAATTCGATCCATGCAATAGTTACAAAGAAATCCGACCTCCCAGCACGAAGAAAGTGATTTCGAGAAAAACTCGTTTAAAATTTTATGAACATCTTAATCCTTGAATTTTCTGTTTACTTCTAATCTGCACTAATCTAATCTACTTCTGATCTGCTTTAATTAATTCCTAGTACATTGGTAATGTTTAATTTATATGTATTCTAAATGCCATAATATAAAAACAATTTTCTTTTATTATTTTAGACGCGATAAAATAACTTCTTGCAGCGAACATAAAAGTCCTTATTATGCAACGAGTTGGACAAAAGTTAATTCCTCAATTAACACGATAAAATACCTACTCTATTTACTTGGAATAGGTAGAGAAAGAAACTCATAAATCGCGAATATCATGCCGTAGTATTACGAATGAACAACGGAAACATGAAATCGCACTCTATCATAAATATGCGTTTTATTGTACGTTGATGAAATAAAAGAATTTCACCGACCCGTAAAAATATAGCGAAATTGTCTCAGTATGTATTAAAAGCAGCTAAAAAAGATATATGTTACCAGTTTGATTTATGATACTCCCAAAAATATGATTTTTTAAAGTAGTCAATTTAAACAGCCAATTGCTAAATGAAGCAACAAAATGTGATGACCAAAATAAAGTTTTCTTTTAAAAAGCAAATGATCTATTCATGGAAAAATAAGACAAAATTCAGGCTTATAGAAGCTCAGGCCCTGTTTTCTGGACGATATCCAAACTGTATACTTTGAACCAAACATTTCGAAGACCGTAGAAAAAAATTGAAAGAAATTTGAAAACACAAATATTACTCATCAAGAATTACATATTTTAAGAGTCGTTCCGCATATTATCAGTAGCTCTTTATGAAATACAAATGAATGAAACATTTTTTCTTCAATACCGTTCATCGATGAAACTATGTGTATTAACTATGCAAATTTCAGTTTGCATAATATGCATTACTGGAGGACCGATAAGCCACATTGATTCCAAGTTAAGTACTAACAATAATAGTCGGTTAACTTGTAACGTGGAGTCATTGATGATGGTATAATTGTGTATTTTATTAATAAAAATGTTACTGGTGATCGATTAATACGATTTTTCTATGATTAATTTCTAGGATTAATATGAACAATTAATACGGAATACATTGAAGATTTCATTACGAAAGTGTACTATTAAGCATTCGTTAAATGATGCGGCTACAACATAACAAATCTCCAGCACATTTGTTCAGACTAAACTGTGTTAGATGGTTTCTTGAGAATAATGAAAAATGCCGCTCATTAAGAAGTAACTACTACTCTAGAAAATCAGACATAATATTCCGTTTAAAAAATATTGGGATTATTTTGAAATCTCCATTACGCCTCCGCTCACACAAGAAATGTTTATATCACAATTATTGCCTCAGCTTGTTACCGAACATAGTGAACATAGTGAAGCTCTTAGAAGAATTTTTAACCTAAAAAATTTTGTGTCCTAACTTAAAATTTTGGGGGTAGGAACAGCCTTTTCTGTATAGATTTTGATACTGATTTGACAATTGAAATTTGTTGTCATCGATGTCCAGCGTTGCCAAATCAATGAAAAACCGTATTTTGGAATCGTTACAAACTCTATACCTCTATAACGAGTACATCTCGTCGTCACCAGCAAATTAACAATAATCGCGTATGATATCGTTTTTGATAGTTTCAGAAATGCTTAATCATTTAGAACGATTTTGAACTCTTTACGTCTCAATATTGTTTTACGTTAATATAGAAATAAAAAGAACAATATTTTCTATATTATTAAGTATATTTAATCATATACAATAGTTGTATATTAAACGTTACACTTATAGCAAAAACCGAATACAATAACATCATGCAGTAGCTTGAAATGACTTGAAATTCACGAGACCATAAGAATGTTGCAATGGCATAAGGACATTACATGATGTCATGTAGTGTAGTCTGTAGCAATCATGGCAAGTGTACACGAAATATAGAAATATTATTTCTATATAGAAATATATCAAAAATACCAAATAGAAGTCGTTCGATTGTACAAAGTATTATAAACAAGTATAAAAAGTAGGAATATTGCGGAATACAAAAAAAACGTAGACCCCGAAAATTAACTATGAGAGAAAAGTGTAATATCGTCCGAACTATTAAAGAAAAACCAAATACCAGTGCATTTAACATTGCATCACACCTTAAAGAATATATAGGGTTTGTCCAGTAAGTATTGGGACTGATTTTTTTCTACTAGTTTGGAAGGTCAGGGAGCAATCTCTATTGACTAGATCGATGCAGGGGGTTATTATGTACAGTAAAACCTCTTTTTGCGCGGTGGATAAGGACCGTATAAAAGAAATCGTACAAAAAAATATTCGGAAATTTTATAAATACTTACATATAATAAATAACTTTGTACGATATACCACCCAAAATTTTTTTATGCAGCGGACAGGGACCGCATAAAAAAAGTCGCGCTTAGAAAATACATTAATTATTTACGAAAAAGATGAGAAAATGCTTTCAAACAAATTAAATAATTAAATTAAACCTGAAAATATTTTTAAAACATTTAATTATTTATTGTATACATGGAGAAGCTTTCAAAATGCATATTAAATAATTCATTGCTACTCGTCGTAATCCAAAACGCGCATCTCCTTGTGATGAATTGGTTGAAAATCGCTTTCGTCGCTTGAAAATACGATTTCAATTAATTTATTTTTTGGCACCATGAAGTCAGTGATCAGTTTTTGTGACGACGGTCGATTGGTCAGTTGCTTGTAAATGTCACGATAGCGAGACATGCATGATCTTAGCTCTTTTTGGAATTTCAAGCTTCTTTCGGCATTAGTGTCTATTTTAAAAAAATGTGTTTCCAATTTTTTTAGAAATTTGGATCCCTGCATATATTTTATTTGCTGTCATGTATTTCGGTTGTTCTTGTTCGTCTTCATAATCTATCAAATTATTGATAATGTCACTATCATTGACAGTTTCGTCCTCAATCATTTCGTCTAGATTGTTTTCGCCGAAAGTATCAAACCTTCTCCGCTGATGTTGTGTGAATTTCTGATAATAATATACCGATTCATATACCGCATAAAAAAAAATCGCACGAAAAAAATACGCACAAAAATAAAATCGCATAAAAAAGTATCGCACAAAAAGAGGTTTTACTGTATATCATGTTTAGTGTCAATTTAATCAGGAAAACTAGACAAATAAGACTGTAAATGTTTCATGAAAAAATAGTAAGAAATAAGAAAGTTGCAATCTTTTCCTTTGCTTGCATTAGTATATGTCTCATCGATATTCAATCCTCGTCGTTTCGGCGATTGATTGTGTTTCATTCTTGACTGATTTCGAAAGGGATCCCCACGGTAGTGGGGATAGAATTTTAACATTTACGGAGAGAAGACTGTACCAATATTCTCCGCAGGTTAGTAACTCCTCCACAATTGCTTGACTTAAATCCTATCAAACATGTGTGGGCGAAACTAGAAAAAAATGTGCGAAAACATGATACAACGTTGAAAGAACACTTGAAAGAAATATTAAAAAGAGAATGGTGTAATATAGAAGCTTATAATATAGAACGATTTTAACTTACTTCGTTAAAAATTTGGTGTTGTCAATGCCCGATACATTACGTGAAGTGATTTGCCGGAAGGGTTATCGTACAAAATATTTATTTATAAAATTCCTGCTAAAATAATTGTAGCAATAATTAAGTACTTCTGTACTTCATAAAATACTTTTGTCGCGGCGATTTCTTACAATCTCATGAATTTCAAGTCATTTCAAATTACTACATGATATTATTGCTTTCGGTTTTGGATCATTTGTTGCTGTAAGTGTAATGTTTAATATGCAACAATATATGTTTAAATATACTCGAAATATAGAAATAAAAAGAACAATATTTTCTATATTATTTTCTATAAGTGTACGAATACTTTTATCCTCCACTGTATGTGTTTAGAGTAGTTACTCTACATTTTAAATACGTTCGAATTCGTGTAAAGCACCCGATCTGTAGATCCAATAGTATATGACAATTCATTCCTACACTTATTGCCGCTAAGCGACGAACAACTTCGAGACCGATGCCTTGTTAGTGCTCGACGAATCCTCCGATTCATATAAACAGTTTCCGTCTATTCTTACCATACATCCCCCGTTTAAGGCACGGACTGACTAAAATGCTTTACTGACGAGTCCATTAGCAGGTTCTAAACGAAACGTTTCCTCCCTTTCGTTCATTTTTCCAAGTCTTCATCAATTCTTCTAGCAAACCGCCAAAAGAATAATGCTATTTGAAGAATAGTGATACCTATTTGAAACAGGCTTAACACAACTGGATATTGGAATCTTCAGTTACTTATATTTCGAGGATGGAACTACAGTTGACAAAATGATACAGGTATGTGTACTTTCAAGTATAGAATGTCGCTCTCAGATTGTTCGTATTTTCGGAACGTGCTCTATATACACTTTAATAATTATAGATTAAATTAAAGTAACGATATGTAACAGTATTTAATGTTATTTAATTCTACCTTAACATTTAATTTTTACTTATTTTCTAGTATCACTGTTTAATTTATTTTCATTTACCTTGTAGTATTATTGTATAATATTTGTTTACTCGACTGAATCGTACGATATAATTCAACTTTATTTTTAACACTTTTGTCCTGTTATTTTATTTTTGAAAGTTGAAAGAACAACAAATTTATTACAATTAGTTTAGAATTTTATCCGCAATGGAAAAGTTAGAAAATAATATATGCTTACATTCTGATTTCTTTGTACATTAGTATATGTAAAATATCTTTATTTAATATGTTGCTTTTTCATATTCATGTTTTTGCTATTCCCTTTCTATCTTATTCTTTTTATATTTATTTAATATTTGCTAATTGTTGTTGAAGACTATTCGCAAAATTTAAATTATAATTAACATGAATCTGTTTAAGGCTCAAAGGAAAGTCGAAAAGTCATGGTAAAAAGTAGTTCTGTTCATATTCATAAATTGTTGGAAAATTTATGTAAATATTTGATGATAATGTCAATAGATAATGTGTTATTTCAAGTGGTCGTTATCAATGACTCACATTGTAAATTGTACGTGTAATGTATATAAGTTACGATAATGTGTGAATTACTTAGGCAATGTGTAAAATAAAGTGTATTTTGTACTTAACTTAGACTACTTCATTGTAGATATGTAATCAGGCAAAGTATCGACACCTCTATTGTTAGCATTGTCAACATGCATCATAAGTACTTACAAACAATAACTCTTTATCGAATGCTACATCGCAGATGTCGCATAAGTCGAAAGTCTACATTAAAAACAAAACACAGAATCGAAAGCTTATAGACATTATTCTACGAATTATTGCAACATTTTGGTTCATACTGCAGCAGAACTTGACACTTTTTCAAAAAAAGTAAATAAATAAGGAAACCACAAGTTGAAATACATCAAAACTTATTAATCTGGATACTGTCACGCTTCAGTGACTTTACTGCGAACGATTATGCATATCTGCCATTCAAAAATGTAATAGCAATTGATTAATCAAATTTGCGCACGGCTGTTACGATTTTTTAATGTTTTCTTATATAAATCGCTAAGGATTTGGTTAAAATATAAGTATTGCTAATTAGTATTATTTAATCATTGTGAGTAAAAAAGGCATTCGTTTATGTTGTTTGATACTTAGAAAGAGGTTTATTTGTTAAAATTGACAACAAACAATGCTAAATTTTCTTAATACACTCTTAATATACTGTCTACTACTGAAATTTTTAACGGTCTATTATTCAGTAGTTGACAGGGGGTATCAACTATTACATTACTACGTGTCAACTACTGATTTTGTTTTTCTGTCAATTTTGAGATGCTTCCTACGAAGGGTAACTTTAGAAATTATATAGTGGAGACTATGCACGCGGCTGTGGAAGATGTCCGGCTCCACAAAACTCCGTATAAAATGGCAGCTAAAAAATTTAGTGCTCCGAGGATAACTTTAAAATACAAGGTTAAAGGCAAACATCCAATTAAAAGCAAAATGGGCCCCGCCAGAGTACTAACTAATGCAGAAAAAAATGCAATAATGTAGGATTAGTATTTTTATAAACTAAACCTTTATTTAAGCACACGACAAAACAAACTCGTAAAATACACCAAAAATACAAAAATCAAAAAACGCGCAAGAAACAAACAGTACAAAAGTCTAAAATCGTAAATCGTAACCGTAATTCGTAAACCATAAATCGTAGCCGTAATCCGTAAATCGTAAACTGTAAATCGTAACCGTAATCGTCGCAATCGTACTAATAGACTCGCTCGTGACTCGTAACATTCTGTTCTCGCACCGCGGACACACCCGTATATCAACGCGACATCGAACGTTCTCGATCTTCGGTGTTCAAACGCTTCGCGAATTTTCGGCTATCGTTAGGTATGCGACCGTTTCTTAACGTTCGACGCAATTATCATTCTGTCTCACTTATACTTTCATTCGTAAACACACGCATACCCGTTTCGACGCGTTCGCTGGTAACGAATTCGTTAATATAATCGTTTATATTTTCGTTCTCGAACTTTCTCGTGATTTCGCGGAATGATCATTTCTACCATCCTACAATAAAAGACTGATATGAGGTTACCTCCGATATAAGGAATGTTCGAACTGTTTGTATTAAATATTTATTACTAACTCTTCATATCAACCCTTAATTATTAAATATTTTTTTTATAAAGATACTCCAGAATAATCCTTTTTAAATGTTCAACAAAATTCTGTATTCACACATTATTAAGACTAGTTCATTAATTGGATTTTCTCCTTATGTCAACTACTGAAACAAAAGGATGTCAACTACTAAATTTTCTGTTTTCGCAGGTGTCTACTATTTAATCAAATATTACGTTTAGAGGAAAAAAGGAACAAACTTTACAACCGCTATCAGGAATGAAAACTTGTAATATAATAGAAGAATAGTTTGTATAACGGCTGCTACTCATAAATTTTTCATAAAGTGAATTTAACCTGAGCTATGTGAGAAATCTATAACTAAAGTTTCACAAACAGTAGCATTCTCTTTTCAGGATATAACGTGGTTATTACTTCATATCCATATGGAAAATGTAATGTTACATTATCATAGCAGATAAAGTGCTGTCCACGTTACGTAAGATGGAGTGCATAAGAAAAGCAGGTCCTATTAGTTGTATAACAGTTGTCAGCTTTCTTCTAATGGAATTATGAAACTATGACTCGGTACTTCCGTAATTTTTCCAATATTTCCATATTTTACTTATACATTTAAATAAGGATTCCTATTTGACCCTGCACTGCCCAGCGACTTTTATGACAATAAAATAATTTTAAGAAAAAAAATACACCGACTTCGAAATGCACTAAAAAGTATAAAATAATTTCTATTTCCTAATGAAGCAATTTCTATTTCATTCAATCATACAATTACGTAACATATATGAATGAAACCTATTTACTCGTTAGGTAGTATATTAAATATATTTCAACCTTTCGGAGGCGGCGCAAAATTAAAAGGTTTTCTTCAACATGTCAACCTTTGGACAGTCGAACATAGGCAAAGCTTGAATAGCTATTTTTTTTTTTATACAAAGTAACTCGGCAGCACGCCGCGAAGTAGGTGTTAGTGCGTATAGTATGTAACTATGGTCTATCTAGATTCATTGAGTATGGAACAGACAGAATCGATCGCCGCATATACTATAAAGATAGAGCCCATCTGCTGGAAATTTGGTAATTCCCGCGTCGTGGGCTCCGTTTGTAGGTTCTTAGATCCATGCCTTCCACATGCGAACGAAGTCGATTCAGTTTCATTTATATCAGAAACGTTGCGAAATGACGATTCAGTCGTTACATTTGCGTATATTACCAGATATATCAATAATGGTTCGTATTCTTCCTCAGAATTTATTAGTATGCAATACGCCATACCACAATCAACTAGTTATTGGCAGCAACGTTTACTGATGTATGTATTTTTGATTTTGCGCCGCCTCCGAAGAGGTTGAAATATATTTAATATACTACTAACGAGTAAATAGGTTATATTCATATATGTTACGTAATTGTATGATTGAATGAAATAGAAATTACTTCATTAGGAAATAGAAATTATTTTATACTTGTTAGTGCATTTCGAAGTCGTGTTCATTGAGAGTTCATTGACCCTGCCAGGACATCAGCTGTTGATGTTCTGATCGGTGGATCTACCCGGTGACAAAATTATTTTTTATTGAAACTAGTTTCTTCATAAATCAATGAGTAAGTTTTATTTAAGTTGTTTCTATCTCTTATCTCTTAAAATTAAACGTACGCAGCAATTGATTTATTTCACTTCAATGTGGTACTGCATTAGATATTCCATTCCTGCTCTATTTCATTTCATAGGGAAGGTATTCATTCGTTTTGGAACGTGAATGTTTCGTTTGCATTATTAGAATAGTCGACAAAATTAATTTTTGTGAATTTATTCTTTTTCATTTTTGAAGAAATAAATTAAATACAATATACTTGGTCTGGGTAAACAATAACTAATTGGTTTATCTCCCATTCACGAATTATGAAGAACTTAATATTATTCTTAACTTCTTAATTCGATACTCAATGTAACTTTCACCTAATAGCTTCCTGTTGTGCCGACGATATGCCGACAGTATGGATACATTTGTTTATGACGACGATCGGTCGTCATATTCGAAGCTGTCGCTAACGCTGTCGCGCGGCCGGTCTATGCGCGCTCTCATTGGTCAGTGTTTTTCATTAATAATTCAAAAACTAAGCTTTATCCAGCATTTTGGTAAAGGAAAAAGTTGTTCAGAATCACCCCAGCTACCACCCCCTAAAATTATTCCCACCAGTAGCCGAACACCCTGTATAATATAATCCTGCCAATCGTAATCGAGCAACAAGATTTTTCTTACCTTCTTTTAAGTCTTCACTATAAAAATATTAAAGCCAGGAACGATTTTTATGTTCCCTAAAAATATGACTTGAAATATTCAATAAATCCTTTATAAAAGCAGCAATTTTATTTTCACAAATAGCTGCGCTGCTACGATGAAACGTTGCAGCCTTTGTTACGTGCACAGGAAATGGTTTAGTACTTTGCGCAACAACTTTTCTTCATTTTGAAATACTTCCACCATGAATCTAACTAATTTTTCCATAACAACATTCGTATAAGGTGGGAAGTCTCTTAATTTATTAAGAACGTTGCTATTACCATCGCGAATTTATTTATCATACTTCATACTCTATATCTATTCTCTAATATAAAATCATAACGTAACGGTGTCACGCGTAACACTTTCATACTTACTAACCTAACCTAATCTTTTTTTTTTCTTCGCGGGAAAAACCTTCATAGGTTCCCTGCACCCCCGGGGGAGGGGTGCAGGGATATGTCAGATTTTTACTGACTAAAAGCTTTACTGACTAAATTCCCTGGCGTCTTCGGCAAAGGATCAGGAGTTAATCTCTATCCGGCCTGGCGTAACCAGGACGCGGATGTGCTACCTCACCCAGTCGGGTATACGCAAAATAAACACCCCCTTTCAGACCCCGAGTTCACTACCCCTAAGAGTCCATCTCCAAATAGACATGGCATCGGTCTACATCCCGGTGGGGCCTTCCATGCCACTCTTAGTACCAGTGATAGCGAGAATGAACCTCAAGCAACGTTACACAGGTCACCGTCGAGGGCGTGGCCCCGAAGGGCGGGTTTCCCCTACAGCACATCAATTTCTGCCCGTGGCATCCGTTGTTCAGAAACCTGAGATTGGGTAGCTCCGTAGCGACAGTTTTATGAGTGGAAGTCGTGCTGTCTGCATCACGGACTCGTCTCGGATACTAGACTGGGTCCATCACTCCGACACGTCAGTGACGGCCATGCATCCACTCCACACACAATCCCATGTAAGTAGGACTCCTCCTACGGCGTTTGATGGGGAACCGCCGAGGGCACTCAACGCGACACCTCTTCGACGCAAGTCTGCACACTAAGGGCATCCGTTACCCAGAGTTCTGGGATTGGGCAGCACCAAGGCGGCTTTTTAGGGTAAGCGGTGCGTGGTCTCCGGGATCTTGTCTCGGATACTATGGCAAGCCCCGACACATCAAGCGACAGCCCCGTCACGCAAACCCTTAGGGTCGAGCGAGATGGCCCCTAATGAGATCCTCTCACTCTACCACACATAAATACCAAAGGCGGTTGCGCGGGACCAAAGACGGTTGCGCTGGGGAAGGACCAGGACCTATAAATTATTCCTTCTTGTCCTTTCCCTAGCCAGCAGTATCCCGGGGAGGTCGGTACGCCCTCCCCATAAAACATCCCTCCGCCGGCCCCATCTAGGGCCGCGTGCAAGGACATCCGAGTCCCCCGAGTCCCCCAACATCTCCATGTTGGGCGGGTGTCGCCGGTCCAGGTGCAAAGCCCTAAAAACTGGATGGATACGCACCCCCTACCAGTAGGGGACGGTATTAGCCGCGGTGGACGGAGTTATGCCTCCGAGCTGCCGCCCGTCTCCCCGTACCTCTGCGGCCGGGATCGCGATTTCGTTCGCGATCCCGTTCCGCGGCCTCCTTCTGCGACATTACCCGTTTACAGAAGGAGGCGAACTCGTTCCATGACCTCTCGCTGGCGAGGATCCCCCTGATCACCATCGCCAGCGAGAGGTCCCACCCCATGTGGCACCGTAGGCTCACTCTCGACACAGCCCACGCTGGTCCGAGTCCACTGCCTCGTCGCAATGGCGACCGCGCGACGCTGCCTCCCGTCCGATCCGGCACAGGTACTCACCGAAACACCCGTGTCCGGTGAACATCTGTGTCATCCGAAACGTGAGCCTTCCGTGACCGCGATCCTGCCACTCCCGCAAAACAGGCAGGGCCGCCCCAACAGCGCGCTGACTGGCGGCACCGCTCGATATTATCTCGCAGCGCCACTTGGTCACCGCAAACCGTCGGGCCTAACGCTTGAGGGCTTGCGCCTCTGACTCCAGCCGGGGTATCCCCCGCTGCTGGCGGAGACGCCAATAGACATCGGCGTCTCCTTCCGCCAGAAGATGGTAGGGAATAAAACCGGCCAGAGTCATCGCCGCCGCATAGGAGAGCGTGTGGTACCCCCGTATGACAACGATGGCCACCCGGCGCTGCACTCTTTGCAGTAATTGCTTACTACGTCGGGAGGCCAACAAGTCCCCTGCCCATACGGGTGACCCATACAGGGTCATCGACTGCACGACTCCTGAATACAGGCGGCGAACCCTCTCTTTTGGCCCGCCCAGGTTGGGGAGGATGCGGCCCAACGCTGCCGCAGTCTTCTCCAACCGGGGGGTCAGGTGCTTAAAATGCTCCTCGAAGCGCCAGTGGAGTCCGAGATATCTCATCCCGTCTCCGACCTGGATATATTGCCCACCTATTCGAATGAATGACTGGGGCGGGGCTTCGCCCCGTCGCACAGTGGTCCCAAATCGCAAAAAGCTGGCCAAAATGTAGACGTATTTCAATTTTAATGAAACTTCGTGTCTAGGAGTTTTCGAGGTCACTGTTTACAAATCAAAAGTCAAAATTATGAAAAACAAAATGGCGAATTCAATATGGACTTTCAGTACTTAAAAAAAAACCAAAAAGCTGACCAAAATATGAAAGAATTCTTCTATTTAGCTGAAAATTTGTAAAAAGTGGTTTTTGAGGTTATAAATTAAAGATAAAATTACGAATAATTCGTAAAAAACATTCGGATACCAGTTTCTCTATTATCTCAAAGGCTTGGCTTTTTGTTCCATTCAAATTACTATTTAATGCAATGAATATTTGTTTCCTTGATGGAGTAATTTCTTGAGAAACTAAGATACAAATGTACAAGTACATATTATGTTAAACTATATTTTAAATAAGTTTAATCTTTCCAGCAACAATGTAATTATAGACACGCACGCAAACATATCAATACATCTTTTATTCATAATGTTAAATTCTGTAGACCGATTTGTATTTTACTTTTTTTAACCATATTTATAATAATCCTGTGGTGTCCATATCAATATTCGTAAAAAGTTATGAAAAAACTTAAGCATTATGTGCTTAATTGTACTTCGGCGTTATGTGCCCGGGGATCACGTATACCTGAATGTTGGCTTCTCCCCTATTTGTAATTTTTATGCAGGCATGAAAAAAAGGAGACAAAAATAGTGAGCGAATGAGTAATTGTATGACAGGGAGAAAGAGAGAAAGAGAGAGACGGGCGCGCATGAATCAGCGACGAACACAAGTATTTTCATTTTCAAACGTTCATTAAGACTCGAGGGGCAGATATGGGCAGCATTTTTTTGTTAATTCTGATGCATTATAGCCTTAACTAAATATGACAATTGGATTTTCAGCTCAACTCCGCCTAACTCATAAACTTTTCTCTTTTTTTTATAAATACCGAGGTCGTCATTTACTTGAATTTTTGTTAAAAAACGTTATTCAATTGTCGCATTATACTTTATAACTATTGATCTTGTAAGGTGTCTATGAATTCTACTTACCTTCAGCTGTGTTTTCCATTTTACAGAATCAAAATCGATGCACTGAGGACTGAATTACAAATTTTTCTAATGAAGTCTGTTTTTACTGGATTTGCGCGCTAGATATTGCTCGATCGGAAGTCAATTTCCTACTGAAATACCAATGCAGGTAGATGAACTGGGCAGCTGTATCTTTTATAACTGAACTCATAAACTATCAGTGTACTCAACCCAATAGTTAAAACGTAAATTGAATACGTAAAATTGAATACTTCATTTTTCGAATTTTGGCCAGCTTTTTTGCGATTTGGGACCACTGTGCGTCAGCGGCAAAACCACATGGCTTCGGTTTTGCCGGCCGACACGGTTAACCCCAGCCGTCCGATCGTTGCAGCGACCGCTGCTATCCCCACCTCGGCAAGGCGGATGGTCCCCACATATCCCCATCTGGTGGCGAGGGCGTGCGTGTCATCCGCGAAACACGTCACCCTCACCCCGGGGGGAACCTAACCTAACCTAACCTAAGCGTAACAGCGTTAGGCACGACACCGTTACATTATTATTTTATACTGGAGAAAGTATAATAGAGTATGATGGAATACAATATAACACCGACGGCGTTACGCGTTACGCGTTACGATTATATACTACAGAATAGATATAGAATAGATAACGGTGTCACACGTAACGCGTAACGCTGTCGCAGTTATATTGTATTCTATCATACTCTATCATACTTTCTCCAGTATAAAATAATAACGTAACGGTGTCATGCCGAACGCTGTTACGCTTAGGTTAGGTTAGGTTATGTTAGTAAGTATGAAAGTGTTCCGCGTGATACCGTTACGGTATGATTTTATATTATAGAGTATGAAAAAACATTCCGATAGCGCATGCACACAAAATAGGCGCGAAGCGCCTCGGGGGTTGGACCGCTAAGCCGCCAGACGGCAGCGCCCCCTAGTAATATATTAAAACCGTACATTTGTAAGCTGCAACAAGAGCTTCTAAGGATGATGTCACTTTCCATACTGGTGAAGTTCTCATTAGTTCCCCAGTTTTTGTAACATTTATGTCCACAGACCGCAATAATTATTTTATTGCTGCATACACAATTAATACAATATTTCTTTCGCGTTCTCACAAATAAAACTTTTTGAGTATGATGAACCATGACACATAATGTACACGAATTAGGGCTGTTAAGTGCTGACATATAGTTTATAAAACAAAAACTATTTATTGTCTATATGTGAAAAAATGTCTATTATCGACTCGTTCGTTTCCATTTGTTTACGTAGCGGGCTCAAGATGAGACAACGAGGCGCCTTTTGCAAGAAAGCGTGGCGCACCACAAGTGTGGGGATTTGAAGTGGGAATATGTCGCTTTCGCATTGACAGTGGCATCGTGGTCAGTAGTTAGTCGCGTAGGAGTCAAGTATCGGTCGTGTTTAGTATAAGAGCCCTACTCTTTTGGTACAGGGTTCATTCAATATTCTCACGAAATTAAAATTTACAATTCGCGGTTTCATTACCTCAGGACCTTGCCCACAATTATACGCTGATTTCCGCATCACAGTAACTTCTGGCAATCATACTTCAACTGGACGTTTCTCGCACTGGAGACCTTAACGGATCCTGGTATCCGTTAATTTTCTGACAATCACTATAAAATATAAAAGCTTGATCGAAAGTTAATTAGAGTAACAAATCTTGTACGTACACTTTTTGTGTTCAGATTCTCTGTGCAGTAACATCACCAACTGGTGTAATACCACTGGAAACAACTGTTGCGATTAAAGTATACCGGCAAAAATATGGAAGTGGCATTTTATGTCGTAATTATCATGTAGAAGAACATTGAATTACTTTTCTACATGCTACACTACACCATAATCTATAACAGCGCAAGCGCGTATTCAGAGTGTTGAATGTAATAATTGTCTTTTTGTTTGGCTGCTAGATGCAAATTCCAGTATCACGACTCGTATGGTTGTTTGGTGGTAGCTAAGAACAAGGTATTTGTAAATATCCCTAAATAATAAATAAAGTAAACGGCATAAAAGTATGTCGCATAAAAGTAATATTGCATTCTTTTCATACTTCATTTAAAGGCGATAAATATTAAAAATTGTCATGGTAGTATATGTTTATATCAGTTAATTTTATTCAAGAGGATATTGTTATATACTGCTCAATACAACCGATTTCATTTTACGCTTCCTGTTCATCTAATTGTAAGTCCTTCTAGTTTTGTGCTTATTTTGTACTATATTCATCGTCCATAACTTCATTTCTGCACTCAATTGTTAGGCAAAAATATAGTGTGATGATTTTGCTTAAGACAGAATATGGATAAACAATTTTATTTATATATATGTTGTCGGCTTACATTTTTTTATAATCTTAATTAATGTACTATCTCAGAAAGGATGTAGATTATCAGAGTAACAACTTACGCTAAAGTTCCATTTTGTTTTCATCATGGTTGCGGTCAGTCAAATACGTACATAGATGTAAATATTATCCCCTTACTGATAGAAACATCGTGAAATACGACATACATGTCTTAACTGTCTTTTAAGTAAAACAGATTTGTTATTAACGTATCTTCAAACGTAACAGGTTTATCAGTGCTAGTATCAATACGTACTTTTCCAAAGTTCTCGATGTTCATGTCGTACAATCCGCCTGCGCTCAGCATGCATGCTTTACTGCATCTTATTGTCATAATATAAAGCGACTTCTGATATTTTACTGGAATGTCGTACCAGTTCGAGCTGAATCTATTATAACGTTTCGAAAAAAATAAAATTGTCCTAAATAAATTTTATTGACTTATTATAGAATTAGAAAATACTATATCACATTAAACGCTCACATTTTATCTGTCAGAGCTAAAGCATGATTCAGTAAAATTTGTCCATTCAGGCTGAGAACGAATAAATGAAACTTTTCAGCGATAAGAAATACTACAAATCTCATTGCATCCATAGGTCGATCCATGTACATAATTATCTAGAAAACAATTGTATAAAAATTGATACATGACGTTCGTCTGTAAAACATTTACCTGGACCGCGGTTAGACTGATGGCAATCATGTTCAGTCCGATCAGCAGTAAGTTCATAATCTGGCTACATTCTTGTAGGAAGTCGAAAAACCTAAAAACATAAAAGTGAATCGATAGAACGATGATTATGTTAATTATTCAGAATTATTAATATAATCGGAACTAACTCCAAAGCTTTATTATGAGTAATCACGCACTGCTTGAACATTTCATCTTCCATCTTCCCCTGTTTGCATGCCATTTGAACCTGATATCTGTACAATGATGATTAAAAAATACTGTAATTAGAACGTAGATATGTGGGGATGGACTTTATGTGGGGTATCACACGGATAAACAGTTACAACAACGCCAAAATTTTATACTTGCAATTTCTTATGTTGAAAGTATAATCCGGGATGGAGATAATTAAAGAATGATGCTTTGACGAAACCTGAATACGTCAAAATGAAAAAATTTATATTCAAAGCACTTACCCACACACGTCAAGCAGTCCACTAGCATGATGAATGACAAGCATATACAGGGAATCTATAGTAACGATTATGAACACAGTCAGAGACCCGGCCCAAGTCATATGAAGATAAATGGCGAAAAAGTAGTCATCAACGTCAAAGAATATGTAATTAACTTGAAACAATTGTTGTCTTGGACGAGTTTCATTCAGTGGTAAAATGATATCCAAAGTCGGAGGAATTAACGGAATGTAGTTAAAAACTACTAAAAATGATAGCAAAGTCACTGAAAGGAATGGACATTAACTAAACAATTTCCACCGAACATTATCATGAACATTATTATTATTCTTATTACGACGTGTTATATACTTCTGTACAAATAGGCAAGTTTGTTCCCCTTTGCAGTAACCTTATCCAACACGTGCAATTCATTTGTCAACGTTTCCCAGTCTTTTAGGATCAAATCTAATAATATTTTAAACTGCAATGCAACAGTACATTGTAGTAAGCAAAAAAACCATCTTCAGGAAATTATATGCACATATGTACATACGCGGTCCTTGTTCAAAAACATATTTCCAAAGTTAATGAGGCTTGTAATGAATACGAAAATGTGAGGTAGAACGTCGATTATGTCATCGATATCTTTTGCTTGGATTGATACATATAACTCTAAAATCTGTGGAATTGTGGGACTCGATCACGTAATAACATTATTTTATAATTATTTATTATTAAATCTTTGATGGTAATATGCAGTGTGCAGCAAAAAAAATCCAAATGTAATTTTTTCGTGCGCGATTTGAAACGTTAATTTATATTTGAATGGTAGTACTTAAATATATATTTATGCTTAATTGGATAGGATCAGATTGGTACCAAAAAATATAGAACAACGTAAATGTAAGAGAAATACATCGTCCGTATATGTATCGATACTTCACGGAATTCTAGTTTTCAAAAAGATAAGTTTCTTTTGCTACACACTGTGTACACGCACCGTTACAGTGAAGTAAATATTTGTAGAGTTTAATTTATTTAGTTCAGTTGCAGTTTCAAGTGTAATTCCGTTATCAATTTAATTTCGAATGACGTAAAATTGCAAAAATGTACTTACCAATGGGATTATGCCCGAGAGCAAGCTATAGAATACTACATTGAGTCTAATAGTGCTTGCACGAGTCACACAATACGGATTTAGCCCCGCCAAGGTTAAAAATATTTCAAGTGCCTTGTAATGACGAAGAGCAAACACGTTCTTGGTCTGTGCTTGTTGATCCTGAAATGCTGCACATCCTCGTTTCAGTCGAAATCTTAAATTAATTAGTACGCTGACAGCTAAACGTTTAGTCATATCAAATACAACATACACAATGAAACATCAACACAACACATAGATTTTCAAAGAAAATTAAATAAACCGGTGTTCATTGCGTCATTAATAAATAAAAAAATGTATTATTTTAAAAATTACTGAAGAATTCGATTAATGAATCGAAGTGTGATTAAGAATAATAAATATGGTGCGTACAGTTTTCAACTTCGACATTCTTGAGCTGCGACATTTTCAGCTGTTGCACTGGCGGTTAGAAATGTTGCGATCGAAGTAGTCCGGTAAAACTGTGGGGACGATACTTTATACGTCCATTGTCATGTCACTTTTACTCGAGGGGACACTACTAAATTAATCGCCAACATGTTGCAGTATACTATGACTTATAATCTTACATACACGTCCATGTCAATGTGTCAAATGCAATAATAGTTCCTTCGACTGGCATATGTGAATTGCAGTGTTAGTATCAGATGTGGCATGTAAGAAAACAATGAAATATTGAATAAAGGAATTGTGGTGAAGTTTTTTGGAGAAACGTCCGAGAGATACACCGATAATTTGGACATATTAAATTGTCAGTGTCTTTGATTGATTTCTCAAAGACGTGTAAGAACAGCCATTCGAAGCACACACAGTGGATCTCTGCAGTTCACAAAAATGCGTCGTCGAGAGAATAGTTCGGTTCATATGTCATTTGACGGAGTATTTTGTTTACCAAAATAGTGCTATGTTTATATTAATTATTTAATTATGTAGTTGCAGTTGTTTTTCACAGTATCAAATACAATCAATTTCAAATCATATTTACTATATTTTAGTCGCCAATCGATAGTCGTGCGTGATATATTTCGATTTAGATTTTCATTTTATCAAGCCAAAATGGACAAGTATCAAAAGGTTTGTTTCAGTAATTACTCACGTAAAGATTAATACCTTTTTCCTATAAAAAATATAAATTAACTTGTGTAGAACTCCGCAGTCTTCCTGATTTTGCTTCCTGCAGTCTTTAGGTGTCTTCAAATTTAGCGAAACAATTGCTTCGCGGTTAAATCGAGAGGAAATGTAAAAGGGTTAGTAAATAATTTTGATATGTTGAATGCACACAATTAATTTCATTGAAGGCAATTTAAGGCATTTCATTTTCCTACACCAAAATAAGAAAAAATTACGGTGTACAAGAAGTGTGTTTATCGCAAGAAAATCAGGCTACATTTAGGAGTTTAATATTCGAAAAAATGGTAATTAAGTAATTATTCACAAAAAATGTTATATAATTGAAATATTCCGTCATGTATTGAACATGATCAATATAAAATTATATCGCTTGCCAAAATCTTCCGAGTAAACGAGAAACAATTTTCAAAAAATGTTGTGTTTTTAAATTTAATTTTTTTTGTATTTTATGTAATAAATATTTTCACAAATCAGTTTGTCAGGAGCGAGAAATAAAACACTCACGGTTTTGTTGAAAGTGAAGAACAAGTGTATTTAATATATAGTATTTACAGCGTGACGCATACTCATGACAATATACCGAAGAACTAACTTTCGGAGCACGGTTGTCGCCGTTGCGACAATAGACAAAAACAAAAATAAACAGAATAACCCAGAGAGGGCAGCAAAGTGTCGAATCGACATCGATCTATTCTATCACAGTTAATAGACAGACTTTATAACACAACATTTTATTTTGAAACACAAAGTGAATTTGTTTATTAATGTTTGATGTCGTACAAATAATCCTTTTGCATAAATAAGACGGATTTGTAATGAATTGATAAAACAGTTTTATTAACCGACTTCGAAAAAGGAAGAGGTTACTCAATTCGATCAGTATATATTTTTTTTTTCTATGTATGTTCGCCGATTACTCCTAGCTGGGTGGACCGATCGGAACGAAACCTTTTGCATCTGTTAGGGTCTGACTCCCCATTGGTATCATTATTAAAAAATTTTTCATTTTTTAATTGCAAAGTATTTTTATTGCAAAAAAGCCGACAACTTTTGAAATAAACTTTTTTCGATTTTAGTGCGCTTTTAATATGTTATCATGGATATGATTCTGAACAATTTTGTTCATATACAAATTTCACGGAAAGCTTTAGTTTTCGAGATATTAGCAAAAAAAATTGATGCGAAAAATTGAGATATTAGCGAGATATTAGTGAAATCTACTTCGAGCGATTGTAATGTCCTTCGAATATATTGTTAGTGGTGTGGTTTTGGTCAACTTTTTTCTCTTGCATAATTGACGAAAAGCTTTTGTTTTCGAGATACTGGCAAAAATTGTTGTTAATTTTTGAAACCACTTTGAACGGTTTTCCTCTTCTTCTAATACATTATTAGTGGCATGATTCTGGACGATTTTTGCCGTGTTCATAATTGTCGGAAAACATTAGTTTTCGTGATATTAGCGAAAAACTATTGTTATTAACATTAGTGGAACGTCGCGTACTATGCACGGCAAAGACAGGAAAGGGTAATTACAATGCACAGTCCCAAAACACTACCTAAGCTTCACCGCTCTGACAGCGACTTATGCAGCAAGATGAGTTCACATTGACGTTCGCGTATTATACTTAATTATGTTCATGGCATTTACGCAAACAAAAAAAAGCCCGGAAGAACTGTCTCACAGTACCCTATACAATTCTCCTCGTTCCACTAAAAAGCGTGAAATAAAATAATTTTAAGAAAACAATACGCCGACTTCGAAGTGCACTAAAAAGTATAAAATAATTTCTATTTCCTAATGAAGTAATTTCTATTTCGTTCAATCGTACAATTACGTAACATATATGAATGAAACCTGTTTACTCGTTAGGAAGTATATTAAATACATTTCAACCTTTTCGGAGGCGGCGCAAAATCAAAAATACCTCAGTGAACGTTGCTGCCAATAACCAGCTGATTGTGGTATGGCGTGTTGGAAATTAATGAATCCTGAGAAAGAATACGTACCATTATAGATATATCTGGTAATATACGTAAATGTAACGACTGAATCTTTACTTAATATCAAAATTGCAGTGTCAACAACTCATCATCAATATGTAAAATGTATGGATTTAATCATTGGGTAATTACACCAGTGTCATAGGTGTAATAAGAGTTTTGAAGGGAGCTAGATTCCTCAACTTCAAAGAAACTTTGAACTGTTAACTGGCAACACATTTAGTCTCAAATGTTTCAAATTTCATTTTGATTTATGATTCAAATATTCCGATAATTTGTTTTATGATGCATCCTAGCTACCAAGTAGTTACAGCACCACATATCAAATAAATTTAGAAATTACAACACATTTAAAACATGTAAACAATACCGCTGCACGCGATGTTAAACTTATAATTGAATAAAATAATCTGTTGATTATAAATGAGAAAGAAACACAATATATTTTATAAATAATTGAGAACTGTAAAAGCCTTTATCCTGATGCATGCAAATGTATGTTAACACTGTATATTAACACAGTGTCCCACGTTTTTCCAACCAAACTTTGTCAAGGTGTTCTACGCGCAAAATTACGAATAAAATATTATACGAACATGTGCTCTTAAACGGTTTGTTAAGGAGTTATAATTAATAAAATAAAATAATAATGAACTGGCACTTCTGTAACGTCCCTGGTACTAGACTCAGGTATTTACAGCGCTTATGAAGCAAAGAGCGACTTTCGCCTATTAAGCGACTCATTTCTACTATAACTAATTCTGAAAGAATGTGGGATCGTGGTGACATGTGGTTAAAGAGTGAAATCTACAAGTTAATACCTTTCATTATTAAGTTCATTCAACTAATAATGAAAAAGATAGTTATAATTAACAATTTCTTTAGCAAATATAAAAATATATGTACGTCTGAATTCTATAAGCAAGATATAATACTAAACCTGTTGATATCGCAAATTGCAAGATGGTAGCTAGCTACTTCGGTTACGCGGTTTTATAATAAAGTATGCAACGCAAGAAAATAATGCGATTTTATAATGGATCTAGACTGCAACGGAATTAACAGAACAATATTTGGTTTATTGCAAAGACTCTAAAATGTGTATTGGACGTGAAACAGTTACTCCTTATTTGACTCTAAACCATTAGTTCCATAGCCCTTTTTATCGGAGTACAAATCGACCCAATCGCTTAATTGGGGAGCCTGCGTTAGCTGGCTACTAGAACTACCCAACGATGCAAGAATTAGATGAGCGACGTGTGGCCAATAGGGTTGCAAATTAGAATGGCTCGACTTTATTAACTGGAATTACCGAAGCGCCACCCAAAAGACTCGGGCTTCAGAGACCAAGCCGCTTAACCCTTTGCACTCGAGAGACGCCTCTCCGGCGCCATTCGATTTAATACAATAATTTGAAATAAGCATTATTTAATTAATTGTATAATAGTGCTCATGTGATATATAAACATAGTGAAATAGACAATAGTGGAAATTATGAGTAGAGGAATAATAACTTCAAAAGAAGTCATTTAACATTTTAATTAATATCGAGTGCAAAGGGTTAATAATGAGGAGCCTGCGATAGCTGGTCAACGATCGAGTATCTAAATAACCGCTATCCAGTCAAAACTAAGAATCTTGTAGGCTCTTACCAGTTAAAACTGCTCCAATTCATCGCTTCGTATTTCTCCTAAGAGGTCCGACACGTATTACTTCAAAGATTGTTCTGCTCCCGCAGCCTTTGCTGCACGCCCTTTTATACCAAAGAATTATAGGTTTTTCCCGCTCGAAAATATAGGAAATAGGTGGTGAAATAGAGTAATAACAATTAATACGTTTTATCAAAGAAACTTTAATTTAACTCTTGAGGCTCAGAAAGGTACGTCTTTACTAGTCAACGAAAACCGTAAGAATAAAAAAACTTCTCGTAGGAAAAATCCATTACGAGTCTATAGGCCCTATGGGTCCTAAAGTGAAAACAAACATCTGCAACCTCTCGAGTCGAACCTCCGGCGTTAGTGAAAGTTTACGACCCGATGATTTTTGCAGACGAAACATTTATTCTGTTGAATAAATCCAACAGAAAATCATTACTATTTTATTACGCTTTATTTAGTAGCGAATAAATATTATTTCGATTAATAAAAGTATGGTTTGATTTATTATTAATTAGTTTTTCACAAGTTTTTCTGTTAAATCGGAGTTTTAACGAGTTTCCGATATGCAAATTATAAGTGCTTGATTGGAAAAAATGATTAATTACAAATAATACATAGAATAATTACTAAAAATACAATGCAATTTATAATGGGTTGTAACGAAGCATATTTTCGTTTGATTGTCTTACCCCTTTTTTATGTCACTCCTCCGTCCAAAAGGACCCCTCGCCGCTGGGGCAGGAATAAGCGAAAGAAAGTACTTTTCTTTTTTTTTCCTTTGCCTAAATTAGCGTTTTGTTCTTTTACTTTTTTTCATTTTCGCGCGTTTTTTCTTTTTTTCCGTTGTAGCGTACAGGAAATATTCTAAAGCGCGACGAATAAATTAATTATGTTCAAAGAGAAAATCAGGCGAAAAAACCCTTAGAATTCCCTTGCGAAATAGATTAGAATAGATAGAAATATTATTTAGCGTCGAGAACATTCGAGAAAAACGAATGTTCTAGAATAATAAAAATTCTGTCGCGAGGCGAGAGTTCGTTGGCCGTTCAGCGGAGCGAGAGGCAAGGCGCGACCCGCGAGCGCGAAACTTATTGTTAGTGACGCGTTGTTGATAGCGCGGCCGCGGGATAGCAACCGACCTATATATAAAATAATTTTAAGAAAAAAATACGCCGACTTCGACGTGCACTAAAAAGTATAAAATAATTTCTATTTCCTAATGAAGTAATTTCTATTTCATTCAATCATACAATTACGTAACATACAGGGTGTTCGGCTACAGGTGGGAACCCTTTTAAGGGGTGGTAGCTGGGGTGATTCTGAACAACTTTTTCCTTTGCCAAAATGCTGGTTAAAGCTTAGTTTTTGAATTATTGATGAAAAACACTGACCTATCAGAGGGCGAGAATAGCGCGCGTTCAGATGCGAGAGCGACGGGTGCAAGCGTGACGATTGACCCTGGTCGTGAACAAACAAATCGCGCGACATCGATAACGTATTTAGCACCGTCGATAATGCGTCAGCATTATGCTCTTGTGGATTTTAGCGAGTAAACGGGTGTCATGTCATACGACGATGTGTAAGAATTAATGAAAAATTCTCGCATCTTACATTCCTTTGTGAGGTAAGCGTCCGTATTTTTTAACTTTATATCGTTAAACAAAACGTCATTTTTTAGTTTCAATTATTTAATTAAATTGCTCTGGATATTCATCTTCATTTTCGTTTCATCGATACACTTAGTTCCGTTAATAAATGTATACTTATTAAATTGTATAACTACTTACCGGCTGACGCATTATCGACGGTGGTAACTACGTTATCGATGTCGCGCGATTTGTTTGTTCACGACCAGGGTCAATCGTCACGCTTGCACCCGTCGCTCTCGCATCTGAGCGCGCGCTATTCTCGCCCTCTGATAGGTCAGTGTTTTTCATTAATAATTCAAAAACTAAGCTTTAACCAGCATTTTGGTAAAGGAAAAAGTTGTTCAGAATCACCCCAGCTACCACCCCTTAAAAGGGTTCCCACCTGTAGCCGATCACCTTGTATATGAATGAAACCTATTTACTCCTTAGGTAGTATGTTAAATACATTTCTGGACGCCTGCCTGGTGAATAGGGGGAGAGTACAGGAATTTGTTCCTGGACACTCGGTCGACATGGAGAGTTCAGCGAATATTCCTGGACGCCTGTCGACTGACAAGTATAAGTACATTTTTATTTGGTTTGCTCTTATAAACAGTAAATGTGCATCCATTGGATTGGTACAACAACGTTGAGACGTGCCATGCTGTCTTTTTTCAGTTTGCAAGTTTTCGGCAGTTCCCTCTTGTTTGCGCGTATTATTCCAAGCAACGAAGTATTTTTAAATCTTAATTTTAACGTCAAAGGAATACTTGTAAAAAAATTATCAGTTACAGTTCTACCCTTCATGATATAGGAATGGATCAGAGGGATGTCTCATAAACGGCTCAGTCAACAATACTAAATAGATACATTTAATACGATGAATAAAGAATAATTTACAAACAAAGAACAATTTGGAGGAATTTGCTTATGCGTCTAAATCATAACGCGTCCGAAACTTGTCTGTTCCTGTCGTCGATCGCTTTTTGCCATGCATACGTCTTTTTTCTTTTGCACACGCACACGCATACCCGCTCGCATTCGCTCGCACTCTCTCTCTCTCTCATATCTTTCCCGTATACTCTCTTACTCGCACTCGTCACTCACTCGTCCGTCCATGTCGCGTTCCCTCATTTATGGGGTTTGTTTGGCATGTACTGAGTAAATCTGCACCTGGCCTTCGATGGAAAAAAGTTGCTCATCCACGGTAATATAAGCTCCCAGTTTGAAGCAATTTTGACTGTTGTCAATAAATTTATCCCAAACTGCTGAGACTAAAGCGAACTTGTCTGTTTGCAAACGTTGACTCCTCTGATTTCTTTTGTCGAAACGAATGTATCGCAGAATCTCGGTAAAATCACGTGTACTCACAGTACTGGAGAAAAATGATGGTCCCCACTTGTTGTTCCACAAATATTGAAGTCTCAAAGTATTTCCTTCGTACGCCCCGCGAGCGTACAATATTGCAAGAAATGCCTTCAATTTTTCTTGCGTAATTGTCCAGTTTTTCCCCAAAACTCGAGAGGCTTCTAACTCTATACAAATTCGTATATGTTCCAAAATATGGTTGTCAATCAGTAATAAAAACGCACTACTTAGATTCCCGTTCAGTAATGTTTCTTTTAGCATGTGCTGTTAGCCCCTGTACATCTTTGAAAGCACTATGAACTGGTGATCTACCAGCAACACCTCCTTCTTTAATTCTCGTCCAAATAGTTCCGTCTGAAGCAATTTCAGTTTGCTGATTTGGTACGTTACTTCCACTTTCGTCTTCAGAACTGGAAGGGAATCGCATGCATCGTCTCGTACGTTTGTTTGGAATATTTTCGCAATCACTGTCACTTGATTGACCTATATTGTCCTGTTATCATCACTGCTTTGTGGATCAATTTGCCTATATAACAATTCACCGTCGCTATCATATAATTCACTTTCCACATCTGAGCATTCCAGAGGTATGCTGGTTGCATTTTCTAAATATGTAGAAACTTTTATTCGGTTTGACATTTTCAGAGGCTGACGATCGCTGTAAAAATATGTTGAAACTAAGACACTTTCTTCGGATGTAGGCTACTTACTGAAAAATATATTTTTGAATACATATTTCCGTATCCACATAAATGTTTCTTACCTGTGTCACTGTGCGGGTAAAGATGAATGATTACGCTTGGAGATCGCTTGAACTAAGATTTTATTTCCTCTGTTGAACGAAGCTCGAAACAAAACTGTTCGTGCCTCGTACATTCACAAAGTAAGTGTTCGTAAAAATTTCGTAAAGATACCGTAGTCGCCGTAATTGACTCAATGCCGCTAACGGAACAAACAAAAGACGCATAGGCGTTACATATATTGCAACGGTTTCATGATTCTCCCGAAACCATACATTTCTTCGTTGAAAAATGCACCAGTCATTTTGACTGGTACTGGTATAAATGTCAATAACAAAAAATATATTTGTTACTAATTTATACAGGGTGTCCGCGGCAAAGTGTTACACCTTAATATCTCATGAACTATTGATGTCACGAAAAAGTGCTTATATGGAAATTGCAGGGTAAAAGAGGCCCGATGTTTTGGCCGAAGCGAAATTTTTTTATTGTTATTAATGTAAAAGATATGATGGTGAAGTTTCGATTTATACGTGGAATTACAATTCTTTTTCCGATCAGGCGATAGTGCTTTTCAAGACGAATTCATCAAGGTTTTATGTACCTACCCGATTTTTAGTAGTCTTCGAGATATAACACTTAGAAATTTACTGATTTTCAGCAGTGACGTCTCGGTTTGACGAGTAAGTCATAAAAACGATCTTATTGTTACGGTAAGTGCCGTAAGTTAGACCCTGCCTGCCGAAACAGATAGGCGGGGTCTATGGTCAAAAATGGCAGTTCCGAAGAGTAAGAAACGTGAAAAGAATTATCTATTTATCAGACACCCTGTATAAAGTAACATTAAGTTCACAAAATGCATTCTCTAATTATAGCTACAAAAGTCATAACATCATTTCGAAAAGCAAATGTTATATTTAGTAGGAATTTTGAATTGAAATTGCACGACCAGTCAAAATGACTGGTCTAGTAAATCTAGTGTTAATAGTGGTTCCTGAAATTTTAAACAGTAGAAAATCATGACAGTCTTAATTTATTCAATATATTGATTGCAATAATAAAATTCTAGTAAAATGTGATTAAAACATAAGTGCTCCAGACACCACGAACATTTAATACAAATAACATTATTGCAACAATTGCAAGTTATACTGGTCGTGTTGGTGAAACAGAACTCGACAGGGTTTACGAATTCTCCTGGCCTCTCATCAACATAGCTGCATTGAAACCATGCATACTGGAACAGTTTTATATATCGAGGTGCTGATAGTTGATTATATGTAAGAAACTGAATTTTTATTATGGTATCACGAGCATGTAAATTTATATTGAAATTTATAGTGATAACTAAATCTGATATTTTTCTTACGAAATTTTTCCACATCCGAAAACCGAAAACATCTAAAAATTTAAAAAATTTCTATTTCTGTTTCTGTTGGGGCAATACTCTGAATTAGATTTTCATCATAGCCGCTCCAAGAATCTAAAATCAGTATTGCCCTTTCTTTGATGATCGGGAGGAATGCCTTTTCTAACCATAATTTCAATAATTCTTTCGTCAGTTTTCCTGACGATGAAGCCCCGTTGACGATGTTTGGAGCGGTAAACATCGTCTGTTGGACACGTGGGCCTAATTGACTACCAGTTTCTTTTAGGACAAGGAAGAGTGGAGATTGCAGTTTACCATCAGCTGAAACTGTCGGTTGGATGGTATAACTATGTGTCATTGATGATAATGATTGAACAGCACTCTCGGTTTGATGTTCTCCTTTCCATGAGAGCGTTCTGCCGGAGTGCATTTCTAATTGGAATCCGCTTTAATCGGTATTAAAAATATTTTCTTCTCCATAAAATTCAAAATGCTGTTTTACATGCTGTACAAAAGTGTCAGCAGCTGCATTTTTTGGAATAAATTGTCTGTATAATTTCATGTTATTAATTTCGTTATTTTAAATAAATTAATGTAAATTAACAATTTCGTTTTCTTGCGGTGCTCATCGTCGTAAATCTATGTCATGAATTGGTATCTTTCGATTCCTCATTTCAATGAAACGTGCTATCGTGTTTTATGCAATTAGTTTTAATTTATTAATGCGGCTTCCACCTATATTTACGTTTTTCCCATCTACAGGGTGTTCAGCGTATTACTAGCCAGCGTTTTTCTCGTAAACGACTGGTACTAGAAAAAAATGAAAGAGAAAAAAGTGATAGTGTTCTTGATAGTCAACATAATGGTATATGTATTTTTTTCGTATTTATACTATTTTTTAAGATATGAAGGTAACCTTCAGTTTTTTTAATGGAATGGTATATATTTTTTTATATCATATGGAAGAGCGCATCGAAACGAATTCAACGATGTATTATATCATGACCTTGAAATCCATTCTGAGTCAAAAGCAAACGAAATATTTCAAATATTTCGTATTACTATGCTTATCGGTAATTCCTACTGATATGTTTACATTTCGTGTTCAATGTGGTGTCCATTATCTAGAAGGCACTTTTGGTGGTTTGATGTTATGATTAGGTCTGTGTCAGTGCTTACTTCTATTACAAGGCGTGCAAAACTATTTGAACATTATTTCACAGATTGGTTGCTGATATCTAGAGCGATGTATCGTTATTCGAGAGAAGAGAAGATAGATATGGTGCGTATTTATTACGAGTGTTATAAAAATAAAAGACGTAGCAAGTTAAAGTACCAAGAGGAGTTTCCACACAGAATAATACCCAATGAAAATCAATTTGTTTTGGTAGCAAAACGTTTTAGTGAAATGGGTTCCTTAGAAAATAAGAAACATAATCGTCGGAATATTTTATCTGAAGAAAAAAAGTTAGAAGTTTTGTTACATTTTGTAGAAAATCCGTCGACCTCAATACGAAAAGTAGCTACTGCTTGTGATATTTCCATTGGGTCAACCCACAAAATTTTAAAATTACACGGTTATAAACCTTTCAAATACCACATGGTACAGGGCCTAAGAGAAAGTGATTTACCACGACGTGTAGAATTTTGTAATTGGCTACTTGAAAATAATAGAAACGACTGTAATTTTTATAAAAAAATACTTTGGACTGATGAATCCAGTTTTGATAATAATATGCTGCCTAACCATTATAATACTCATGTGTGGAGTGTTGATAACCCAAAAAGAAAAAGGGAAAACAATTTTCAAGTACAATTTCGTACTAACGTGTGGTGCGGTATGATTGATAATGTACTCTTGGGACCATATTTTTATAGTGGAACACTTAACGGTGTCAAATATTTAGAATTTTTAGATACACATTTTCGAAATTATTGGGAAGCACTGCCATTATCTACTGTTCAAGACTTTTATTTTCAACAAGATGGTGCCCCACCTCACAACTGTAGAGCGGTTTCCAATTTCTTGAATAACATGTTTCCAAACAAATGGATTGGAACATACGGACCTCTGAAATGGCCACCAAGGTCCCCAGATTTGACCCCCTTAGATTTCTTTTTATGGGGAACTATCAAAAATTTGGTTTACGATACTCCGCCTGCAAATATCAGTGATTTAAAGCAAAAGATAACAGACGCATGTGCATCAATACCTCAAGCAACAATAGCGGAAGCCACCAAAAGTGTATTGTGTAGGGCACAAAAGTGTATCCAAGCTAATGGAAACCACATTGAACACGAAATGTAAACATATCAGCAAGAAATACCGGTAAGTACCGCAATACAAAATATTTGAAATATTTTGATTACTTTTGACTCAGAATGGATTTCAAGGTCATGATATAATACATCGTTGAATTTGTTTCGATGCGCTCTTTCATGTCATATAAAAAAATATATACCATTCCATTAAAAAAACCGAAGGTTACCTTCATATCTTAAAAAATAGTATAAATACGAAAAAAATACATATACCATTATGTTGACTATCAAAAACACTATCACTTTTTTCTCTTTCATTTTTTTCTAGTACCAGTCGTTTACGAGAAAAACGCTGGCTAGTAATACGCTGAACACCCTGTATACAACTGTCCAATCGTTGATAATTTTCGATATCTTTTCTATGCGGTTTTAAAGGCCAATCTCCCTTTCTTTCCACTCTTCCAAAAATTAACAGCTTTTTCCTTATATTCTAGATCTACATTTTCTTTCTCTTTTTCTTTGGGGCTGTCATCGGGTAAAGATGAATGAAGTAGACGATTTCTCATCTACAGTGACTATTGACGAGGACGTTGTTGGTTCTTGCAATTCATTTTCGTTGTAATCAAATGATGTAAATTTCGAATGATCAGAATTTCCGTCAAATACTAATTCCTGAACTGTTTCGACATCTGCATATGCACATCTGTCAATCAAATCTATAATATTTTGGGCCACTTCAAATTCTTTTGCATTCGGATTAGTTCATGCAAAATTATTATTCTCATAATTATAATTTTTTATTAAAATATCTATAATATTAATTGCATTAATTTTCATGATGCTACAAGTAAATTTACTAGAACTACACAAGGAAATACGTGAAATGTATTATACAGATGTATACAAAATTTAAAATATTGAACAAATAATATGAAAATATGTCTGAAGTTTATAATGTATGAATATTATGATAAAATGAACATAAATACCGTATCCAAGTGGGTCAGAGAACTGAAAGAATAACTACAGGAAGAATACCTACAGTAAATTAAATGTCGCTCCAATAGTAATAATCGTAGTCCGTGCAGCTGAACTGCGCCTACGCCTTATGTTAAGAAAAGTATTATCGGTGAAGCTAATGAGAGACTTTTTATAGCTTTGCCATAATTTTCAATCCCTACTCCAAGAGCTTCAACCAATCAGAAACTTACTTGGAGTTGAACTCTTTTCTGGGAAGGTATAAGAGGAAACCGAAATCATTTTTCTTTGCAGTTAAATGCTGCACAAATGAATAGTAACACCAGCTCTTTTCAGAGCTGCCATATATTTATAAACGTGGAACAACTTGGTTTCAATTGCCAAAAACTTAAAAAAAGTCGTGCATGAGCCCCCTCAATAAAAACCTTGTGACCGCGCGGAAAAACCTTAGCGGTCATCGCCAGCTAACTCTTATACCTGAGACGGTAATTCTGATCCCAATTGAAAAAAATTTGTCAAGTTGACTGTAATACAGTTACCAGTAAAGACATAGAAGTTCTTTACGTACTTGATTATACATATTCGAGGACTGCGTCCGGAGAAGTACGATAAAAATACAACTTCGTTAACTACATTTACAATGTAAAAATGAAAATTCCATTTTATCCGTATTTTATACTTTCTAGTATACTTTTCACATAAAAAATACGAGAAGGTACAACAACTTTTAAGCAGAAAAATTAACAAAAAAGTGTCATTTTTTAATATATTATTTAAACAAATGCAATTTTTTAAAATCCAATTACTCAGTTGGATTTAGCATTAAAAAATACACAACTTTGCAATGTAAACCATCCCTCCAGCTCTACTGGTTCCCGAGATATGTATTCCACAAAATGTGGTTCTCACCCCCCACTTTAAGGGCTATTTTCACACCCTTAACATTGCTACGCGGTTTTTCACGGCTAGCTCGGTGTTAGCCCGCGACCCCGCCCCGCCCGCGAATTCTCGTAACGGCCCGTTCGACTTTGCCAGCGACTACGTTCGTCGCGACGCCTCCGCGGAATCACAGACGAGTAGCACTTCGGCGCCCGATTCGAATCCGTTCGATACCGCTTTGATTTCTTTCTTAATTGGGCGCCAGACGCGTTTCCGCGTCGCGATAACGAACGTTACGCGGGATGTGATTCGACGGGGAAAGAGATACAGCGAAGTCAATCCCGGAAAACACGAAGGACTCGAATCGGCGGCGGAACGGCTCGGTAGCTCAGTATCCGTACGCGATGGTAGAGTGGCGTGGTTCTTGCAGGGTAAGGAGGCTAGACGCGGAGGCGAATTTGAGGAAATATCCTGGGAAAATTCGTAAGAGACCTCGACTCAGCAGTATTCGTTGAAAGCAACGCTGTTTATTTAAATCTAATTAAACTAGGCGATGAACAGTATGATCCCGTACCGACAACCAGTTCGCTCGTACTGCTTTGCGACTGACCGATGCACAGTGGTCCCAAATCGCAAAAAACTGGCCAAAATATGAAGACGTACTTCAATTTTAATGAAACTTCGTATCTAGGGGTTTTCGAGGTCACTGATTACAAATCAAAAGTCAAAATTACAAAAAACAAAATGGCGGATCTGACGTAGTAAGTATATGTACGAAAAAGGCGTTAAAATTGACTGAAGTTTGATGTATAGGAGTATTTAATGTTATTGATTACAAAGCAGAAGTCAATGTTTAAAAAAAACAAAATGGCGAATTCGATATAAATGTTGTGTATACCGAAACATTGTTTGTACTTTTCGAGAATGAGGATAATGATGTTTTCGAATCGCTAAATCGGTATTAAAGCTTCATATATTCTAAATAAAAACTAAAATTATAGAATTCTAAAGAAGTAAAATGATAAAATTATTGTTTTTAAATAGTCGATCCAAATAGTAACTCGTGATGGAATTTTGAGGCATTTGTAAATGAGAATACTTAAGTCACAAATTATATTACATTTATTAAATTAATTATATACAATAATAAATAAAAAATATAAAGATCAAATGAAATATTACATCGAATTATCCGAACTGTCAGAATCATCATCAGTACATCGCGCCTACGTCACATTATAAAAAATGGCCATGCGATCCTGGTGGCACTTCGTGGCAGCTAATTTTTGCAAATATTGCAAGCTAATAGTATCAGCTACAAGCCTGAACAAAAATATTAGCAGGATATTGTGGAATATACAACTTTTAGTCTACATATTTAACATTCGCGCACGAAGTTTCACCTTTTATTATTTATATTAAATATCCTTATCATACACCGTTACCATCAACAATTTTAAACATAATAGTACTGAAAAACATTCTATTTACTTCCAGGAAGAGCATCCATTTTACAGAATTGAAATTAATATAGTCTGTTTAAAATTATTCACTTTACACTTTGCTCTTGCACACTGAACTTAACTGCACAAAAACTGTGTGACGAATGAACGCGGTAAGTGAACACTCACCATTTTGCAGGTATAAGTAATAAAACCTTCACTCCTCTGTTTTCTCATAGATACAGTATTAGAGTGTACAACTCAGTTGTTAGAATAGCTCCAACGAAAAATTCATTTTCGAGGTTTTGGCCACGTTTTTGCGATTTGGGATCACTGTGCGATGTCCGAAAGTCACGTAATTCCAATCCCGTAAACGGGAACTAATGCGAAACGCTACGCAAGTACTCTACCGCAATATAACGCAACGAAACGCAAAGATCCTAACGCGATATAACGTGACGCAACGCAATTATTCTAAACGCACGAGATCTAACGCAATTAAACTAAACGCGATGCGATTTATTCTTATACGTGAGCTGATTCTGTATCGGCGACCGTCTAAAGAGAGAAGGCAAGAACTAGTGGGACAAACTACGAAATGTTTGATAATATGCGATGTTGACAAACATGCACTTTCCGATCTGCTCCCGCAACCATTAGGATACGAAATCGAGACGTGGGAGGGCACAATATTTGCAACGGCTTTCGCGAGACTAAGAAACTAAATTGTGACTTACGCGGTACCAGTCCCCCGAACCCGGTTCGGTAACTCCGCCGAGTGTAGCTTTTAGAAAGATCGAGAGGCGATCTTTCTATTTCACAATACTCCCGAAATTATGTAAATTAACCTAATCGCAATTAATCTAATCAGCTTATTAACTATCCCGAAATGCCGACACTCCGGTCAAATTTTGCGGAATCGGCCGGTGATTGGCACGCCAGGTGGTCGACAACCCACAGTACGTTATTCTCGATTTCGTACCCTTTACAACGATATCAAGATGAGGGTCTTACCGAGATGTCCGGGAATGCGGCTAGGGCAAACCTGATCAAATACTTTGAGATTTTCTAACACGCTTCTACTAGGTAAAAGCCAAATACAGAATGACAAACCGCGTGCCCTTACGCCGGTATTCGGACACCTCGTGATCACACCACCCTCGGCCGAAGTTTCCGTCTTCTCGCGAAGGCATCTTCGGTAGGACCTCTTCCTTTCCTGCGGCCTCTCTTCCTTAGGCACTTGCGGGAAAGCGGCAAGGTAACGGTGTCCTTCCTCAACGTACGCTGTTCCTTCGATGGTGTTGATGTATATATATAAAAATAAAGCGGCGGCAGAATTCGTTCGTATTATACTATATGCGCTTCGTTCTCTCTCTAGACAGTTTTGCCCCTAATGCGATAACTGTCCGGTCCCCCGAGGAGGTTCCTTGTGACGGGTATAAAATACCACGTCACAACATGAATGATGGCAGCTAAAAAAAAAATACGTGTCGAATATTTTTTCGAGAACTACATTATATCTAAGTTTCATCAAAATCGGAAATTATCACTTCGGGATGTTCCCTGTGAGAGAGGACAAAGCATCTCCTGGACGCCCCGGGTAAAGTAAATACAGAAAGAACTTTGTAACCCCCTTATTTCAAGTACACTTTCCTAATCTCCAAATAAATATTCCTTGATTCCAGGCTTCCTGATTATCCTTGGGATTTCCATTGTCCGAATATTCTAACCTTGCGAAAAGATGGCTACACCGTTTAAATTTGTATGTATTGCTTCTTCCTCCTTCGCGACCTCCATCCACCAAGGAGAAATCGTCGTCCCTGGTCGCGGAAAAACCTCTCCCTGAGCGACGGAAGCGTGGGATGGGTCCACCGCAGAAGAGTCGCCAGCTGTTCAGTCGCGGCGCCACCCCATCATCCTCCGCGGAGGTGACCGACAGTCCGCCACCGAGGAACGCCAGTCCTAGGGACGAGCCACCCCCAACCGCCACCTTGAGAGAGCTCCAGGGCCTGGCCGCAACACATCGTGCAATGGCCCATTCCGGACGCTGAAATCCACGAGGTGGTACAATACTGCGAACCGGGGATGAAGAGGATGACGATCGACAAGAAATAAGCGAGCCACCGAAACATTGAATTGTGATATTTTGCCAAAGCCCCCACTAAATTTCATTATCTTTTTTTCGAGGTTACGCGTTACATTTTTCTTCTCTCTTTTCCTTTTTAGTTTTTTTTCATAGTGCGTTTTTTTTTGTATTGTATGTGTGTGTGCTGTGTGTTGGCGTCTCGAGAGCGTGCAACATACGTCGTGCCGTGCGTGGATTTATCGCCGCTGCTCAGGTGGAGATAACTGGAGAATAACTGGACCATTGCGCCCAAAAAGGTAAGAGTTATCTCCTTACCCATTATTCTTTTTCTGTTCATTTGCGCGTGGACGAGAGCGATAGGATCCCTGGCCCCAATGACGAGGACCAATTATAGGGGAAGGAACAGGGAACAGCAGCCTAGAAGTGGCATTAATCAAAAAAATTTTTCTGCGTCAGTGCAAACCGCAAAAAAAATAAAAAAAATTCTAAAATTTTTTCATCGCGGTTTTTTGCATGTTTTGTTAATAATAATAGGCTCAACAAATTTTTGAGATAATGGGTCGAAAACTAGAGACTTGAAGCTTCAAAATGACTATTCTGGATTTCTTCTGTGATAAGTACCAACGGAGATAGAGCAATCTAAAAATGACCTAACTAGGAGTACTGCTCACAGTGGAGTCTGAGCGAGGCGAAGCGTAACCGACGCTGACAGAATAAATGTTTTTGCAAACTTACTCCCGGTTCATCAAGAAAATATTCATTTTTTAAACAACTGATGAGGGCGCTGTTGACAGAAAGACTTTAATAATAAATTAAATTCACTCAAAGCCGACATACAGTCGCTTCGATTCATCAGTCTAATTAAGACAAACAATATTGAATTCACTTATCTAGATAAATTTTTCTATTAACTAACAATTTTTTATTATCGCCTTTGTTCCTCAGAGGTCCATTTTGATTTGATAAACTCAATACTCTCTTTAAATACTCTTTGCCTTATAACCTTCTGTTCGAAATTCGTTAATTGGCTCACTTTCTGTACTTGGATACCTCATGTGGATCTCACGGTTTAAAACAGCTCCCTAATCTAAATGATGAAGCAGTGGTATATAGCTATCGTCGATATTGCTTTCTTCATTATCATCATTTTGTTCTGTACTATCGACCGTAAGTTGAGCTAACTGGCCACTTATGTCGCCATTTTCAGAAATCACTGACAAATCTTCTTCACTGATGATGATGTCTGCGTGAAATGGATTGTTGGCTTTTAACCGTATAAGAGCTGTGCGTAATTTACTTGCTGATGCCCGAAATTCAACGAAACCTCTTGGTGTATCACGGTTAAAAACAATCGTTGATGGAAGATCTGAAGGCCTGTGGGACAAATCTTTTGCAAGACGTGATACAGTGGTCATTCTATATACGCAAAAATGTCCTTTACGATATAAGCAAAAATATTATTCCTACCACTAGGGGGAAGACTCATCGAGACGCCCGAGGTTCGCTCGCCGGGAAATGTAACGTGATCTGGGCCTTAGTATATCCGTGAGACCATACCAATGCAAATATAAAACTTTTTTATTTTTGACTTTTTCGTTATCAAACCTTTACCAATTGATTCTTGACATTTTTTCGATTAAAATGAAACCAAACACAATATAATTTGGACTATATTTACTGGTTTAATTGACGATAAAAGTTTCTAAATGCAGAGGAGGATAGCGAATGAAGTAGAAAGAGACACTGCGGTCGTGGTAGTCGGCAAAGATCAAAACTCTGTTTGATTGTTTGCAATACTTGGGCATTGCTAATTTTTTATTTTTCATCCATTTTTTTATATAACTTTCCCCATCATATTCGTGACATTTTCCTGACTAAAATGAGACCAAACACGATATAATTTGAGTTATATTTACTTGCAATATCTTATTAGAGTAAAGTCACCGATGTACGCGTAACGCTTGAAATTACAAATAAATATGTCCCGAAATATATCGTGTTTGGTCTCATTTTAATGAGAAAAATGTTACAAATATGATGGAAAAAATTTCAAAAAAAAAATCAAAAATAAAAAAGATTTATTCTTGCATTAGGTGTCCTTCTGGTAGGTCACTGTTTGTTTACGTTCGGTCTCCTTCGCTCGAAATGTATTACCTTTACGATATACGCAAACGGCGACCGTGTTATTTTTCTCTTCTGTCCTTTTCTACGTTCAGCAAAACATCAATCACTGTAGGACCTGTACGATATACGCTAAACCTCAGACCCGAAAGACTTGCTTATACAGGGTGTTCGGCTACAGGTGGGAACCCTCTTAAGGGGTGGTAGCTGGGGTGATTCTGAACAACTTTTTCCTGTACCAAAATGCTGGTTAAAGCTTAGTTTTTGAATTATTAAAGAAAAACACTGACCAATCAGAGGGCGAGAATAGCGCGCGCTCGGATGCGAGAGCGACGGGTGCAAGCGTGACGATTAACACTGGTTGTGAACAAACAAATCGCGCGACATCGGTAACGTAGTTACCACCGATAATGCGTCAGCCGGTAAATAGTTACAAAATTTACTAAGTATACATTTATTAACGGAACTAAATGTATCGATGAAACGAAAATGAAGACGAATATTCAGAGCAATTTTGTCGCGCGATTTGTTTGTTCACGACCAGTGTCAATACGACCAGTGAAATACGAATATTTCTTGTCGCAGCAGTTTATGCTGACCCACGAGGCATATTTATCCACCTCCGATTTCATGGCGGAAATCCTTAACCATCTCGAGGAGAAACTAAGGCAGGAGCGTCCCGCTGGAGAGGCAGAACCGGATCAGAACATCCAACAGCAGGCAGCATCCGTGGAGCGTTTACCGCAGCTGCATCTTCCTACGTTCTCCGGGGCCCTCGACGAGTGGGAGAGTTTCCGCGACCGCTTTCAAGCCATGATCGTGGGTAACAAGGCGATTTCAGAAGTATCCAAATTACAGTATTTGTTTTCTTGCGTCAATAACGAACCGCTCGATATCATTCGTAATCTCGCTGTAACCGATAGTAACTTTCAAATCGCGTGGAATCTTCTTGTTCGCCGTTATGAAAATAAACGTCGGCTCATCACGGTGCATGTCCAAGCGTTGCTAAATTTACCGAGTACTAACGTTGAGTCAAAATCCGCGCTAAACGATATCCGGGACCGTTCGAATATGGCCATTCAAGCGTTAAAAAAGTTAGGCTGCGCCGTTGACCAGTGGAACGAGATCTTAGTTTGTTTGATAGTCAATTGCCTCGACCGAAATTCCCGTCGTGCTTGGGAACTGCAATTAGGAACATCGACCGAATTTCCCCGTTTTGATGATCTCGATACCTTTCTTGAATCGCGAATTCGATCTCTCGAAGCGATTCTCGTTCCGAAACCCGGATCCTCAACCGGGAAGATAGCTGTTAAACAAAACCCAGCGCAACATTATCCATCGCATGCGACAATGTCCAATAGTCCGAATTGCCCATTGTGTCGCGCGAACCACGGCCTTAACCAATGTCCGGTCTTTCGTGAAAAAACGGTATCCCAGCGCATTGACTACGTTAAAAAAGGAAAGCGTTGCATCAACTGCCTTAGTACGCAACATCAGCAGAGAGATTGTAAGAGTATTTATTCGTGTCAGAAATGTCGCAAGCGACATTATACATTGTTACATTTTAATAACGCGAACGTCGTTTCAAATCCCCTCGCGACCGATGTTTCAACCGTCTCCGCAAACAATAACGAAGTGAATACGTCAACAAATGTACCGTCTTTGTCTGTTACGCGAACCACAACAGTACCTTTGCGTGTCCTCTTAGCCACCGCGAGAGTCAACATACACTCTTCTAACGGCCGAACTCAACGAATTCGGGTCCTCCTTGATCAGGGGTCTGTCGCGTCCTTGATCACCGAAAATTTAGCCCAACGCCTAAAAACGCCGCGCGATCGCGTCTCTATTTCCATTACCGGCGTAGGTGATAACGAAACCACGTGCAAAGCGTCCACGATGGTCCGGCTAACACCATGTAAACGAGCAGGACCAGCATATTCCATGACCGCGTTAATAGTAAACAAATTAACGACTTATTTACCGCCGCCAATAAACGGCAGTTTCAAACTCGCACATTTAACCGCTCTTGATCTCGCGGATGACACTCCCTTCTCATCAGATCCCGTTGAAATGATCATTGGCGCGGATCTTTACGGACGGATGTTAATTGATGGCATTCGAAGGGGCGCTCCCAACGAACCAGTCGCGCAAAATACAGTATTAGGCTGGATCCTGTCCGGTCCTCTTCCCGCAAACAGTGAAAATTCTTCCTCTCGTTTGACTATGCATCACTGTATGCCTATCGAGTCATTGGATAGTGCACTCCGTAAGTTTTGGGAGCTTGAACAGATTCCGATGCCTCCACAGTTAACTCCTGCGGATCAGGAATGTGAAAAACATTTTGAACAGACACACATGCGTACCGAAGAAGGACGGTACTGTGTTAGATTACCTTTCGTACAAGGGCCTCCAATCAATATTGGCGCATCTCTTCCTACTGCAAAACTCTTGTGGTGCCGACAAGAAAAACGATTGCAAGCTAATCCTGAACTAGCTCACGAATATGCAAAATTTATGCGCGAATATGAATCCTTAAATCACATGGTCGAAGTTCCTGAACCCAGCTCTGTCTCCCATCAAATTGTTTATATTCCACATCACGCTGTAATTAAGGAATCCAGTGTTACTACACGCCTTCGTGTTGTGTTTAACGCATCTAGTAAAACCTCTAACGGTACCTCTCTCAATGATCACCTGTTTACCGGTCAAAAATTACAGTTAGATTTGCCCGCAGTCATATTGCAATGGCGATTACATCGCTATGTTTTCCTCGCAGACATTGAAAAAATGTACCGCCAAATCCTTGTTGACAAACGCGACATTGATTACCAACGCATAGTTTGGCGTGCATCTCCGCAAGAACCTCTCCGTCACTTTAGTCTTCGCACTGTTACGTATGGGACTGCTCCCGCTCCTTACCTCGCACTCCGCGTCCTTCGACAGCTTGCAAAGGATGACGGAAATCATTATCCATTGGCAATGCCTGTCTTACAGAATCAAATTTATGTTGATGACTGTGTTTTTGGTGCAGACGATGTCGACCTCGCTCGACAAACTCGAGATCAATTGATTTCGCTCCTGAGTCGTGCAGGATTCACCCTTCACAAATGGGCGAGTAACGCTCCTACACTATTATCCGACCTTAATCCAAATGACCTCAGCGTCACCAGCAATAAAACATTGCAACCAAATAAACCTCTGCAACCTGAGTTAAAAGTACTAGGAGTGTCGTGAAACCCTAATGTCGACTCCTTCCAATTCAATATCATTATTGAGGAAACCGTGCCTAACACGAAGCGCACCATTTTGTCCACTATAGCAAAACTTTTTGATCCTTTGGGTTGGGTCACTCCTGTGGTTATTAAAGCGAAGATTTTCATGCAACGGTTGTGGCACCTTAAGTGTGATTGGGACGTAAACATTCCAAACGCGATCCTTGATGAATGGACTTCGTACTATAAACAACTCCCGTGTTTACGTCAACTTTCACTACCACGATGGGTACATTACGGGTTGCACGTGAAATCATGCGAATTACACGGTTTCGCAGATGCCTCATCTTCTGCTTATGCCGCCGTTGTTTATTTAAAAATCACAACACTATCCGGAGACGTCACAATTTCGCTTTTAACTGCAAAATCTAAAGTTGCACCGCTCAAATCTATAAGTATTCCTCGACTTGAATTATGTGCTGCTGTGTTGTTATCTCGTCTTCTTATGTTTGTCAAATCGACGCTTGCCCTTCAATCAGTGACTAGCTATTGTTGGACAGACTCTACAATAGTTTTAGCCTAGGTCTCTCAACACCCATCCCGGTGGAAAACATTTGTCGCTAATAGGGTTGCTGAGATCCAAACCAATATACCGAATGTAAAATGGCACCACGTGCCTACCGATGACAACCCAGCGGATTGTGCATCTCGAGGATTAAATTGCGACCAATTAGGTTCCCAATCTATTTGGTGGACTGGTCCGTTGTGGCTTAGACTTTCGTCAGCTGACTGGCCGTATGATGCCTCAGTGATCGCGTCCACTTCGATGGAAGAGCGTTCTCTCCCTGTAAATATGGCAGCCCCCGTACCAACTTGGGATCTTGCCGACCGATATTCCAATTGGACAAAATTACTACGAGTCACTGCATACATATTCAGATTTGTCAACAGATTAAGGCGACTGCCTTCTCTCCCAAAGCTTACGAACACCTCACGTGATTCCATTCATGACAAAGGTGATAGTGGTGTATTAAGTCCAAGTGAAATACAACAAGCCCGTCTATTTTGGTTGAAATACATTCAGCGTAGCCTATTCTTGAATGAATTGCAATGTTTACAAAACGCCCAGTCGCTTCCGTGCAACAGCGCGCTTGTATCGCTGAATGTATATATTGACGCCGACAAATTAATTCGTGTTGGGGGACGATTAAATAAATCGACATTACCTGAAGATTCCAAAAATCCAATAGTTCTTGGTTCTCATCCGCTTGTCAAACTTCTTATCCATTTTACACATCTCCGCACGCTTCAGGGCGGATCCCAGCTCACGCTTGCTGTCCTACGCCAACAGTTTTGGCTCCTCCGCGCTCGCCAGCTTATCCGCTCTGTACTGTACCGCTGTGTGGTTTGTGCTCGTGAACGCGCAAGTACCGCTACCGAACTAATGGGAAATCTTCCTTTTCCGCGAGTAAACAAAGTCGAACGCGCATTCCTTCATTGTGGCGTGGATTACGCTGGTCCTGTCCTCGTCCCTTTAGCCTCCGGACGCGGACACAAATCGAGTAAGGCATATATTGCGTTGTTTATATGCCTAACCACCCGCGCGATTCATCTAGAGTTAGTTAGCAATTATTCAACAGCAGCATTCCTAGCTGCATTCGAGCGCTTTTGTTCCCGTCGCGGTGTACCAACCAATGTATATTCTGACAATGGTACAAATTTCCACGGAGCTGAAAAGGAACTGAACCAAATGTTTAAAGTTGCGACACGTAATCCAGATTTCCGTAATAGATTGGTCAGTGAGCATGTCACCTGGAATTTTATTCCTCCCTCCGCCCCTCACTTTGGAGGGCTGTGGGAAGCTGGTGTTAGAAGCGTGAAATACCATCTCAAACGTATTATAGGTGCACATACGCTAACCTTCGAAGAATTTACAACACTGCTTTGCCAAGTCGAAGCATGCTTAAATTCACGTCCGATCGCTCCGGTATCCGATAATTATGATGATTACACTTCATTAACACCTGGTCACTTCCTCAACGGCTCCGCTCTGAATGCCATACCATCACCGACGTTATTAGATGTCCGCGAAACACGATTGTCACGATGGCAATTAATAAAACAAATGAATGAGAGCTTTTGGCAAGCTTGGTCTACGGACTATTTACACACGCTACAACAGCGACCGAAATGGCGTACTAGAACCGACCTTGCGAAACCTGGACGTATCGTTTTAATTCGAAACCCCCTCGCGCCTCCCTGTAAATGGGAACTCGGACGAATAACACACTGCCATCCCGGGTCCGACGGCATCACTCGCGTCGTTACCGTGAAGACGGCACAAAGTGAATATCGGCGACCTATTACGAAACTCTGCTTCTTACCCGTCGACATCAACACCCATGAGAAATCGACAGTGTGCTAATCCCTTATAAATACCATAATATTGTAACCATGCGTATGGCGGGCGGCGTTTTAGATTTAAGTCTGTAAATATTGTAGATTATAAGATTGTAAATATTTCGTATGGCGGGCGGTATCCTTATTTACGTTAACTATAGTTTTGTATGTTTTCTGATTCTAGTTTTGTTGTAAGATGATTGGTCGGATCCATAAGATCCGAGGCGGGCGGTATGTTCCGACATAAGAATAATAAACCCAGGCACGTCTAATCCCTCCCACACGGGATTAGCCCTACCGCCACGCCATCAACCGGAATAAAGGTTCAATCCGAATTACCGGTTGACTTTAAACTAGCATTATCCGTGTGAACCTTGCATAGTCACCGCGTTAGCAGTTTTCATCCGATCTTTTCAACCGACTCAAGTCAAATTTATCATCCAAAGTTATTGTTCTCGTTATCGTCGTCCAGTGTCCGTCGTGAGTGTTAATCGTGCATTAAATAATTGTGTAAACTGTCGACTGAGTGTTTTTTTTATTCTCTACCAACTTTTCATGACTTTGTCCTGCAACCGCCTGTGCTCCGTCTCCTTATAGGAGAGAATCAGCTAATCACTGACCACTTAGCCAACTGGAAAAAACTCGTTGGATACCGTGGTCAAAGAAACAACAGCGCTAGTCATAGAAAAGGATAGTGATACTATTTCTATTTACGGTATTATTAGACACTAAATTAATTAATTAACTAAATCAATTTATATACGTAAAAATCTATCAGTATTAAACTATTCATAGCCGTGACAAAAATTATTTCTTTCAACCAAAGGAAAAGCTGTAAATCGGAATAGATTTGACTCACGTAGAATGCGTACACCGTTGATTAGAAAAGGATAGAAAATGTATTTTTCGTTAAAACACCATTACGCTAATATTCTAATGACGAAATGCTAGCCATAAATTAAAGAGCGATATTTAAAATATAATTAGACTATTCGATTAAATAATTAATATGTAATAACGGACTTATATGAAAATTTAGATATTCTGACGTCAATTCGGCGAACCTGCGAGTATAAAAGGGTTAGCGAAACCCGTCTAAGCAGCAGAAGTCTTCGAAGTCGAGCGCGATAGAAGTTATAGTACTAATACAAACGGACAGTTTTCGCTGTCACGAACCGATACGAATCTTGATACTTGATTGGTCAAGCGGGCATATGCCATTTGGATACTTGATCGTGGGTCGTTCTAGTAGCTAGCTAACGCAGGCTCCCCATTCAAACGGTCTTGCATCTGAAACTCCGCTAGGAGAGTGTTATACTTGGCGCCAAGAAAGGCTAAGATATCGCAAGGATAGCTCTCAGCTACTCACATTTGATTTTACATCGGATTGCTAACGCGCCATCAGATTCTCGGAGCTCGCTCTGGGTCGTTTCGTAGCTAGCTAACGCAGGCTCTCCATTTGAGCGGCTTGGTCTCTGAAGCCCGTGTTTTTTGGGTGGCAGTTCAGCAAGCACAACTTTATGTTACAATCAATTGATTTGTTACCCTGTCAGACTTATTCTTTTCATTCCGGTATCGTTGGGTTGTTTCAGTAGCTAGCTAACGCAGGCTCCCCAATTAAGCGATCTGGTTTCGACTGTAGTGTTCGTTTTGATTAAAAGGGTCTTAGACAATTAGTTGTCGAGTCGAATTATTAAATAGAAATATTAAAATATTGAAATATTAAATATTCTGTTCCGAAGAATAATTCATTTAGATTCAGATAAAGTTTAGAATTTAAACTAATAAAAGAATACTGTTCTGACTCTAGCGCAAATTTTGTAGTCGACTACACCGCGATAGGTTGTGCGAAAGCGTATTTAGGTATCCTTAGAGAATCACACTTAGGTCGGATTCCTCGCTGCCGGAAGAGATTCTTCGAACTTGGCAACGCTCAATGTTGAGTTCCATGGTAAACAACGAAGCGGTAGCGGAAGGCGGCGAAATTCCGGATCGTCTTACACGTTTGCTACAGTTCTTGAAAGCCGAAGTCAGCAATGAAGAAAGGATCAGCATGGCGATCAACGGCTTCACGACGCAAGCCCTTGCTGAGAAGAGGTGTAAGGATAACAAGGGAAAGGACAGGGTCGTATCACCTGCAGAGGAGCCGAGCGCCAGTGCCTTATTTTCGGGCGAAGGAAAACGTAAGAAATGTATTTTTTGCAGCGATAACCACGAGAACGCGAATTGTGAACAAGCTAAAAAATTATCATATGACGAGCGAAAAAATTTAATTAAAGATAGGAAATGTTGTTTTAAATGCTTAAAGCCGAACCATCAATCAAAAGATTGTAGGGTTAAAATATCTTGCGCGTGGTGTAGTAATCGTCATTCGATACTCGTTTGTCCGAATATGAGTAACGCGATGACCAAGGGAATTCCGAGAAAAAACGAAACATCTGAAAAGAAAGAAAACGTGGAACAGAGTCTCGCGAATTTTATTAGTATGCCTGACGTAATTTTACAAACGTTACGCGTCGTGTTGTATTCGGATTCGGGGGAAAAAATTGTACGCGTAATTATCGATCCAGGCTCTTATAGATCGTATATACGTTCTGATATAGCAGCGTTATTGAAGTACGAGTCGATTGGTAAAAGAGCGGTATCTCACGCGCTTTTTGGCGGTGTGAATTCAAAATCCAGGGAGCATGATGTTTACTTAATTCGCATGAAAAGTTTAGACAGTAAATATGCATGTAATTTTCAAGTAATGAATGAAGATATTATCTGCAAGGATGTTCCGAAAATTAAAAAAGCTCCTTGGATTGAAGAATTAAAACACAACAATATTTCTCTCACCGATTTAGAAAATAATACCGATAATAATTCGAATAAAAGTATTGATATTTTGATAGGCGCGGACGTATCAGGTAGACTTTTTACGGGCAAAAAATACGATTTATCCAATAATGATTTAACGGCATTTGAAACAAAATTGGGTTGGGTAATTATGGGTAAAAAATCTGTAAGCCAACAAGAAGACTGTAACGATGTATCAATGCTAGTGAACGAGGCAAAAGTTTCAGATTTGTGGAAATTAGACGTTCTAGGTATAAAGGACCCAATTGAGAAAGCCGATCAAATTTCTAGAGAACAGAGAGTCAAAGATAATTTTTTGGAAACGGTTTCTTTAAATAAAGATGGACGCTACGCCGTTAGTTTACCCTGGGTAGAAAATCACGCCCCGGTTTCACATAATTACGATATAGCTAAGAGTAGACTGAATAACACAGTGAAAAAACTTAACAAAGACGGTCTTTATAATAAATATGATGAAATATTATCGGAATGGCTTGAAAAGGGCATAATCGAGCGCGTACCGGATAATGAGATGAAAAATTCCGCTCACTATCTACCTCACCGTCATGTTGTGAAAATCGAGAGTACTACTCCGATCCGGCCGGTGTTTGACGCTTCCGCGAGTCAGAAGGGTTTCCCGTCCTTAAATCAGTGCTTGGAAAAGGGACCGAACCTTATTGAATTAATTCCAGCTACTCTATTAAGATTTCGTAAAAATGAGATAGCAGTATTGGCAGATATTCGTAAGGCTTTTTTGCAAATTGAAATTAATCCGGAAGACCGTGATTATTTACGATTTTTATGGTTTTCAGAAGGAAAGCTTGTAGTTTTTCGACATAAACGGGTAGTATTTGGCCTTACAAGTAGTCCGTTTTTATTGGGAGCTGTCTTAGAATATCACTTTTCGTCGATTAAAGAACAAAATCAAAAGCTATGGTCCAAGGATGTTATTAATAAATTAGCGAAATCTTTTTATGTTGACAACTGTGTAACGAGTGTTGGATCTCAATCGGAATTAAATTCTTTTATGGAGCAAGCAAAAGAAATAATGGCCAGGGGTAGTTTTGAATTAAGAGGGTGGGAGTATAGTCATGATTGTTCAGGAAAAGAAACCACACTTGTACTTGTAAATATCACGACACGATATCGATTAATCCGGCCATGATTAGTGATTGCGTTAACAATGTAACGAAACGCACAATTCTTTCAGTCGCGTATAAAATATTCGATCCAATCGGATTCACGGCACCGGTTACGATAATTCCAAGATTACTATTAAAAAAGCTTTGGAATATAAAATCCGATTGGGATACAGTAGTGGAGGAAGAGACGCGTAAGGAATTTTTAAATTGGCATAAACAGTTACACTGTTTGACTAGCATTGAAATACCAAGAAAGTTTGGTTCGGGCATTTTCTCTTTACACACATTTTGTGACGCGAGTCAAGTAGCATATATTACATTTACTTGCCGCGAAAGCACGAATCGCGCCGAATAACGCGACCATTCCACGCCTCGAACTTTTAGCAGCATGCATAGGTAGCCGACAAACAGATGATATTTTACAAGCTCTTAACTATAAAGATATGCCCGTTTTTTGTTGGTCCGATTCGACTACTACTTTAACCTGGATAGATCGCGATAGTCAGTGGGGTATATTTGTCTGGAATCGCGTACGCGAAATCCGACGATTATCGAAGTCGTGGACGTGGAAATATGTACCAGGACCGCTGAATCCGGCCGATCTTCCCTCGCGGGGGTGCCAGACGAAACAGCTGATTGACTCGCGCTGGTGGGAGGGGCCCTACTGGCTGCGCGGGCGTCAACGGGACTGGCCGTGTTTGACGGGTGAAGTTAACGAAAATGAGGTGAATGGTGAGCTGAAAAAATCAGCTGAGATCTCAATGCTAAGGGTTAGGAAAATAGATATAAATCTAGTGAATAAGTTTTCGTCGTATAACAAATTGATAAGATTTCTTTGTATCATGCTTAGATTTAAGAAATATTTGAAAAAGGAAAAGATAAAGAGTAAATATTTTACATATAAAGGGATTTATGAAACAGAAGTAAAATTTTAAAAATATTTACAGGAAGAAATGTTTTTGCAAAAAAATGATCCAAAACTGTCAGCGATTAAAGTTTTCAAGCATACCGACGGTCTTTTGAGATTGAAAACACGAATAATACGACGTAATGACGATTTCTCTTTTTTGTGTCCGATAATATTAGATAATAAGCATGAAGTAGTAAAACTATTAATTCGCGAGACGCATGAGGATATGTGCCATGCCGGAGTACAATCAGTCGAGAAGTTATTCTAAAATGTGTTATTTGTAAAAACCAATGCGCCAAACCGATGAAGGTGGAACCGGCTCCTTTGCCGCTCAATCGAGTAAGAGATGCTGCTGTGTTTGAAGTCACAGGAGTGGATTTTGCAGGGCCGTTATTTTTACGTGGATAGCAAAAAGCTTGGATATGCTTATTTACATGCGTCATATATCGTGCTATACATTTAGAACTTGTGACATCTATATCCACGGCAGCGTTTTTGGATGCGTTGAGTAATTTCATTGGTCGTCGCAGACGACCCGCCGTCATTTATAGCGATAACGGAACAAATTTCGTAGGAGCGAATAGTGCTTTTGAAAAGCTCAATTGGGATGTAATTGCTAGGACTAGCTCCGCCAAACGAATATAATGGATCTTCAATCCACCTACAGCAGCATGGTGGGGGGATGGTGGGAGCGGTTGATAGGCATGGTAAAAATTATATTACGCAAAGTTCTTAGAAAATCGTGTCTTACGTACGAACAAATGTATACAGTTTTAGTTGACTGTGAGCGTACGATCAATTCGCGTCCTCTAACGTATGTACCTGATTCACCGGACGATTTGCAGCCGCTCACTCCTGCGATGTTTTTAAATGATATCAGAGAGTCTGAATGTCCAGATATCGACATTCTCCAAAAAATTGATTTTAATAAGGTTATTAAACGTAGACAGGAAGTAATGGAACATTTGCGTGATCGTTTTCGCAGAGAGTATCTGAGTCAATTAGTTTTTAAGAACAACGCCAAAGAATCTCGCGCAATACAAGTAGGAGATATTGTTATAATAGGTGACGATACTCGAAAGCGCATCAAATGGCCGTTAGCTAGGATCGAGAAATTGATCGAGGGTCGCGACGGAATAGTTAGGGTTGCAGTTTTGAAAACTAAAGATGGTATATTAAAGAGACCGCTGCAACGGATTTACCCTCTTGAAATTTGTAGCAACGATACAAACGCAAACGATATGCGGAAAAAAGTGAGCGAGCAGTCTGTTTCGGATGATATTAACGAAAACAAAAATTGCGAACCGAAAACTGATTGTGATACAGAGGAGGTAAAAAGAACTCGGAGCGGACGAATTGTTAAGAAACCCGACTACTATAAATAAGTTTTCAGAGTTTTCAAGTTTTTCAAACAAATTTCATGTATTGCTTATAGCTTATGTATTTTATGCGTTTTTTAATTTTTTCTCATTTCTGTATTATTTTATGTCATGCGTTATATCAAATAAGTTGAGTCAAGGACTCAAGGTGGGAGGATGTAAGAAACACGATTTATTGTTTTAATTACCATTCATAAGCGGCGCTGTATGTAAGTTTTTTCGGACACGAGATCGTGCGGGTCGACAAAAGATAGTCGTCAGGTAACATGGCGAGGAGTGCACGCGGACTGTATTTTCTACACTAAATAAAAGGACGCATATCGCGATTATTTTCTGTATCGGGTTAACGGTGCCTGTGTGTATTTATTGTGCCTGAACCCCACGCGACCTTATAATTAACAGTTATAGTTCCCAATCTGCAAATATTAATTAAGTGTTTATTTCAATAAAATAGTTTAAATTAACTCTGCATATTAACCCACGCAACCACTTCAACCGCTTTTGCCAAACGAAACCTAACAGCCGAAACTAGATCGCTTAATTGGGGAGCCTATTGTTCACCAGCTGCTGAAACAACCCAACGATACCAGAATCAGGTGAAAAGTCTGACAGGGTAGCAAATCAATTGGCTCTAACATGAAATCGTGATTGCTGAACTGTCACCCAAAAAGCACGGGCTTCAGAGACCAAGCCGCTCAAATGGGGAGCCTTGCTTTAGCCAGCTGCTTAAGCGACTCAGAGCGAGTTCTAAGAATCTGAAGGCTCGTTAGCAATCCGACGGAAAAATCAAATATGAGTAGCTGAGAGCAATCGCTTCGATATCTTATCCTTTCTTGGCGCTGAGTATAGCTCTCCCCCAAAGGAGTTTCTGATACGAGATCGTTTGAACGGGGAGCCTGCGTTAGCCAGCTGCTAATATAACCCACGACCAAGTATCCAAATGGCATATGCCCGCTTGACCAATCAAGTATCAAGATTCGTATCGGTTCGTGACAGCGAAAACTGTTCCGTTTGTATTAGTACTATAACTTCTATCGTGCTCGACTTCGAAGACTTCTGCTGCTTAGACGGGTTTCGCTAACCCTTTTATACTCGCAGGTTCGCCGAATTGACGTCAGAATATCTAAATTTTCATATAAGTCCGTTATTACATATTAATTATTTAATCGAATAGTCTAATTATATTTTAAATATTGCACTTTAATTTATGGCTAGCATTTCGGCATTAGAATATTAGCGTAATCGTGTTTTAACGAAAAATACATTTTCTATCCTTTTCTAATCAACGGTGTACGCATTCTATGTGAGTCAAATCTATTCCGATTTACAGCTTTTCCTTTGGTTGAAAGAAATAATTTTTGTCACGGCTATGAATAGTTTAATACTGATAGATTTTTCCGTATATAAATTGATTTAGTTAATTAATTAATTTAGTGTCTAATAATGCCGTAAATAGAAATAGTATCACTATCCTTTTCTATGACTAGCGCTGTTCTTAAGGATTTCGGGTGAGCTTCGCGGCACGTAGACACATCATAGCGCAGCAGAAATTTCTCATACAAACTATTTATTAGAATTAGAAATAATAATAATACATAGTCTTTCTTTTATCAATCTAACTTAATATTCCTATACTTTGAAAAATATTACCTATTCTAAATCAAAACTATAAAATGATGAATGTAAATGAGTAATAGATCGGTAATGTACTGTCGATAATTAGGCAACCACTGTCAGTAATTAGTTATTCTGGTCAATGGGTAAGGGATTGTCGCAGCCTAAAGAAAAAGGTTTCCCAGGGATGTTACATATGGCAGACAATTTACACGAATTAGGACCGTTAAGAGCTGACACGTGGTTTATAAATTAGGAATGTCGTAGCGTACAGGTTGTAAATTGTAAAACGCGAAAAATTAAATTAATCATGTTAAAAGAGCAAATGAGGACTAGCGACGCGTTGTTACTAGCGTGGCCGCGGGATACCGACCGACCTGTATAGAGAGAGAGAGAGAGAGAGAGAGAGAGAGAGAGAGAGAGAGAGAGAGAGAGAGAGAGAGAGAGAGAGAGAGAGAGAGAGAGAGAGAGAGAGAGAGAGAGAGAGAGAGAGAGAGAGAGAGAGAGAGAGAGAGAGAGAGAGTCAGTAGCCTGTTGCGTTGGAGTCAAGTGTCGGCCGTGATTAGTGTAAAAGTTCTGTTTTTTGGAACGGAATTCATTCAATATTCTCACGACGTTCAAATTAACTATAGTGTGATGACTATAGTGTGGATAATCAATTTTATTTATATATATGTATGTTGTTGGCTTACACTTTTCTACAATCTTCATTAATGTACTACCTCATAAAGGATGTAGATTATTAGAGTAACTACTTACACTAAAGTTCCATTTTGTTTTCATCATGGTTGCGGTCAATCAAATACATACATATACAGATGTAAACATTAGCCCCTTACTGATAGAAACATCGTGAAATACGACATACATGCCTTTACTGTCTTTTAAGTTAAACAGATTTGTTATTAACGTATCTTCAAACGTAACAGGTTTAGCAGTGCTAGTATCAATACGTACTTTTCCAAAGTTCTCGATGTTCATGTCGTACAAGCCGCCTGCGCTCAGCATGCATGCTTTACTGCATCTTATTGTCATCATATAAAGCGACTTCTGATATTTTACCGGAATGTCGTACCAGTTCGAGCTGAATCTATTGTAACGTTTCGAAAAAAATAAAATTGTCCTACATAAATTTTATTGACTTATTATAGAATTGGAAAATACTATATCACATTAAACGCTCACATTTTATCTGTCAGAGCTAAAGCATGATTCAATAAAATTTGTCCATTCAGGCTGAGAATGAATAAATGAAACTTTTCAGCGATAAGAAATAGAACAAATCTCATTGCATCCATAGGTTGATCCATGTATAGAATTATCTGGAAAATAATTGTATAAAAATTGATACAAGACGTTCGTCTGGAAAACTTTTACCTGGATCGCGGTTAGACTGATGGCAATCATGTTCATTCCGACCAGCATTAAATTCATAATATGACTACATTCTTGTAGGAAGTCGAAAAACCTAAAAACATAAAAGCGAATCCATAGAACGATGATTGTGTTAATTATTTAGAATTATTAATATAATCGGAACTAACTCTAGAGCTTTATGATGAGTAATCACGCACTGCTTGAACATTTCATCTTTCATCTTCTTCTGTGTGCATGCCATTTGAACCTGATATCTGTACAATGATGATTACAGAATACTGTAATTAGAACATAGATGTGTGGGGATGGTCTTTATGTGGAGTATAACGCGGATAAACAGTTACAACAATGCCAAGATTTAAGACTTATAATTTCTTATTTTGAAAGTGTAGGATAGGAGGGTGAAGGAGGAAATAAAAAGATGTTTTAAGAGAAAATTAACAATATATATAAGAATAAACACACAAAGGAATAATACTTCGGGCGGCACTGCTTTCCGCCAATGTTTCCCGTAGGAGCGCTAAAATACAACTGCTTCGCAAGAATTTTGTACACGCAATTCGTCGATAACAAAAGACAATCGCTCGGTTAATGCAAAAAAAATTTTCGTAACCGCCACTCTATTGAAAGAACCTACTACCGGTTACTACTGTGGAAAAAACCTACAAAAATATATTCCGAGATGGAAGTAATTAAGGAACGACGTATTGAAAAAGTCCGAGTGCATCAAAATGAAAAAATTCATATTCAAAGCACTTACCCACACACGTCAAGCAGTCCGCTAGCATGATGAATGATGAGCATATACAGAGAATCTATAGTAACGATTAGGAACACAGTCACAGACCCGGCCCAAGACATATGAAGATAAATGGCGAAAAAGTGGTCATCAACGTCAAAGAATATGTAATTAACTTAAAACAATTGTTGTCTTGGACGAGTTTCATTCAGTGGTAAAATGATGTCCAAAGTCGGAGAAATTAACGGAATGTAGTCAAAAACTACTAAAAATGATAGCAAAGTCACTGAAAGGAATGGACATTAAACAATTTCCACCGAACAATTATCACGAACATTATGATTATTCTTATTACGACGTGTTATATACTTCTGTACAGATAGGCAAGTTTGTTCCCCTTTGCAGTAACCTTATCCAACACGTGCAATTCATTTGTCAGCGTTTCCCAGTCTTTTAGGATCAAATCTAATAGTATTTTAAACTGCAATGCAACAGTGCATTGTAGTAAACAAAGAAACCGTCTTCAGAAAATTATATACACATATGTACATACGCGGTCCTTGTTCAAAAAAATATTTCCAAATTTAATGAAGCCTGTAATGGCTACAAAAATGTGGGGTAGAATGTCGATTATTTCATCGATATCTTTTGCTTGGATTGCTGCATATAACTGTAGAATCTGTGGAATTGTTGAACTTGATCACGTAATGACATTATTTTATTATTATTTATTATTAAATATTTGATGGTAATATGCAATGTGCAGCAAAAGAAATCGAAAGATAATTTTTCATGTGCGATGTAAAACGTTAATTTATATTTGAATGGTAGTATTTAAATATATATCTATGCTTAATTGGATAGGATAAGGTTGGTACCAAAAAATATAGAACAATGTAAATGTAAGAGGAATATATCGTCTAGTATATGTATCAATTCTTCACAGAATTCTAGTTCTCAAAAAAATAGGTTTCTTTTGCTGCACACTGTGTACATGCACCGTTACAGTGAAATAAATATTTGTAGGGTTCAACTGATTTAGTTTAACTGCAGTTTCAAGTATAATTCCATTAATTTAGTATCGAATAATGTAAAATTGCAAAAATTTACTTACCAATGGAATTATGCCTGTGACCAAGCTATAGAATACTACATTGAGCCTAATAGTGCTTGCTCGAGTCGCACAATACGGATTTAATCCCGTCAATGTTAAAAATATTTCAAGTGCCTTGTAGTGACGAAGAGCAAACACGTTCTTGGTCTGTGCTTGTTGATCCTGAAATGCTGCACATCCTCGTTTCAGTCGAAATCTTAAATTAATTAGTACGCTAACACCTAAACGTTTAGTCATATCAAATACAACATACACAATGACACATCAACACAACACATAGATTTTCAAAGAAAATTAAATAGACCAATGTTCATTGCGTCGTTGATATATAAAAAAATTATTCTGACAATTACTGAAAGTAATAAATATCGTGCGTACAATTTTCAACTTCGGCTTTCTTCAGCTGCGACATTTTGAGCTGTTGCACTGGTGGTTAGAAATATTGCGATCGAAGTAGTCCGGTAAAACTATGGGGACGGCACTTTATACGTCGATTGTCATGTCATTGTTACTCGAAGCGACAGTACCAAATTAATTTCCAACATGTTCCAACTATACTATGTAACTTATAATCTCACTGTGTCAATAATAGTTCTTTTGATTGGCATATGTAAATTGTAGTGTTGGCATCAGATGTGATAGGTACAAAAATGGCATCTAAACAGACGATGAAATATTGAATAAAGCAATTGTGGTGAAGTTGTTGGGGAAACATCCGTGAGATACGTTGATGATTTTGACACGTTGAATTGTCAATGTCTTTGATTGATTCCTGAAAGACGTGTTAGAACAGTAATTCCAAACGCAAACAGTGGATTACTGCAGTTCACAGAAATAAGTCGCGGAAAGAGTAGTTCGGTTCATATGCTATTTTATGGAAATCTGTGTTCGACAAAATAATGTTATGTTTATATTAATGTATTAATTGTGCAGTTGTAGTTGTTTTTCACGGTATCATATAATCGAATTCTATTTATATTTACAATATTTTAGTCGTCAATCGATAATTGCGCGTGTCACATTGCGATTTGCATATTCATTCTATCAAGCCACAACGGACAAGTATCGAAAGGTTTGTTTTAGTAATTACTCACGTAAAGGTTGATACCCTTTCCTTATAAAAAATATAAATTAACTTGTGCCGAACTCCGCAGTCATCCTGATTTTGCTTCCTGCAGTCTTTAGGTGTTTTCAAATATTTAACGAAACAATTACTTCGTGGTTAAATCGAGAAGGAATTTGAATAGAGTTAGTAAATAATTTTGATATATTGAATGCACAATTAATTTCATTGAAGGCAAATTAAATCGTTTCATTTTCCTATACAAAAATAATAAAAAATTATGATTTACAAGAAGTGTGTTTATCGCAATAATTTTCGTCGGAAGCCATATAAGAGTTTAATGTTCTGAAAAATGATAATTAAATAATTATTCTGTAACCGTACAAGGCACGCTCACATATTAGAGATTCATAGTTCGAGGATGCGGGGTGGGGTAGGGAGCAATTAGGCAAAGTATTTCGTCACGCGTCCAAATAGCGCATGCGTGTTATCCCCTCCAGGTAACAGGTGAGCGATCGACCCGCAAGCCGTGAAATCGATCGTCACTCTGATCTCTATCGGCTTCTAGATCACACGTAATTCTAACGAGGGGGTCCGCCTAACGAAAAACGGAACATAGCTTGAGTCAAACTGACTATCGAATACGCAGTAAAACGGCTGGTGCTCGCGGTTATTGTTCGCGCCTCAAACTGAGGAGTCGTCGATCCAAACTGTATCACGGCACGGTTACGCGTTATTCCCGCGATTTGGAAAATCGGAGATTTTGCATCCGGGGGATCAGAGTCAATTAGGAAGCCACTCCAGGTTTACGTATATTCGAAGATCCGAGAACCGAGACTCACTTATTTCTAAAAGGTGCCTCTCCCATCTCGAGTACTCGCGAATATCGTACGAGTGAAGCCAATGGTGATAACGTGTTTGAGGCCCTAAATCCCAAAAACTCGTTTTTCATCCATTCCTGAGCTCAGGCATTTTTAATGCAATTTGGAGTGCGAAGTAGGGAACGTGATAACTTTAATAAATAGAAAATTTCCAAGTTATTGTTAATTCGAAAATCGGAGAAACGAGACCCGCTCGCTCAGACGAGTGCCTCTCCCATCTCACGTATCGACGAATTACAAACGAGCAAAGCCAGGGGTGATAACGAAGCCTTCAGGCCCCAAAAACCCTCAGGTTCGTTATTCACTCTCTCCTGAGCTCGGGCAGATCACTGCAATTTGGAAGTTCTCTTTGGCGTGACTCGGGATCAGAATTGAAAATTTGGAACTATCGTTATTTTTGTGTGTTCTGAGTTACAGCGGGGCCGGAACCCACACAATTCTCGAGTGTGCATTCCTTCTCTTACTGTTAGCTCATAGCCGCAGTGGCGTAGCCAATGTCAAATCTGATTAAGTGGCTAAAAAACCCACTGATCACATTTTGAACATTCCTGTGTCACACGCTCTAAAGAGCGTAGTTTAACGATAGTGCGCCGCAAGTTGAGCACCAGCATCGTAGCTAGAATAACTTCAAAACAAAGTGTAGAGTCTCAAAGGGGTTTTTGTCTCGCGTGTAACTTGCCGCGGCCTAGACAAGGCCGAATATATATTTATTTACCGTACGAGGTGACGAACGCTCATCTGGGTATAAACATCGGTAGCTAGCGAATTCCGAAATCGTTTTTGTAAATTCTCCGGAGCTATTGTAAAAGAAATCGAGTCTAAAGCGGATATCACAATCTCCCATCAGCGGATTTGCTTTTCGAGGAATTTTGCCGTTAATATTGCGGGGTCACGTTCAAGCGCGAAGCGCAAAATTGAAATATTTATAAATCATCCACACTAAATAGTAAATTTCAAATAAAGTTTGTATGTATTAGATCTCAATAAGTGTGTCATTCGCTGAATTGCTATCCTTCCTCTTGCCTTGAAATCTTTCAACGCGAACCCTATTCTAAACAGTCCGAATTTTCATCACGTATCCATCTTCTTCCGTTCGACGAATTGGAAAAGGAGAGAGTGTTACAATTCGCGTAAAATGTTATATAATTAAAATATTCTGTCATGTACCGAACATGAGAAATCTAAAATTATATCACTTGCCAAAACCATTCGAGTAAAGGAGAAACGATTTTCAACAAATGTTGTGTTTTTAAATTTAATTTTCCTTTATGTGTGCAAGATACTGTTGTCAAGATAAAATAATTTTCAGAGAAAAAATACACCGACTTCGAAATGCACTAAAAAGTATAAAATAATTTCTATTTCCTAATGAAGTAATTTCTATTTCATTCAATCATACAATTACGTAACATATATGAATGAAACCTATTTACTCGTTAGGTAGTATATTAAATATATTTCAATCTTTTCGGAGGCGGCGCAAAATTAAAAGATTTTCTTGAACATGTCAACCTTTGGACAGTCGAACATAGGCAAAGCTTGTATAGCTATTTTTTTTTCTATACATATAACTCGACAGCACGCCGCGAAATATGTGTTAGTGCGTATAGAATGTAACTATGGTCTATCTAGATTCATAGAGTATGCACGGAAGGACTCGATCGCCGCATATACAATAAAGGTAGGGCCCATCTGCCGGAAATTTGGTAATTCCCGCGTCGTGGGCCCCGTTTGCAGATTCTTAGATCCATGCGTTCCACATGCGAACGACGTCGATTCAGTTTCATTTATATCAGAAACGTTGTGAAATGAAGATTCAGTCGTTACATTTGCGTATATTACCAGATATATTTATAATGGTTCGTATTCTTCCTCAGGATTTATTAATATGCTGTTAAGAGCGCCGTTAGGTTATAAGCAAGAATGGACTCTTTTAAATCTTTAACTTTGATTTTTATATCCACATCTATTTTTCAAGGAAAAAACTAAATTACGGTCAGCTTTTCAAAACTTAATCACTTCCCAGTCATAATCGTCCGCAATAAACCACCCCATAAACGATCGGTAAAAATATTCTCTACTAGCACGCCAACTTGGGTTTTCCCAAACACGTACCCCGAGGAAAGGGAAGAAAAACCCCCGACATTTCCAAAGAAAGGCGATTGGTCAACAATTTCACCCCACCTTAGTTTCAGCCTCACCTTCGAATATATGCCCACATACAAAAGTTAATGAAAAGACAGACCCGCTAGTTTTAAGACAGAATTTTTGTAACAACCAGGCAACACACTGAATAAATCAAATCTTTAGTAGAAACGCAAAGTGAGCATTTGCTACATCATCTAAAATTCAGTACACCAGTACATACGATTTTAACAATGCAATACGCCATACCACAATCAACTAGTTATTGGCAGCAACGTTTACTGATGTATTTTTGATTTTTCGCCGCCTCCGAAAAAGTTGAAATATATTTAATATACTACCTAACTAGTAAATAGGTTTCATACATATATGTTAAGTAATTGTATGATTGAATGAAATAGAAATTACTTCATTAGGAAATAGAAATTATTTTATACTTTTTAGTGCATTTCGAAGTCGGTGTATTTTTTTCTGAAAATTATTTTATTTCACGCTTTTTAGTGGAATGGGGAGAATTGTATAGGATAGTGTAAGACAATTGTTCAGGGCTTTTTTGTCTGCGTAAGTGCCATGAGTATAATTAAGTATAATACACCAACGTCCGCGGAAACTCATCTTGATGCAGAAGTCGGGGTTAGAGCGGTAAATCTTATTTAGTGTTTTGGGACAGTGCATTGTGATTGCCCTTTTTTGCTTTTCCGGTGCATAGCACTTGGCGTTCCACTAATATTAAAAACAATAGTTTTTCGCTAATATTTCGAAAACTAAAATTTTCCGTGTAATTTGCATATGAACAAAATTGTTCAGAATCATGACCGTGACAAGATATGAAAAGCGCATTAAAATCGAGAAAAATTTATTTCGAAAGTTGCTGGTTTTTCTGCAAAAAAATACTTTGCAACTAAAAAATGGAAAATTTTTTAAGAATGGTACCAATGGGGAGTCAGACCCTACGAGATGCAAGAGGTTTCGTTCCGATTGGTCATCCCAGTTAGGAGTAATCGGCGAACATACATAGAAAAAGTTGATTTAAAAAATTAACAACAATTTTCGCTGATATCTCAAAAACTAAAGTTTTTTCTGAAATTTTTATATGACAAAGTTGTTCAGAATCATGTCCGTGATAACATATTAAAAGCGCATCGAAATCGGAGAAAATTTTTTTCAAAAGTTGCGGGTTTTTTTTAAAAAAAAATACTTTGCAATTAAAAAATGAAAAATTTTTTAAGAATGGTACCAATGGGGAGTCAGACCCTACCGGATACAAAAGGTTTCGTTCCGATTGGTCCACCCAGTTAGGAGTAATCGGCGAACATACATAGAAAAAAAAAAAATATACAGGTCGAATTGAGTAACCTCCTCCTTTTTCGAAGTCGGTTAAAAAGCCAGTTTTGCGGATTTATCGGCCTGAACGTGAGACGGAGCTACACACAGATGCGTCCATGTTTGGATATGGGGCGATACTTTTGCAACGTGATAGCGAGGACGGAGCATTACATCCGGTTTATTATGCAAGCGGAATGACAACAACAGCAGAACAACGATACCCCAGTTACGAATTGAAGGTTTTGGCGGTTATAAGGGCAATGAGGAAATTTAGGGTATATTTGCTGGGTATTCCGTTTAAGTTGGTCACTGATTGTCGGGCATTTGCGTTGACTATGAAAAAGAGAGACCTTTGTGTTCGAGTAGCGCGTTGGGCGTTGCTTCTTGAGGAATTTGATTATACGATAGAGCATCGTCATGGGAATTCAATGAGACATATTGATGCACTTAGTCGTAATCCTGTATCGACATGTCTAGCGATTGAGAGTGAGGATAGCGTTCTTGCGCGTATTCGTAGGGCACAAGAGTGTGATAAAGATCTTAAGAAAATAATTGATTGTGTGAATAAACGAGGTGTGAATGGTTATGTTCTAAAGCGAGGACTTCTTTTGAGAGAAGTAAATAATGATTGGCAAATTGTGGTTCCTAAGAGTATGCAAATGCAGGTCGTGCGTAGAGCACATGAACAGGGGCACTTCTCAACGGCGAAGACTGAGGTTTTAGTTCAACGCGATTATTGGTTTACTGGCATGCGAGAAAAGGTTGAAAAGGTGGTTCGAAATTGTGTGGATTGTATTCTTGCGGAGCGGAAGAGAGGACGTCAGGAGGGATTGCTTCATGCTATAGAGAAAGGAGATCGACCACTTGATACTTTTCATATAGATCATCTAGGCCCTCTTCCTTCTACACATAAACGTTATCATCACCTTTTCGTGGTAGTAGACGCTTTTTCGAAGTTTGTATGGGTTTATGCCACGAAAACGACAGACTCGGCAGAAGTTTTGGATCGACTTCAAAAACTGGCAATCATCTTTGGTAATCCTCGTCGTATAATCTCTGATCGGGGCACTGCTTTTACATCTCGAGCCTTTGAGGATTATTGTAAAGATCAAGGCATTGAGCATGTACTTATTACTACAGGCGTTCTGCGGGGTAATGGACAAGTGGAACGTGTGAATCGGACGTTGATACCACTGATAGCGAAAATGTCTGCACCGAATCCTACTGAGTGGTACAAATATCTTTCTAAAACGCAGCAATATCTGAATGCCACACCTCATCGTAGCACAGGAGTGCCACCCTTTACTTTATTATTTGGCACGCGAATGCATCTCAAGGATGATCCAGAAGTTAAACAATTGATTGAAACTGAGTTAAGACAAATGTTTCAGACAGATCGGGATGAGATTCGTCAGCGTGCAAGAGAGAGCTTGCTTCGAATTCAGCAAGAAAATCGTAAACAGTATGACAAACGGCGCAAAAGAGCTAAAGTTTATCAGGAGGGTGATCTTGTTTCAATACAACGGACTCAGTTTGGTTCCGGACTCAAGTTTTCTAGTAAATATCTTGGTCCGTATGAAGTTTCTCGAGTTTTGCGCAATGATCGTTACTTAGTGGTTAAGGTCGGTGAACATGAGGGTCCACATCAAACTTCAACCTCAGCAGATCACATGAAACCGTGGATTGAGGGTTGTGATGAAAGTGAAGAAGAAGACGGAGAGGAGATTGAAGTGGAGAATTAAATTACATCTGAGGACATATGTATTTTAGGATGGCCGAGTGTGGGAGTGAGTGTATTGTAATGTATTTTATGTTTGTTTAGTTGTTAAATGTTTGTATAGTTTGTTATTAGTTGTTAAATTGTATGTATGACTGCAAGTGTGAATGACGATTTATGAAAGGAACAGTGTGAAATGCTGAGCGGAAGTAGTTGCTAGCGTTTAGGAAAAAGTGTTGTTATAGTTAGTTTAGAAACGGAAACGAAACGGTCAAGACGTATTATAAACGCCGCGAATTACGAACTGATTTTACGTTTTACGATTTACGGTTATTGTGTTCTTGTGTTCTTGTTTATTTCTTATTGTGCACTTTTAGATTAATAAAGAATAGTTCTACAAATCTATTCCTACATACATATAATTAAATAGAATCAAATCATAACATAATTCAGGAGGACTACCCTAACGAGTGGAAATTACTCCAAATTGATATTCCCGACCTCTAGTATACAAACAGACAATCCTCAATATTCGAGGCGAGAACTTGGGAGAACGCTAGGACTGTTTGCAGTCTCACTAAAGAACAGCGAAGCAGACTGCCGCTGTAACAAATGCACAATCGCCCATTTTGCAAAACAGCAATCTTTTGAAGGCAAGAGACTTTCATAAGGGTGTTGAGGACAACGATATGTTTGATGACGACACATACTGACACATCAGTTTTGGAAAGATACACATCTTGGACAAAAACAATAAGGATTGTTGCGTTTTGCTTGCATTAGAAACGGAGTAACACAAACCGAGAATCTGTTACTATTTCTGCACTCAAACATGCACACGACACCATCAAAAAGATATTGCAGCAACAATATGTTTCAGACGAGATACGTTATATCACCAATGGACAAACTCAGAAATTGAAAGGCAAAACTCAACAGATAACCCCTTTCTAGACCATGATGAGTTGGAGGTAGATTAAAACATTCATTGATGCCCTTTAGCCAAAAACATCCCATAATATTCCCAAAATCACGCATGATAACATTGATCATTGAAAATGAACATCAAACTCAATTACGTGCAGGTACACAGGCAACGTTTTATGCATTGAAGTGTCGTACTGACCTGTGCGCGGTCGAAGCCAGATATCGAGAACAGTGAAAACCTGTGTCAGGTGTTGTCGAGCTCAGCCACCATCAACCAACTATATAATGGGAAACTTACCTGTTCCAAGGATTACCGAATCATTTACGGACGTTAGTGTCGATGTTTGCGGCCCATTTTATATTAAAGAAAAGAGACACCGAAATCGTAATAAGATTAAGGTTTATGTCGCAGTTTTTGTTTGTCTTGCAGTGAAAGCAATCCATCTCGAATTAGTGAGTGATCTCACCACTGAAGCTTTCGTAGCGGCTCTTCGGCGTTTTATTGCAAGACGAGATTTCTGCATAACTTTGTATTCAGACAACGGTTCTAATTTTATTGGCACAAACAATGAATTGTCAGAACTTAAAGAGTTTCTTAAATTTGAGAATCACAACAATAGAGTACTTACTTTTCTCGCGGAACGTTCAATCGATTGGAAATTCATTTCACCGTTAAGTCCTCGTTTTGGAGGTTTTTGGAAAGCGGCGGTAAAGTCGTTTAAATACCATCTGAGAGACACGTTGCAGAGCCCACATTATTCACTTTTGAAAATTTTAACACATTGATTATCGAAATAGAGGTTACTTTAAATTCACGCCCGATCATTCCTATTTCGTCAGATGCTAGCTATTTATTAACACTCATTCCTGGTCATTCTCTGATTGGGGATTTGTTGACAACTTTACACGAAAGGGATTTTAAAGAAACCCCAACCAAACGCCTGACTAGTTGACAACATACAGTATACAGCAATTGAAACAACACTTTTGGATAAGGTGGCTTTGGGAGTATTTAAACGAGTTAACTAATCGATGCAAATGGTCAGAAAGTTCACACAGCATCAAAGAAGGAACTATAGTCCTTCTGAAGAACGACAATGTACCGCCGTTACACTGGCCTCTTAGAAAGGTCGTCAAGGCGCATCTTGGTTCAGATGGAATCGTCCGGACCGTTTCAATCAAGACAGGCACATCAACTCTGGATCGTAACGTGCGGTATTTAGCACCGCTTCCCAATCAGGATGTCTGAGAGCATTGGTATTTACAAAAAAAACTGCATGTGATTACAAGCGGAACTTCCAACCAAATGTAAGTTCTCAAACTTCATTTCTTATTGATCGCTGCTCTCTCAACGGGGGGAGAATGTTCTGTGTTGAACTTCTTTTATGATTATTTTGCCTAACTCTAATCCATGTTTACACATAACTAGAGATTATTGTTTTGACTATTTTAAAACGCCATTATTTCAAAAGGCCTGTCTTATGTCACGCCGAAAGAGTTTAAAGAAAAAGGAACAAACGCATACGCTCGAAAACCTTTATTATTATATTGTGTTGTGCAAGAATGCGGGGCCTTATATATATAGTGGAAGAAGAGCCCCCTTCCCTATACCAGCTCCAAGGGCCGTCCTGAGTCATAGGAATGACTCCTTAGTTGCAGGGATGACTCCAGAGTCCAGGGTTTGCCGGATTACTCATGGAACTGAATCACGGGAGGATTCAGTGTTCATGATCTAATCTGCCCTTATCGGCTCGTTACACTTACATGGTTTAAAATTAACATTTACTATCACAAAGTTTGGAACCTTCTTTTTCATAAATTAAAACGTTTAAGAAAAGAAAGCAATCCTCATAAACAATATGGAGGCCAGTCCCAATTTCCAGTACATTCAAGTAACTTTCAGTAGATAGTTTATGACTCTTCAAGAACCTTTTTACAACGCGACATTTTCAACCATTCTCGAAGGTTTGCTAATAGTCCAAAAAGCACATCTTTCTAGTGCCAATATATCTTTCCTTAAAAGAAATATATTTCCTTGGTCCTAAACTGTGCGTCCCTGCGGTGTGCAGTGTTTACGAAATTCTTGCTTACTCGGCGGGCCAAGCACTTGGACACGATCATTCAGCAGTCACGCAGTGTGCCCCATTACTTAGTTCTTTTGAAGGACCCAAATCACTTAACTGTTTGGGTCACTTTATTAATGAACGATATTTACAACCTTAGAATGGAGGCGAAGATCTCACGATCTTATTCGCTAAATCATTTCACCAATCACTATTTTTTCCAAATAGCAAACTATCCTGATTGGTCCTTCATGGTAACGCCTTCATGACATGAATTTCCTCCATTCCGTACCTTCTGGCAGTTTTGAGGCAACTGGTTCAGTCGTGTTTTACCTTTGGTGATGTTATGACTCACCTGTGCAAATCAACACAACTATTGAATAGTTTTTGGTGGTCTTATGATTCACCCATGTAAATCATCATAATTGAACTACTTGTTGAATACACACACAGCAAACTGCAAACAAAGGAGATTAAACGCAAATTTGACCATATCTAACAATTCTTAAGGTTCTCCTTGACGAGTAAAGACCTGCCTTTCTGAGTTTCGCAATTTAAATTAAAGTTTTTGTTAAAACATAATTCAGAGCATTATTATTTTATTTCGCCGCCTATTTCCTACATGGACAATTCTTATGAACAATTCTTGATGGATAATTCTTATAACTTAACGAATTCTCCTTGACAAACACTATTACCTGATCGCAAAAAAATATATAGTTCCATGTAAAAAAAAAACTTCACCACCATATCTTTTACATTAAATAACATAAAAAAAAATTCTTTACGTTTAAACATAGAACCCTTTTTATCCTACAATTTCCATATAAACACTTTTTCGTATCATCAATAGTTTATGAAACATCGTGCTGTCACACTTAGGCGTCGACACCCTGTATGTAATATACCCAAGTGATTACATGAAGTAAAAAACAAAGATGTCAATCGACAAAATATTATTGTTATAATAATACAGTTAAAAAATGTTATTATTTTATATGAAATTAATGTAATTCGTTCACTATCCGAATATTTTTGCAGCGTTAAATTTCGACACAATATGGTTTGTACTTTATTGTGTAAGAAACATATTAGAATAAATAAATAAAATTTATATTTTTATCAACCTCCAGAAGCGCTTTATTATATACAAAGAAAAAACCAATTGATTCAATTGGTCATTCAATCTAAAGAATAAAAGGGAGCAACCGTTTTTTCAATAATATAGTTGTCGAATATTAATGCGAGTCACTGTATATAATACCAGACGCTCCCACCGACGAAGATTAAGGTACCGTTAATACCTTGCACCCTTCAGTTCGTATTGTATTAATATTATTCAAACATTGTTAAAATGAAGCCTAAACTCTATTATCATAGATATAAATTGTTCTAGCTTGTAAGATTACGAGTATATTATTATTGTACAATTAGGAATTTATAAGTTATAATATTGTTTGCGTTTGCAATATGCAATACGCGGCGGAAGATCTTAAATGTTAGATAAATATATTTACTTACCTTTGTACACGTGTGTATATGAATTGTTAGAAAATAAAATCGACGAACGGTCGAGAGGGGCCATGTGTCTTTTATCATTGCACTTCTTCTTCCTAAGGGAAAGAACCACTGAACCTAAGTGTCCTAAACAACGTCCATGCTAACGGGGATGTCCTCGAGACGAGATCGTGTCTACGAAGACACTCTTATATGTATTGGCATTTGCCGAAAGAAGTCAATAGTAATGAACTTTCAATATTTTCTAAAACGAGCCCACAAGTTATTCGGTAAATCCTACCCTTTTTACCGTAATATTGCTATAGGAATATTATTAAAATTGCTACACGCATTATAAGAAAAACGATTTAATGATAAAAAAAAAACAAGTAACAATCAACCCGCTAGGTCACAAATAACGGTAAGTGAGGTACCCATACCGACGCTCCCGCCACTCCTCAAACTGTGGCAGGAGGGCCCCGACAACTGGCTTGTCAGCGTACGAACGCAGCTCCGTACGCTAACGGAACACTGCCAGTCGTCGGGCCTGGCGCCTTATGCCTTCGACCGTTCTGGGCTCCGGCGGGACACCGTCGAGTCGTCGCAGGGCACGGACGCGCGTATAAACGAGCGTGTCCGCCCCCGCCAAGAACTCGAACGGGATAAGTCCCGCCAGAGACATACAATTAGTCATTCCTATCCTATCCTATCCTATCCTATACTATCCTATAATAGCCAACATTGATTCATATTCGTCACCAACTTTCACTCTTACAAGGAAAGGCACGCAAGTGTCCCCCTCCGATTTTGATGAAACTTCGTAGGATTGTTAAGCAGGCAAAAATAAGGGACACGTATTTTTTTTTATCGGCTGAGACGCAGGTTTAAAGGGTGAAACGAGCCCTTAAAGTTTCGACCCCTTTTGGCTATCTCGAAAACCATACGAGATACATTAAAACTTCTAATAGGAAAGTCGTATGGTTTTTTGCGTACAATAATAGGATGTTAACGAATTTTGCGAAATACAATTTGTTTATAACAAAAAAATTTTTCATAACCTTGTGGCGGTTTCACTCCCACGCTCATCGCCACTAGACGGCGCATAGGATCGAGACTTGACTTTCTCGCAAGTACTCCAAGAGCCTTCCTATTCATATATATAGTTCCTGTCCATCCCTTCCTTACATCCCCGCGTCTAAGGCAAGGGCCTGCTAGAACGCCTTACTGATGAGTCCACTAGCAGGTCCCGGACGAAACGTTCTCCCACTCCTTCACTTTTCCTACCCTCTCTACCATAGCCAACCGAACCGCCAAAACCTTATTTTACAATTTATTCAAATTTGTATAATGACAAAAAGTGTAGAGAATTTTATTACAAATCCATATATATATATAAAGAGAAAGAGAGATTTTTATTATAAACATTACGCGCTCGCGCCCGCTGACGCCCCGCACAATAGTAAACCGGTTCAAGTCGGACGATTACGCTATTAACGTTATTTAGTAGTATAAATGAGAAACAATTATATTTGCGTTATAAATAATATTTATTGTCAAAGTACATAGGTATTCTATATGTCAATTTTATTAGGTAACAAATAGTTTGAATAAGTTATTCAAACATAATCACGACAATGATGGCACTCCTCAAAAAAATGTTTCAAACACAATGGTTTTTGACATTAAGAACATGTAATAATTGCTACGTTACTACACTTATATGGCATAATGGTTCATTATGTGATGCATAACAAAATTCTATGGGATTTTCAAGATGAGGTGGTCTTTATGTATCCACTTTATACTACTTATTAATAAAGGTATTGTAGCGGCACATGGTTCACAGCGTTGGTAGAAATTTCGCATTGACCGTTTACAGATGTTTAGGTATAGGCAGTTAAGCCGGACACCAAATGGCGCACTTAAGTGTCGCAAGTCGGACCTCCACTTCCTCGTGGTGGTGTCTGGGGAGTGTGGCAAATCTCGATGTTGTCACACTTGCTAACGGAGGCCGGCGAAAAACCTCAGGAACTATGAGGCGTTTTGATTAACACCCATAGTATGGGGAGTAGCGACCCCAAGGTATCTGAGCTCCTAGTATACCGTAAACCTGTGGTCATGTCTCGCAGGAACGGGGGTCTTACCTTAACTGGTCGGACCGCGAGGATGACAACCTCTCTAAAAAATCCCTAATCCCAAGCTTTAGCTGCGGTGAAGAGGATGCACTCCCTCCTGTGTCTGACGAGCCACGGCGTGGGAGTGTGGTTGATGGGAGCATCAACCGCTAGTATGCCAATCTCCGGGGCACCTGCCACCCCCCGGCAGTAAAAGGCCTCTCAGCGTATGGCGGCTCTGCGCTGAGAGTACCCAAATCCGACCATCTCGTGGGAATATTCATGAGCTCTATAAACAAAAACAAAAACCTAAGCTTAAATTTAAAAGATAATAATGTAAAAAAGGATACAACTAGCAATTCTTCTAGCGATAATTCTAGAACTAGGAACATCACTGGCGTGATGGACTGAGCGAGCGAAGCTGCCCCGGTTATCGACAGAATGGAGCAAACAGAGTCACATCGTCCGAAGTACACATTTCAATTTGAGCCTAAAACCGTTTTCCCCATTGAGCTCCATGTAAAAAATAATTAAGTTGCAATTTTTTTAAACGCATCAGCTTTAAACAGAAAACCGATAAGTTTTGGCCATTCGTGAGGCAAATACCTTTCGATTGATACCAAATTTGTTTGGGTTCTTTGCATAGTTCGGGCGCTAAAAAAGGCCAATTATTTTCGGGAAGTTCGAATGAAGAGCTCGCTTCGCTCGCTCAATAAAACCTAGAATTATTAGGCAAGAAATTCTAAAGGACAAAGAAAAAAACTTAATCAGAGAATTCTTTAGGAACAGGAATCTGAGGGGACCATGGACAGAGGATAAAGGAAACAGCTCCATTGAGGCAGCTAGCGAGGGAGAGGACTGGCCGGAGAAGGGACAGGGAATCTCTTGGCTTTATGAGAGTGGTACACAAAAAGATGATGGTATAAGAAATGAAAGAATTGCTGATATTATAGGTATAGGACAGCCTAAGGAACTAGTAAGGGACGAAGTGTGTGACGAACAGAGACTGGATTCCACGGGGAAAATTCCGGAAGATAGGGAAGAGCAAGAGGAGGCAAATGAGGCAGGAATGACAAGTAGAGACATAGATGCAAAGGACCCTAAGGAAGGCTTTACAGACACTAAAAAGGTAAGTGAAAACAAGAATTTGCCCAAAGACCTTATTAAATACTCTAAGGTAGCAGGCGATCTAGGGGACGCAACCAAAGAAATTGGACAAATCGTAATACTGAGTGGAAACTTAAGAAGGGAAATGAAGCAGAAAATTATTGATAAAATAAGAGAAAATATGATAGTGATTGTCAAAGCGGAAGAAGGCGGAGATATTAGCGGTTTAATTGATGGTCTTAAAAATTGGGCATGGGATATGAAAAGAGTAGTCGAGATATTGAACTCAGCCCCTAGATTTAGTTTTAATAGACTCAGGAAAATCAAGGAACTGATCAAGGAAGGGGAACAAAGTATCGAAGGACTTTTTCTAAAAAGCGAGGTGGGCAGGGTAGAGAGAGAGAAAGGCTTGGATAAATCGGAAGGGCCCATAGTGTTATGCAAGGATAATGAGGAGCAAGAAAATTTTAAGACAGTGGAAAAGAAAAGGAAAAGACACGGTAGGGGGGAGTTAGATGGCTCGGAGAGTGACAGCTCACCGAAGGATATAAGGCCCAAACATTATAAAAGAAGAACAGGCGAGAATTTTATAAGTATAAATGAAACCTTGAAACAGAATAGAAATAGCATAAGTAATTATATAGCGAATCAGGATAGGGAACAAGTAAAGAAAGATAAGAATAATAGAGAAGAGGGAGGGATTGTTAAAGGCGGGTGTGGACAAGAGGCGAACTTTGAGAATACTCTAAGACGAATTAAAGACAAGATTATGATAGGAAATATAACAGTTAATTGGATAAGACAAGCAAAGGGTGGGAAGGAAATTCTTTTCTATATGCAAAGGGAGGACGAGGCAAAGAGTTTAAGGGATAGGTTAAGAGGAGCTGGCTTTGATGCTGAGGTGAGCCTAGGTAAAAGAGCTAAGATTATGATAGTAGGTGTCGAAGCTGATCTCAACGAGGAAGATATGGTGAAAATCCTTAAGGAAGAATATAGGACCCAGGACGTTAGAGTTATCTTCTTTAAGAAAACACCTAGAGGAAATAATAACGCATGCGTGGAGCTTAGAGAACAGGAGGCAAGGGAACTCCTAAAGAGAGATAGAATCAAAGTTGGCTGGACAAGTTGTAAAATTAGTGAATACACAGACAGAAGGAAATGCTATAAGTGCGGCCAGACGACACACCTTTCATGGGCATGTACCCTTGAGAAGGGGGTCTGCTATACCTGCGGGGTCGAGGGACATGAGAGTGTGCGTTGTCCTAAGAAAATGTATAATACTCCAAGAAACTTTGATAGAATGGAGCAGGTTTATCCGGAACAGAAACACTTAGGAGTTAAAAAAGAGGAGATAGGATATTCGAACCCTCATACCTTTAACAGAAATCATGGGGTAATACTACAGAACCAAGGACTAGAAGAGGTAGGTAGGAGTAGGAACATAATAACCGAAGATTATGCAGAAGGAAGTGCCTATAAAATAATAAAGAAGTCTTCTGAAGAAGTCTTTGTGAGGACGGTAGGTACCCAAACTGAATGGAATAATGACGGACTGGTTACTTGGAGTGAGGTGGTCAAAAGACACACAAATTACCAAAGGAGGGAAGAGGGAAGTAATAGAAGAATACATGATCCCTGCTCGGGAATTATAAAGGAGGGAAATGGATTTACAGGGGACAGAAATCATATAGAAAAGAGGGAGAAAAAGAATAAAGGAGTGGAGGGCAGGATCAGGAAGCACAAAGGAACTGCGGTATACATTAAATTTGATAAAAGTGAAGGGATTAAGGATATAGGAATTCTAAAGAAAACAATAGGCACACCAAAAGAAATAAGGGTTACCTCAATGAGAACGGCCAGAGGGGGAGGAATAGTCTTAGAGGTTGATGGGAAAGAAGAGATTAAAGGATGGGTTGATCACATTAGCAAGAAACTAGAAGGGCGGGCCATAGTAAGGAAATTAGAGCCTAGGGAAGGAATCAAAATAAGAAAAATTGACCCTTCGGTAAATATGGAAGAAATTAAAGAATCGGTTATAAAGGAGTTAAGCAGTTTGAACTGCGAGGAAATCGATGATATAGAAATTATAAGAGTTTTCTCTGAATACGGGGGACATCAGACTGCTCTGATGAAGCTCCCCACAAGATTGGCAGCCCCTTTAATAAACAAGGGAAGAATTAAAATAGGGTGGTCAATCTGTTACATCAACAGATATGACAAAATCCTGATCAAGTGCTGGAGCTGTGGTGGCTTTGGGCACTCCACAGAAGGGTGTAACAGGAAAGCAATTGATAAGACATTAAAGGAAGATAGAGGGAACCAGGGAAAGAGAGAATTTGTAGATAGGTTGGTAACTAGGAAAGAGAAAGAGATGGATAGTTTAGAAGGGGGTCGCCTGAGGTGTGATACTGATGCCCTTGAAATGGAATGCGATAGGGTAAGAAAAGCGGTCGACGTACTAAAGAACCTCGCGGTCTCGAGGGGTTTAAGCGATAATGCTGAGGATAGGGAAAGAAATAATAATAAAACAGGAGCTAGTGAAACTTGATAATTCAAACTTAGTACATCTCTATAACCTGTGATAACAGTAAATTGTTGTGTGTCTCTGTGTCTTTTGTCTTATACCTATTTATTTATTTTATTGCGTACCCATAGCTTGTTTTGTTTTCTGTCTTATTGTGTTAGTATCTTATTTATTAACTACCAAATTTATAGATATTTGTTTTAATTTATTAACGACAGGTATGAAACCTATACGAATCATACAGATTAATCTAAATAAAGCTCCTAGAGCGCTGGATTTACTATTAAATAAGATGAGTAGGGAGGATTTCGATATTGCACTAATCAGCGAGCCCCCGAAGAAAACAGGAAATAATTATTTCATAAGAAGTAGTAACGGTGGAGCGGGGGTTTTAGGTATGAATTTGTCACGCAATTTTGAACCACTGAAGGTCAGTAAGGATTATGTAGCATGCATATATGGCGACATTGTTTTAATTTCTATCTATATATCCCCTAAAGTTAAGATTAGGAATTTTAGTGTAATCATGGATGAACTTAGCGAACTAATCAGGGATATTCAGATTAAGAGCAGCTTTAGAGGTATTTTAATTGCAGGAGATCTTAACGCGCATTCTGCTAGATGGGGCAGAGTGGAAAGATGGAGGGTCGAACCTAGGGGGAGGGAATTGGAGGCATGGCTGGACAAACACAATCTGGTATGCCTTAACGATAGAAAAGAGGTCACCTTTGAGAATAAAAGAGGCGCCACAAGCATTGATATAACTTGTGTTACACCCGACTTACTGGAATATATGGATTTTTGGAAAGTAGTGCAGGAAACGACTTTAAGTGACCATAAATATATAACGTACCAAATAGCAAACACTAGCATCGGGAACATTATAGTAGAACCTTCAGGAACTAGGGCCCCAGTCACGACAGGATGGAATGTTGGAAACCTAAAGAATAAAAAGAGTAAATTAATCCAAGAGTTTATTAAAGAAGCGGAAGGGTTAGAGGACCTATTTAATAACATAGACACTCGGCATCTAGCAGAATCAAAAATGAATTACTTCTTTGGAATGGTGTGTGATAAGGTTTTCAGAAAAAGGAGTATGGGTAATAGAGGTAGAAAAAAGCATGCGTACTGGTGGGATGAAGATACAAAAATAGCTTGGAATAAATGTAATAGGGCAGCACGAATATTAATGAAGAGAAGAAAAAAGAAGGAGTCAAACTGGATAGACTACAACAGGGCATATGAAAACCTCAGAATTTGTAAGTTAAGATTTAAGAAAATGATTAAAATAAAAAAGGCTAAGTGCTGGGATAAATTAATTGGGGATCTAGACAGGGATGTCTGGGGGCTTGCGTACAAGATAGTTTTTAAGAAATTTAGAAATCGATACCCCCCTTTAAGCTGGAAAGATGGGATAGGGGTGATAGATACCCTCTTCCCAAAGGGAGAACCAATACCGGGATTGTCGGAGGATACACTAGAACGTATTAGAGAGGAATGTGAGATGGACTTAGAAATTACCACAGAGGAAGTAATTAGTAACGCGAGAAGAATTAAGGGAGGTAGGGCGCCGGGCCCGGATGGTGTCCCGGGTGTAATAGTTAAGCTATTGGCCCAAAAATGTAGTGAGAAGATGGCACTCATCTTTTCTAGCCTTCTGAAAACTCTCTGTTTTCCCAAAGATTGGAAAATAGCAACGGTGGTTTTAATACCGAAAAACGCAGACCTGGGATCTAAGAAGTTCAGACCTATATGCCTCATTAGTGAAGTTGGGAAATTTTTTGAAAGGCTGATTGCCAGTAGATTGGAAAAATGGATAGATAATTATTACGGCTTAAATAAACGGCAATATGGTTTTAGAAAAAAGAAATCTACAGTTCATGCTCTGTCAGAATTAGTTGGGTATATAAAGGAAAGAAAGGCTTGGAAAGAGAAGGTAGTTGCAGTAGCACTAGACATCAAGAACGCGTTTAACTCTCTAAGTTGGCATGCAATAATTGATTCGTTAAGGGGAATGGGGGTGCCGCAATACCTTTTGGCACTTATTTTCTCCTATCTGAAAGATAGAAAAGGTACGGTAAATCTAACCGGAGGAAGTTATACCTTTGATGTAAGTAGGGGGGTCCCTCAGGGATCTATCCTCGGGCCCCTTTTATGGGTGCTGACATACGACCAGATCCTTAGGAGCAGCCTGGCGGTGGGGCTCAGGGTGATCTGTTACGCAGATGACACCCTGGTCCTGCTGTCGGGCAGTAATCCTGACCGTACAATCAGTCTCCTGTGTAAAGGTATAGATAAAATTATCACGCAGATTGAGAAACTAGGCTTACTAATCTCTACGGAGAAAACGGAGGCGATAATTTTCAACGCCAATAGAAACGATAGGGATTGGCTAAAGCTGACCCTAAACATTAGACATGATATTGTTAAGCCTAAGGAAAAGATTAAATACCTGGGAGTCTGGTTGGATCCGGAGCTCAACTTTAAAGGGCATCTGGACCTGCTGGAGAAGAAAATAGAGGTCACACTAAACGGGTTGGCAAAGCTGACGCCTAATATTAGGGGTCCGAGGATAAAAAAGAGAGCCATGCTTTCTTCGGTTGTGTACTCTATTGCGTTGTATGCGGCTCCAGTGTGGGCTGAAACTCTAAAGAGGAGAAGTAACCAAAAATATCTAAGGAGAATTTACAGGAAATGCGCACACATCATATGTAGCGCTTATAGAACAACTTCAGGCGATGCGGCCGGGGTAATTGCGGCACTCCCGCCCTTGGACTTAGAGACGGAAGGACGCAAGAAGTTTTTCGTGCGGACCGAGGCTAGTACAATTCAAGCATGTTTAGATAAGAATAAGAATAAGAATTTAAATAGGGTTAATATCAAGAGAGTTATTAAAAAATAAATTGATACCGAATGGCAGAAGAGATGGGCCACAAAAGTTCAAGGTAGTGGTGCTGCTTGGACCTTTAGGCTAATCCCAGACTTAATTGCCTGGAAAAAAAGGAAGTTTGGGGAGGTGGGTTATTACTTAACCCAGGTGCTAACTGGGCACGGCGCCTTTAATGCCTTCCTGTATAAAATTGGCAGAAGGGAGAACCCAGCCTGCAATTACTGTGTGTGTGGATGGGATGATGTCATACACACGGTCTTTGTATGCGAGGGATGGAGTTCATATAGAAGACAATACGGGGTTCCGGGGAGGGAGATTCTTTCTTCCCCCGCAGGCCTGGGTGCCTACCTTACTAGTTCGGAAAAGAATTGGGGGAACTTTGAAGCATTTTGCAAGACAGTACTCAGTAAGAAAGAGAGGGATGATAGAGATCTAGGCTTTTAAGAGCTGGTAAATAAACATAAATAAATCTTACTAGACATAACCAGTATGCACTTACCTGTTAATATTAATACTAATACTATTGACTCTTAAATTAAGATAAGGTATGCCAGGCTGGCTCCTTCTAGGGGACCTGCTTGGATGGTTTTAATATTTAGGCGTTAAGTTTGTTAGATAATTTTTTAATATTAAGATAGGGGATAGCACTAACCCCTCCTTATTTTTATTATAGATAGAGGCCCAATCTTGGGCAGTATGGAGGCGTGCCTCGGGACTGAAGACCAGTTTATACAAGATAGATGGAGTTAAAGCACGATTGGAAAGTAGGAATTAGACTTCCAACATGTATGTTAGTATCTTCTTTTGGTTAATAAATGTAGCGTATATGTGTAGATCTGACCCTGTGTAATGTCTTATTTATTTTTATTGTTAATGCGTGGTTTGTTTTGTTAAAGTAGATGTTTGTCCATTTTAAGCATTTTAACTATACGACTAGACTTATTCATTTTTAAAGCGCCTGACCTAACTCCCCCTAGAAGGTGGGGCCGCCTGCGTCCCCACAGGCGTGCGTACCCTTCCTGGGGGCAACCGCCATAGCCGGTCCCAAGCCCGGTTGAGAAAGGTAGAGGGGCCTAACCTAAGCTAACCTTGCGTCCCCCCATGCTGACCATCCTATGCCGGGTGCGGAAGAGATGCCGAAAGGCGATGCTCCGCACCTGGGCTGGGGCACTCCAACCCGGTGATGGTTTCGGCCCTCAAAAAAAAAAAGTTAAGCCTACCCTAAAGTCTGTAAGTCGGCGAAATTATTTTATGTTTTTCAGTCGTGCGTAGCTCAATAGATTACCCTACCATAAACGCTGCCAGCCATGTCCCGTTACGGTTCATTAGGCCACATGGTCAACACAGGCTGGAAGGACACTTTCGGGTAACAAATTTCTAATTTATAACACTCGTTCCCCTGCCGAAAATGGGAGGACTCTGTGAGAAAAATAACTCCACCCTCTAGTGTCTAAGGAGTTACGCCTTCTTCAGGAAGTTGATATATACTGCGGAAAGGCATCAAAACAGAGATTATCCGTCCAGCCTCCATTTCCATAACATTGCACAGTTCTTAATAAAACCTCTGTCCCTTGCTAACATTGTGTTGCGAACATTAATTCATTTCACTTATCTACCTCGCGACAGTATTAATATCAAAATAAAGGTATCAATATATTGATAATGAATACACAACCATAAATTTGTGAGTGAAAGTTGGAGATATAACTTTTCATAAATAATTCATAATAAAACTGATGTATATTTTGTGACAAAAGTTAATTTGATTGATGACTATAGAAACCATAATTTTTTACAGCTTTCCAAAATACTCAAATTATTTACATTTGTATCTGCAGTACCTCTGAGTTAACTGAAAAACAATTACATTTACAACAAACATTTCACTAGCGATTTGTTCTGGCATATACCAATTTCAAATTTTAAGCAGAAAATGACAATAAAAGCATAATTATATTACTAGCAAACCTTCAATATTATGAAATTACAAATTTATCTGCTGTATAATATACATATATTCCGATAAGTAACATATGTAAATATTAATAAAGCACATATTTTGAAACAAATAAATGTAAAATTTCCAACAAATACTAATAATACAAATAATAAACGAATATTTTGTATAACATACTTATAATCAGCTTATATTTGTTTTGTAAATAGTGGTTCTCTGATCTTATGAATAATGTGGCATTTTTCCAAAAGAGTACTTGAAATAACAATGAAACTTTAAAATCATTTTATGTTTTTCATCTTTTACGTTATTAAAGTTATTATTTAAAGAAGTAGTAAAATTACAAGGTAAAAGGAGATCGTTTAAAAAATACTTATAGTGACAATACACTTCAGCAAAAGATATAAAAAATTATATATAACATTTAAAGAAAAGTGGTAAATTTAAATGCATTTTAAAGAATTATTTCTGTGATTTTATTTACCAAATGCAAATAACTATATATGGACAAAATTAAATCTCCGTTACATTTCTATGCTATGAAAGAAATATTTCTATGCTGAGATATTATAAAAACATCAACTAGTATAATAAAAATGGTGTTTAATAATTTGTGAATTCTTCATTGTCATTAGAATCATAAAAAATCACTTCTTTAATAGTATTGACAAATATAAATTTAAACAAAAATTTGTTAACTCTATGTGAGGAAAACACACGAGGAGTATTTGTGTTTAAATTCTAAATGACACAAAATAATTTATATAATTAAATGCGACGATTCAATTAAAAACACTCAAATCAAAACTAATATATAAAGGAAACAATCATTATAATTGTAATGCTTCTTGATTGCATTTAACTTAGTTTATAGTTACATTGGTTGATCACTGCAGCATGACCATTAAATTCTGATGAACAGAATATACTTAAATATCAAAATTACTAATCTGTGATAGTTCGTGACAGTTCAGTAACTGAAAGTAAGGTTTTATTTAAATAATTCGTAAAAATGTAAACTTCTACACATACGATTACATCTTATACAAGCGTTCATAATACCCATGTACAATAAAAATGAAACAAAGATTTCCTATTAACTATTATTCTTTCCAACAAAATGACACAATATCTTGTATACATAATTGTTATGTAGTTTAAAATACCTCAGAGATAAATTCCCGTGCAGAATACTTATTGTTTTGTCCACTGAAGATTATATTCATTTTTGTGCAACTTGATTCAGTTCAGAAAGTTTTCATCACCAGTACAGTCTCTTTTTATTGTTTATTTCTCACTTAGCGACACATGTACATAATAAATAAAAATACGTTAATTTTAAATAGAAGTAATAACGTGCAAAAATATTTTAAATTAGAGATCATTGAATATACATGGTAACGTTAACATCATTCTATTAGCGCCTGCGCATTACTGTAGACTGTAGGTTTGAAGCGTTTCTAGAGCCCCAAAGAAATCTAAGACCGATACGAAAGGCCTCTGGTGGCAAACTGGGAAGCAGTGTTGGGCAGTCGTGAGATTTTATCTCACGCGAGAGCTTTCTGCGCATGCGTCAGCTGACGTCACAGCTTGCTATTAGTGCCGTATCTAGACGGTACACGCAGTGGTGACTGATGAGGGCACCTTAATGATCTTACATAATTTTTCAAAAATTATTTCTGTTCTAGCAATTTTTTCTGCGAGAAAGTGATTGTTTCGCAGGACTACAAAGACAATATTTATTACAACGTTTATTTATTTTATTATTACAATTATTATTTATTTTATTATTATTGTTATTATTTATTTTATTATTATATTTTATTATTATTATTATGTAATGTTTTTGTTTGAATACTGGCAAAGTTTTCTGCAGTTTCCTTTGCCCTTGCAATAAATGTTGGTATTCATATAATAAATCGTCTGCAGACGTAAAAAATTATAATTATCATCAATAAATTTAATATTATTTTCATTATATATAATCTGTTGTATTATTTAACCCTTTTATTTTCCTTCCTGCAATTTTCTTCAGATTTACTTTTGTTTCTTAGGAGGGCCCAATGATACCTTATATTTCATCAAAGTGTATACGCTACTGAGGATTTCTACGGATAGCTTACTGCGCATGCGCTGGGACTGCCCATCACTGCTGGGAAGCTTTAGACAAGGATAGATAGATCCTTGTCTCTCTAACGTATCTTTCTTTTCACGAAATGAGGCAAAATTCGTTTTCTGGTATGTTACAGCGAAATAATGGTATCGTAGCAAGGTTGGGCGCCCACAACATAGATTTTTAAAAATTGTTTACATGCGAATGTATGTTCATGAAATTTTTTATTGTAATTTTAGAGAAATAAAGGAATATATTGTTAATAATCGTTAATAGTTGTTAATTTGTTTTACCAGAAAATTAGTCATTCTTTCACGTACAATCTATTCTTCTATTCTCTATAATATAAAATCGTAACGTAACGACGTCACGCGTAACGCATAACGAGGATCGCTACCCCCTCTACTCGACAGCCCAAGGTTCACTCATCACGTTACTTTAGAAGCGTATACATGTTACGGTGAAACACCGAAATCTGGTAAATGTCGACATTCACCGGTGAATGTCGACATTCACATAGTCGCTTGGTGTATGTCCGAAATATTTGCTCAATACCCTTATTTCGGACTTACACCGATGAATGTCGACATTCACCATGCACTAATGGTGAATGTTGAACATGTCGTAGATTTAACCTAACCACTTCAGAAAGTATTTTAGAGTACTTTCTTTGAGAAAAATAAAAACAATTGTAATGGAATATACTAAATATTAAAGAATTAAAATAAACGCTTATAACTTTTAAACTCTTTATATTTGTAATTATAAAAGATGGGAAGAAATATCAGATCAACACGACACACGATAACAGAATGTAATATAGAAATTTCATGAAGAAAACAAACACATAAAGCAATATTACAATTATTTTATTTTAATATTTGAGAATCTAAAATTGAATTGAGTGGCATCGAGTTAATAGTCGATAATTTAATATTCATATTTATCGACATCTAATTACCGACGTTTTATAAGTTATCGATTCAGATTTATTTTTGCCACTCAATTATGAAAATTCAACAAATTGTCTTCTCGCTTACCCGCAATTAATGCATTTAATTTTTCAGTATTAGTTATGGTATCGGAAAAAAAAATTAAAAAAACGTTACTCGCATCATCAAAGCTTGCATTAAACTGAAATCTAACTGAGTTCCAGCAGACCAAAGGATTTGGCGGGAGAGAGCCAGTCGTTTCTTTGTCGGCTCCTCTCGTTCGAACCTTCACCAGAGCATATCTGTGATTGTCGACATACACCGGTGAAGGTCCGAATGTACAAGAATGTAGTAAAATATTCGGTCTTTCACCGACGTATTTGGTGTATGTCGACATTCACCGGTGAACGTCGACATTCTCCAATTTCAGTCTTTCACCGTAACATACACACCAAATTGGAGCGAGGCGCCTCAGGGGTTGGGCCACGAAGCGGCCAGGGGGCAGCGCCCCCTAGTTGATTATAAATTTGGCTGCAATTGACGTTCGGCGCAGTATTTATGAATAATTTGTTTGTTATTTAGTCTAAAATCATGTATACTAAACTGGTTCAAAGAAAATACCGTATCCCATGAAATATAAGATGTTTATACATTTAACGCGTCACCACTGCGCGTTCCTCGGAAGAAATGACGCAGATATAAGAGAAGAATCGATTGCTACTATGAGACGAAATAATTAGTTATATGAAAAGTAGACAGAAGAAAAAAAATTTATAAATAAAGCATAATAAAAAGACTTTTTTATTAAAATGTACTGTTTATAATAATTGCAATAACTCTAAATATTTTTTAACGTAGATATAGATTTAATGATAAAAAAATGTTACATACTTACAAAAATAATTTATATGATTACTTTAATGCTATTCCTGCAAGAGAAAAATATTCAAAGATCAGGTATAAAAAATAATGTTTTTCAGGTGATTAAAATTTTTAACGTGAAAGAGATTGGCGAATGGAAAAGGAAGACAGATATAATGTTGAATCGGTCGGCAAACAAGAAAGGCTCGTACGTGTTTTGTCTTTTGAATTCAAAAATCAAATTCTTTATTTTTGATTTTTCGTGAATGAAATTTTGATCATCGTATTCGTCTTGTTTTTCTAATTAAAATGATACCAAACATGACATAATTAAGATCATAATTACTGGTGCAGTAAGTCGTTAGAAGGATTTCGTATCTCTGCAGTAAATGTAAAGTTTGTCGTAAATATAAAAACCCGAATTTTTTCAGATTTTTTGGTGCGGTGCGCCGTAGTCCTTCGTCAATCTGCGCTCTTCACTTAAATTTCGCAATCTTCTTCTTGTCAATATCGGTATTCGCCAATAGCGGGCGACATCCACTAACAATGCTTGCCAACGTAATCTATTCACGACTGCATGCTTGCCAACGTAATCTATTCGCGACTACAATACAAATGATAAAACTCTCAAAATTTCAAACTGCTAAATTCTATTTTCAAATTTTCTGGATATTTAAATTTCCAAATATTCAGAGTTTTTAATTTCCAAATTTACAAATATTTAAAGCTTTAAATTTAAATACTTAAAGATTTTTACACATATAAATTTGAAAATCAATCAATCAAAAATGAAAGCATTGATTATTCTGTTACTTCTTTAGAGAAGCAACTTACCTATTCATTTATTTTTCTCCACCTTGTATATGACCATAAAGGTAGAAACAGATTATAGAAAGGCATCACACTTATGGTTAGGATTTCTCCACTTGGCGAACTGCACGAATCATTTTCTTTAGAGTTAGTGCAATCTCTCGTGGAACTGAATATAATATGTATATATAAATGTGAAATTGCGAAGTACACATGAATACAATTCATGAACACATGGTATTAGATGCAACGGGTAATGGCTACTGTAATAACGTTAGAGAAATTAGAAACACTGTTTTATTCAATATTAGTAGACATGTAGTTCATATTCTTAAAAAGACATTTTGTGATTTAATTATACCTACAAATTCATTTTAATTAACTAAGGTTAATAATAAATTCATTTGTTCCATGATTTCCCTACTGAAGAATACGTGAGTAAATAGATTTTAAACTTAATTTCTGTGTTTATATAATAAGTTGAAATAATTAATATAATTTAAAATAAACGTAAACGATTCGTTATGTAGTAATTGCTATCCTACAAATCTATTCGAAATTAATATAATTTACAGAGAAAGTATATTTACCACATAAATGTCTAAGTTAATTATACAGCTTACAAAATTATTTTTATTCTAGGTTAACAGAAAATGACAGTATTAGAAATAGAAGAAGATACAGATAAACGTTCAGTTCCTCCTAGGAAGAAATTTTGTTTATCCCTTTCAGGCCGTGAACGTATACTTTTTAGTAACACCTCTCAGATTCCTCAAACTTCGAATAGAGAGAGCCTTGCGAATACAGATACTTTTACATATAGTATGTAAATTTTATTACTAAACAGGTTTCCATATTTTATCATTTAAATTAAAATTATCAAATCATTTCGTGCTTGTAAATATTATGATTAAATATCTATTAATTGCAAAGGTACAAGCAAAATGTTGAATGGCTATCGTAATCAACTGGGTAATCATCAAGACGGAAGTTATGACGTGTCAAATAGTGGTACTGAAGGATTAAGAATAGCTACATTGTGTAATTTAGGAAATACATGTTTCTTAAACAGTGTGATATATACTCTACGATTTGCACCATCCTTTTTACATAATTTACATCACTTAGCCACTGACTTGTCTAATTTAAATGATAAGCAACTTCAAGTTAAAGTAAGTTTCAAGATATGTAAATAAATATTAAATCAGTATTATTCCATAATTCATAAATCTATATAATATATTCTTTATATTAGATAAAATCATCCTCTTTGGGTGGAACTGGTGCATCGCTTACATCCAGTAGCAGCCGCAGTTGGAGCAGTAAAGATTTATTAGCTTTAGCTGGACCAGCTGGAGATAACAATAAACACAGAATACAAATAGCAACTGAAAAACTACATGAATTGTTTATGGCATTACATGCATCTGAAGCAAAAGAAAACAGTGAACCGTATCAACCGGATGCATTTTTACAAGCTCTAAGGTATATATTATCATAAAAATTGAAATCGCATTGGTATGTATCATATTTTCTTTCCTTCCAGAGAAGTGAACCCTATATTTGAAGGAAACCAACAACAGGATGCACATGAACTGTTGGTTTGTTTGCTCGATAATATTAGAGAAACCTTTCATTTATTAGTGAGACATAGAGAAAGTCAATTTGGACAAAGTAATGATGGATTATCAAATTTGTCTAGTGAACATTCAACAGATATACAATCTGAAGATAGTAATACTAATAAAAGAAGCATTCGTAAATTTAGAAAAAAGAAAAAGATAACATCAAGAGGAAGTTCATCTTGTCTCGTACAACCAAATTTAAATGGTGTATCAGTACCTTCTCGACCCTATGAAAATGTGAAATATTATATGAAGTACTGCATGAAATATGAAAACGGCCATTCTGAATTTACGGAAAGTAATGGAGATGTGGGCAGTCATAGACCTGAAAGTAAAACATGCTTCATTTCTGAAGATTTTGAAGGAGTTAGCCTTTTGCAAACCACATGCCTTGAATGTGAACATGTTACTGAGCGAAAAGAAACATTTTGCGATATATGTGTGCCTATTGATATTGACAGGTCAAGCGAAGATGGTAAATAAATATAAGAATTATCGTTTTATATAAATTGTATCAGTTTCACTTCGAACTTATTTATTTTTAGATGAAGAAGTGAGACCAATGGATAGTAGCGAAGTATATAGGCGAGCAGTAGTTACTAGTGAACTTCTGTGGGGCAGAGATAAATATTGGTGCGCCCGTTGCCTTCGATATAATGAAGCTCGAAGGGCTGTGTGTTTTCCATCTTTACCTCGGCTACTCATATTGCAGTTGAAAAGATTTTCTACCGCAGCAGGGTAAAAATTTTAACTTTTTATTTCCTTTCATAAAATTAAAAATTATAATTTTTATATGTAAAAATATTTATTATATCAGGTCAATGGAAAAAATTAATAATCATATGCCAACACCGTTAACGTTACAATGTTTTTGTGAAGAATGTAACAATGATCAAACTCATGGAACTTCAGGCAGCAGATCAGAGTCACGACACGTGTATAAGTTGTATTCTGTGATTATGCACCAGGGCGCAACAATGACAGCTGGTCATTACGTTGCTTACACCCGTTTACCTGATGAATCTGCATTTACAGAATATTTTCAGTGTGACCGCGACTGTAAGCGACAAGCTTCTGGTCAGGGTAATAGTAGCAGCACAAATACAAATTCATCTTCATCGGATAAAACGTCCGGTATACTAAAATACTTCAGGAGTAAACCAAGTGTTAGCGAATCTAAAGAACAGTTAGTTAGGGTTGGTTGTCGCAGTATTGATTGTTGTGGTATTCGACGTCATAAACATCCCAGTACTTGGCTGGAATGTGACGACGAAGCAGTACATGCAATTCCATTACGGGAATTAGAGGATAAATTAGCGCCAAATCCACGAAATTCCGCCACTCCGTATCTTTTGTTCTATGTGAGATCTATGACATAAAAGTGTCTTTTTCTTAACAAAAAAATGTATGTCAAATAACAAAACTAAAAACGAACTGAGCTTACTTCCTTTTGCGAAAAACAAACGTTATCAAACACATTCCAAATCTCTGTTTACTCTGAATGTGCTATACCGAATTTAGATGAACGTGTATAATTTCCTAGAAAGTAAATCGTATTATTGAAATCATCTTAAATATTAGAGATTAGCAGTTGAATACTACGCAATAAGTTTTCCAGTCTAAACACTGATGTTACTGTCAAATTTTGTTAATGCTACAGTGTCAATTTGTATCTAGGCGACTAACGTTAGTTGAAACGCGAAGTGTTATATTTTTAAGTTATCACTGTAAAAATAAAAATATGTATTCTTGATTTAATTTCCTTGTTCTTTTTAGCTTTTAGGTAATTTTTGATGCAAGCGTGCAGAGATTAACGAAAGTTGTAATAATTAAACTTATATTGTAGGCGTTATTATATATTTTTATCACTTATACTATTACGAATTTTATTTAATTTTCGATTTATAAAACCGATAAAAAATTTATGATAATTTAACTCGATGATGTACGTACTTTTTATATTATTTGGTAAGTAAAAATTATGCATTTCTTTAAAAGTATTTTTGTAGTTTTGTTTTTAAGTGAAAGGAAGATAGTAACAACTTTTGTAAAAGTATACATAACTAAATGGTCCAGTGCAAGGGGGAACTGTGTCATAACAGTTACAGCGTGAAATATTGTCTTTTGTTAAAAAATGGTTTTCTATGGAAATTTCATATTCAAGACTACTGGCTTTTATATGCATAAATTTAACATAAAGATAATGTCATGAAAAAAATATTTTATCCTTCAATTTTTTTCTACGTGCATAAGTTTTAATTTGAAAAATTCTTTAAAATTCTTAAAAATCTTTACGAAACGATTGTTAGTACAAAATATTTTACTTAGGTATACTTCACTTAATAAAATATATGAGCTGTTTATGACAAAAATAGGGCAACTTTCTTTAAAAAAAGAATTGATTTATATTTTCTTAATTGCACAGAAAATTTTGGTTGCATATAGAAATTCCACAGCTGTATTGAATAAGTTTTAAAATTAATGATTGAGGAATGATTTGGGCTTGAAAATTAAAAAATTTCAAATATGAACCATTTTTTTATTTTCTGAGATGTTGCTTATTCTTTACAAAGTCAAGTATGAGGACAACGTTTGACAAAAATTTTGTATGATATATCTCCTTCTTGCACAGCAGTTATAACAAATAAGGACAATCATTCACAGATCGTAGAACAGACAGAAATTTTGTCATATAATTATAGATCAATGATTAGACACCGAGAGGTGCCAGAACTAATTTAAATATCTCAACGTTTGTTGGTATAGCCCTCTTTTGCACCTGAATCTTTCAATTTATAAACTTTTGTCTTGTTAAATGCAGTAGAAAATTATATGATAAATATTATAGATTTAAGGGGCATCATTAAATAATGTCTGGTAACAAATAATTAGTAAAATATCCAAAATTTAGATATATTTTTCTCGTTTTTGAATGATATTTCGAAACTGTTTTTTTTAAATATTTATTATGTTGAACTTATAATCGTTCGTGGAAGGAATAAATTAATTTATCTGTTATTTATATGAATTTTAAATAATGTTTCTTCCCCACTTTTTGTCCTTTTTTAATTTAGGTACTCGAATACCAAAAAATAAATACATTTTCCTAATTACCATCGATTAATATGTAAAGAAATTAATCAATAAAATAGAAAGAAAGAACTTGCAATTTGGTCGAGTGGCTTTAAAAAAAATTGTGTATCAAAAATTTTGTTGTTTTGTTGATAATCTCGTTATCAGGATTATTTTCGTTCCTGCTCTCTTAAGTTGAATTGAAAGTTGCAAAATTACAATTAAATATACCTAGGGATTAAATTATATTTAATCAATATTAAATATAATTTCTAACAAGTATTTGTAAATATATCCAACACATGCTGTAAAAAATTAATAGACAATTTCTGAAACGAAACCATTAGTATCGTTTCGATAACGAAAGAGACAGAAAAAATGTTATAATTGATTAATTATACAGGAAGTCCTGTTTGTGTTGAAATATTTGTAGCATGTTAGAATGTCAGTCTAATCATACGTGGTTATATCCATATATTGATTGTTTCGATAGGGGTCAGTAGTGGATAGTCGTGTTTCACCTGCCAACTAGACATATCGTAGTTTCTTTTACTTTCCGGTCACGTTACGTTTCGGTTTTCTGTTTTTAAATAGGAAACTTAAATTCGAAAATGATATTACCCTTATATCTTTAAAAAGGTAAGTTAACTGCAAATAGACGTGTAAAATAATTACATAGAATTTTGTTCGCTCTGAAATCAAATTTGCGCGCTGTGGGTACGAAGAGTTCAAATAAAATTAAAACATTTCTCGCATATATGTTTGTGTTTTTTTTACTATTAAAATTGTAATTGTTCTCATATATCATAAGTTACAAATAGAAAGTGACAGTGAAATTACTTTCTTGAAAATGATAAGAAATCGAACGTTATTCGTTATAGCGTTTTGAAATATAGTTGATAAGTAATATTAATTAATTACTGTTTAAATTGTTGTTTTTAAGATCATCTAAATTTGAATTTATTATCGTTTAAATTGTGAAAGCATTACAGCAACAAAATTTGCATAAAAAATTAAATGTTAATACTGATTCTTAATTTCTGTTACATGGGTGTTTGAGATAATTCTTTTTATTTGCATAATAAATCCGAGTTATCCGCGTAGCTGCGCTTTTATCATTATCAACTATAGTATTATAATGGTGAGTGCAATACATATAAAATTGTATTAAACGTCAGTGTCTTGATGTGAAACACATTGTGCACCCGTAAAACATTCACCTTGCAATTTTTCAAAGAACGTGAAACTACGGAAATAGTAAAATTAATCAGCCAAGAAAACAAACGAAAGTAATGTAACTTTCTTGAAAACATAGGACGTGTTTGTCATTTATAATCCACATTTATCATTCTAACGAACTACCAGAATCGATACACGCACAGTATATCGTCGACAAGTAAATGTACTTGCATAATATGTAGTAATAGTATTAACATTTCTTATTTAGACATTTTGTGATTTCAATCTGATACAAGTATTTTTTTTAGACAATGACTATTTATTAGTATAGAAGCTTAAATACTTAATTATTAATTTCACTTTTCTATATCTCGGTTACTTGCCTATAGCATTAAACTTTAATGTTGTCTAAGGTAATAGTAGATAAATAAAACACAATGTTTAAATTGTATAATTTATATAATCATTACTATTAATGTAAATAATAATGAAATGACTTAAAAAAATGATATAAATTTCTACAATTAGTATATCGGACGTTAATATATGTATACTTGTAACTTTGCGTGTTTGTAAATACATATACAATAATAGCAGCTATCGCATGTTTTTATTTTATATTATCATCTTACTATAAAAATACCTGTACTGCATTTTAAAATGCAAGTCGTTAAATAATCTATTGATTCATTTAGGTTAGGTTAGTTAAATGGAATTTCTTTAATGTTTACTTATGTACATTATACAAAATAACTTGAAATAAAGTAGCACTATATCAAGAACACAAATAATGGTATCAACACTTCTCATGATCGTTACGTTATTACGAAAGTTAAAAATCATTGGTGTATTTTTAAATAAAATTATACATTATTTAGGCGTTAATTTTTTACAGTAGTCTGTATAAAAGAGCATTGCGTACAATGCTATAAAAATTAACGACTCATGAAGTGTTTTAAATTAAACACGAAAAAACGCAATCACAATCTTTTATCATTGTACTATCATATCAAGTACAATATTACAAAAATCAACAATTTATAAGATTTTGAAATCCTTGCATGAAATACACGTTCTTTAATGTAAACTGTAACATGAATTGTTTCTTTAAGATTGCATTCTAATATCTTTCATGACGATTATTGCAAAAAATCGATTGATATAAAAAATATATGGTCCCATTTAATAAATTACGAATAACTCTGAAATCTCGTAGTAAATAATCATTCAAAAAATCGTTTTCATCATTATACACATGTACTCCTTAATTTAATGTGTACAACAATGAAAAATACATATACAATTAGATTTAGTATGTTTCATTTAGTGCTCCACTTTGTGTATTTAGATGATTAATTGTATATTATACCTCAAATTGTTCTCTGTATAATTTATAATATTTCTGCAATAATTATGTAATATCGTTAAAAATATATTTTTTCCGGTATACCATGAACAGAGTGATATAACCTTTTATCGAATAAAATAAATATACTGCTAGATAGAATGCTTTAATTTGCAGAAAATTCTATAACAAATGTTATATATATTTTTTATGTTAATCTATTATAAAGCAAGACGATACAAAATTTAAAAATTGATATTTCTTACGTTCATTTTATTAAATGATCATAATATTAAATGAACGTAATATTTGTTTCAGAAAAAAATTGTATGTCTCTGAAATACACGCATTTTGCGTTCTATGTATATTTGCTGCACAGCTGATAGCTATCAAGAAATTATAAATTATGGATGTACCTTGTTGGGTTGCAAGTTGAGGTTTCAGTATACTTCTTCATGCGTGTACTTCAGAAGAATTTAGACTTATCATGTATTTAATATAGTGAAGATTTAGAAGAAAGTTTTTATGATACGCTCTCCTTTGCGTAGGAGTCTAGTACATTCTTTCTGTGTCCAATTTTAATATATTTTGGACTCATTATTTAATAAAACAGAGATCAAATAAAAATATGTAAAAAGTTACGTTAAAAAGGCCATAGCAGTAAAAATAACAGATTTATGTGAAAGATGCGTCTAAGTCTTTTTGTAGACCTTTTTAAGTGCTTTATTTAGTGTTTGAAACTTTTTCTTCAAAATCAATATTTTTGGATATACAGTAAATATGGCTGTTATTAGTAAGTACTTTATTATTATATTAGTAAAGATTTTATGAACTTTAGAAAGGGATAAAGAGTAGATAATGCTATGCCGTCTAAAAAAACCTTTGACAAAACTTCTTCTTTAAATAAAAACGAGCTGTCCTTAAAGTTTCAGCTTAACGGAGTTACAGTTTTTGCGAACTGCATCCAATAATAGTACAGTTACATTTCCAGCTCATATTGAAGTTTTCCTCGAAATATGTAACGTGCAGTGATATAAAAGAGTAGATGTACATTTTTTCATACGGAAAACCTTTCTAAAATATTGAATCAAGCAACATAGGTTTCTTGGAAGTTTGAGAAATTAATCTAGCGAATAATGTGCTTTTGTCGTTTCGAAAAAGTAGCAAATTATTAAAATTATAAAGAAAATAAAGGACATTTTTTAAAACCTTTTCATTTATTCGAAATGAAAATTTAAAGCTTTATATCGCTAATTAAAGTTTATACCTCTTATAGACTTGAAGTAAATTATGTGTATAAGAAAGTTTGAAAAATGCACTTGGTTCCTACATATAACTAAAATTAAGAAAAATTGTATTTTTTATCAGTTTTAATTGTTTATAATTTTCATATGTATTTAAAAATATCGACTAAATTTCTAATATTAATTAATTCTATGAAATTTATATTTTTTAAAGTTTTATTATCGGTTCACATACAGTGGTTGTACAGCTCCATTTTTTTCTTTCTTATTCCGATCACAATTAAAATTTGTTCAAAGCGATGAAGGTATAACTTCGAAAATATCAAAGGATGAAAGTATCATTTAAAAAAACAACTTTTATAATGTTTTAAGAAACCTTAATTCGTTTGTTTCCATTTTAGAAATATTGCTCTACTAGAAGGAGCATGTGAATACATTTTTAGCTTGCTATAATAAAATATTTTTATGATGCGCATTTGCACGTATTGACACGTTATTTATTTCGAAATAAATCCAAAAGGATTTACAAAATACTTATGCTGACATCTACTAATGCAACTAATTGTAATAAATAAATAATAATAATTGTAAAAATAGATTAAGGAAATTTGTCGAAAGGTAACACTTTGCATTGTTTTCACAATTTCAAAAATGTCAGATATAACTTATTTTATTACAATCGTTGGATTCATTTTCAAAATAAAAAAGATATACAGGGTGTCTACAACTCGTGTAGGTCCCGGAAATGGGGGTAGCTGACGCGATTCTAAGCAAGATTTCCCTTTGCAAAAATTGGATTTGAAGCGTCATTTTCGAGTTATTAACGAAAAACACGGACCAATCAGAGCGCTGGGATTAGGCGCACCGAGAAGCGAGAGCGAAAGCTTCGAACCGGTCGCCGCAGCGCGAGCGCGATCAGCTGAGTTTTCCTCGGAACTCTCTTAACGTCTACTAAGAAGTCTTTACATCGAAACTCAGTTAAATAACGAACAGAATAATTAAAATTAATTTTCGTTTATTCATTCTTCATGAAGGAGGATCGAAATTAGTTATGTGTAATTGACATAAAGTACGCAAGTGGAATTTATTGAATACTGCAATTCGTTGTCGACAAGAAATGTGACATTAAATATTGAAAGTTTTTTTATTTATCTCCGACAGCAATATTGGCCAACGAATTTGCGTATTCTTACCATGAAAACCAAAAAAGCGCAATCATAATGCACTGTTCCAAAACACTAACTAAGCTTTACCGCTCTAACACCCGAGTTTTGCAGCAAGATGTGTTCACGTGGACGTTGGTGTATTATACTTAATTATGCTCACGGCACTTACGCAGACAAAAAAAAGCCCTGAAGAATTGTGTTACACTATCCTATACAATTCTCCCCATTCCACTAAAAAGCGTGAAATAATAAATGCCTCCGAAAAGGTTGAAATGTATTTAATATACTACTTAACGAGTAAATAGGTTTCATTCATATATGTTACGTAATTGTATGATTGAATGAAATAGAAATTACTTCATTAGGAAATGGAAATTATTTTATACTTTTTAGTGCATTTCAAAGTCGGCGTATTTTTTTCTTTAAATTATTTTATTTTTTCAATCATCTTCAATTTAAGGGGGTAAAATGAGACCAGTCTTCCGGTTTCGCACAACGATGGCTCTTGTGCACGTTACTAATGTTATATGGTTACCCACATTAATATTTGGACAGCGTACTAGTCATATATTTGTTGTTTCGCATAAAAGCAATTAATTTAAATACTATATTACTTATTTCCAAATTGGACCGTTCATTGTAAATTCAAAATCAACTTCTTTTTGCTATAACATTTGGCAGAATAAATCACTTTAAATAAAATGTTATGGAATTTTTATGCCTCATTAGTACTTGCATAAAGATACACATTCTACAAGCTAGCAATACTTAGAAGTCTGGAATATAATTCAATTTCAGTATAAGATTGTATTTCGAAGCACAAACAACTAAAACTTAATTTGCAACGAAAACCGAAGAATACCAGTTTTGATAAGAAACAATTTAAAATTATCGTGGAGAGAAAAGTGAAACTTGTCAAGAAATGGCGCAGTTGTTAGTAATAAAGAATAGCAGACATCGTGACAATGTAAGGAAAAAAACCGCATCGAATTTGAGAAGTAAAAGGAATAACTTAAAATTCTTAATGGAAAGAAACGAAATTAATAAAAAAATAGTTAAAGAAATTCACACTGTACTGCTATAAAATTAGCTTAAGAGGTTGATCATAAAAGTGGAAAGAAAATAGAATTGAATAGCAAGAAGAAAATAGTCCATTAATTAAATAAATCGGGAAAGAGGCTACGTGTCTTTAAAGAATTTGTTGAAAAATCTCAAGTTTGATGCAAGGTTATTTTCGCTGACTAGAGTAAATATTATATTCTTACTTTAAAAGACGGTGGAAATCCTATTGTGTGGGAGTGTAAATCCAGCGTGAGCATTGGTAAATTGGCATTCACGTACGATATTTTTAAACCTTTGAGAACAAATTCATGGAAAGGCGAAAATAATATGGGACTGTAAAGTATGCTCAAATATTACCAGGATATTGATCCAAAGCAAAGAGCTCGAACGGTACAAAAATATTTGTTACATAATTGTCCAAATATTTTACATCCACCTTCACAGTTCTCAGACATAAGTGTCATAGAGAATCTATAGGATGAACTAGATTCTAACTAAAGAATTAGGAACATACCAATAAATTCAGAAATTAAATTACAAACAAGACTGGAAGCAATATGGCATTCTGTTTCTTCAGAATAATTGAAAAAAAGAAATATTTTCAATATGACCAAAAGATTAATGTACTAAACAGAAGGAGGTTGCATCAAAATATTAAAATTGTAGTTTTTCCTATATTTTGTATATAAATTCTTTATTTTTCATAAAATGTCCGAACGTCAATATGACATAAAAATGGGATAACTCACTGTTTAAAACGTATCATACATCGAAATGTTATAGCTGATAGAAGTTGTTTATGTATTTTCAGTGTATAATAAATGATTCATGTTTCTGCAAAGTAAGTATAATATGTAAATTATCCTTTCTTGTATATAATAATAAATACAGAAATACTGTTTTGTTGAAATATAAATTATTGATACATCATATCCTATTTATTCACTGTTTATAGATGTTATCGAGAACACTAATTTATCAACATGAAGCATCAACAGATCTCGATCGATTTTCTAAACATGGTATTCACTGCCTGTTCGTATTTGGCTCTTGCTGGAGCTGTTTGGATATTCTTACGGCTGGTCCAGGCATGCTTTTGGCTACCACGACATTTGAAGCGTCAGAATCAGGTTCAGCAAATGTTACAAGATAAGGTCATTATATTTTAAATATGTTCATTCAATTTTTTGTATTAAAAAAATAATAAAATATCGATTAAACATTAACAGATAATGGATAATTCAAACAATACAAAGTTATAGAACGATTTCGTTCATCCTATGAAATTAATTAAATTTACTTATTTTCTAATGAACTTTAATGTTTAAAAAAATATATCTTAAGGAGAGTGTCTTGCGGCGACCATCTTGCTGATTTACATCAGCGAAGGTGCATGAGTGAGACAGACACTGATGTAAATAAGCAAGATGTCCGCCGCGAAATACTTTCCTGAATAGTAACATAGTTGTACAAAAAACAAAGTTCTATTTGTACATAATATACAAAATCGATACTCACTTACAGTTAGTATTCAATAAATAATATCATTTTCCATTTCGTTCTCTTTTGTATTAATATTTTGGTCCAATATTTTGTTTGTATGAAAATTACATAATTTTGTATCATAGAAATTTGTATGGAAATAAATGTACGAATTATTCTTTAGTTTTTGATATCATTCAGTATTTAATATGCTGTAATATTTCATTTTCTTTGGAAAATGAAATGGAAGATTAAGATACTTTTTTTTGTACCTCTTTTTGTCTCCTTTCTCTCTTTCTCGTAACTTAATCTTCAATTATACTTCCATGATTCTTCGTACTCTCCATAGCTTTTGCATTTCATCTCATCTTCTCTAGTCCTATAAGCCTCTTTCATTTAATTTTCCAACATAACCTCTCGGAAATACCTTGCATCTGCTAACCATTCTTAAGATACTTTGGAAGTTTATTTGACTTTTTATTCTACTTATGTCTTGATCTTCTTATCGTTTTTTTTTCTTTACGTTTTGTCGCTTCCTTTCTTTCCAAGACCTAAAATCCTTCTGTAGTGCTGTATTTTCGTTTCTTTTCAGATTATATCCGATGTACTTTAAATCCGATGTACTAGAAATTTAACTATAATTTAAAATTACTCGTAGTCAAATGAAACAACATAAATGAAATAATTATGTATTGATTGCAAACGTTATTTGATTAATATACATAGATATACAGGTTGGGGTAAAAACTATTACGAGTTTAAATGTTTTCGAATCTATAACGTCTGGAGAAAAATTAGTGCAATCAAAAGAATGGGTCTATCATGTAGTGATAATTTCTGTTCATGCAGAGGCGCGTCGGAAGTACGAAGGCCATCACTGTTTTTTTTTTAAATGGAACTATATGTGTTTTACTTACATTCTGATAGAAAATTTCAAGACGTCGATTTATGGGAAACTTCATTTATGGTCTGGGTTAAGTCAATTGTGATAAAATTAATTTACTTTCTAGGAAATGGTCGAAACGGACTCCATCTTTTAAAATTTAACGACATTTCCCATAAACAAAAACCATATCTTCTTTTTTTCGCTATTGAATAACGCATTTCAGAAACTTGAGATTCACGTCATTCGGTAGAAATTCTCATAATCGCTTGATTGTAATATGTACAGATAAATTGTGATGTTTATTTCTATTTAACATGTCATAACAAGAGATTACGAGATAAGAATAAATTAATATCAAGAACCAAAGTGCTTGATCATCCTCAAAATAAATTATTTTTCATCACAATTGGCTTAACTCAGGCCAATAAATCATTGTAATCACTTGAGAATACTCTGTTAGAAGTAAAATATACCATTATATAAGTAAAAATATACCATTTTATTAAAAAAAACAGTGATGACCTTCACATCTCCGAAGCGCCTTCATTTGGTCAAAAATTATTATCGCTGTATAACAGACCTCTTCGTACCGTATAATTATTGTTCGATTAATTTTTCTCTGAACCTTATAGATTCGAAGACATTTAAGTGCTAATAGTTATTGTTCCTGTACATATATCTATATTATATGTAAATAGTACAGTTAACAAATTTTCAAGTATATTTTAAAAGATAATATTTTAATAGGTTGACAGTTATGAAAAATACGTATTGGATTGTGAAAGGAAGGAGATGATGGAATTGGAGATGCAAGGTAATGATGCTGATCAAGATCTCGCGCAAACAGAGCAATGGAAGGAACGGAGAGAATGCCTGGAAATGTTAAAGAAAGAATTAAATAACGTTCGCAACGGTATCGACGATCCGCCAGACTGGGACTACTTTCTAGAAGAAGAGGAAACAGAAAAGGAGAAATCGAGTGTTGCAGAAAAGAAGGATCCGAAAATGACAGAAAAAGAGAATTCGAGTAATATAGAAAAAGGGGAGCTAAATATTACAGAAAAGGAAAAATCAAGTATTACAGAAATTCAGGAAGATGACATCTGTCTTAGCAAGCGCGACCCGGAAATTAACGCGAATCAGAGTATGACCAACCAAATAACCAGTTCAGAAAATAAAAAAGATAAATAATGCTACTCCGTACAATCGTTAATAATATTCATACTTATATTAAATTATATATTAAATTAAAGACATTTCAGTAATAAAAAGTAGAGAAAACGTCGTAGTCAAATAATTTAAGAAATGTGAAATATATCCTAGTTGTTTGTGTATCTTCTAATCAAATTAATATGTTAAACAAAAATTGCAGAAACAGCTAGCTGAGATGCTACCTAAATGAAGAAATATAGATTTTTTTTGTCGACAATTTTATTCTTTGACGTGACTTACTCTTTGATAATGATTTAAGTGATCCTGGTTATAAGTAACCCAGATCGCGAAGTACTAACTCAATAATTAATGTTAACTATTTTATTACCTATTTATGTATTTAACTTTCGTTAAGAACTATATTGTCAAACTATATTTAAACACAATTTTTGATATACGTATAAAATAATTATTGCAGCTGGTTCATACGAAGATCTGTCTTCTTTAAGGCATACTTGAATATATTTTCAGGTACCTATTATATTATTTGTATCTGCATAAATTTTATCAAATACATCTGTTTTTGCAATAATTAGTACATAAATAAAAGATCTCAAAAATCAATTTATTTTGAGACTTCTATTACAACAAAGACAGAAAAGATATAATGAAATCATATTCTTTTACGTATAGTAGCATAAAACACAGAAATATTTAATGTATAATTATTAAAAAAAAAAATATTAATAGTGTCAACGAAAAATATTAGTGTTTTTCGAAATTCTCTTTCTAAAAAAGATTTATAATAATATCAAATATAATATCTTATAATGATATAATATTTATTCCACTGCTGCAATTTATTTTGAACGTAAAATGCGTAGATCATCATAGATTAAAAAGTAGAAAATTATGCATTATGCTTTTATATTATCTTATAATTTAACTCAAACTATTTGCAAAACTTCTGCACAATATCTTTCATGTATGTATAATGAGTTATCCATTTTTCTAAACGTATACATAAAATGCATATTTGTACTTATACTATCTGAACTAAAAATTTTAATAAAAATATAAGATATATTTACAAAAATATACATTTACTTCAATGTGTTCATAATTAATTTTTTGTACATATCCCGTCATGTTTGTAATATTTTGTATATCACATTTTGACGTTTTGATGATCACATCTGTTGTGGATTTTTTGTATAATATTGTGGATGATAAAAATGACAACTAGTGAAAGTCATACATTGTATTTTCTTAATTTTTATTGAAAATTAAACTGTAAAAAAATGATAGCGTTGTATCACACATAATAATGTTTTATCTGTGTCATTTTTTATTTTTAGATAACAAAGGACTAAAATTTTGTTAAATATTATACGACAAAATGGATAATTATATTCATATACATGTGATGTGGCGATCTCTGAAAATTGTACATCTATAAATATGTTAACAAAGTTATTGACATTTTATATTTACTATAGATTTATAGAAATTTACAGAATTTGGTTGAATACGAGTTTGCAAACTATTTTTCTTATAATGCTCATACTTATTGAAAAAAACAATTTTAAGTAAAAGTTGTTTTTCAACTTTAGAGATATTTTGTGGATTGGCAATAATTATTTAATTTCGTTTCACGTTAAATTGTTTTGTGGACTATCCACAAACGAATAACAGAAATTGAAATTACATTACTATAACTACTTCAATTTAAGATATAAAATTAGAGAATAAAATATTATTTGTCAACAATTTTACGATCGCTATTTTATTGTTGAACGTTATATTAAAATAATATTAAATTACCTTTTAATCTTATATTTTAAAGTACACTATCGTTCACCCTAGGGATTTGGCCGCTTACATGTATAAACACGTCTTGAAATCTTGAAGTCCTGAAAGTGTTGAATCTCTTGACAGGCTTGAAACGCTTGAAACAAAACCCGTCTACGAGTTTCGTCTCATGGCAGCTGCGAGGGTGGTTTGTTCTTCCGTGTTTCTGTCAGGTGTAAAAAAACAAATTTGTATATTACATTTTCTCGTAAACGTTCTTTCAAAAGATTTACCTATATTTATCGAAAAATAAACAATTTCAGCGATTTTCAAAACTATATTATTCCAAAAATGTTCTGTGAAAATTTCAAGTTAATTTGATCAGAATTAAGGAAGTAATGCGAGTGAAGTGTGTTTTTGGAAGATTTGGAACAGATATAATTATATGACTTATATAGATGCCACTTCCTGCGTATATGTAAGTAATAAGTTCTATACAATTAACAAATATACGTATAGAGTTATGTAGAACCGCAATACTAAGGATAATAGTATTCTGCTTAAAGTTCACAAAATTGAGAAACGCTTACAGCGTGGTTTCCGCCACCAAAGAATTTTCTATTTTGTAGAATCTAGCTTCTTCAATCATTATATTCATAAATTGTCATTCTTTTTGAAGCTCAATTACGTCTAAGTAATTTTTATTTACCGTCTACCTCAATCAAATTCATCCATTATTTTGAAACACGAAATCTCTCCATGTTGGAACGATTTCGACGATACATGATTGATGCAAAGAATGTAGCGTATGGATATGGAATAGATTACTTCATGCAAATATAACAAATTGTATTTTATTTTAAAGTAAAGTTTAAATTTAAAACGCTTCTTTCTCAAAATCGGAAGTCAAACTACATCATATTAACTTGCTTCTCATAGATTTATTTTAAATATCTAAATATTTTTACTCTGATAATCTAGTGTCCGGTCATAGCTTTCTCTTTTCGTTGTCTTATTACACAGGTAAGAAACGAATTTTTGCTAAACCTGGATATTGTAATTTTATTATACGTTAATGTCTGAAAATTGGATAACAGATTTATTATGAGTATATTAGCTAGATATGCCTAAATTATTACATGCAGACGAAAAAGCTATAATAGTCATTGAAAAATACTAAAAGTTCAAAAGCAACGTTTTCAGGAAATGGCTAATATTTTCTTTTCGGTTACATTTTCCAGCGAAAAAATTATTACACAAAATTAAAAGTGTACTATACTGACTACCAAAACGTTTTCTGAATACGAAAAGCGCGCTAATATTTTAATTTCGTATGTAGTCAAAATCGTTTAACGAGGTACATATTATCCTCTGAAAATGTCATTTTTTGGATTTAAAATTACATTATTTTAAATCAAAAGATTTCTTACATGTTCCAGTACATTTCAAGTAAATACAGTGTAACTTTTATGTAATTATCTTGCTAATACTTAAGCTATTGCATATTTCCTTCGATATACTACCATTGGCAATAAGTTGATTAAACGTAATATTGGTAACTTAACTAAACGTAATATTATGAAGCTCCATAAAAACATGTCAGTTTTTTATGCGCAAGACACTACGGTATAAGTATAAAACAGATGACAAAGTTAAATTGGTTTATTATGAAGTAAATATACAAAAAATGACCAAGTTTTTCATTAATATTTCATAGAAGTCAGTGGATAAACTAAATGTTGCTTGGAACATTTAGCAAAATTATATACAGCGTGGCTCACCATATTTTGCCATCTAGATTTATGTTATTATTGTTACTCATAGCAAACAACGTTCCAGATGAAGTTGAATGGTTTTGAGAGGGACATGTGCTGGTGCTATATTTTTTTATAGGTGGACGTGTAAAAAATATATGCAGGTCATTCATGTTTTTTTAAATTGAATCATATATTTTTTATTGTATTAGCTGATACTCCTTCATCTAGATGGCAAAATATGGTGAGCCACCCTGTATATCAATCTGTATTCTATACAAATGGTTAGTTGTTTCATTTCTTGTTCGCAGAATTGTTTGATGTATAATGATATTAAACAGTAACTATTAGTAACTGTTATCACAAAACAATATGTAAATTAAAAACTCTCATTTATATATTACTTTTTGCAACATAACAATGCGTTAAGCAAAATGCAATGCGTTAAAAAATACAAATGCAGTCCTGGATTTAAAGCTTGTATTAGCACTAATGTTTATTAGAATATAAAATAGTAAATATTTTAACATCATTTCTCTCCTTTATTATAAATGTGAGTTTGAATATATGTAACGTACATTCAACAATAAATGTAAATATGAATAAGGCAAGAATACTTCATTCTCTCAGGTAAAGTGTGATACACAAAATGCTCACTAGGCGTCGAATTTTCTCGCTACTAAAAGTGCAGCGGGAGACTATATACCCTGAACGAGAATAAGAGTCAGTACTCTGGTTTCCCTTCAAATCACGTATAAATCTTTCGCCTTTTACTAAAGATTTCCGTGGCGGGGAATAATTGATGAGTCTTAACATCAATTTTTTTCTGTACCCAACGTAAGTTGGGTCATAATATAATACAAACATAAGTTAGAACCGTGTAAAGTTCTCTAAAGATTCTAATCTTTACTTAACGAAGTGTGTTTCCGTCGGGTACGCTCGTATTCGGATTTGTATTCGGTATTTTCGGTCGATTGCAATTATCGGAATAATATGGAGAAGGAAGGAATGATCAGAACCTGATTGGTAATAGTTAACGACTCTACCTTTGACTACCTTTGACTCTACCTTTGATTGTGACTGCAACGGTTGCTGATGCGAATAAATGCTGTGGCCGTGGTTGTCTCAGTCCTCTGAATCAGCTTCCTCGTAGTCTCCGTCCTCCGAACTTCGCGGTTGTGTCCGTTTGTGATGAATCTGGATCCGTGACACTGTCAGATCCAACCTAATCGGATTGAATTAAGCGTGGTTGTAATGTTCAAAAGTTTGTCATGCGCGCTATTCCACTGTTAAGTCTTATAGTACGACTGAATGTTTACATTGACTAATAGTACTTGATCTAATAATACTGTTTAAACAATTACAGAATCGGCTTTGAGAATCTTAATGATTCCGTCACTTAAAACTGAATGCTTTATTTATATTTATCGATTACTATCTGATTATGCAAAAATAGTGCTGCGAAATAAAGTTTAACCGCTTGCTGGAATAATGTGATATGTCTCTTGGCACTGATCATAAAAGTGATAATAACTATCAAATTTCTTAATCACCTAGTTTTTCATAAGCTTTATATAGCATACAAATTCGATAAGATGTGTGATTAAATAATATTTATATGTGTGAAAGTTAACATTTTTAGTTACATTTTGACCGAAAATTTGCGGGAATATTTAATTTGGTTTAACAAATATCATACAATAATTTACTACGTAAATATAGAACAACCTGAAAAATTGGCGTCGCTCCTTTTCTCTTCAAATTTTATGTATTCAAACGACTCTACGGAATTTAAACAACTTTTTCCACATTCGTTCCAAAACGATGTTCTAAGCGGAAACTTCCCCTTTATACCGGTGGCACATTTTTCATTTAAAGTATAATAAAACGGCGACAAGAAAGCGCACAGCAACTTTTAATATGTCGCTGTATTAAAGGGGAGATCACACTTTGTAAGATTAGTTTAAAGTGAAATTAAAAAACTGTAAAAATTTTTGGCTTTAAGGTTTCATTTACTCTTCACCATACCATATTCTTCCTATTCAAACTAAAAATACAATATTTACTTTCGTCAGTGAAAATAATATTCTTTCAATAACTTTAAAACTTTTTAATAAATTCTCTGGCGAACATCAGTTTTTTTTTTTAATTAATTAAAGATTTACTTCTTACCATTCATTTATTATACTCATTGATATTGATTTCGGTACGCACAATATAACTCTTCATTGTTAAGTTTGTGACTGATATTAATGTACACTTCTTCATTACTAATGTATGTATACTGTACACTTCTTCTTCGCCTAAGATTCATTGTTTCTAAATTCCATGATTGTTAGATCTCTAAATATGTATCCGATCATAGATCCGCAAATGCCAAAGTCCCATCCCGAAATTTTCAAATCCCCTAAAATCCTAAAGTTCAAATTAGTGTTAGGTTTCTTGTTCCCTTGGTTGCCACAATTTCCGTAGGGAAGCCAGATTTTATCTTGAATTTACAGCATGAGGATGTACACAATGGTACACGCTTAATGGTCAGAGATTTAATTAATTTAATGTCGGGTGTTCACTAATTTTAGAGACTGGTCATTCGACAATCCAGCACAGCGTTTGCCCTTACACCTTTGCCAAATGTAGTGAGACTCCTGATACGATTTGATCTGTATTTGTTTATTTATCTACATGTCTGTACCATAATATATGCCACAATTTTGAGTCGTTTTACTTGAAATTTTTAAAAGAGACTCGTAAAACACCCTAAACTTACTATCGGAATTATATTGGCGATCTAATGACAAGAATGTAAGAAAACAGGGAAAAATCCAGACCTATGTGATCTGCTCGAGTGGCTATCTTTTATTAATGAATGATTGACGGTCCGAGTAGAAAAAAGGCTTGAAATTAGAAGTTTCATTGAAGATGGTAAAAGAGTAGTTTTGTTAAAAATATATAAAAGTTTTAGTTATAAATACAAAGAACCTTTGTTTAAACGTTTTAAAAGTTCTTCAATCGTTTTTCATTAAATATTTAGTTAAATCCTGTAAGAAATTGTTGAATCGATAAAAAACCGTATTTTGGTATCGCTTTCGATAATTTTGATACATAGGTTCGACTAGAACCACGTTAAAATCTCTACATTTTATTCCTGTTCTATTTACATGTTTACGTTAGATACTCTAACGTTTAAATAAACAGACGAATTCGTATGAAGCATTTGATCTGTAGATCCACTCGTTTACCCTTCTCAGCAAATATACACCGGCGGTCGATAAAAGATTCCTGGATAAAAACGTATACCTATGCGGTTTGTGGTCGGGTTTCAGTCCCGTCCAGCGTGCGCCACTGTATGTAACCTGTTCCACGAGCGAAGGAATTAACCCTTTCGCTACGGTGATTTTTTCTGAGAAATGTGATTATGGTCTTATTTATTATGATAAAATGTCAGATATTGTTATTTATAAAAAATAAAGCTAAAGCCGTTTTGTATAGTTTTTTATCCTTCCTTTATGTACAAAGAATAACAAAAATGACAAATGTTATAACACACCGTCATAACTCTTTTCTATAAAAATGTTTAGTCGCTAGAAAAGAACTCTGTTGATAAAAAAGTGGGCACCTACAGACGCTCTCATTATCACAAACGCAAAATTTCTAAGCTCCTATAGGTGTCCACAGTAGCCAAGGGGTTAACTGAGCAGCATTTCCTTTCTTTTTGCATATGCACTCTATGTATATTCTGTGTTAATGTGCAGACGCAGTTGATGATATTGATGAGTCCGAAAGTATACGCATCCAGTGGATAAATGTTTTGCAACTTTGAGTGCTCGTTGAATCTAACATGTTTAAAACAAATTATAAAACTAATCGAAATAGCTGTTTTTAGTGGAAATGTAAACAGTTAACTATTTAAACACAGCAGTAAATATCGAGACAAACAGAGAGTGCAATAAAATGGTGTGTTACCTTCATACAGCTTTGACCTTTGCAAGGGAGGGTACAGCACTGTCAAACATGATTTCACAATTATACTATTCAAAACATATAGCATTATATTCGACAATTCAATAATTAATATGTTTTGAAAAACAGTTCAGTCTATATGTTTTACGAGTAACAATTAATTAAGAATACGTCATTCATTAGACGAGTGAAAGCATTTCCTATCAACAAAATATATATGCCCGAAACTTTTACAACTAAACTATTTTGTATAATTTCAGTTGAAAGCTTTAATTTAATATACATTGTTATATTATTAATGCGTCATCACATTCTGTAGATATAGTAACAAAAGTGAGTATAATATTGCTTCGATCTCTTAGAATTATCTATTACTAATATTCCTTAATTTTTCGCACTATGTACATGCAGATAGACATAGACTGTAGGTGAGCATCATTTTGGTAATTAACAAGTTCGGCAAGTCTCGTAATTAGGAAATGTAACTAGTGCGAAATGCTGCTTCCTTGGCAAGTACAACAGAGTCCCGTATAACGCGAGTTCTCACAATACAAGATTCTATAACGCTCCAAAAGATACATTGAAACTACTGTTTTTCTATAACACGATTCTTTATGCAACGTACTAAACAATGAAACATAAAAATTATCTACATTTAAGCATTAAGTCTGCTTTAGTGAAGGATGAAATTATTTTTTTCATCATATAAATTTACATAATTATCGTCTATATTAAATGACGATGTAATGATCATTTTAATTAAACTTCAATACACTAAAAAAATATGTAGAAAAAAAAATATAACAATAAATAGATTTGTTCAAACACATTAATGATATATTGTTTTCAACCAACAGAGCATACATATTTATATTTAAAACGTTTGTTAAACTATAGAACATACAAATTGTCGTAGTAATAATCATTTAAAACACGTAACTCCAAGTTAAATGCGTTGTGCAAGACGAATTTAAGTACTGTAAGATTTTCTACAAGGTTTATTACAGGGTATCTTACAGCTAGTGTAGGTCCCGAAAATGGAGCATAGCTGGTTCTGTACAAAACTTCCCTTTACAAAAATGGGATTTGAAGCTTTGTTTTAGAGTTATTAACAAAGAACACAGTCCAATCAGAGCACGAGGATTACGCGCGCTTAGATGCAAGAGCGATAGCTTCGAGCTGAGCGTGATCGTGAACAAGTATAATTATTAACAGAATATCGTTGCATCAAAATTAAATCAAACAACGAGTAAAATAATTAGGAATAAGATCATGTTATGCATTATTTACACAGAGAGGATAAAGCAATTTTTTGTTATTAACTTAAACCGAGTAAATCGAATTTGTTCGATACTCGTATTCGTTATTCGAAAGAAATAACGAATAAAATATCGAAAATTGTTTTTGTTTTTCGTTACAAAAATACAGAACAACAAATTCGCAAATTTAGAAGATAAAATCACTTCTCTATTCATTAGAAAAAATTTTAAATCTAATAATTAACAAATTTATTAACGCCTGTCTACTTTAAATTAAAAAAATATGTGAAAAAAACATTTGTTTAAACATAATCCTTCTACCGGACTTGACCTTCCGTAAAAAAAGAGATATGTTATAAGGAAACACCGAAATCTGAATAATTATTCATAAATAACTTGACCGAATTCTAATTTTTTTTTCGATGTTGAATACGGAACGCTGTCCTGAATTGTCAATTGCAACACGATGATATCTTCGATTCTATGCCGCAACGCAACAATTCCTCGAAAAACAATGTTTGACACTGGAATGAGAGAGAAAGACGAATTGAGGGGGCTACGCCGATTGTGTTACGATTGCTAGTTTAGGACAAAATGTTCCAAGTACGTTAACTGTAAAAAATACATGCTGAAGTTATTTTTGGATAATCGATTTTACATTCTCGCTTGTTTATCTGTCGTTATTACATTAGGAATTTATTTAACAGTATATTGCAACAACAAAATATTGCAATAAAAAGTGGTTATGAAAAGTGTCAGCGGAATAAAATTCATTGACCCGATTGTGATAACAGCTATCATGCGATTTGTATCTCTTTTTACGGAAAGTCAGGCCTCATAAAATAACCTAATCACAAGGACAGGTTTTCACTGAAGCAGGATTATTTTTAAACAATAGGTAAGTCTAATTTAAATTATTTCTACAAGTTTTTTCCATTTAAAGTAGATAGGTGTTCATAAATTTGTTAATTATTAGATTTAAAATCTTTTCTGATGAATAAAGAAGTTATTTTTCCGTCAAAATGTGCAAATTTGTTGCTTTGTATTTTTGTAACCGGAGACAAGAACAATTTTTGATATTTTATTCCTTATTTCTTCCGAATAACGAATACAAATATCGAACAAATTCGATTCACTCAGTTTAAGTTAATAATAAATAATTAGTTTACCTCCTATGTGTAAATAATGTATAACTCATTCTTATTTTTAATTGCTTTATTCGTTGTCTGATTTAATTTTGACATAATAATTTTCTGTTAGTAATTATACAGTTACGGTGAAGACATGCTTGTTCACGATCACGCTCAACTCGAAGCTGTCGCTTTCGTGTTTGGGCGCGTGCTATTGTCGCGCTCTGATTGGCCAGTGTTTTTCATTAATAATCCAAAAACTAAGCTTCAGTCAATATTTTGGAGAAGGAAGAGTTGTTCAATATCATCCTAGTTACAATTGAAATTATGCTCACCATTAGCCGAACAACTTGTATAAATGTATTATTGAAAGATTATGAGGATTATGGTGTACGATTTTTTCAATATTACGTATGAATATTTTACGACATTCACATTTTTTAAATATTAAACAATATTAAACAATTAATTTTAAACGATTAATTTTAATCTATTAAACAATATATGTTTATATAATTTTTTATTATCCTTGTTTATAGAATATGCTAGTAAAGTTAGACGGCAAGAGTAGAGTAATTTGAAGAAAAAAAATGAACTATTTTAATCTTTGATAGCTAAAGCATTTCTTGCCAAAAAGATTTATTGATCAATTGATTTCTGACCCTTTAAGGTGGATAAAAAATTAAAATATGTGATTTGGCTTTTCTACTGTATTTCTCTTTTTATTTGAGGTTTCCATTTATTCCCTAAAAATTTCGCCAAAACGGTAGTAATTTTTGTTTCGATTTAGTGTATAAATTGCAAGCACATAAAAGTTTCAATCGCTGACCTGCTTAATAACGACATCTAATTAATTTTTATTGATAATCGAGACTATTGATTATCAATAATCATCCTTTCAAATAAACTTAGTTCTGAAGTTCAAGAACTTATAACTTAATTCGTATGAAAACAAAAAATATACTAAATTATTATTAAAATAATGATGTTCATTTCAGTCACATTTCTGTATTAAAATTGTAGTATTAATTTGCTACCGAATTACCATAATAAAGATAAGTTTTTATTTACAAAATTAATTATAGCAATCTTGAATTATCAAATTTTGTCAGTTAGGTACAATCAAATTTCTAAAAGATTTTAAAGATCAGAAAATTACTCGAGTATTCAAAACTCACTTCTTTCCACTACTTAACTCTCTAACATTTATCAAATACTCCTCTAACAAAATAATAGTTCCATAGGAAAAACGAACTATTAACAGTCCTACGAGTTACAAAAAAGAGCAAACACTACTGTGAACACTTAGAATAGCATAAAATAGACGCGTCATAAATCATTTTAAACCTACAAGAAGAATAGAAGATGATTGCATAATATACATGTGTACGAGATCAAAAGAAAAAGGAAATAACTACCATAATTACATCAGAACCGGGACTCTAAAACATTCACAGCAATCTTAAGTCTAATTGTAAGAAAAGGAATAAACAACTTTGAGACGTTAAATGAGTCAAGAAACTTGTAGGTAATTTATTTAGAAAACTTGGTTCAAGATTTATTATATGACAACCAATTTGAAATTTGAACCACGTTGAACCTAATTTCTGGACATGCCATTTTCACCAAAAATGAATATGGTATTCGTATTCAATATGACAAAGCATATACTTGCTAAAAGTTTCGGGCAACGGTATAAATCTATCTGCTTAAATCATAAAATCTATGTAAAATTAATGGAATATACTATAATATTAAACAATTAAAATAAACACTAATAACTTTTAAACTCTTTATATTTGTAATTATAAAAGATGGGAAGAAGTATCAGATCAACACGACACACAATAACAGAATGTAATATAGAAAATGAAGAAAACTAGCACATAAAGCAATATTACAATTATTTTATTTTAATATTTGAGAATCTAAAATTTAATCGAGTGGCATCGAGGTATTAAAAGTGAGGACCAATTAGTGCAAGCAATTAATTACGAACTTAAGGAGCTGAAAAGTTACAATATGCCACTGAAGACACATGCTCTGAGAATAACTAAAGAGGCACAGCTAAGTATCTTACTACGTAGACGTCAGCAATTTTATAACTGAGAAACTGAAAATTTTTTTAATGAAAATTTAGCTGTATTTTTTTTATGCTGATAGCATTCACGTGTTGTGTAAACATTATTTATAAGCATAACACGCGTTTACGTCACTCGATAAAAGAATATTGTCATAACAGTAAAGGAACGTGGTGGATCTTCAAACTTGATTATATCTTTTTCTTATTTTTCTACACGTATCCATTTTACATGTTCTTCAAACTTTGTGAGTACAAGGATACCTTAGGAAATAATTGTCCAAACTGTTGAATTCCATTACACGTTTAAAAGTCGTTGAAATGTGTGATACCGTTAATATATCTAAATAAATACAAAAAATTATTATTGTTGCGTTATAATTCTTGTAGCTTTAGTAATTATTAGATGTAGATTGAATGAAATTTTTAAATACCAATTTTTAAAAAAAATTTTTAAATTCTTTAAATACCAATAAGAAAGGGTTGATAAAATGCTTATACATTTCGATGTTCTAAATACGTTGTTGTACAATGCGATAATAGATACATGCGAGATATGTACCTGCTAGTGACTGGCAGATACTTTATGGATTGAAAGTCAAGGTTACGCTCGAAGCAAACTTAAAAAGGAGCTACATTTGTTGGCACAGACCCAACTGGAGTAACGATTATTTTTGTTACTTGTAGGGCAGCAGTGGAGGTCGCTGCGCCATTCTAAACGTGTACTACATCTGTGAAGCGTATGTTGTTGAGGTATACCTTCATTCTGCTCTATGGATGATCGTGATCGAATTCGTTTTTTAACGACACTAGCTCTGAATAAATACTCGATTGTATAATAATTATATAGAAAAGGTCATGTGTCACCGATTTCAGTGAAAAGTCACTAACAGTATATTTCAAAAGAAATACTTATATTGTCATGGTCATCATTTTTAACTACCTACTTTCTATATAAACTGCTATTAGACTGTAATTTCTGAGATATTTATCAAATAAAAAATGTTTTAAATGTTTTAATTATTTACAAAAGGATATACTCTTTACTGATTTCAATAACGTTGAAATACGGAGCCAAGGTTAAAATTCTGAATAACTTTACATACATATGTAATCATCTCTCGACCTTAGATTTTCAAGTCCAGTTCAAGCCCTCATATTTTTGTCAGTAAAGATGCAAATGAATGTTTTAAAAATTGTTTATAATATAACATTTTTATATTATTTTTAAATATTTGTTTTTATGCTTATGAAAAAATATGCAGGTTTGAACTATACATAATTTATAGGTAAAAAATTTCAGTTAAATATGCAACATACAATAGTACGCGTAACACAGTACATTTTATTGCTGTATGTATACCCACTGTATCATTGATTTAATTTGTTTTAATATTTCTAATGTAATATATTCAAGTACAGTAACTTTAACATATCATCGTTCTTATTTAATCTTGTCATTTTTGATTAGATATTTATAATAATATTGTATATTTATACGCAATTTGAATAATATCAAAGAACAAGTACGTTATAGAAAATTTGTATGCCCAGTTCATCTTTTTCAAAATTTTCAAAGTCAGTGATGCTTTTTTTATAAATACGTGTATACCTTCGATTTACACAGAGTGGTTATAATTCAAGTATATTAAAAAATGTACCCAAAAGCGATCTTTGACTCTCACAATTAAATATAAAGTTACATCTCATTACAAAAAACTTGTTTGAAAAAAAAATATCAATGATCTTAAAAACTTTCAAAAATTACTTTCACACAAAAATATAAATATAAATATAATTATGTAGGTGGTTACGATTAAGTTTTTTAAAAACATAACATATGATGTCATTTAAAATGAATGTGTATTTGAAATTTAAAATATGTACCTACTGTGAACAAGAATGAAGTGTAGAGTTTTTAAAGTCTTTAACGGATCTAGTGATTTTGAAGTACCAAACGGTTAAACGTGTTTAAAACTATGATACAACCACGTTTATTTTTATGAACCTTGGATATATTGTAGTTTTTGAAAAAATATTCGATCGTATTTTTTTTAGCTGCCGACATTTATGTTAAGGGGGTAAAAATAGCTCCTAAAGTGGGGACAGTTGTCAGTGACGATCAACTATTGTCATCAGTGATGAATGCAGAGTTTCTAACATGAATATGTTACCGTGAAAGACCGAAACCGTAAAATGTCGACTTTCACCGATGAATGTCAACATATACCAAATACGTCAGTGAAAGATCGAATATTTTATTAAATCTTGTACAGTCGGATCTTCACCGGTGTATGTCAACAATCACATATAGATTAGGTTAGGTGTATGTCGACATTTACCGGTGTAAGTCAGAAATAAGGGTATTTAGCGAATATTTCGGACATACACCAAGCGATTATGTGAATGCTGACATTCACCGGTGAAAGTCGACATTCTCCAGATTTCGGTGTTTCACTACAATAAATACACTCAATTCTATGTGTCAAATCTTGTCGAGAATGATACCAAAACTCGGCTCTTTATCGATTCAACGACGCGACGATCGATGTTGATGACGACACGTTTCTATCGTAAGATCACCGCCAAAATTTATATTGCAAATTTAGGGTGTGCTTCTACCCTCAAAATTACAAATGTAGAGACTTAAACTTACAGCCTCCAGCGTGGTTCAGACAAATGAACAAAACGATCGAATCGCTGCAGGAACCTCACTACGTTCTACAAAATAATTTTCTTGTATAATCTTATCAAGCACATAAATTACAATATAGGAACAGCCAGCTTAGATGAATATCAACTTTGTATTAATCATAGGTGTAATTTCCAGAGTCGTAATCAGCACATTTACACAGTATTTCGCACATGAAACACTGTATTTGCTTTTCTCTTCCTTTGATGTTAACTCTTACACATGAAGTAAAAGCACGAGTATGCGTTTTAGTATTCCAACTACGTCAACCTTATTTCAAATTAGTAACATGTCATTGAAACCTAGAAGTTCATATCGCATTTCGTACTCTGGGAGTGTTTATAGAACTGATACATGAAGTTAATATGCAAATGAGTAGGTTGTATAATTTACGCTAAAGTTTTGATGTATTTCAACTATAATTGTAATGGTTGAATACTTGCTGAAAAACTTTTACAAATTAACGTTTTGTTCCTTTGTAGATCGAGTCGAAAATGTCAAATTTACCATTCGTACACAGATGTCATTGATTAGTAAGTTATTGGTCTTTGTACACATGCATATGTATAGTGTTACAAATTAGATAACGTTAGTTGATTGTAAGATATTTTGATGTTCCAAATTATCATCAATATTCTGAATATACCACACTTTTTCTAATTTAAGAACTTAAAGATTCAGAAGTCCAGAAATTTAGAAAATAGTAAAATGAAAATTTGTAAATTTAGAAAACAGTGATTTGAAAGTTTGTAAATTTAGAAATCCAGTTATTTGAAACTTTGGAGATTGGAAAATTGAAAAATTGAAAAATTTAGGAATTCAAATATTTAGAAGTTGGCTATCCATCAAAGCCTATAAATGCAGATCACGTTGCATATAGGTGCAATGCATCTTCACGGGCGCAGTTATTCATCGTTACTTAAAAGGTGTTTCGTGTTGTGGAAATTTTAACCTTGAACAGACCATCATTTGTGTCCAATTTGGACTGAAAGACCCATTAAAAGGATACAAAGAAAGTTGGTCAAAACACAGCGGTCACGAGATGCATGTCGCAGCGTTTACGATGCGGCATGTACTTATTAAAGAAACATTGCGTGAATATGCATTCCTTCATATCGGAAGCAATACCACATAATAACAGATTATCCATTCTTGCCTCTCATAACAATTTTCACACTATCGCATTTTCTGCACTTATATCACTAATAATATTTATTAAAATTCAAAAAAAAATTGTTACCACTGTGTTTAACATGTAAAGTATACTGCGGAGTAATTTGAATACCATGGGTTCTCAAAATGTGTTTCTTCTTTTGTAATGAATATCATGAGTTGTATTTGATGAATTGTTCTATTATTTACTTAAATTTTGATTATGTGTTTATGAACGAATTGTTTCGACAAATTATTTCTTAAAATTCCGGTATTATTTTAGCAAGTTTTCTGTAAATTAGACGTAAATCTACAAAAACCAATACCTCAAAAAATCAAAACAAATATCATCACAAGTACTCAGAGTCGCTTTCACCTGAGCAAACTTTGTGTTCATCGATGCGTCTTCTTCGAAATATAATGAGTTTTACTTCAAATACTGTTTCAAATGGTAAATAAAATAATATGTTATGTATAAAGAATCATCTTTATAATTTTTTTCGATATTTAATCCTATTGAATGTGCATTCCTATTGAATGTGAATTTATCTTGATTGCATAGAACACAAGAAACCAAAGAGAATTCTTCCTTTCTTACCTACCAGTATTTCAATGCAACAACCGATTGTGTTAACAATCTCAGGAAAAACTATGAAACAAAAAGAGGAATGGATGTAATTGATTCAATTGAACGAAATACAATCAGTAAAACACTGAATATTGAGACAATTTGTATCTGTGTCCTCGTATGTACAGGATAGAAAAAATAATACTCTTTTTTTAGAAAATTATTACATTGATGTTTTTTTCTCCTTATACGATTAGCGCGAGAGATTGTAGAAAAGCGAGCGGTAATTAATAACAATGAATTATGAAAATTCTATTTAATAACCATTTAATAATGAGTTGTTTGTTTCGAAAGTAAGACAAATCCATTTTCTGTCATTGCGAGATATTTAAGGATTTACATTTGAATAAATTTAAAAATTTTGTTATGCGCTAGTAGACAAATTTTTTGAAATTTGTGGTGATAAATAAATGTATGTTGATTATTCAATAGTGCTTAAAGTATTAACTAAAAAATTTTAAATTTTATGAACGTATTTATTAAAAACTGAACACGAACTCACTTGAAAATTGATACATTTACTAATATAAATGGATATTAGTAATAATACCTACAATCTCAATGTTTACTTCCAATGTTACTTCCAATATTTAAAAATTTGCAGTTTTTCACAGTGTTGTTTATGTTTTATACTCCTGTTATCGATTGGCATAGAGGCTTTTTCCTTTGATAAAGATAAAAAATGACTTGCTTGAAACTCCATTTATTTTTTTGTCAAAATTACATGCCTCCTAAAACATTTTCAACGGAGTTGGCGTCGTACTGTTAAAGAGGCAGCGCCAATGTTTTGGACTACATAGCCTTGCAAGATTTTGCAGTCTGGGAGAAAAGAATCACTTCCTACATAATTTCGTATGTTGAATCTAAAATTTAGAATTACTTTATCGTATCAAGATTTTGAAATATGCAGATTTCAAGTCAAGAAGTCTGTCTTTATGTTACTTTTATCAACATTGGATATTCGTTTGCATATAAAGCCATTGGAATTAACGTATTTTCAAAGTGCAATATTTGCGGAAGCATAAATTGTTCAAAAACATTCAATAATGAATTTTAAAGACTAATATTATTATTATTATAATAACAATAAATTTATTTTTTCTTATTTCTATTCTATTATAATAATAATAATAATTACTCTTAGTGAAAACATATTTACATACGTTACTGAAAATATCTCATGTATGTGTTACATATGCTTTTACATAAATTCTGATTTTTTTTTTACCATTCATCAGTAGCTACGTGTTTAATATTTATTCAGTGAAATTACATTTATATGGACCGGTCGGTGACAAGATAGTTAGCATAACTGAATATTCACGTAATAAAAGTTTATTAACCCTTTCATCGTTGTTCAATCATATGTATAATAGGAATTTATGTTCACATAATCGGTATTGATCATAATAATATATGTATTGCATTCAGCTTTTCTTGTGGCATTCCTTCTTAACGCATATGTCATTTATTTCTACAAAAAGTAAATGTTTGAAAATCTTATATAAATATGTGTTCGTACAATTGGGTTCGGTGCTCCATGATAGTTCAGATAATGAGAATTGACCTATGTTTTACTGCACTTAACTGAAAAACAAATTGTATGCTAAACTTGTTTAAACTATTAAAATTTCTATGACTGACGACAGATTTTCTCTGCCAAAATGGACTGTTTTATAACTAAGAGGATTTAAATCGGGGTTGGAGGGTAGCCAATAAACTTGGGTCTGATAAAGCCGGGTGCATTCCGTTTTAACCGCACTTGGTATTATCTGCTTTCTGAGTACTTGTTAATTCTTGTGGGAGTATTTGATAGTCATTATTAAACATTGTTCACTGTGTCAACAATCTTGCAGGTACTATTTTTAGTGTATTATTTCTTGATATACTTTAGCACTTGTTTTAATATTGTTTTCTATAGAAATATACTTCAGTGACCATCAAAACGTGCTATGGAACTAACGTAAAGAATTAAGGGTGTGGGAGAGGGGAAGAACAATAAGGCACTTTGGGTCAACAAGAATTTTTTAATTTTCACAGAGGAAAGGAATGAAATGTGCATCAAGTTTCATTAGGCGAAAATACATGTAAAAATATTAAGTATTTATCTCGAGGTTTTATAAAAAATTTTTGCCTTCTATAAAAAAGTTTGAAAATATAATTGTTTAAGGTTGAAATTACAAAACATATATTTGTTTTAATTTTTCTTGATAAGAAATAATCAAAATACGCTATGGAAAACTAATTCCAGGTTATTTTTTATTTCCTGTTATATGAAAAAAAAGTATAAAACTAACTAAAGTAATAATATTATAACTAACAAAAGTAATGTAAAACAAATTACTTTGGTCTAATATATTTTTTAACGTAATCAGTGATTTAGAAGTTAGTTGGAGAAACCAATTTTAGGAGTATTTGGTAAAAATCAGTGGCAGCTACCAAATTAAAAATTCATACACTGGTTTAGGAATAGAACTTAATAACAGACTGTAATGCATGTATATGAAATGAATCTTAAAGGAAGAATTACACTATTTTATTTTTAATACTAAATGGATATTCAATATTTTGCCACGATTTGAATGAATAAAAGAGCAAATTAAAGAACCGATTAAGTCATCAATCAATTTACAGGTTTTTAAATAGAGATAATTGCGGTCAAGGTGGAAATTCTGAGAGTAAGGTGAGACAAATTTTTCGTGCCAAGGAAACTTGCAGGTATAAAGAAAAGTATTACATTATATAAAAGAAATATAAGATAAGTAAAACAACGACTACTTGCAGGTTATATTGAAGATCAATAATGTGCGCAAAAAGTAAATATTAATGAAGAAACTGCATAATGTGTGTAATGCATAAGTGCAATACAGTAGTTTATTGCAATTACAGAATATATTTTGCAAACTGCAAAAGCATTTATTATTCAATCAGGATACTTAACAGAAAAATAATTATACAAATAACTAGGAATGTATGTATTAGGGTGTTATACTACAAAGAATGAAATCTCCCTTGGACCTAAAACGTCGGTACCTTATTTGATATGATAATAAGACCGGACAAATTGAATAAAAAAATAATTACATTTAGTGTTAAATAAGACAAATGATTATATTTTTACAAAATTTCATGAGTAGTAAAGTAACAACAAATTCATAATAAGAAAGTTATGCGAGAGAAACACTTTTATAATTTTTTATATAAAATATAATCATTTTTTTCTTTTTTTTGTAACTTCAACTTGTTTATCCTTTTCCGCATGTTATAGTCGTAAATGATTAAACCTTAATTGTAACATTAAATATTATACTTTGCGATCATCGAAACTTTGTGTTTAATTTTAAAAAGAGCTATTTCAAGCTTATAAATTAGTTTGCAGTAGTCAACAAACTTGCAAACAATTTTGTTATTTGTAATAAAATTAATAATATTCATATAAACTATAATCAACTTTGCATGACGACATTTTTATAGTGTTTTAGAACTTGTTGCACAGTGATCGATTTTTACTTTTCTTTTAGGGACAAAGATTAACATTGTTTAAAATTGTATAAATAGGCAAAATTAATTAACACATAATTAAGTCAAACAATAAGACAAAATACTTATGCGCATTATTTGCATCCAGTAGTGATTTAATATCAGTAGTGACTTAATTATCATCAATATTGTAACCGGTTTTTTTACAGCCGATGCAATGAAACTTATTATTACAGAATCTGATGGTATGTAAAGTGTGTGGAATAAATTTGTAAAATACATTTAGGTATCACTACATAAACAAGTATTCCGATCTATTCAATTGTATCGTTCTGTGTTTGTATAATATAACAAAAATATGCAATATTAAATATCCCCTTAAATATCTACCAATGTATCTGAAAAATAGTAACTACAGTTCCTACACATTAACAATTAATGTTTATTTTTCTAAAAGATTTCTTCGGTCAAAAATTCATAACCTTTTTTGTGTTTTCTGTAATAAAGTTTGGATATACTTCCGAAAGAACCCCATCGAACTGAGTGCTGAAATAGTGTGCACATATACAATTTTTCATGAGAATTTCATACCCGTTTTAAAATTAACGGGACTCTTACGGTTCGTGAGATATTCGTATTTTAATGTTTTTGAATTTCTTATATAATTGTTCATGAAAACACTAATGTAAAAGTGAAATACACATATCAAACATTGATCTAACTTAACCTACCTTAACCTAACGTCATTAACATGCTGAGCGCAACGCTGATTTTGCTGTTTTCCATTTAGCCGGCTATGGAGGAATAACTTTACAGCGAGTGCGATATCTGTAATGAGGAAAATAAACGGAGGAATACTTTGGTTTACTTTATCTTGAATTCGAACTAGAACAATGATGCTGCTACAAGTAAAACTGTATACACACTTCAAAAGACAGGAGGAAAGATGCATAAAAGATACCCAACGTGTTAATATTGCAATGAACTTGAAACATGAATATCTCGCGAACCGTAAGAGACTCGTTGATTTTGAGAACGGATATAGAATTCTCGTGAAGTTGTATATGCACACAAAATTTCAGCATTCAATTCGATGAGAGTCATTCGGAAATACAGCGTAAAGTTTTAGCAATTGAACGCGCAGTTGGATTGTTTAATGACATACATCGTTGCTCTATATGTAAATATGCTCTATACGTAAAGAGTGACTAATTGTAAGTTGTGAGTCCTTAGATGTCCTCATGACCATGTTTGCCTTCGGTGACCTTTGAGAAATTCTGCGGACACAAACTCGTCAAGTTATGCCTTCGCCTACATGGCTGTGTAACCCTCGCCTTAACATCGTGACCAATAGCAATTAATTAAAATTTCTTCCCACCAAGCTGAGGATGTTGATGCTGCGTCCCTCTCTTGCGCACAGGTTTTCCTCCTGGTAAATTTTGTAAAAACATAAGAAGAATAAAGTGTGCGATCCTGAACTCCTAATCGAATAAATCTTAATAATTATACATATGGGAATAATATATTTCGTTGTAAATTAACCTGGCTAATTTTAAGTCCTCAACATCGGCGTTAAACTTAGGATATAACGTTAAAAGTTTTCAATTATTTGCATAATTTTGTTCTTAATAGAATGATACATACAATGCTTATTAGTTATAATTAGGAGACACCAATAAATTAAATTAAAAAGTATTAAAGTAATTAAAAGTCGTGACTCTTTAAGAATAATCACCAAGCGAAATTATGTTTCGTGGTTCACTTTTCAAATTATGATACGTTCAAATCGGTGCGTTTCGCTTGCTAAACATCTCTATTATCTCATCCTACGAAAATACAATTTTTACCTTAAGTAAAATATAAATCGATGCTCTTTCATTCGCAATATTCACTTGCCTATTATGTTAAATTGCTTAAATTTCATTTTTGAAAGAAATAAGATAAATAATTTTTATTGTGTACATTAAAATCACCGTATTTTTGAAAATAACAATTATTTGAAATTCGTAAATGTATTAAGAAATTGTCGAACGCGCGATATATTGTGTAGGATTCAACTGCAAAATTACAAGTGAAATGCAATGGCGTGGGCACAGAAATAAAGAATCTACCCATTTGAAAAATTTGATATTTTCATACTCCCAAATTTCCAACTTTTCCAACTTGCCACGTTTCAAAATTTCTCGTGTTACGAAATTTTTCAATTTCCGAATTTTAAAATACAGAAGTCCAAACTTTTTTTTTTAATTTTTAATTTATCAAATTCTAAAGTGTTAAAATTTTCGAATTTTCAAATGTGTGTTTTCAGATTCGTAAATTTTTAAACTTACTACATCTCAAATTTACCAATCGTTAATTTAAAAAATTTTTAACTTTTCAAATGATCAGATTTTGAAATTTATGGATTTTTGCATTGTCAATTTTTAAATTTCATTATGTCAAAATGTTCAAACCTTCAAATTCCTGAAATGTCGAAATGTTCAAATTCTTATATCTTCAAATAATTTAAGTTTTCAATTTAAAAAAGACAAATTTCTAAATTCGTTAAATTCCCAAATTTCTAAATTTCAAAATTACCATAACTAAAGAATTGTACTGTCTAAATTTTCAGAATACCACGTTTTCATTTTTCAAACAGTAAGCGATTGATAGCGATTATATGTTTGTGGACATTTAAACCGACATATAGGTATAGTTCGGTATCAAAATGTTGTATAAACGAAAACATAAATTTCCAAAGTATTTTATTTAAAAACAATATTGTTATTAATTAAAAACTTATTAATCTATCAATGAAATCATGTGAGACTATCTAATATATATTTATATAAAATTTATAGTATTTAACAGTACACAAATACGTAAATTTTCCTGCAAAACTTAAAATGTGCCAAAATGAGGTAAACCTATAATATTGTACCGCATATATCATTCCAAGATTTTTATACTATAAAAATAAATGTTACCGTGCTTACAAACAACTAAAATGTTGATCATTTCAATAGCAATTTTGTGCAGTGAACCACTTGCTACTCGCGGCCCTGCGTTTATAGTACAAACATCGATCTGCTACGATATTTCGAAGGTTTTCGTGAATGTTCCACGAGGTGGTGCTACCAGCGCAGCACGGCATACGGTTAGGTAGTTTAATGTCGGGAGGGCGCTGCTTGCGATCGAGTGTACAGGGATTTTGCGAACGAAATTGGCCCTCGGTCGCGAATCTAACTGATTACATTTTCATCGTGTAACGCGAGAAATGGCCCGAAAAAAGTGATTCACTGGTTCGACGACGATGCCGTCCAAGAAACGAGGTTCTATGTTCATCTAAGGATCGTCCATGTACACTCTCATCGCTGACCTGGAGACCGGCAATAGAAGCCATGCCGCAGCACAACCCTCCACAGAAAACCCTGATGATAATGACAGTGATGAATCATCATCGTCTTGTCAGCTAGGGAATAGCAACAACAAGTAAGTAAGTAGATGAGCATTGTGTTTCAGGTGAAACGTATAACTATTTAAACTTCACCGCTTTCACTACCTGGGGAATTCTACCATGAACGGTGTTTTCTTTACCTGCACCTACAAATTATTGTGTGATTGTTCAGTCGCACAAAGTGCCTCGTTCATTACTGTGTCGTGATTAACGTTAAAATCCCGCATTCATGCGAATGGCCGTGTGTTTGGTTAAGTTATAATTACTAGGCACATTTATTGCGCGGTATAACCGTGTAGTACGATTATTTGGAATTTCGGTAACAATACAGCAACTAGTAAAATGAAAAGTGAAAAAATGTGACGGACAAGTGATTCTGTGATTTCGTAAAAAATGACTGACGTATGTTTTTCATGCAAACTTGCAGCGCTCGATAACACAGATTGACAAACTATACTTCTCGCGTGCACTATTGTATAGCTATGTATATCGTTCACGTAAGCACGTTGCATAGAGAAAGTTTTTCTGTAAAGCTTGGTCATTCTGAAATGTTTCTCGAGCAGATACGGTTGGCATTTTGTCCCTCCTGTCAGGTGACTGAGGCCGACGAAGGTCATCGACCACTAAAGTGTGAACGAAGATGACGTCATTGATTATAGACTCTACCGGGTAGTTTATTTTTGTACCTGTATATGGGAGGTGCATCGTACCATGTAGCCGTGGCCTTTAATCGTGATACATTTCGTCAAAGCTACCGCGTCATATGCGTACATAGTGTTTCATATAACGCACGATTTTTCGAGCATCTATAACTGTATGATGGAAATAGGTGTTATCTGTATTGGAAATGGATTAAAAATAATGATACGTCGTTATAATTAAAATGTACTTTAGAACTAGGAGGGTTTATATCGTTTGAATGATGAACTGAAAATGCAGAGTGCGCTTGGAGAAAATCTGGTGCCCAGGTTGCAACGTGTTTATTATTTCGTCCTATATGATTAAATAGACAAGGGATCATCAGCTTCATGGTGTCCTGACTATTCCTCCAATCAACTGCTTAAACAGTGTTTCTCAACACGATTCATTTTTGCACCTAATACATTTATTTCAGAATAATCTAATTATCTGTTTAATTAACCAGTAACAAGTACAATCTTAATTTTATTCATACTAAGCGATATCCAACGTGCAGTTACAATAATAATTTTGAAAGTCGTTCATTTTCTGAGAGATACAAAGGTCATCTTGGGTTTTTAAAATGAAAATCTTAAAATGAAAATATACGTTTATTTACGTGAGTTTACTAGAACATGTTACCTGAAAGGGAATTAACGTGATGAGAATTTTAAAATCTTACGAACTGTTAATTTTTTTAGAATCATATTTTAATACTGTTAAAATGATTTTGGCAAAAAGTTGTTCTATGTAAAAAAATACAATTAAATTAAAAAAGGTGAAATTTAAAAAAACGTGGAAATTTTTATTAGTTTTTCTTTATGTAAAATCGTATGGATAGTTTTCTTTACTGAAGCCGATAATTTGGCACATTCTCCATCCAAAAATATTAGAGCATAATATGAAGAAAATAAATTGCACGGATTCACTAAAATAGGTAGCCCTGTATGTCGTAATCCGAATGTTTAGGATCGGTTAGAGTTACGTTGAAGTAGGTTTGTATTAAGCTTACGATTGTATTAAGCTTCCTTAGATTGAGTTTGGTTTATAGTTTGTAATTAAATGGGTTTGAATTTCATTTGGGTTAGCCTTATTGCTGCAATTAATTGCTGGTCAGCTACCTCGTAAAGACCGAAATAATAAATATAGCTTAAACATAATACAAATAAACAGAAACTGCACATTTAATGGTTATTTAGTTTATTATTGGTTCAATATTATGACCTAACGTGCTCGAAACTACTTTCTTTATTTACTATTCAATCCATATCTTAGCTAAGTCTAATCTAACTGAGTTCTATTTTATGATCTGCACACTTTTAACGTTTCTTAGCATTTATCTCATCATTTTTATTGTTTCCCAAAAAAGTTTGAAATTCCTAAATTTTCAAAATTGCCAGACTTTTCTGTATAGCTTTGTCTATTTAGACTTTTCTATTTAATTTGTTAAAGTTTAAGGAAATGCTTTAACTGTTTTTTCAAAGTTTGTTAAGATTTTTGAATTTGGTTAAAATCTCTTACATCTCTCTGGTTTCTGCGATTATGAAGTACAATGGGAATATTACTTCAGTGATTATATAACTTTGCTGAAAAGAGTGCACCTCATCGATTTGAATAACCGTATTAGAAGCAATATTATTAGTCATTTTTCTATATACAAATAAATGCCGTTTATCCTTCCTTTCAAAGATATACGAAACAAATATCAATAATATTAGGTTGTCCGGAAAGTTCTTTTCGTTTTTTTAATAGGTGTTAAGTTTAAAATATTTTGCGTTCAGTGTATAACTCTTAAATAATATATAATCCGTTCTGTTCTATCACTTTCTGCCATCTTTCTAGCAGCCTCATAATGCCACTTTTCCAAAATTTTCTGTTAAAATATTCTTCAAGAGCATTTTTTATTTCATTAACTGATGTTAATTTTTTATTGCGAAGAAAAGTTTTTAGGGAAAGGAACAAATTATAATCCGATCGTGCAATGCGTGGAGAGTATGAGGGATATTGTAGAACATCCCAATCGAAGTCTAAAAGTTTTTTTCGCACAGGTAAAGAAATGTGTGGCCCCGCGTTGCAAGGGCGGAACACGACACCACATCTATTCACCAATTCCGGACGATTTTTGATTATAGTTTCCTTAAGTTTTTCTAGTTGCATGTAATATTTCTCGCTATTAATTGTTTCCCTGTGGTTTTCATGGAGGTAGACTTTGATAAGACGAGTATCAGTGGTGGATGGACGGCCGCTACGAACTTCGTCATTAAGATTGAAATTTTCGACTTTAAATCTTCTGAACCAATTACAGACGGTTTGATCAGTCATAGAATGGTCCCCATAAACATCGCAAACCTCCTTTGCAGTATTTTCAGGTGTAACGCCTCTTTTAAAACAGTAAAACATGACATGAAATGTATCTTTTAATCTTCCACCTTCACAACACAAAAAATACGGGATTCAATTTCTACTGATGCTGAAAACAGTCCTCTTGTAATGCCACAAAATGACTGGCAATTAATGGTTGAGTGATCTGGATGTTTACTTAAGCACAATAGTGTAAAACCTTGAGCGACAAACGCGAAAAGAACTTTGCGGACAACCTAATATATACATTTTGATTGGTATGTTTTATTAATATATTACGTTCACTATAATATCAATTGTTCATTTTTTCGAAACATCAAAATTCTATAAAACTACATTTTGATTGTATACTCACGGGTACAAATGAGCAGGCCAAATCGTTTCAGATACAACACATTAACAGAGAATAAAATTTTTTTAAACTGGACCAAAACCCCTATGGAAAATTGTCGAAAGTGGAGAAAGGTAGCTAACTGTAGACCTGGGGAATGGAGAGCTCTCCAGGGGGCGCAAGCAAGTATTTCTGGTATAGTATACTCTAGTACACAACATTTCAATGTAACATTTTCTGTTATCGTACATCCACTGCGAAATGAATGATATATTCAATCAGAACGATATGTTAAAATGTAGTATACTTGAGTATATTACATTACAAATATTAAAAAAATTATACTAGTAGTAAATACATAATAATAAAATATGTTGTGCCGTATATTGCAAATTTAACTGAAGTATTTTTGCGAGCTTGTATCTTAGAAACTGAGGTCGAGAGATAATTACATACGTCAGCAAAGTTATTCAGACATTGACAATATATGTATGTATTTCAAGGTAATGCCCTTTTATAAATGATTTTATAAAGAAAACTGTTTCAGAAAGATATTTTGGACAACATATTTGAAGGTATTGAAATCGATGAAGTATGCTCTCTTTTATATGTATAGTACTTTTATTTTGAACAAAACTTACTAAATATGTACACAATATTTTGTTATATTTATTATGTTACTTATAATTCCAAATAATTAATACGAGTAAAGAATTAAAAATATTCTTAAACATAGGGGATCCAGTAGTACACATTGCCAAATTTAATAATAAAACAAAGTAACTTAATATGTATATAAAATTCAATCGTTAACTCATCCTGTGCTGTGTTGCTTATACATGTATATGTATATGTATTTCCACACAATTACTTTTGTTAAAAAACGTGCGAATTAGTAGGTAGGAAGATATGAAATCTTTAAATATCGAAATCAAGTATTAATTTTGTTCGTTACCATTAAAATAAATAAAATTCATTATAAAAAAGAGGTAGTTATATTATTCAAAAATTCCCTTGTCCGACCACTTTTGTATCCATGTTAATACTAATGCGAGAAGGTTTCACTGTATACATAGATGATAATGTTCTGAATCATGAATGTAGTAGATGGTTGCCAAATTCTAGTATTGACAAACATTGTTATGCGAATACTACTGTCAATCTTTGCTAATATTGAATTTCCAACTTGATGTTAAGCAAAGTTGAGAAACGCAGAAAAATTACGCGTTAATTATTATTAGCTTTAAATATAGGGCTAATGAAGAGGCATTCTATGTATTTTATTCAAAATAATGAAATTCAACAAAATTCAACATATTTCTATATTTGAGCATAAGAGATGTAGTATTATACTATAAGTAATGAAGTTACACTTAAAGTTTCTTAAATACGTATTAAATAAATAAATTACACTTAAACACTTATAAAAAAGAACAAGTATTTAATAATGTGCCTTCTTAAGTTATAAAGCTTTTGTATGAACGATTTGTTCTCATAACACATTCATTTGAAATTATTCAGAGCGTATAAGTTTATTGAACGCTCTATATCAATTATGTATTCATTCGAAAAATCTATAACAAATATCACTGTACTCAAAGAGCCTACATTATTAAGAAATAAACGACATTTGACGAAATATGAAGTAATATATCGAATAAGATATTTCTCGATAAAATAAAATCCAATTTGTAAATTGAAATGTAGCATGGAATGAGTTTATTGAAGTACAAGACAATGGATTCCAGTCATACGATGGACAATGATAGCGTTTTAAATTGAATCATAATGCAAAATTATAAATTATTATAATTACATAACATTGTAAAAAAATATTCTATATTACAATAGCGGGTTACAATAATATTGTTAACACGATTTGTGGAGTTATTGGAATTTACAAATTGATATTGGAGGCATATTCTTGAGATTATTAAAAATTTTGGCACTGACTGTGTAATTAATACCGATCAAACTGGCTGTGAATATAGAATTACGAGTAATTGTACCCTCTCGAGCATGAAAAATGTTATTAACCACAGCTGGCAATTTAAAAAATCTATTTAATTCATATGCACCACAATACTATTTAATATTGATCGCTATATTGAAATATAGAAATAAAGTTCAAAGCTAAATTTCTCAGACAAATTTTTTCTCAGAATTATTGTTATTTTGTTACTATTATCATTTAGTTAGACCACGAATAATTGCAATAATACTTGCATTCATAGTCATTGACTGGTTTTCATATAAATAACATATCTGAAAACGAGAAACAAAAATTCTAGAAAATGGCTTCCACAGCTATTTTTTATTATAATTTGACACTAGTATTGTTATCGAAGATTTTGGTTCGTTTATAGAAGATCCCCGTACACAAAAAAACGGATGATCTTGTTATTTGAATGTATCCGTTGTATTTGTTGTATCTGAAAAATTGCAACCGAAAACATATGACGAGTGTAGATAATACGATTCTTATGTTGAAAGTAAGTAATTTCTATATGTAGTCTATTCATAAGCTGGCTAGACGTCAGTAGAATAACATCAATCAAATTTCCCAGGCCAACGGAGTATGTATTCCGACTTGTACTGTATCGATGATACCATACAAATGTATATCCCTCCGCCAGCTTTGCATCGTATACTTTTATCGATAAGTGAGGAATTACTTACGACTTACGTCATGTACAGAACTGACCCGCTCTATTGATAGACAGTAAGGAACTGACCTTCGAGGAAAATATTATACTAGCAGACAAATAAGCTAAATAGAAATGTATATAAATTTATGATATCTATAATTAAAAATATTCCGGTATACGTGTGTACATATTTTTCTTCCTGCAATTGTACTTTATTTGTCGATATACGTAAAATTTTATTTTATTTTCTCGTCAAATACAAATGGTATTTTGTACTGTTAACAAAAAATATTTTTACTGTAAACCAAGTAGCATTTCCTAAAATCTTGAAACATAACTGCTTTATCTTAAAGCAATATATTCTTAGATCAATTTTCGTGTATTTTTAAATATAATTTTCTATAATAGAGTTTTGGATTTTCATGTCGATCATCATGTAGTTCCTTCTTGTTTTTACGAATAGAAATAACAGAAGAAAAATTTCAATCTGTGCTGGCAGTAAATTATGACACACTACCGTCACGCCATCTACAAGCGTGAAAATAACTTCACGTTAAAGAACTAAAGTATCTCGCGATGTTTTAATATCGATTATCTTTAATATCAGCGAGTGTTGGCACCTTTTCCTTTTGAGCTCGAGTAAGTTTCCACCTAAGCTACTATCCTACAAATGTATGTAAAAATCCCAGAGTTTCATCTCATGCTCCCTTCTTATCAGCTTACAAACTATTGCTTTTCGAATAAATTGACCATAACACTTAAAAGTTTTTTAAATAATGTTAACTTTGTCATTCATAAGTCAGTGTATTTTCTCATATTTTGAATATTAATCAAACGGTAGTTCACGTTCTCCGTAATCAAGATACTAATCAGAACATTGAGTATTTACGTTTCCTATTAGTTGATTTGATCGAGCAGTAGCTATAATGGGTTAGTTAGTGCTGCTGTCTTGTGAATATATAAACAACTACTGACAATATCATTTGCAACTCCAGTTCATTTTTAACGTTCGAGAAAATAATATTAATCGATTGTAATCATTTTTGGAAATCAATAAATAGGCTATTCAAAATTCATTGATAATTTTTATGCTATTGTTTTAAAACAGTTTTTTAAGATAAAATTTACTAGATATTTTGGTGGTTATTTTTTGTGACTTAAACAAGTGCTTTTTGTGTATTAGGTAATTTCAACATTAACATTCCAAAAGAAATTCTAATGTGTAACACTTAATAATTTGATTTAATAAAAGTGATGAGAAGTATTATTCTTTAACTTTATCTTTGAAAATACAAATTTTTAAACTTTAGTCCGTGGATCCCTGGGTGTTATAGTCTGAAATTTACAAACTTCTAATAAAAAAAATTAGAAGTCGTAATGTTTGATAGTACCTAGAAATATGTAAATTTAGTGATTTGAAAATTTTGAAATTTATATAATTTAGAAATTCTCTAATCAGAAATTGGTAAATTCTGGAATTTGGAGATTTAAAAAATAAACAAATTTGAGAACCTAAAATTTCGAAGCTTGGACATTTCAATATTATCAAATTTGAATATTTGTAGATTATAAAGTTTCTGTAATAATCTGCAAATTTAAAAACTGGAAAATTTGAATACTTTAAATTCTAGGCTATCCAACCATTCTGGTTTATTTAATTATTCTTGGAATTTTAAAAAATTATTCTTACGCCACTTGTGCGAATGTTCTATGAGTAATTACTTATAATTTAAAAATAAAATATAACAAAATTTTTCTAACAATTTCTGTAATTTAATACAATACATCTACGATTCCATTTAGATGAATTCTATAAATCGAGTGCTGAAGATTTCACAAAAGTAGTAAAAGTCCTGGAACGATTTCATCTGCATTTGTTCGTTCGTTTGTTTGTTTATATTAAGTGACAGCCGCAATTTTGTATCTATTGATTTGAAATATTGAGGGTACCCTCATGAGATATTTTAAAATTCGTTGTATAGATTTGGGCAGCGATACAATAACGAAAACCTGTTTTGGTATTTTTTCGATCACTTTTAACAAATAGAATCGATTGGAATTACATTAGAAGCCCTATAATTCGTCGTTGACATCAATACTTAATCGTCACTGACGTCAGTCGTCGTGAAATTAACAATAATCGTGTTAGGTAACACTTTCGATAGTTTCTGACACATTTAATCCTTTGGAACGACTTTAAAACCTCTACATCTCATTCTTGTTCTACCTATACGTTTGCAATAGGTACACTAAATTTGAAATACGCATTTGAATTCGTGTAAGGCACTCGGTCTGTAAACCCACTAATATGATATTCATAAAAATCACAGCTATCTTATAGTTTTATCACAGAGTGTAACTTGTAGGAGAATGACTGATGGTGGGGACTATGCGGTCCGCGACAAAAAAGAAGTTCGTCGCCCTGTTGTAAAGAATAGCGCAAACCTCGTCGACTTCATTGACCTTCATACATGCTATGAAGGTTAACGTACCAAGTAATTCTATTTATATTACACTAGGGGGCGCTGCCCCCTGTCCGCTTCGCGGCCCAACCCCCGAAGCACCTCGCGCCTATTTGGTGTGCATGCGCTTCTAAAGTGACGTGATGAGTGGAGCTTGCGCTGTCGAGTAGAGAGGGTAGCGACCCTCGTTACGCGTTACGCGTGACACCGTTACGTTACGATTTTATATTATAGAGAATTCTTATACATTCGGACCTTCACCGGTGTATGTCGACAATCACAGATATGCTCTGATGAAGGTCCGAACGAGAGGAGCCGACAAAGAAACGACTGGCTCTCTCCCGCCAAATCCTTTGGTCTGCTGGAACTCAGTTAGATTTTAATTTAATGCAAGCTTTGATGATGCGAGTAACGTTTTCTTAATTTTTTTTCCGATACCATAACTAATACTGAATGGAAACTGCAATAAATCGTGAACTTTTTCTTGAAAAATTAAATGCATTAATTGCGGGTAAGCGAGAAGACAATTTGTTGAATTTTCATAATTGAGTAGCAAAAATAAATCTGAATCGATAACTTATAAAACGTCGGTAATTAGATGTCGATAAATATGAACATTAAATTATCGACTATTAACTCGATGCCACTCGATTCAATTTTAGATTCTCAAATATTAAAATAAAATAATTGTAATATTGCTTTATGTGTTTGTTTTCTTCATGAAATTTCTATATTACATTCTGTTATCGTGTGTCGTGTTGATCTGATATTTCTTCCCATCTTTTATAATTACAAATATAAAGAGTTTAAAAGTTATAAGTGTTTATTTTAATTGTTTAATACTTAGTATATTCCATTACAATTGTTTTTATTTTTCTCAAAGAAAGTACTCTAAAATACTTTCTGAAGTGGTTAGGTTAAATCTACGACATGTTCAACATTCATCATTAGTGCATGGTGAATGTTGACATTCACCGGTGTAAGTCCGAAATAAGGGTATTGAGCAAATATTTCGGACATACACGAAGCGACTATGTGAATGTCGACATTTACCAGATTTCGGTGTTTCACCATAACATAGATATGACTACCAATGACATTTAGTTCTAAAGATACGCGTAAATTTATCCACGTTAAAAGTTTCACTATATATGTCATGCCGTGCAAATCATTAATGAAAACATTACAACTCTGTACTGCTGTCTGAAAATCTTCAACCGGTATAGTAACATAGTGCTAAAAATATTTCCTTGTGTATTTTCGAAATTAAAGTTGGCTGATTCTGTGTACTTGTATAAACAAAATTATTCAGGACAGTGTATTTCATCGTAAGTCCAAGTAAGAGTGTATTACGGCGACTGCAAGAATGTGTTAGCCACATCAACTTTCTATATGTCTTATTTCCATAATGCATGTATGGATTTTAAAATGCCCTGCAGTATTGCAACGTAAATAACAGCTTATTAAGAGTAATTTTTTATTTTTGTCTGTTACATAAGTTTTCATAAGTTTGTCTTTTACCCTGAAATTACCTCCAAATTATGATTACAAAAGTTATTTCAAACATGTCAGATTAAAATAATGCAGACAATATACAAAAGGTTATAGGAATTTCGCAACTACATTATACGTGTTATTATTGTTGAAATAGCGGTTAGTTAAAGATAAAGATAAAGAAAAATAAAGTGTTAATACATATAGGGTGTTCAATTTTGTTCTAGTCAAACTTTGCCAGCGTGTTCTACACGCAAAAGTAGGAAAAAAATGTTACATGAACATATGCTCTTAAATAAAAAACGAACATATGAAAATACATTATATACAATGTATGTATGAAAATATACATTATCAACTGCTTAGCGTTTATTCCAACTTTAACTAACTTCACATAATAGAAAAATAAAATATCTCATTTAATTTAAAATTACAAACTATCATTTTCTCATTTTCTTTTCAATCGTATTATTTTCTAAGTGTTCACTTGTAATCCTACCGAGAACACTGTAGCTAGTACTATATTAATAAAGTGCATATTTAAAACGTCATGTTTAACCCAAATGTACTTCATGTCTAAATGTGCCCCGATTTTTTCCATCTTAAATTTTATTTCTGTAGAATTTTGTCATTCTACTGATACAGGTGTTATAACCGATTATTGGTCTGTTTGGAATTATAAATAGCCTATAAATAACTAAAATAACGCAGTGGGATTGAAAATATTAAATTTATAATAGCTAAGGGGATATTATAACCTAAACCCGTAAAAAACGTTTAGTTCTCTTTTTATTTCTGTAAGTTTATTTTTGTACAAAGTTTTTTTTAGTTTGTGAATTTGACAAAGTTGCAGATGGTCATCGAAGACAGCATGTATCCCGCAGAGAGCAACTTTGCATTTTTTATATAACAGATATTAATTTTAATTGCGTTTTTCTTGATATACTGTATTACATGGTTAACACGGTATCTCAAATTTTAGACTTTAAATTTGGCATACACCTTCAGTCGATACGTCATTATTATCTGAACTAGAATTATGAAATGAAGGAATTAGTACTATTTCTTTTATGTTGCTAAACATGAAAACATGCGAATGACATCCATATCCAAAATTCAAAATGCTGCCATTTATACATTTTCACTGTTTTCATTTTATTCTACTTTACACCGTAATCATAATCATTTGGATTAAAAATCTTTTTAATTTCGTCGGAATTGTGTCATCCAGTAGGATAAATTTTTTGGAAGGAAACTTATCTAGTAACACATAATTTAGTCAGTTTTTATTATTTTAGTATTAATCCATTTGCTACCGCGATTACCAAATAGTGATTTGAGTATATATATTTTTTTATTATTTGCAATAAGATTATTTTATTTAATATATCTGTTGTGTATTTTGTGTCTATTCTTATATCCCATCAGTGGACTTCACTGCAGGGTACACTGGTCGCTTTAGACACTAATAAATACTCTATACTGAATAAAGTCAAAGGGTATAGCCGGATAAAGTAGTCAAATATAGCCCTTGAATTGAATCAGAAACTCAATTCGTCAGACCGTAGCATATCTAAAAAAAAACATCTCACACCAAGTTTCAACCCCCTATCTCATCCGTGGGGGTAGTAAAAGAGATAAAACCAAATTCCGGTTTTTGGCCCTTTTTGCCTATTTAATTTGGTTTAAAAATTCTGAGAAAATTCTAAAACGTCGAGGTCTATATAGTGCATGTTATAGAATTTTTTCAGATTTTTTGATCGCAAATTGTAGTTGTGAAAAATCGAAAACCGAAAAAAATCGGAAAAAATGCGATTTTTTAGTGAAGATGTCGGAGCACTACTTTTATATTAATGTGGTAATTAGATATTAGTACAACCATTATTCTCCAATTTTTTCAGATTTTTCGGTGAGATGCGCCGTAGTTAAAAAAATCAAAAACCGATTTTTTCGCACGAAAAACAAACTTCTGCTTTGAATTTTTATGTCATTTTCCCATAAAACATGCATTAAATAATTTTAAGAAGATTCACATTCACACAATTGATTTATGGATTACAACAATGATATTTACTTAATTAATTAGTTATATGTTACGTTCTTTATATACTTAAATGTTTGAGAGTCTTTCAATAACGACAATGGCGCATGGGTTAAGGGATCTGACTTGTAAACTGCTGCCTAGTCTTTTTGGCGCAGGTTCGATCCCGCCTGAATTTATATTTTTTTTCTCTTATTTTTTTCTATTATTGTTAATTTTTTTTATTCTAATTATAGAACAATGGATATTACTTATTTAAAAACATTTCTAACGTACTTTAGGAATATTTCAAGGTTTATTTTTTTTTTTCAATGGGGGAAAGGCATTTACGCACAGTCCTTATGTTGTTAGACTATTGTGGGACTCTTAAGTTAATCGCACACTACTCACTAAAACCCTCTTTATCTGTTGAAATAAATATAATTTTAAGTAAATTTAAATAATTATAATTTTGTTACATGCCTTAATTGTGCTACGATTTTATATATTTTTATGTTTAAACATTATATTTTTCGTAACTTATCACTTCCGTTTGAAATATTTTGCTGAATATTGTACATCGCGATTATTTCAAGGATGGATTGAATTAACCATTTTTCAAACATCAAGTTTACTACATCCCGATGTATAATGGTCGGATACCTGAGTAGGAAAAAAGCCAATCTTCAACTATTCAAGATTAACAAAATGCCTGTAATAATAAGTAATAGACAGAGTTCTATTACTTAGTTACCAGAAATGAAATATTTAAAAATTAGACTGATATATGTACCCAAGTGAAAAAATATCAAATCGGAGCACAATTGAGATATGTGATAAAAATGTTCCATAATTATTTTTATATGAATTTAAAGTTGTCAAAGTTTTTCAAGTTAAAAAAGAAAAATAAACCTTGAATTTCTAAACGTTAGAAATGTTTTTAAATAAGTAATATCCATTGTTCTATAATTAGAAGAAAAAAAATTAACAATAATAGAAAAAAAGAGGAGAAAAAAAATATAAATTCAAGCGGGATCGAACCTGCGCCAAAAAGACTAGGCAGCAGTTTACAAGTCAGATCCCTTAACCCATGCGCCATTGACGTTATTGAAAGACTCTTAAACATTTAAGTATATAAAGAACGTAACATATAACTAATTAATTAAGTAAATATCATTGTTGTAATCCATAAATCAATTGTGTGAACGTGAATCCTCTTAAAATTATTTAATGCATGTTTTATGGGAAAATGACATAAAAATTCAAAGCAGAAGTTTGTTTTTCGTGCGAAAAAATCGGTTTTTGATTTTTTTAACTACGGCGCACCTCACCGAAAAATCTGAAAAAATTAGAGAATAATAGTTATATTAATACCTAACTACCATATTAATATAAAAGTAGTGCTCCGACATCTTCACTAAAAAATCGCATTTTTTCGGTTTTCGATTTTTCACGACTACAATTTGCGATGAAAAAATCTGAAAAAATTCTATAACATGCGCTATATGGACCTCGATATTTTAGAATTTTCTCAGAATTTTTAAACGAAATTAAATACGGAAAAAGGGCTAAAAACCGGAATTTGGTTTTATCTCTTTTACTACCCCCACGGATGAGATAGAAGGTTGAAATTTGGTGTGAGATGTTTTTTTTTGGATATGCTACGGTCTGACGAATTGGGTTTATGATTCGACTCAAGGGCTATATTTGACTACTTTATCCGGCTATACCCTTTTCGAAGGCGCATGAGTGAAACAGACGCTGATATGAACAAATAAGATGGCTGTCACGAGACATTCTCCTTAGATGAAGTTAGTAATTTCTGTACATCTTTCATAAATATGAATAGATAGATATTCCATAAGTTTCATATTTTCTTTCTGTGAAAATATGGCTTCGAGTGATTATTAATTTATAATCGTTTTAGTTTTGTCAGTACATGTCTTTCCAATATTGTTAAGCAGTCTATAGTCTGAGATTTTTTCATTAGATATCAACCTGTTGAATTTAACAGGTCCAGTGAAGAAGGAAATACTAAATGTAGCGTAAAAGACGGCTGTGAATTTACAGCGGTATGGGGTGTGATGATAAACGAGGTCGGCCTTACTCGCAGAATTCAAAGTATGGGAGATCATTTTTCATACTTTAGTAAATCGAAGGATATGTTAAAGATTATATTTTAGCATAACATATATTAGTGTTGTTGGGACTCGCTCTTAAAATCGTAAAACCATATTTTTATTTTTTGGAATGTTCTTGAGCAAATGACCGTTACTTTTGCAGCGGTTTATTACGGGCAATTTGAAATTCCAATATTTTTATATTTTTACACATATTGTTAAGACTCAGCATACTTTATGGTTTATTACGGTCGAATCGTTAGGTGACGAGCGACAGTGTAGTCGATACTTCAAATCGAAGTTGACCTCAGCGTAAACATTTTGTAAGGGTGGTTCTCGTCCATTTCTCTTAATATTTTTTTCGACCAATCTAATGGTCAATTTTAGCAAGTCGCCTGTCCACCCCTAACAACATGCCGACCTCACTCCTCATTTTTAGTTTTCATGGGAAAACATTATTTTCAGACAGGGCAGATTCTCTCGTCAGCTCTCATCAACTAAACACTCTTAAAAAATCCGTAACTACTTTGTATCATTTTTGTAAATATTGCAAATCAAATATTCGTTATATAAATAAAGTTTAACATATACCTCTGAAATCAGTTGATTATTCATTTTTGTCGGAGTAGTGTCACTGATCTGCAACTAAATTAACTTGCGTACTCATTAAGTTGACGCATAGCACAAGTCTCATTTGCAAACAGTAATATGACTGAACACGGAATTTTACGGATAGACACTAATCCTAAATATTATTTATGTCAAAGAATATTTAACAGATGAAAACTGAGTATAATGTAATAGCCTGCGTACTTGTACTTGAATTCAATCAAAATACTTTATATTAATACAGACATGTGAAACAAGAAAAGTAAAAGAAACATGAAGGATTTTTACGCGATTGTAGTAAAAGCCTGATCAAGAATTCTTAAAACAGTATGTAAGTTATTTAAGTGTATATCACACAGATATGATATGAATTTGCTAAATAAAGGTTCATGCATGGAATATTAATGTTGTACAGTTTTAAAATTACATATTCTAAAGTTTGAAAGTATATATCCGTTAACATGTTGATATTTCAAATAAAAATTATAATGCATTCCTCTATAATTTCATTTATTTATTATTTTTTTTATGTTTACGATATCGAAGCGATTCTTGTAAATTTTCAACAGTTAATTACGATTTTCTAACCCGTTGCCTTCCATTATTCACAAGTTATCATAAATTTAATTTTGAAAAAGAAAGGTTAAATTTTTAATTTTAAGATTTTTTGTGATCTTTATGACCAATAAAGATTATACAAATTCTTTTTGCAAAAAATGATTCTGTACATTGGGTTCTAATTATTTCAATAGAAATTTATAGAGCGACAGAATATTAACAACTCAATATTGAATAAATTGAATTTAAAGTTCATCGATTAAATATTAGTGGATAAACTTTAAATTTTAATAATATTAATATATAAATAAATCAATAATTTATTTAAAATAAAGATATTTACAATGGATACAAAATTCAATATATTATAAAAATTATTAATGCTATTGTTCAACTAATTAAATAATAAAAAATATTGATTTTATTTAAAAGCAAAATTTCTTAGAAAAGAAATTAATTGCATCTCTGAAAGCTTATAAATTCCCTAAAATCTTAATTTATTTGAGCTTTTACAGAAGTGAACAAATCCTATGATCTCTCACTCTAATACAGTTAGAATTAAATCAATTAAAATTACAATTACTAAGACTGAAATTATCGAAACGGTTAAATGACCACTCAACCAGTTTCTAACTATCAATTATACAGTTTTTAAGACGATTTTCTTGACATTGATTTTCAGCAAAATAAAGAATCAATATGTCCGACTTCATGTTCAGTTGTTTCTTTATTTATTTTACATCTGCATTTTTAATTTCAAGCTAAGTGCACATTATACGCCGATAGATTTAATATTATAATTAATATAAATCAATTTAATTATTATTTATACAAAAATAACGTTAAAACTTCCTTACCAACTATGCTCTTTAATGATTTTCTTAAAATATGAGGGTAATGAAGAAGAATGATTTACAGAAACGTAATGAATGCACACAAATCTACATAAATCACTTATTCAGTACATATTGTATTCTGTTTGATATATTTTAACCTAGACTTATAAATAAACGCAATAAATATTTATCGAGCGTAGTTTGGATCCTGGGACAACTCAATCTACAGTTATTTGTTTACTTATTTGTTAGTACCATGCAATAGGCCGCAATTTTGGATCTTTTCGTTTAAAATTTGAAGGGTAAACTAGTTAGACACCACAAATTGACTACATAAATTTTAGCGGTGGTTTGATGACAGAAACCAGTTGTCATTATAAGCGATCGCCACTGAATGAATAAAAAACCCTGTTTTGGTATTCTTCTCCATCATTTTTGCTACATAAAATCGACCACATCTAACCACATCAAAAGTTCTATAACTCATCGTTAACGACAACATGTTGTCGGCATTGACGGAATTGCAGTTACATCAACAATAATCAAATTTGGTATCGTTTTGGATAGTTTCAGACACGTTCAACCCAATGACAGATTATTCCATGATAATCAAGGGCACGGTAAGACGTTCAAACTGTTTAATTTACCAAAGATATCTACATCTTGTAAATCTATGGCTAAAATCTTTGCTTCCTAAGCTTTTTCTATCTGAAGAAGGAGATGTTTAGTTTTGAATTGAGTATAAACTAGATACCTTTTGAGCAGAATTCGTTAGTTTACCACACTGTGACTAATCGTTTGGAGTGACTTTGACATTTCTACATCTTATTTTGATTCTACTTTTATGTTTACAGCAGGTGCTCTAAATTTTAAATACACATTCGATTTTACGTGAGGCACGTGATCTGTAGACCAGAGATGTTCAGAATACAGCCGAAGAAGAAGGTATTGAATGTAATAGTGTCTGTAAGTATATGGCCGCCACTGCATACATATACCGCGCAGCTCTCTGTTCTATCGATCAGCAGCAGCCATGAATTTCTCCAGTCCCCTCCCTGTCTTTTCGTGCTCTCACTCTCTTCACTCTCCCTCTCTCTTTCTTTTTTACTTTCTCTATCTACCCTTCTGTGTCCGCTCACGATCCTCGAGAGTTTCCTTCCTTTCTGACCCATCATTTAATCCGCTCCTCTCTCCGCTTACCTGACCTGGGCTCCATTCTACCATTCTTGTACTTTGCAGTACTTCTCATTCCCTTTTGTCATCTCCTCCTAACCCTTTGTACTTGTCGTTTTTTCGTCTACAGTCCTCTCTTGCCGTCTTTCCTAAGGCAGAATATCTTAACGTACATCGCACTCGAATAATATTGCCTTACGTTTCCTTACAAATTCTAGTCGAGGTGTTAACGATGTCAATATCGATAAATATCGACAAACGGTAACATATGGTTAAGATAAGCATAGATAGAAGGGATTGAAGTGGTGGTATATTTACAAATTTTTACAGTTTTGAAAATTTTCAAATTTTTCGGTTCTCAAATTTGTTTAATTTCCTAAATGTTCATATTATTACGTTCTTAAATTTTTAAACTATAAAATTAAAAAATTCTTAAATTTTTAAATTCTGAGATTTTCAAATTTTTATATTTCCAAATTTTCAATTTTTTAATTCCCAATTTTCTAAATTCCTATATTTCTACATTCTCAAATATCTAAGATTCTGAATTTTCAAATTGCTATACTCCCATGTTCCTAAACGTTTTAATTCTAAAACTTTCAAATTGTTTAGTTTCTAAAACTCTAAATTTCCCAGTGCTTTTCAAATTTCCAATTTTTGAAATCCTTATATTTTCCACTTTCCAAATTTGTAAATACCAATGAAAAATTGAGCGGTTGGTCTTTTTCCGACTAAAATCTATGCTGTTTCAAAAAATATATGCAATAAGCAGAAATAGGTTGATAATAATAGTAATAATATTTGATAATAGATTGATGTTGATACAATGGGATATAAATAACGGCATATGATTAGATTTTGATGAGAAAATACATAATTTGGAATATCATCATAATTGCGAAACTGTATTATTAGAATATGAATATTGATTCGTGAAATGTAACGCGTTTGGTTACTCAAAAAATTAAATATCTAGTTATATTGATAAATTAATGAAAGAATTTAGACAACAATCAACAAAAGATTTCAAATTACGTTAACGGCTTGCTTATATTTAACTGAAGAGATAAAAGTGTGCATTTTTACTGGCAGAAAATTGAATGCACGTTAATATCCACAAAATATAATTAAATTAAATGAATAAATGAATATTGGGTCTATCAGAAAATTCTATTTGATAATATCACTACTTTTTTATTTTTTTTATCACTACTTATATTTTTATCTTTACTGTAAAGATAAATTATTTTATAAAAATGAAATCCATAAAGTCCCATCCCGTTGGTCAATGGTCATTAACAAATTATACGATTAAAAAATTAAAAAATATTAAAAACTCGTGCTCAATAATTACCCAATAATTTTTTATCTTAAAAATAACCCGTCGAGAAACTACGCAGACTTGTTTCCATAGTTTCAGCAAAACGATGAAAAGATGGGTACTGCAAGAATTTTCTGAGATCAAAAATATTCGTTTCATCTATCATCTTCCTACTTTCCCATAAAAATGAATTGTTATCACGTCGTTTATTAACTCGAGACAAGAACAATTACTCGTATAAATGTAAGATATATTGTGATAGTATTCTGACAAGATAGAAATGTAGTTAAACTTTAAGATATTGCATGTTTTTTGCAAGCGATAACTTGTAGCTATATGATACATACATAGAGGGATGATGCCACCAAACAATTCCTGCTAACTCTATTGTTTTTTCCACATAGTCTCGTTTTTTTGTGTGTCGCAACTCATATACCGGAAAAAAGATGATCGATTTTAATTCGAAAAAAAATAAGAGAAAACTTTTTCTTTGGATCAAAATATTCCGAAATTTGACAGGATTAATATTCCATATACCTCCCTGTTTTTTGATAAATTTAGTTATAAGGTACAACGCGATGATATAAGAGAAGCCGAGGAAAATCGATATACTTCAAAGAAATTTGTGTACACCAATCAGAACAAATTTTAATAATCCAGTTTTACAGCTGAATTCATCATTGCATTCTTAAAAACAGATTTAAGTTTTTTATATATAAACAAGTCAAAACTATATTTTTTTGTATAATATACAAAATATCGTAAGACCTGTGTGGGAATTGCAGCATGGAACTTAGGGTTATACAACAAGGAAACAAAATCATTTGTTTCTTGCAAAACTTGTAATTGGAGATTTTAGTTGCAGGTTTTCTATCGGCACAGTTTATGACACCATTTATAACATATTTGGCACAGAATTCAGTATTCACGCGGCTGGAAACATGAATATAACGAATTGCAGTAAATGCAGCCAACGTCTGCGTCTTCGTTTTGAACATCTGTGCTCTCTGCATCCAGTTCTACTGCATGTGTAAAATACACATCTTTGTTCTTGATATTCCCCTTTTTCTTCGATTTCCTTGATTCGTGCTAATGAATTTTTATTTATTTTCCTCTACTTAAACTTGTTGCCTCGATAATATAAATAGTTAAGGAGTTTGAGACATATAATCTCCAAACTTTAAAATTACCAGATTATAATTCTAAAATCAGTAGTTTGTAAAATACTTAACATTTTTATAAAATATCGCAACTCAGTTTATAATATTTTACAAACTGTTGATATTTTCAATATTGTTCCTAATTTGTTATTACTTTTTTGTATAAAATATTCAAAAAGAGTAGTGTATTTAAGATTAATATATAAATTTATTTAAGAAAAAATGATAGTCACTGTAAAATATGGATGGTATGAGCTTAAGATGATTACCAAACGTACTAATCAAGCGTACTAATCAAATCACCTATCATAATTTAATTTCTCCTCAAAAATATAATATTTTTTTTTCCAAACATTTTTTGTATATTTTCAAATAACAAAACAATTGATCATGGCCAGGTTAGATAGATCGTTCTCTATACGATGGCAAGCAATAAAGTAAAATCAACCAATACAGTTGGGACCAAGATTTTAACTAAAAACAGATATCAGACGACATTCTTATGTACTCAAGGGATGCCTTGCCAGTAGGAGAAAGTAATCGATACGTCCTTATTTTAGTGAAATCAGAGTATTGGATGACGTATGCAATTTCTCAAAACAAATTTCACTTAATCAAATTGCTAAGTGACAACGCAAGTTATTCAATCATGTCAAATAATATTGCATATTATTGCAACTTGGTTAGTCTCTTTTATCTCATACACTGTACCCGCCAGACATGTTAAATGATTCACGTACCGATGTCAACCCACGAGTTGGCGCGAGGAGAGGTTGACCCAGATATTCAGAAGAGCTACGGCTCCAATTGGACAGAATAGAGAAATGGATGCTTAGAGTCACACGTATTTTTGGTGGTAGGAACAATTGTTTCGAGAGGACACACACACCAATCAGGCTAAAAACAATGACAGTCAGCAAACGTCTCAAGACTGCGTGAGATAGTACGAATTGCCTGATGTAGTTGTTACTGTCATTATTATTGTTGCTTTGCTTAAATGTAACGCAGGAAATGTTCACGGTGCGCCAGACATAGCTCCTTTTACATTGGTTTGACCTCACACGCCAAGTCGTAGGTTGATATCAAAACCAGAGTTGGACTTTATTCTTTAAAAATCAGCTATGGTGACCGGAATATTCTAAGTATATACGATTTTTGGTAGCTCTGTCGTAAAATTGATAAGCTTCCGCAATGTTTGTTTATTTTATCTTGTCTCGGTTAGAACAAGGATAGTAGATATTTTATTTCCAAAAATGTACAAAAATGCGAATTCATTTTGCCGGAATTTTGAAATTTAAAAACAATATTTTGTCAAATGATTTCTCTTGAAAAAATAGCCGATTTTGCAATTCTAACCTTAAAATATCACGAAAAAGAAACATACAAATTTTTATAGATGAAATTTTGGCACGTCTTATTTTTCCAAAAAAACGCTCTTTATAGATCGACATTATTTAGAAAAGAAATCATTATAAAATATTGCTGCTTGACCTCAAAATCTTGGCAAAATGAAGTCGCATTTTTCCATGTTTTTGGAAACCAAATATTTACTGTCCTTGTCTGTTACTTCTAGTGTTAGCAAAATACTATATGATAAACAAGGATCGCCGGAACTTATCAATTTTCCACAGAAGGCTCCAAAAATTCTCAAAAATAATACTCGGATTATTCAGTCGCCTGAATTGATTCTTAAGTAAATTTTTATTGAGTTAGTATTAAAAATATTTTTCAGTCAAAATATTTTATCCGGTTAATTCGTCTTTCTCAAATTAAATTCAGCCGACGCCATTGACTTATGATACTCAAAGCTAAAGCGCTGAAGATAATTATCAAAATTTTTAAAATGCTATACAATAAAGGACAGCATTGTTTTTATGAAGCAGCTAGTTGAAAACGATTTCTTCAGTGATTTACTTTGTTTTTTCTTTTTGTGAACTTTTATAGTAATTTGCGAAAAAAAATTGTACACTATTAACGCTAGATTTGCGAAACCCGTCAAAATAATGGACATTAAATTTTTTCTAAAAGTTACAAAAATGTTTTTGTCAAAATTTATGTTAACCTTTATTGAGATAAGGAATCAGTATATAAGATGGTATTATCCATTATTTATTTATTTTGACAATTTAGTTTCAATTTAAATTTAGATGATCATTAAAGTTAAGTATAAAAATTATCCGATCTGATTCTCTGTTAATTTGAGGTTTCATGTTCTGCGGCGTTACTTTATAATAAACTCTTAAACAGAAATACAGGTATAATACAGATATTATACTGTATTTACACCTGTATATACAGTATAATAAAACAAGGTAATAAAGACCTATTTTCAGCAGAATAAAAAAGTTGATAGAATTATGTAATATAAACGCCTATAATATTTAATTTAATAGTTTACATGCAATTTCTTTTTTTTATTACTGCTTTTATACGATCATGTATTGATTGCACTAATATTTTGATCATTTCGGGACACATCTTTCGGTGTTTTTCTAAATTTACTTTATTTAGATATCCTTCTGATATAATATAGTATTAAGCTTACTTCATAATTCAACCCAAAATATTCTACGTAGTTGAAGTTTGACTAACTAAGGAATCAATAATAATGAGTTGTATTGAAAATAATTTACTAGCGAAATATATGAATCGAATATTTCAAATTATTATCTTCGTGGAAGAAGTAGTCATTTTTTATTAAACATTAGTAATACTTTTGTATGAAATTGTTATTGTATGAACAAATAGTCAAAATGTCACGCACACATTTATTTTTCCAAATACGTCTTTCTCATAATCTTATGACGCTCTACTAATTTAAATCCTGGCAACTTAATAAGTACAATCTTGCATCAAAACAATCCAACGTTATTATATGTATAACTTCTGTTTTTATAGTCTCGTTCAAAACAATTAAATATTCGTACATGTCTTGTAACGCGGCATATTTTTGTGCCTCACTCCTCCGCCCTGTCAAGCCCCACGTCGCGGGGTGTATGAACGGATGCGTAATTTTTTTTATTTTGCCCGTCCCTCCCCCTCAGCCCCTTTACGTGCGGCCGCCGTCGTGAAGAAGAAGAGTCTGCTGTCCCCGGTCGCGGGAAAATCTCAATCCGAGCGACGGAAGTGCGGGATGGAGCCATAGAAGAGCAGAGCCGCCTGCTGACCGGTTGCCGAGGCACGCGTCAGCTTCTGCGGGGGCGACGTGACGTCGTGAGACCCCGAGGTGGACGAGACGGATGGCACACTGATCACCGCGGTTGAGGCCATCCTATCGAGTAGCCGAGGAGAGAATATAGTCCTCCCGCTACTCGCGAATGGCTCTCGTAGTCCAGACGAATAAGGTTTCGGAAATGAGTAAAGATTTGACGTGTTTAACGTTTTCCATAATACTGCCTTTATTTCGGTTTTTCGTGCTTATGTCTGTACATGTTTCACGGGAGGGTTCGAGTTCTGGGTTGTCTATGAATTATTGTTCTAAAAAATATTGAGCAGGATAAGATTTGTTACAATATTATTCAGGGTGGTTATATTGTATACTAGTAAAAACTACTCATCCACCCCCAGTTACGCCACCATGCAAGAGTCGAGACCTGGTGCAATCAGCGAGGGGAAGACTTCACTTGGCTCCATTGCTGCGTAAGGAATTTTAATCTGGGTGCTCATACTGCGATTAAAGTAGAAAAACCCTCAACAGACCGTAGAATACCGTGGTAGATACCCCAACAGTACGCGGTTCTCTGAAAAATGAGCGGTCACCGGATCTTTCTTCGGTCTGCGGCCGCAGTTGCTTGACTTCGGTGATTAGACGAAAACCGGTATGTCCAACTACAGTAAATATTCGTTATGTGCACCATTCTCGGGTCTAAACTGGTGCACATATCGTACAGATCATTTGTGCACATAACGAATATTTACTGTACGCGGTTGAGGTCACGGCCGGCAGAGACTATTCCCCATTCCCTCACCGATCCGTTACAGACTATAACATTTTTTATGAAAACAAGGTTCACTATGTAACCATTTCAAAAAACGCGTTTTCCCATTTAATTTAGTATTCTATCTTCGTCACAGTAAAACCTGTCCATAGTACGGTGTGATGAATTGTCAATCTATCTGAGAAAAATAGGTATGAAATACTTTGCTACATTTATTGATTGATGTGCAGTATGATAGCATGGATATCGATTTGGTTTTTTAGTTCAATAAAAAACCAAACCAAATACATTTTAACCGATTTTTAAATAAATAAATATCGTAATTATACAATGTGCACTATAATATATATTTTATTGAAAGATTTATTAGATTTATTTAACAGAAACTAAATGTTTCCTCTTGCAAAAATTATCGGGCTTTGAAGTTGAATTTTCTCAAATGTTGAAGGTTCGAGTCAAGAGTTTATTTTAACTATAGGACCCATACGGTCTATCGACTCGTGACGAATTTTCCTTCAACGACTTTTCTTATTCTTAAGATTCTCCTTGACCAGTAAAGACATGCCTTTCTGAGTTTGACAATTTAAATTAAAGTTTCTGTTAAAACATAATTCAGTATTATTATTTTATTTCACCGTCTATTTCCTATAAAATTCAATAAGAGAGTACAACATTCACGAAATTCTTGTGTTTTATTTTTGAAGAAGGGGTAATATCAACAATCTCGATTCACATTTTGCAATGATTGAAAAAACTGTTATTTAAATTAGAATATTAAAAGCTATGAAAATTCAGAGCTAATTATTTCTTTAACAAACCTGACTTATTGAATAATTTGTAACTATCACAAGGATCTTTGATTCACTATGTTCTTTGTGCGTTTGTCATAACAGAGAATGTGCAACACGTTAGGTGAATAGACGTGACTTTTTTAGTATCTCTTTAATTTTAATCAACATAAAATCTGTCCTAAAACCATCCATAGTGTCAGATCTACTTCTGTGCAAAATTTCATGAAAAGCTATTCTATTTTTATAAAGACTTCATTATTTTTTATAAAATTTAGCTTAAATTGATATACCCTGTAAAAGGACTAATTACATAAATAAGCGATACCTGCTACAAAAAACATATATTCAATAGGATGTGTCTTTATAAATGATTTACACATTATTTTCTAACTGAAAGTGTTATTCGAATAATTGTTTCAAATAAATCTTACTACATTTCAAGGAAAATATTTTACGCTTTTTTAAACCGTGAAATTTTACATCTTTTGATAAATGCATTTATTAAACGATATTTTTGCCTGAAAAAGAAGATTTTTGCTTTACTATGGCACACCTTATTAAAAAATCTGAGAATATGAAAGGGTAATATTCATGCTAATATCTTCCTATTATAAGAGGAAGAATGTGGTTGCTCTTAACGGTTAGTACAAAATCTGTATTTTTCGTACTTTCACGATCGTTGTTATGGAGAACAAATCTCCATTTTTTGGTAAAAACCTAGCGATGCGTTGTCCGCCAGGGTCAGAATGACCAGACCCCCCCCCCACTCCAACTTTCGTTTTTAGCCTAAGTTTATGATGGGGCTGTCGAAGGCGACTGCGATTACCATCTATCGACTATAAACCCCACCACACGCGCTTACAGCTTTTTATTTTTCATACCTTAAAATTGAAATGAAAAAGCTTCAAAAGACTCACTAAAATACATTGCTGTCTCGACAATGTTCATAAATTTTTTCGGAATATTTGCGTATCATTAGAAGAAGAATACGGTAAAATTGGATAATGTGAACTTCGTTTGTAACTACAATCCCAATTCAGGTACAAAGTTAAAACTTGGCATACTGTATTAGCTTTTGGCAAGCTATGGAACACTGCTACATTGCAACGCAAGATCGGTTCAAGGATACCTTTGACCACATATCTTGCAATACACTTCGGAAATTAAAAGTTTGGTATTTCTCTATTCTTACATTTCTCATTTCAATTTCTAATTTCGATTTATCAGATTACTAAATTTCCAAATTGTCAAATTTAAAAAATTAAAATTTCCAAGTTTCTAAATTATGACATTCTTAACCCTTAAATGCATGAGTGGGGTCCGCAAAGACCCCAGTGTTACATTTTTTACGTTAACTTTTTTAGCCGCGGCATTTGTGCTCTGAAACTTCAGGTATTTGTTTCTGTCTATATTTATGTTAATTTCAATGTGTTTACAGATATAAATTGTTGTTGTAATCAAAGTTAGCACGAAATTAATATCCTCGATGGACCCCACGTATGGATTCACGTTCTTAATATTTAGTATCTCATTGTACATATATGTTATCGTCAACGTATTTTGGAGGGTCGTCGGGGGCAATTAACCTGTGCTATTTTACCTTTGAACAATTTATGATAGGGATAGACTGCGTGAGGTCTAAGCGAAAGGTTGGAAATGTTGTTTTCTGTTATGACTTTTCGATGATATCTTTGTATTAAAATACTTGTTTTTACTTATAGAATAAAGATCCTGAGATGTCATTCCTCTATTTTTTCAATTAAATACATTTTAATCTGAGGTCCACTAAGGACCCCACTTATGCATTTACGAAATTTTTTGTCACTTATGCATTTAAGGGTTAAATTTCTTAATTTTTAATTTGCGTGGATTTCCAATATCGAACAAGTATTCATGTTTTGCGTATGGGTGCTCGTAAACTTTTTAGCGGATTGCTTTAGTGTCCAAATTACTGCTCATATCTCCATTTAATATTGTACTATTCTTGTGTGTACGTGTGGATAATCAATCAAACAAAAGCATTAATCCCATTTAAGTTACACCTAACCTCTTAGGCATGACAGCCCACTATAGTGACTTTCGCGAAAAATCTTTTTCATATGTTGTGATTCGTACTTTTTTAACCTTCATGATGTTTTGTAAGAATATTAACAAATCCCACAAAAGTACATTATATGTAAATAAAAGGTAACAAGTAATTTGGACATTAGGGACAGAGCACCTCTTTACACTAATACAGGGTGCATATTGGAAACATGTGGAAACTATTACATATTTTGTGAATTTTCTAAAAAAGTAAATTATAAATGTTAAAATTTATGATTTATGAAAAGAAAACATTATTTGTGATAATTGTGTTTTGTGAAAAATTATAATTTAATCATGAAAAACTTCATAGCAATATACATGTACTCGCGTAGAGAACAGCGTTGTCCGTCGCACATTGTAGTACGCCTCGTTTGCATATAATTTGCGTTGAACTCTGCCATATAGAGAAACAGCGCCACGTAGAGTTCAGCCGTGCCTAAAAATAAGAATTTTATCATTTTGAGAAAATGAAGATAGCAAATCAACGTGATTACTCTGGATATTTGATTCGATCGATCCATCACCTAATCTGAATGAAACAAAGTGACCGAAAGTTTTGAAAATACTTTTCAAATATTAAGCATTCCGAACATGTCCACACGTACGAAGAAACATATTACCTCTAATTTAATTTTCCCCATTCCTTTCAGTGATCCCGATAAGGGTAATCGAAGGATAGGATAAAAAGATGTTAGATTCAGAGACATTGTTGTCGAAATTCCAAATCATAATTCATGGAACATTTTCATTGAATTTTAAAATTTTCTATTTTTATTTAAATCACAAATATTTTAATATTTGACGCATACCAACGTTATAAATACTTAATAACTGGTATTTTTGTCACGATAAATCTATTTACCATACATACTTTCCAATCTTTTGCTAATGTGTAATTATTTATATGCGTGACTCAATACGAAAATATTGATTATATCTTCGATTAGCAATGTACGTATATTTTAATACAATACTGAACAAATCATTCAAGTCACGAATATATATTGGTTATACAATCAAAATTATTATTGAACTCTTAAATAGAGTCTTCTTCAAAATAAATTATTACATAATGTTCGTTGTTAACACATTTCTTCAACTGACAACATCAAAATTACTTGAAAACGTTTAAAGATATTGTTTGACGTTAAAAAGTGGATACTTGTTTTAATCACTCATGATCGCTCGTAAGCGATCACATTTAATCACTCAGATTTTGGAAAGCATCCAACATAAAAGTGTTTCAGATATACGACTGACAGTAGCTTGGCACGGTTAATATAAAGGCATTTTTTAATTAACCGACATACAATACCACTTGAGAGGTCAAGTTCGCAATTTTTGCAAATTTATTTTGCTGCATATAATTTTGTCATCTTAAGCAATAGTATACTTGAGATTTAATCTTGGAGAAACTCGAGTTGATCAAGTGACAATATTTCTGATACAAATATGCCAAAATTCACTACATGATTACAAATCAGGTGCTTTACGCAATTTCAAATGTGTATTTCAAATTTAGAGTACCTACTGTAAAGTAGGTAGAACAAGAATGAGATGTAAGAATTTGAAAGTCGTTGCGAACGATTAAACATGTCTGAAACTATTGAAAATGATACCAAACATAATTATTGTTAATTTCACGACGACTGACGTCAGTGACGATAAAGTATTGGTGTTAACGACGAGCTATAGGGCTTCTAACGTGGTTTCAGTCGATTCTATTTGCCAAAAGTGATCAAAAACGATACCAAAACAGGCTTCTGACATTAGATCGCCGCGAAATCTACACAGCGAATTTTAAGATATCTCACGAATCTACCCTTAATATTTCAAATTAGTAGATACAAAATTGCGGCTGTAACTTAATATAAACAGACCAACAAACGAACAAATGCAGATCAAATCATTCCAGGATTTTTATTACTTTTATGAAATATTCAGTACTTCATTTATAGAATTCATCTAAATGGAATCGTAAATGTATTGTATTAAATTACAGAAATTGTTAGAAAAATTTTTGTTGTACTTTATTTCTAAATTAAAAGTAATTACTCATAGAACATCCGCACAAGTGGCGTAAGAATAATTTTTTTAAATTCCAAGAATAATTAAATAAACTAGAATTGTTGGATAGCCTAGAATTTAAAGTATTCAAATTTTCGAATATCCAAGTTGATAGTCAGTGACGACTATATTTCGTCCTCACCGATGAATTATAGAACTTCTAACGTGAATCCAGTCAATTCTATGCGTCAAAATTTATCAAAAACGATACCAAAACATAGTTCTTTTTTTATTGATTCAACGTCGATGATAACAGATTCCTGTCGTAAGATTACCACCAATATTAATATTATAAATGTAAGGTGGATCATGACTTACTTTCAAAATTGTAAGTCAACAGACCCAAAATTGCGGCTTGTAGCGTTATACAGAGAAACAAACAAATGTAGATCAAACTGTTCTACTTTTGCGCAGTAAAATGATATAGACGTTTCATAAATAGTTAATTTATCATAACTAATTTATAAGTGGCATAGAAATATTAAACATTGCACAATATAAATCAATAAAGATTTTGTATTAGGAAAAATCGTTTGAGAAATTTTTAACTTAGTTTTTTTTCCTTTGGAAATTTCAGGAATCCGTGATCGTCTTTCCTCCCTTGTTGGGTGCGCCACTTTTCATGACAATATGATTGATTGAAATTGAGTATATAATTTTGTCCAGGGAATTGAGAAGAAATTAAAGTGAAAATTTTTAATAATTTAGTAAGCAGTATGCAGTAGACATTTAGAATTTATTTGAGTTAATTAACGAAAGAGTAAAAATTATCAACTAAGTTTATTGTACATTTTCTTTCTAGTTTTTCTATTACTTAAATATACAAACCCTTCAAGTTTTTTGTCGCCAAAATTTAAAAATATATGCTATGCAAAAGAAAAGTTGTTTATATACGGTTTGAATGTTAAAACTGTCAAAACGGGAAAATGATTTTACAGGATTTTTATATTACAAAGTTCAAGGTAGTTTCTTTGAAATCTGTGTTGACTTTTGACTGACTAGTAAATTAATATATAATATCATTTGTATTCTATCGTTTGTTCATTTTTCACTTCATTTTTATTTCCAAAATAAGTATTAGTTATATGCCGGGTTTAGTATTAAAAACTTTACTAAATGGTTATAACAATAGTACGAAGTGATAGCACATACGGTGTGTCTGAGTTTTGTACATAAAACTTCACCAACATATTTTATAAATGAAAATTGTAAAAAAATGTTATATAAATATAGGCTCTTACATGTTTTACCGAAATTTTATAAGGAATATATGAAATGATATCGAAGAACTTTCTCTTTTAATATTATACACTAGTAATTATCGACTTTCACAATTTTTTTAATAATCTTTAAAAGCACATTCAAGAACTAATGTTTATGTGTCTATACATTTTTTTTCACTTTTATTTATAAACTATATTAATAGAGGTAACGAATAAAATTGGAATGACCTGGATGTGATATTGAATAACAAAGCAGTCCATTGTCAGTTTTATTATAACTTTTCAACACTACAATTGCCGGCGTTAAATGTACACTTACTTTTACATTGAAAATATAGCGGAAAAATAAATAAGTACTGTATGCAACCCATGTATTGGCGCGAAGGATATTGACCCAGAGTATGGGCAAAATGAGAGAAGAGCGCAATCAAGCGTTCTCTTCTTGTAAGAGAACCAATAAAGTAAAGTAAAGTAAAGTGACCCAGAGTAAAAAACCCACTTGGTCGCTCCACCTATTCTTGTTGTGAATATTTTCAGCGCGATATATCGGTAAATAAGAATAAAAATGACAACAACAACTGTATCAGGCAATTCATACCACTCACTCTCGAGACGTTTGCGGCTATTATTATTTTCGGCCTAATTGGTGTGCGTGACCGTTCGAGCCAATAGTTCCTACCGCCGGAAATACGTGTAAGTCAAAATGTTCATTTTTCTGTTCTGACTATTTGGGGCTTTAACCTTTCCATAATCCTGTCAAATACCTAGATTAACTTCCTGCGTACTAATTCTTGAGTACGGTAACTACTAAAACATTAACTAACAAATCCAATCATTCCTTACCTCAATAAAATATGACAGACATTTTGAGTATAGCATGGCAACAAAATTTTGTAACATAAAATATGAAGCTTAAAACAATCATTTTGTTTGGTTGGCAGATTTAGTATTAATAAAGTATTTGGAACCCTATGTTGATATAACATTTATGTTAATAAAGTTTATTGGAAAATATTAGAACTCTTTATACATCAGTTTTATATCGTTTTGAAGAAAAGCGTCATTAAGATAAGGTGGACGTGGGAAAATGAATTTTTGCATAAGTAATTGTTAATAATGCAAAAGATCTGTTTTTTTTTTTTTTGGTTTCATATTTCTCACCAATCTAAAAAACATGAAAATACTGCTTGAGTTTTAAGTACACCTAAAAAGATTAAAACTTTAAAATTCGGGGTAGTAATTTTATGGGGTAATGTGTCATCAAGATGAAGCTTGATATTTCTTGAAAATATATCACTGTACAAAGTCTTCATAAATTTTGTTAAAATTTTTAAGCACACATTACATTACTGCGTATTACATAATCCATTTTTAAATATCAATTGTCTAACATGATTTAACAATATTAGGGTATCATAAAATAACACTTAAGGGAAAATTTTATTTATAACAAAATAACTAAAATACTGATAAATGATTTTATACGCGAGCGACAACCACAATTTTCGATATTTTAGTCCTCATTTTTTTCGAATATCGAATATAGTATCGAACAAATTGGATTCACTCGCTTTAAGTTAGTAAAACATAATTGGTTTATCCTTTATTTGTAAATAACGCATAACTCGTTCTGTACAGGCTGTTGTATTTGTTATTTAATTTGCCTTTTACATAGCGGCTTTCTGTTGAGTGTCTCGCAGCGGCCATCTTGCATGTTTACATTTAGACTAGAGCACTCTGTAGTGAAGTCCACTGATGGGTGCTGAAAACTTTATTAAAAACTTCATTTTCGCAATATTCAAGCGTCAAAGTTGAATCTACGAAAATCGACTCGTCTCTCTCACACAAATGCGATGTGCGATGGTCTGGATGGAAATGGATATACCGTTTCCATTTGTGATGGTTTTATTTATGAATAATCATGTTCATTATTAAATATTAGAGATATTTTAACATGATTGGTATTCTGCTTTTTCAAAGCTCAATGAATAATATTCAATAAATTATAATTATCTGCCAAACAAAATTATAATTATCTAACAAAACGTCAAGGAGTATTTGGAGATGATTTTAAAAAGGTTCTATATTGATGATCAACAGTTAGTTGTGTACTGATTTTGATCATCCAATTAATTAATAAATTTATTCTGATAAATACTAATAGAAGTATTCGTAAATAATCTCGTCGCAATTCGAAACATTGTTTATTTTTTTATATTGTAAAAAATATATTTTATAAAATTGTTCATACCAGTGTAAATTACAACTAGCTGCAACATATTTCGATCATCTTTCAAGAAGTAAACAGTAATATTTATAAAACGTCATAACCACGTTAAAGTTTCGAATTATTTGAAAATTTTATCGAAACAATTCATGCTTGACCTTTTGTTGCCACTGAGATTTTTCAATCTTAAATATGATATGAGCGGATCGTAAACAATGGCTATTTCAACATGTGTTGGTTAAGGGGTTTGTACTGTATAAAATTGCAATTTCGTACCCAATTAATTCTGTGGTCAGAAGGCAAAACCTGATATGTCTGGTTGCTCCAATTTCACGGTAAAATAGTTTTGAAGCTTATTCAGTTGTGAAAAATTTTAATATTTTAAAAAATACAAAAATTGTATAAAATTGCAAAAATTGTATTAAGAAATTGTAATTATAATTAAAATAGAATATTGTATGTACTGGATATGACAACTAAGTCATACAACCGTTCATATAAATGATGTTTAATAAAAAAATAAAGATGTATATTACACAGTTATACATAAAGTTACTACACAATTGCAATATGTAGTTCATGTTACAAGAACAGGAAGGAGAAGCGGGCTCACAGCACCCCTACACTATTTTCTTGTTAACTGCAGGAAACACTTCAATTTTCACACTTTTCTGTATTCATTTCTAATCTAATTATACAAAGACCGTGTAAAACTCTATTTAACCCTTTTGTTATTATGTCTCCCGGATTTTCTTTTAATGAAACAGACAATGTCAATCAGTTCGTACTTAACATTTCCTTTAGCGATGTGATGAGTATAAATAATTGTGCGATTATCTATTATATGATTATTGCAGTAAATCTTGTATTTGCTTAAAACAATATTAGTTAGTTTTAACTCATTTAAGACATTCTCACCCATGTTACCTCTTTAACAGTTCTAAATATTGCTATGTTTTTTGCGTCCTCGTTGATATAATTAAGCATTTTTGTTCGCATGAACGCGAATGAGTTACACTGTCTCCCACACACATGATCAGTCCTGAAAATGAGTCTAATTTATCAGTATATTTTTAAACTATACCATATTCTTTAGTTTTATTTAAATATTTGAGCACATAAATCGCCTAGTTTCGATGTTTTAACTGGAGTTAGTATTATGCTGTGATAATTTAGGCGCGGGGAATAAAATGGCCTTCTATACAATGTCATATGTATTAATGAACCAATCAATTCCGTATATGGTATGTGTGCCATTTATTCTTTTTTCGCCCGTGATATTTACACCAGCATCGGTAATGAAAGTCGTCGAGAAGATTAGCACAAGCTATAATATAAGATATCTTGGGGAGATCCAGTGTGCATTAGGCGTGAAAGTTGAAAGCAGTCCAAACAAACGTCGCATCCGCGTGTCGCATGTAGCGTATATAGAAACATTGTTAAAGAAACATATGATGTAGTGTCGAGAAACATCTACCTCTCTGGAATCTAAAGTGATGTTGATGGCAGCAGATGGACTTGGTAATCACACGTAAGCTAAACATCCATACACTTTTAGATGCAACACACTTAACGTATTTCCGGTTCACACTGTTAACGGCAGCTTGTCGTTGACTTTAGTAATGTGTTCTGTTTTTAATATATGTTGTCTTTATCGCAACCTTAGCCTAAAACTTACGCGGCAGGCAAGCTGATGTGAGCATGGATCGTACCATGTTTAGCAACGTTTTGTTGATCCTTTCTGCCACTCCGTTCATTTGCAGCTTTTCTACAGGGATCGTCCGTCCTTTATTCCGAGTTCGTCGAAGTGAGCATTAAATTTCTTGTTGCAAAACTCCAAACTATTATCCGTCTGAATCGCATCAATGTTCTGCTCTGTTCTCGTTCCACTTTGGATATGTAACATTTTATATGCATTTGTTTCGCTTTTGGTTTTCATACATCTGACCACGATTTTTCCTGAGTAACCATCGATGAACGTAATAAAATATTTTCTGTTACCAAAAAAATTTACTGGGATGGGGCCGCAAACGTCCGACTAGATTAATTCGTATGCGTATTATAGTTTGCCTTCCCTTCAGTTTTTTACTAGTTTTGTTGCCTTATCTATGCAACATGCATTGTGCGCGAACTTCATGTTGTCAATCCTTTAACATCTGCTGGTTTTCGAATAATTTGGTGACGTATATGATATAGACGCTGATGCCACATTTCATCCATATACATATTTAATATATCGTTCGACACATTCCATTAGTGCAATTAGATTAATTAAATCGTAGAAAATAAAACTAATAAAATAGATATATAAGTACAGATACGGACAAAAAGTTTAATGTGTAGATAAAAATCTATATACATAGATTAGCATTGTCCATGCTTCCGGCAGGTGCATCTCTGATAAAGTAATCTCGACAGTTTACCCGAGGGAGAATAAAAAAAGGTGGAATTGTGTTTCCGCTTGCGGATACTGCTATAGTGAGTGCCACAAGAGTCCCTCTTTCGGCTGACACAAGCCCTCCTATTTGTCTAAAACCATGTCGAGCCACTATCTTGCCCGGCCTTTGAACCACAGTTATGTTTGCCTTGTAGACATTCCAAATATCTGAAGCTCCAAAATTCAATCGGTTATATGGAATTTTCAAATTGGGGAAAGCATTGCTATATTACGTTCGTTGACTACAGTAATTATTGCTAAACTTGTACGGTGTGCAAACCTTAAATCTAAATTCCTTTTGTTTAAAAACAGTAAAACTATACGAACCTAAACCAGATACTGTCTTATTATTAATCCAGCTAGATAGAATTTTAAGTTCATTAGATATAACTTATTTATTTGCAAATTTGTTGAGCTTCTTCGGTGATAACTGGTACCTCATAAATATTGGATGCTCGTTTTAAGTAATCAGTTAAGAGAGCTTTTTTCCCGAGAAAAAACTTTTCACTCGTGAAAGCAATTAACACGTCCTAGTTTAATTTCATCGCTCAGTTATATTGCTTTTTCAACGTAGCAGTCAAGTGTTTTTTGTGAAATTAAAAAGTCTTTAACAACATCGTTAATATTTCTACGTTCATGTATAACTCCTTGGATTGTTCATAAAATAGCATTAGCGGATGCTTTACCATTTTTAGTTTTTAGCGTATAATTACTCATGTTAACAGCTGCAGCGAATGTACAAAATTTTAATTAGAGAAAAATTAAGTAAAAAAGAAAATAATTTTCGGTGTTAGTAGGCGGATGGTCATATAACCCCAGATTATTGTGGTAAAATAATACTTAATTGAGTAACCAAGTTTGGCATTTGTAACATGTTGACGATTGTATATATAAAACCAACAGACAGCAGATAAAGGAAAATATTTATTAAGAAACATTGAGTAGTACTTGATAGGAAATGAGGAAAAATACTGCAAGATTTTACTATGATTGATCACCTCTATGAAGGGACGTAATTCTGATCCTGTAAAGCAACAAAAAGTATATAAAAAATCATAAACAATGAAAATAAAAATTTTTCTTGCTGATATTTTCCGAATTCGTCGTTACATTTTTTTGAAATAAAAATAATGATAATTTCACTAAAAAAAATACCTAGTTATACAGAAAAGTAATATAATTATATTAATATAAATTTTTTAATTTTTCATATTTGGATATATTAAATAAATAAAATAGAATTATTATTAAAGACAACAAAAGGTGAAGTGTAAACTATTTAATAATATCAATGGTTCTAATTTTCAATTTATCTATAAAATAAAAATGAATGTAATTTCAAATAAAAAATAAAGTCGGAACATATTTAATCTTATCAAATGTATAATTATTACTTATTAAAATAATAATTTATCTTCATGAATTATTATTATTATTACTGATCCCATAACCTATGAAGTTAATGAAATTAATTTACGAGATTAAAATTTGTTCTTATTAATGATTAGTCAACAAAAAAATTATGTTTCTAATTAATATTGTAGCGTACCGAAATTGTAAAATGCGATAAATAAATTAATTATGTTAAAAGAGCAAATTAGGAGGGAGAGAGAGAGAGAGAGAGGGGGAGAGAGAGAGAGAGAGAGAGAGAGAGAGAGAGAGAGAGAGAGAGAGAGAGAGAGAGAGAGAGAGAGAGAGAGAGAGAGAGAGAGAGAGAGAGAGAGAGAGAGAGAGAGAGAGAGAGAGAGAGAGAGAGAGAGAGAGAGAGAGAGAGAGAGAGAGAGAAAATAGTGAGAGAAAGTTATGTTGTCGAATTATGTTAATGTACAAAGAAAGAAAATTTGTAAACCCCTGATTGCCTGTAAACTCTCCTAATCTCCAAAATACATATTCCTTGATTCCAGATTTCCTGATATTCCTTGCGATTTCCAAGCTACCTATCCTTTCCTTGGGGAAACATGGCTACAATATAAATTTAATAATAAATAATCATTTTCTAGCAAATTAATATTTAATTAATTTTTCAGATTAATTAAATATTATTAATTTGAATAAATAATTATAAAAATTATTATGTATTAATATGAATCTTATATAATTGCTTTTATACAATTTTTTATTAGTACTACAACTTATATTTCTAAAATAGTTTGGCAAGTTGAAAAAATTAAATAAGATATAAAAAATTAATCGACACATACATACTCAATCGAAATTAGAAATCTTAACTTTGACACAACAAAAGGTTAAATCACAAGCAATTCACATATTTTAATGTCACGAACAGCACCACTATATACTTTATAATTATACACTGTACAATGCCATAATTAGAGAGAACTAGTCAAGTAACCTCATTAGTTTCCGAGCCCCGAGCTTCTTATTTGTTTCAGTGTAATACATTATTACATCAATTAATGAAATCCCCGATTCTTTTCTACTTTATTTTTTAAAATTATTATCTTCGTATACAGTCTTTTTATTACATAAATGTTTATAATTAATTATACCAAAAATGGATACACCACTTTTAACCAACCACTTCAGCAAGTTTGAACAAGTAAAAAATTTCTCTCTGCTCATCGCAGGAACTGAGAATTTTTTCTCCTTTTATCTCAGAATTATTCAAACAAATGAACACCAGTCTCCAAGGTCTTGGAGTTATGATAATCATGTCCGGACCAATTTTTTGTTGCTTTTCATATTTTTGCATGATCATTGTTACACTGTAATCAAGTGTGACTAAGCAAAAGAAACTTTTGGTCGATAAGAGGTCGTGTCCTATGCATGCATAACTTATTACTTTTACCGTCGAATGTATAATTTTGCATACGAATTATATATTTCGCAGATGAGCTGTATTTTATCATTTTAGAACGCTTACAATTACAATACTAATTTTTAACGTAATAAAATATTAAAGCATAAATCTTTGGCTACTAAGAAATTTATATTTACACTTCAAAAGAAAAATGCGAGAAAGTTAAAAATAAACGTAATGCAATTAATTTGAGACTTTGATTATTTAAAATGTATATGGAAAATGTCTTTTTATCAAATTTTCTTATGAAATTAATTCATTTGAAATACAGAAACTAACTTTTATATTCAATGAATAATCAAGAAATACATATAGTTTTCCTTAAGCGTTACTTAATCAAGTATGTCCTAAAGAAAAACGGATTTCAGATATTCAGCTCGCAAAAATCTATAAGAATTTCATAGTAGCTGTTACGAAATCAAAAAAAAGTCAAAATTTGTTGTACAGTGTAATTCACTGCTAATTTGTTGATAGCCAAAGCATCTTAAAACTAAACCGTGTCCATCTGCCCTAACTCATGCGAGTAGTATCTAAGCACGCGCATGAGATTAGAGTATACAAATGAACACGGCCAACAATATTTGGACCTACCAGTTTTCTTTACATGTGCTGAAAACCCCGAGTTAAAAAACATGATTAGAAACATGCTGATAAAGTTTCTTCCAGCAGAAATTAACTCTAACTTTAACAAATTTTCATAATGGAAAATGGAAGATCACTTTGAAAAAATCTAAATAAATCGATTCTTTCATTTTCAACAGATTTTTAATATCAAAGTAAATTTTCTAAATGATCAAAAGCATTCATAATTAATTTCGATATCAAAATCTGTTTTCCGCGAAACTTTCTTGTACATATGTGTATTTAAAAAGAGTTCGCGATACATTTGAAAGTAAAAATAAAATTGCAAGTAACTCTAAAATTAAAGTAGCATGAAATCGGAGGGTCATCCGACTTCAATGTACTAATTTCAATTTGATTCGTAAAGAAGTTAAGTTAAAACACGATGTATAAGAAAACCCTGACCTGATCTAATAAATATAATAAACAGTTTGTACGAATTTTACACGATCATACAGTCGTGGTCACTATGCTCGCGCAAAAATATAAAAAACAACCAGTTCCCGTGTCGTTTCGGACCATTCGTCCTACGACATGATGAGAATCGGAGGAACCATAAAGCATGCGACTCCCCGATCGCTGACTTGTATCACTGCAATCGTTTTACCGGGAGGCATGTGAGAGGCGGCACATCTGATTGACTGGCTGCTTGGCCTGATTGATTGATTGGTTGCTTGACTCATTGGCTGCTTTCGTCAGATTTGGATTTGACGGTCCGTGAAATTGGCGTGACCTTCTGTAATCATATGTAAAAGAATCAAAACGGTTAATTAATTGTGTTGATCCATTTGCATTTTGATTAACATACACACTACAAAACCCAGTAAGATATTTGTAACATAACTATAAAACACGTATACAACTACACCATACACCGTAATAAACAAAAATGTCAAAACACCGTATAATCCAATAAATATTCACAAAAATTTAAAAAACGTAGGTAATAACACCATAAATCCACTGAAATATTTATAAAATAACAATAAAACATTTGTACAACAACACCATAAAACACGCTAGTAATATATCCGTATACGCATGCACAATCATAAATTAAAACACCTCACAAAACACTTTCACATATAAATAACTACTCCATAAATCGTATTAACCCTTTCACTATGGCGGTTCAGTCCGCCGTAGTGCCACTCCTGAAAGTGACCTCCCGCCGAAATTGCGCATATTGCGCGTGGATAGTGTATTTTAGAAGAAAAGTGTTGAGTAACTTCCACAGAGTCTTTTAGAATAATTTATTTATAAAAACGTAATAAAATTGACGACAAGAAAAACTGTTGAACCGCTTGATTTCTATGCGCGACGACGACTGCACGCGGAGGAGACAATAAACAAAAAACTATCGTCTGTGCGATTAAAACAATGGCAACTGTGCCATACTTCAGGTCAATTCGCACAAAAGTATACACAGCGACCAAACAGATATGGATTTCAAAATACATTAGATCATTAAATCTAACAAAAAGAAATTTATTTGCTTAGTCAAAAAATTCCCGCATTAGTCACAAGAGGCGGTGTTGTCCAAAAATTAGGTTGCGAGTTTACCAGCATGTCGGATATATCCGGCGTTCGGCTCCGCGAAAGGGTTAAAAAAAAACACTTGATAAAACACACTAGACACTTGCACTAATTTACTAGGTAACACAGGAATGAACACACTATGGATTAATTAACGTCTTGACTCGTACTGGTAGGAGATGTCACGGTCGATCCGAACACTTCGGCAGCTTGAACAGTACTGATAACCTATAACACTTATCAAGAATGATATTAAGAATGATAGGTAATCCGCGGACCAATCATGTCAGTGCACCAATACTAGGCATCGTGAACACCAGCATCTGATTATCTCTGACTTTAAATTATCAATTGTATATTGTGTATATTAGGCGCTAATAATATTATTTTCAAAACATAATAGAATGTGTAGTTTATAAATTTTTGTAACGTAGGATTATATTTTGAAATCCCTAAATTCTTATGTCCCTGAATTTCCAAATTTTCAAATTTTCAAATGTTTTAGTTCTGATATTTTGAAATTTTCAAAGTACTAAATTTCCAAATTACCAAGTTCCTAAAATTTCAAATTCTCATTACAATATTTCCAAATTTCTAGATATTTCAATTTTCAAAAGTCCAAATTTGTACATTCTCAAATTTTATAATTAAGCTTTTAATCTCGCTTATGTTACATTATTTTTGGTCCATCGCCTATATTTTTTGTCAAGCTGTAGAAGTTTAATTTATTTAGAACAGGATGTTTATTATCTAAGGTTCACATTTACCAGTGCCATTAATAAGTTTATGAACTTAATACCTCATACCTAACCATAATTATTTACAAATTCCCAAAGTAATAAATTTTATTTTCAACCGTAATCAATCTTGTATTGCCAAGAATAGTAGACATTTTGAGGTGAAATATCAATTGCTTCTTTCATGAATAGAGCGAATGCAACTATTGCCGTTATGTTTTTGTTTTATATTGTCATTTCCGTGAATTTGCTATTGTTTCCTTCATTTCGCATTATTAGCATAATTTGCAGCACATTTTTAAAAGCTTTATGTTTATGAAACATTTTTTGTTATTTGACATAAAGTAGACTAAAGACATTCGGCTACTAAATCCTAAGACACCCTGTACATATATGCGTATAGAAATTTTCTCCGTAAAAACTATGGTCATCAAGAAATTTGAAAAAATATGGCTTTTAGCTAACCTCCATTTTCATAGCGTAATTTTCCATTTTAAGTATAACTCCGCCCAAAGCATTTTTGTATTCTTCTACAAATAACAAAATAATAAAGAAAGAGTCGAATGGGACACTCTATAACTTAATACATCAACGAGTAAAATTTTCCGAATCTAGTTTTTCCAGAAAATGATAAAGATGTTGGTGCCGAATGAAATTAATGTAATAATAAATATATTTTAATAAATCAAGTTTATAAATAACGGAATCTTATTTTTAGTAACTATTATGAATTAGTTTTTTCGGGATTCAAATCAACGTATTCTTGTTTTTGTTGTAATTTAATTAGCACATGTATACAGTAATTAAAATTAAACATCAAATTGTTTCATTTATATTCTGCGAATATAAACTTCTTATAATGCCAAATATCCGAGCCTCCGTTAAAAGTTATTATTCAGCCATAAGGAAAGTTTTCTTGAAAAATTTAAATTCCAGGTATGTATAGTTATAATATGCAATCTTCTTTTGTCCCTGGAGTTACATTTAAAATAATTCTCTGAAATTTTCTTCACTTACGAACCGCGTGTTTTGCCAATTATGACACTGCACTAATGCATACGCATGTCGCTGTCTTCGTCAGCTTAAAATAAAATAATCAGCGTCAAAGATCGTACATATTTCATAATTGACCCATTTGATGATCAAATAAAAGAAAATTAAACGATTGATCGTGCAAATAACGTCGAATATGTTGTTTTCGGTGGGCACACCGAGCAACAGATCACGTAGGATGGGTGCATCGATCAGAAAAGCTTGTTTCCACGTTGCGTAATTAAAAATACTGTCGTTCGTTTCGATCGTGTTTTTCGTTTCAGGTACTTGAATCCTGTGTATCCGGCGGGGACTTTTCACTTCCTGTATCCAACCGTCGATCGTTTCGATGACTGAGTAAACTTTACCCATGGTTTCTTTTTCGTGTTCAATATGCGATAATTCGTCGAAAAGTTATCATCGGGACAACCAACGGATAACTGATCTCGTTGGCTTATTGCGGCGTGTTGGTTCCTACACACGATTGCCAACTTTGATGTACCGTCTGTTACCTAACCGTTTTAAAATCGTCATCAGTTAAAAGTACTCGTTCTGTTGCGAAACTACTGTGCACATATGTGTACCGGTCTGTGTATGTAGCGTATTCAATGAACTTTTAACAGTTAACGAGATATCTTTACCTTAACGTAATAATAATATAAAGTTTGTATACATTTCTAACTTTATATAAATGCAATTATTGAAGTATTCTGTTACGCCACAAAACATTCCATAATTATAAAGAGATATTTGAGGAAACATGGCAATTTATGAACACAGAGAATATCGTTTTAAATAATAATTTATATTTAAATTACTCATATGCAGGATGCTTTTTTCACTGTAACATTTACTATTTAGCTCATAAATGAAAATAGTATAATAATAATAATATATTTTCTTGTACAAGAAATTGCTTTATTTGTGTCGTAATAAAAAATGTAATATACATATAAAACTTACATGTCACGACAGTATAACATAATTAATAATTAAAGAAAATCGGTTAACGAGTGTTTTCAGAGTGCCATAGAGTTTCTGAATATGTTATACCAATATTATAATGAACGAAGTAACATAATTTCCGAATCGATTTATACAACTGAAAAAACTGTAATTAGTGTGATAGTAATCAGTACGAAATAAAGTGTACACTATAAGCAAAAGTCTCACTTTATATTTGAATTTTAACTAATCTGATGGCCTTCCTTAAAAAGGTTATTACTATAAGTACTCACGTGTCGATGTGATATACTTGTTCTTTTTTTATAACTGTGATTATTATCATCACTTTAAGGGTTTTATAGTATTCTTGCAATAACTGTATTTTATTTTATTTTTATCTACATACTGATCGAATTGAGTAACCTCCTCCTTTTTCGAAGTCGGTTAAAAACAACCGATCATAATGAAACAGAAGTACCTCGCGTCTTTTCCAGCTTGTAGTTTCATATGGGCTACAATACATTTTGATTAGAGAAAAATCGCAGATGGTGAGGCCCAAAAGTGATCGATTTGGTGTGGAATGACACTACTATCATGATAATAATCAAATTGTGTAGTTAATGAGCGATTAAGGACCGTGCGAGCGTTTACATTTGGCTCGAGAATCGATAGCGCGTGAGGTGAAATATAGTAAATACGATAGAAAATGTTTGGAGCCTACTCAAAAATCTAATTTATAACTTCCTGACTACATTATCTGAGTTGAAAAGAATTACAGATATTTGGGAAAATAATAGAGATATAAAGCGTATGAGTAATGTTTACAGAGTATGCCGGATACAAGCTGTGACAAAAACAAAGGGTAGAACTATAAGATACTAACATGTGTTAATAATGTTATATACAGTAATAACATATTATGTTAATAACTAATATATCATATCATTAGAATCTGGACAGACCTTTCAATTTCACGAAAAACGTGAACAATGCCGAAAATTTGTAGTGGTCTTAATTTCGATGGCCAGGAACTGTATATTGTAGAGAACAGTTTCAATATTAATAGACTTTTAATTGTTTCGAATGCATTGCTTTTGCCTGTTTCTCAATTAACTTTCGCGTCTCTCTTTAAATGGTCTATCAAAAGTTTTAACACAATGACAGAGCCTTTGACAAATCGCTGGAAATAACTAGTCAGTTCTACGAAGACCTACATGTCATGAACTGTTTTCGGCGTTGAATTTAATACATTCTACCTTTTGTTCACTCGGTCGTATCCGTAGCGTTGATGCCTAAAAGCCCAGAAACTCATTTCGTGCCCTAAAGAAATAAGGGAAATTAAAAATTATGTAAAAATTGAGTTCCTATTTTTATATCTAAATTGCATGTATGGCCATCAATTGCAGTTGGTGAAACATAGCATGGCGTACAAAAAACTGTTACTATATAATAATAAAAACTACAAACTATTAGCACTATTATTATCTTACTATTACTAGGAACATAGAAATTTAATTTTGTGCAAAACACATTAATTTAATATAGGGAATATTTGTAAATAGGATTCTCTAATCATTCTCTATCGATAATCCTTTTTAAGTCAAATAATATCTCAGTAAAATTACTTCTGTACATTGAAGCGTAGAAATTTTACATGTCATTAATGATGATCTGCAGTGGCAGTTTTTAACGTTTAATTGCTAATTCGATAAAATAGGTTATCTGCTTTCGTTGATTTTTAGAACTTTCAGAAGATTTGAAAATTCAGGAATTGATGAAGAATTCGGGATACAAGAATAGAGGAACATTAGAATTTACGAACATTGGGATCTGAGGTTTTACTTGAGAAATTATGGATTTGACGGATTAGTCAAAATAATTTAGAGAAAAGAATTTGGAAGTCCAGAGATTTGGCTTGTCATAAAGATTTCGATACGTAAGAATTACGGTACCTTGAGATTTGGAAATCTATGGATATGAGAATTTAGGGATTTAGGAATTTAGGAACTTGGGGACCTAGTAATGTGGGGTTCTAATGATTTAAGAATTAGAAAATTTGGAAATTTGGATATTTAGAAATTAAGAAATTTAGATATTTGGGAAATTTAAGAAACTGAAAATTTCGAAATATGCAAATATAAATTTAATAATCTAGAAATTTGGGGATTTGGAAAATTAAAACTTTGGCAACTTTGTGATGTTTTAGAAATATGGGAATTTAAGAAATTTGAAAATGTAAAAATTGGAAAATTTAAATATGAAGAGATTTTAAAAATTAGAAAGTTTGAAAATTTTTAGCGTTTGATAATTTGGAAATTTATTCAGTCGGTAATCTGAAAATTTAAAAATTAGAAATATTTATATTTTTATATATTTTTACAAATAACAATATCGTATTAAGTTTTATGTATTATCATCATTATCTTCATTTCTTTCAAAAATGGATTTACTCCACTTTCATAAATAAACGGCTCGCATATAGAAAAAATTAAATCTACTTGACATAAAACTTTAATTTTGACTACTTTAGACTGTTCCCGAAAACAGACCGAGGAAAATTCATTGTTTCCAATATATCTCAGTTAATCTATTATTAGATCATTAATTTGAACAAAACTGGTTTTTTATGCACTTCCATAGCCAAATCGTCTGAAGTACTTTATTGTTATAAAGAATGAAAGCACACTGACCGGAATCGTGTCACCCACTAAGGCATTTTTAAAGAACCACATAAAATATTCTGTATCTGAGTTATTTTTAAATTTTATATAATAGTAACATTTGTGAAACGCAATTAAATTTTTATACAAAATACAAATACCAAAATGTCTTGCGGTTTATTTGGAAAGCAATACGAACGAGATTTAAAAATGATATTTTATATTGAAATCGTCCTCGAAACAAGGTACATATTCAGTTTTATACAACACTAATAATTTTAATATGATTTAAAGTTACATACACGTTTATGTAAGGAGTAATTTAATTTTATACTATAAACATTTTAAGATACTTTCGCCGTGACTCAACCAGAAGCATTTAAAGCGTTGTACTTTCAAATTCTACGCAGAATTATAACTGAATTACGATGCTTGAAGACCTATGTAATATATCCTACGTAATATAAATACACAAAACGTTACTAACATTCCTGTAACTTTAACACCTCTTCGGATTTCCACAATTCATATCTTTTATTACTATATTTTAAAGAACTGATAATGTTAGAGTTTCAAATGCGTAGCGCGTAATATCGAAGAAAACAAATTAAATGAATCAATGGACATACTTCCCAATGACCCCCATCGATTGGAGTGCTGAAATTTTGTGTCATGAAAATTCCATATCTGTTTTGAAAATCAACGGGAGTCTCTCGATTTGTGAGATATTCGTATTTATATATTTGGATTGCTTATATAATTGTTCATAGGAACACTAATGCAAAAGTGAAATACACATATCAAACTTTGACGTACTTAACCTAACTTAACCTACCCTAACCTAACACGCTGAGCGCGACGACAGTTTTGCTGTTTTCTGTTTAGCCGGCTGTGGATGAATAATTTAGCGGCGAGTGCGATAGACTACTTTGTTTTATTTTATATTCCTTTCGAACTAGGACAATAATGGCGCTACAAGTAAAACTGTATATATATTTCTAAAGACAGGAGGAAAGATGCATAAAAGGTATGCAACGTGTTAATATTGCAATGAACTTGAAATGTGAATACCTCACAAACCGTATGAGACTCGATTTTGAGGACGGATGTAGAATTCTCGTGAAAAGTTGTATATGCACACAAAATTTCAACACTCAACTCGATGGGGGTCATTTACATACTTTTCTATACTTTATTAATTAACAATGAGACACGCGGTTGAAAAATAACACCCATTATTTAAAACACAATTTGCACTCTTTACTTTCTTAACGTGACACCTCTTAAAGACGAAAACCAGAGGCGAAAAAAAAAATTAAATATACATTAAAATATGAATAGTTTTCTAATTTGGCGCTGCGATCTTCATAATCTGAAAAGGGTGAAAAGAATACATCAGTCTTTTACCATAAATTGCAAACTTTTTCAATGAATATATTTGTAGCTTAATACTAGCCCCAGACGCAATGTTAGCTTCTTTTCGGTACTTTTGACAACTTTTTGAGAGCTTTGCAACATTTCGAGAAACTTTGATTCTGTGACAAAAAGTCGTATCTGACACGGTTTCGTCTGTACACATATCAAGATATAAATATAAAATATAAATATAAAACTGATGAATATAAAACTGATAATGTGTCTTAATTATTAGTTATAATTTGAAGGTAAAAGTAATATCAAAAATAAAAGACCTATTTTCACAAACGTAGAAGTTCTGAATTAATGACGATCAGAAGCATTGTTTAGTAAATTTTAAATTTTTCGTAAACCATAGAATATTTAACAAACACCTTTTATAAATATTTATAATTCCAGCATACTTCTCTATATGAGATTATTTATTACTGATATACTTATAGAAAAAAATTATTAACACAATATTATTTTCGATCAAAAAGTTACAATAGCTAAAAGAAAAAATTATTATCGTCACATTGGCTTATTGGTTTTTTACGAGGCATCGTAATCGTAACAGTCGAATATACGTTGCAATCGATTAAAACACTATAGTAACTTTCAAATTATTACATTATTATTACATTATTTATTACATTATTTAATCATTATTTAATGATTATTGCCTTAACTTATGAAATTTTTTATTTGGAATAAGTAAAATCACATACCATTATTCAAATGAAGAGTTCTGCAGATATACTCATATTTGACTTTTTCTCACATCTTCATTTTCAATTAGCCTTTTAATTATTTAAAAAAAAATTCAAAATAGTACTTTTTGGTATTATAATTAAGAAAGTAGACGTTTTATCACTAATGAACATGTTATATGAATACTGTAATTTTAAATTCAATTATTTTTTTTTCTAGTAATGTTAACCCTTTCCAAACTTTGCTAGTGTTTAAATATTATTATCATCTATATTCAGTTGAATTTAGAAGAAAGGGCATAGTAAAGAATGTTGCTAAATCAAATGCAATTAATGACATGTCATTCGATTGTTTGTAAAGAAAGAACAATTTGTGTCAAGTTTTAATTTTGTACCTCAATCAAGAAGGTAGTAAAACCCACAAAAATAAAAAACACGTTTTTGTGCAATTTTTATCCAATTAATGCATGCAAAATCTTAGAAACTACTTTGTTAGTACTAGAAATATCAGGTATTTCAATTAATAAGGGATTTATTACAGCATTTTGTCAGATTTCAGAGTTAGAAATTCAAGATGTGAAAAATAAAAAACGCAAAAAATTATTTTAAAAAATATGAAATTGTTTCGAAGGAAGAGCGTATTTACGTTTATATTTTTTAATAAACTTTAACTTTAATACTTTAATAAATACTTACGTCAAACTTTCGTATATTCTTCATGAAATACGTATTTTGTACAACGTTGAATGATCTTAAATAATGGGAATCAACAAAAAATATGTATAATATGTATAATATCTTTTCAATCTTTATTGGTGAATTCAATCAAAATACTTTGTATTGATACAGATATGCACGTGAAACAAGAAGAATAAAAGAAACATGTAGGATTTGTGCGTGGCCGTAGTAAAAGCCTGATCAAGAATTCCTAAAACAACATGCCGTAAGTTATTTAAGTGTATATCGCATAAACGTATTGTGTATTTACCAAATGAAAATATCCGTACAAATTATTAACATCGTACAGCTTTAGAATTATATGTATATTATAAAGTTTGAAAGTATATATCTGTCAGCATTTTGATATTCCAAATAAAAACTGTAATGCATCCGTGTATAATTTCAGGTAATTTCAACTTTTCTTATGTTTTACAATATCACAGTGATCTTTGTAAATTTTCATGTTCTAATTACGATTCTCTAAACCAACCCACTTCAGCATCCGCAGTTTATCAGAAACTTAATTGTGAAAAAAAATATTGAATTTTTAATCTTACGATTCTTTTATGTTTGAATAATAAAAGTTGTACAAATCCTTTTTACAGAAAATAATTCTGCATACTTTGAAGAATAAAATTATTTTTTTATAACATTATAAACGTTTCAGAGAAATATTGATCGTTATTATATAGTTAGGAATTAAAAACAAATGTACTTTATGAAAGAAAGGCATCAATCTCATTTTACTACAGGACCATCGACGCTTTTCGAAATTTTGTTAACATTCTAGAATATAAGCAACGCAATATCTTTATTCTATTTATCTACTTTTTTTTTAATTGTAGCACTGGTTTGATGTATGTAGAAACATTGAACACTGTATAAAAGAATTATTTTGAAAAGTAATGAACATGATAAAAAAATCAGTTTTTGATTTCTTTATCTGAGGTGCACTAAACTAGTGTTGTGCAGGGAGTTTCCTTACGTAAAGCCATTTCGAATTGCGAAACACAAACTCAAGATTATAAGAACTTAAACGATTTATTAGAATACACAACGTAATAACACGTCCGGTCTTTCAAAGTCTCCCGTAGTTCTCCTATTCAAACATCACGGTTGCTCCTAGCTACGGGAAGTCCTGGCCATTTGATCCGCTCGTCCCGCCTGACGAGTTCCGCGGATCTCTTCAATCTGAAGCCAGGAATAGCTTTATTGCATTTATCGTGAGCTGGTATAAGTCATAAGTTATAAGTGTTTATTTTAATGGTTTAATACTTAGTATATTCCATTACAATTGTTTTTATTTTTCTCAAAGAAAGTACTCTAAAATACTTTCTGAAGTGGTTAGGTTAAATCTACGACATGTTCAACATTTACCATTAGTGCATGGTGAATGTCGACATTCACCGGTGAACGTCGACATTCGCCAATTTCAGTCTTTCACCGTAACATATACATACATTTGATATATACATAGATTTTTTGAATATACATACAAAGTTATCATTTTGCAACATACAGTACGTATTTGTATTTTTTACAACTTAAGTTTGCAACTAAAATGTCTCAGTAACCGCTACAATCAATTCCTTACTAACTCAAATATCTTTGATTTTTTTCCAAAATGTTTCATACATTAATTTAAAAGAAATTACTCGAAAAATTGTTTGTTATTGCGTTTTACCACTCCTGGAGTAGAGTTGCAAAGTTGAAACCTTACACAAACTGTCTTTTCCTGATAAACGATATTTTTCGGGCATTTTTCACACCCTTATCCGGCTGTGCCCTTTCATAATAAAGTATGCGTGTGGTCACGCACCGCTGATGTGATACGTGCTTATGGTAAGCGGTAGGCAAGCGATCTAGCTCGCCCAGGTAAGTAACCCAAGAATGAAAAAAACAGCTGTAAGCCTTGGCAGACTATCTTCCTCGCTCCTGGGTTATTTACCTGTTGCACTAGTGTAGTACGTATACATACAGGGTGTCCTACCTTTACCGCCAAGATTTATTAACGCATTCTATTTTTGAAAATAAGACAAGAATATTATAGGATTTTTAATACTTAAACAGTTATAACAAAATAATTTTCAAACTAGTTAAAAAGTTATACAAAAATATGAAATGATAAAATTATTTTATTATTTAATATTTGCATGTAGGATGTTTCAATTGTAAGTCGTTTGAAGATGTGTGTAAAGATATCTGTGATTAAAGGCTTGTGTAAAGGTACTAGTACGTAACATTTGTGATTTCCAAACGTTGAAAACTGTGATCGACTCGGACAGTTAAAATTTTATTTAAAAAGAAAGAATACTGGAGTCTGGATTAATCATAAATAAAGAATAGTGTTCTAAAAATTCTTGAATTAATTTGTATATTAAACTTAAGTCATCCTTATCGAGTTTTGTCCGTATAACTATACTAGCATGCTGTATAAATGAAAACAAGACAAAATATTTATACGAAGATAAGTTTTTACTAGAAATTATTAAAAAAGGTAGAAAAGTCGACAATTATTCGTGAATAGTATCCGAGGAAAAAATCGTCCACTATCACATCGTATATTGTTCATAATTCTTCAATAAAACATTTAGGAGCCCATGTTTATATATCACTATTTCTATTTTATGTACAGAACATGTTGGTGAAGTTTTACGAATAAAACTGGGACACACCATATATGACATCAAAAACAAAACAGTTACAATCTCGTATTTCTATTGTAACTGTTATAATTTTTCTTACGATAAAGTGTTTAATACTGAACCTTCCGGTGTACAGTGCGCATTTAATTTGGAATTAAGAATTAAAAATGAAGTAAGAAATGAACAAACGATAGAATATACATTCATTTTTAGTTTAACGAAGGTCGACACACATTCCAAGGAAACTTAACAAATTTTGAGATAAAGTGCTTACATTTAAGAGGCAGTTCCGATGACCTTGACCTTAATACATATTTGAAGGCCACCCTTTTGAGTAACATCCAAGAGGTGTTAGATTCTTGACTATCATTTTTGAGCTTGGGATAAGCTTTTTCTTATTTTCGCGTGTACGATATATTGATAAAGTTTGGCGGTAAGAAACTAGGACACCTTGTATGTATAAATACCTCGTAAAGACAACATGACCAAGTTCCTTTCTGTTGCCACGTTGCACAGTTGGACATAGCGTGCAGAAAGTCATATAAATATTATAACGTGACTTTGTACCTCTGGACTTATAAAAATTTGTAAATAAAAGTTCGTGCGCAGATTACCTTGATTATGATATAACAAGGTAAATCTTTTTTATTATTGAATCGTGTAATATACATTGAGATGACAAAATATCTCAAAGCAAACTAAATCGTTTCGTTAAAGAATGACTTTACAGACTGATAGCTTCTGACTGATAATTTTCCAAATGAGATTAATTCAATGTGAAAAAGTGAAGAAAATATTTTCTCTAAAGTTTTTTTATTCGACACTGTTTGTGAAATAATAGGTTTTGATTATTTTGAGATAACAAATTTGTTAACATGCATTTTTTGCGACACAATTCTGTTTCATATGGTTTTTTTTCATGATAGTCAGGTAATATACAATAGTACAAATAATATTACTATAAGTAGTGACTTGCATATAAGTACTGTGAAACTGCAGCATCCCTTATTTCAACTTGATATTATCGAGAACATAGTAAATAACAATTGTTTGATTTTGTTTTTTTAAAACTTTATCCTATTTCTGAATATATTTTCACTTTATATATGTTTGTTTTATTTTACAAAATTTTTACACAAAGGCTAAAAATTTTCTGCAGTTGCACCCCTATTAATTTTAGCTATGAATCGTTACTGCTTACGATCATTTCACGTGTAATTCAATGTGTCTGCAGTATTATGATACGTATATGTATTATTAAGATTATTTGATCGTATGAATAGTATTTAATTGAATCTTTTGAACCGATTTCTTCTAAAACAAGGCGTCGAACGAGAAGAATTCATGTAAATTTTTTTTTATTTATTTTTTCAGGTGGATTTATTTTTCCACCTTTTGTATAATCTTCTACTATCATTTCATTGTAAATTATCGATAATAGAAACATCAATTACAAGATTAAAATAATTTTTGCTCAAATTTTTATTACAAATCTTCACCAATTCAGAGGTGTAGAATTTAAGTTTCGAATGTATGTACAAATCCAATCATTTCTAAAATCGTAACGTTTCAAATTTTCAAATACCCAAATCTTAAACTTCAAAAATTTCAAAACTTTAACTCTTTAAAACTCCATGTTATCGACTTTTCAAATTCCCTAAGTTCCCAAATTTCTGAATTTTTAAATTCCAATTTTTTTCAAATTTTCATATTCTCAAATTCGCACATTTTCAAATATCCAAATTTCTAAATTCTTCAAGCTTTTAAATTGCAAATTTCTAAATCTCTAAACTTTTTAATTTTCAGTTTTCTGCACTTTCATGTTATCAAATATTTAAATTATTCCTATTATTTACAAATATCTTTCGTTGTAATGTTTTTTTTAACAAATTTAGAATTTCGCAAGATATTCTGATTTTGTGTGTTGAAAAAGAGTTTCTGTAAGTACATGCATATTTATTCATATTCATTTGTGGAATGTAAGTCATCTAATTTTATTATCTTATTTGTCTCTATTAATTTATTAGAATACGAAGAAAAATTTATTTATCGGAATCACATAATGCAAATAATATTATAATACAGCAGTAATAATTTTATTTAAATATAGCATGTTTAACGATTTTACAGTTCATTTTATTTCTAATACAATTTACACAGTTCACATATTCCTCCCGTGGTCAAGAGTTCAAGATTTATGAAATGTTTTAGGTGTATTGATGTGTATTATACAATACATTTTTTTCTACTTAACAATTCATATTTTACATAGAACAGTCAGAATGATTTATAGATTCATGTTTTTATTTGGAAAAATTCCTTTTAGATTCGATTTTTATAGACATAATTTCAAGAATTACTTGTACCATCCTCTCGCGATATTTTTTCTGTAATTAACAATTCGTGGACTGCATAATAACTTGCATATTAAATTGATTATAGTATTCTCTCGGAAACGCTTTACTGTATAATTATCTCGGAATCTTCTATATTCCTTATTCTTTGTTTGTTGGATTTCTTCAGAAAATTGCTCAATTAGCAAAAGTGCTTAATTAACTATTTCCGAACTGCGAAACACTAATTCATGCATACAATACCGACAGTATTATAGTATGAAATACAAATTGCAACAACTTCTTTTGTATTTTAGCTAATCTGAATTTGTAAGTTCAAATTACAACAAAAGTGTAATAATAACGTTCCTTTAGAAACATGTAAACTTCTAAAAGGAAGTAAATAGTATAATATAATGTAAAGACATTGACATTATATTACATACGAAAATTATTAAGAATAAAATAAATTTTAAGAATAAAAGAACAAAACAAACTCAGCTTTTGAATTCTAATACCTCTAAACGTAGAGATATTAGAATGACTGTACTTAATAGAATTATACATATATGTTGCTTCCCCTATTACTGAGCCTAAAACCGAAACATTTTCCAATAAAGTACAATAAAAATGATAAAATACTGCGAAGGTCACCAACTCTATTTTTGTCGAGCTAGATTGACGATTTGTTACTAGGATGCTCAAATACTTTAATAACCTTAGAATTAGAAACTTCTTCCTTTGTATCTTATTATAAAAACAACTGGGCACATTAAATAAACTGTTTCTACAACATTGTTAACTAGAAACTGCAATTAATATGTTTTTAATAACGTGTAATAATGAGGGCCCATATTCTTATAAATATTTGTTATTTTTATTCATAGAATGAAATTAGTTTTATTCACAGAATAAAAATAACTAATACTAGTAAATCTATGCGGACAAAACTGAAACGTCCTATTTGTGCTGATGAATAACAAAGTTGTCCGTTTCCGTCGTACGTTTTTGTTATAACTTCTTAATAGAGTATCTGAAACCTTACAACATTGTCTTCTCATTTTTACGAATCTGTTAATAAAGTTAGGTGGTAAAAATCTAGGACACTCTGTACATTTAACGATATAGGGGGTGAGAAGCCTGTTAAAGTCTTCAAATGCGTTGGCGACCGCAATTTCATATTACATGACCCACTTCATTATCACAGGAATGTGATAAATGCATTTTCCTGACACGATATGAGTTTTTATAATTTATATTTAGTTATTCATACATATAACTCGACAGCACGCCGCGGAGTAGGTGTTACTGCCTATAGAATGTAACTATGGTCTATCTAGATTCATAGAGTATGTGATAATTCGCAAATTTGGTAATTCCCGCGTCGTGGGCTCCGTTTATAGCTTCTTAGATACCACAATCAACTGGTTGTTGGGAGCAACGTTTACTAAGGTATTTTTAATTTTGCGCCGCCTCCGAAAAGGTTGAAATGTATTTAATATACTACCTAACAAGTAAATAGGTTTCATTCATATATGTTAAGTAATTGTATGATTGAATGAAATAGAAATTACTTCATTAGGAAATAGAAATTATTTTATACTTTTTAGTGCACTTCGAAGTCGGTGTATTTTTTTTCTAAAAATTATTTTATTTCATGATTTTTAGTGGAATGCTGAGAATTGTGTAGGATATTGTGAGACAGTTCTTCCGGGTTTTTTTTCTATTTTTTTTTTAAGTTTCGTTATTTTAATATATTAGTAACAATAGAGTTTCGCTAATAACTCGACAACTATTGCTTCCCGTTAATTGCGGATAAGGAAAAAGTTGTTCAGAACCGTGCCCCTGGTAACATATTTAAAGAACATTAAAATCGTTCCAAGTTTATTTCAAAAGTTAATAACAATTTTTTCGTTAATATCTCGAAAACTTAAGCTTTCCGTCAATTATGCATAAGGAAAAGTTGTCCAGAACAATGCCCCTGACAACATATTAAAAGGACATTAAAATCGTCCAAAGTTGATTTCGAAAGTTAATAACAATTTTTCGCTAATATATTGCAAACTAAAGCTTTTCGTGAAATTTGTATAGGAACAAAATTGTTCAGAATCATGTCCATGATAAGGTATTAAAAGCACACTAAAATCGAGAAAAGTTTTTTTCAAAAGTTGCCGGTTTTTTTGCAATAACAATACTTTGCAATTAAAATATGAGAAATTTTTTTATAACGGTACCAATGGGAAGTCAGAACCTACAAGATGCAAAAGGTTTCATCCCGATCGGTCCATCCAACTAGGCGTAATCGGCGAACATACATAAAAAAAAAAAAAAAAAAACTGATCGAATTGAGTGACCTCCTCCTTTTTCGAAGTCGGTTAAAAAAGGAATAGCTTGTATAACATGCACTATAGGCTTTAATTTATACACGTTTGCATGTAAAGAGAAGATGGCATATTTTGATATCTATAGGTCCATCAACGTGCTGAGAAGTCTCGTGCTTGGAGACCACCAAAGAGAGGAATCCACCTTTGTGGATTTGGCTCGAATTATATACTGGCGAATGTCAATGTGCTGTTCATGGAATTATCGTATTTTGCGAGCAGCTTTAACACTAAAAGATCTAAAATATCTTTGTGACGTAATGTAGCATACCAGAGTAGTATGATATTGATCAGGGTTCGACTGTCGATGAAAATTTTCTTTTTATTAATTAAACGTTTTTCATTTTTCCTATTATTGTATAATGCCATTATTTATCGTAACATTTACATGTGTAATATAATATAATTTGTTATAAATCGCATATTCAATTCTAAATGAAATATCTTAAAAAGATTCTAACTGTCATCATCGCATAGGATTTTTTATGTTATCTTCTATTATTTTGATATACGATTAATAACGAATATTTTAAGTTTTTATTACATACATTAATTGTTAGTCATTTTAAGAGACTAATAAATTCACTATTAAATATTTACCCCTATAGTGCTATATTTTCAAAAATAGCGACCTTGATCATGGCATACAAGAGAAATTTAAGGATTATTTCAACGTCAAATATACATTTTTAAGTACATAGACTGTTTAGATTATTCTGGTACCATGTTAAAGTTACAAATGTGCAACATTAACAAATTAACAGTTTGTAAGATACTTAAATTGTTTAAAAAAATCGTTAAAGTTTTGGACCTTGTACTCCACTAGCTGTTCGTGCAAAATGTTCCAAAGAATCGATCCGTATATACAAATGCAACGCATGCAATCAAATTAATAGTGACATTTTAAATTTCATTGTCGTGATTGAATTGAGATTTTTATATGTAAATAATCGTACTGAATTCGTAATCGAGTTTTGAAGTTTACTGGATATTGATCACGTGCGTATCATATAAGTAGCTACTTGTTAGACGCGTATCAGATGGGTATGTCGCGTGAAATTATTTCAAATTATAAAATAAATTCGTTTGGTCAAGCTAAATACATATATTTCTTTATTTGTTCGTTTCGACTTATGAACAACAGTGCTAGTTTTGAACTGAATACTCGTGATTTTACCATTATCACAGTTGGACTCTGCAACAGCGAGATAAATAATTGATTCTTAGAAGAGAAACATGATAATGCGACAACCGAACGAATTTCTGTTATAATTCAATATAAAGTTATTATAACTAATAATCAGTAAATGCGTCCGTTATATTTGATTCAATGCGTAATAATAATAGATCATTTACTTTATTCTGATGCAAGTTATATCTTATGATACATAACTGCTTATCTGTTTCAATACTCACAATCAGTGCGAGTGCGCGGCCATTGCATTTGAAATAGGAATCGACAAAAATATTTTTTGAGTCTTTTCTATGAAGAGAAATACATATTGTTAATTATATTGTAGATTTTAATATTGTACATATTTTTAATTGAATAATTTTCACCCTTTATGATTCATAATCTCGTTCGTCTTATTTGTATATTTATAATCAATATATGAAAATTTATGAGGCTCAGCTGCTCGTTGTCAGTATTGTGAAATAGATTAAATTTTGTTAGATAGTGCTGTGAATTACAAATCTCGGAATCATAATACAGCAGAGTAATAGACCTTGTAATCTTTTCCATGACCTCTAGTTGTCAAATTGTAAATTTAACATAAAATAAATGCACTTTGCAATTGTAACTTGGTTCTTTTTAATTACTGTAGCAGAGAAGATTAAGCATTTAAAAAGTGCTGACATGAAAAGTGAAGCACCAGATTGCGCTTAATGTGCCTCATGATAAATGCGGTTCTGTGTCTCCGTTTTTCTTTCTTAATGTGCACAATTTTGTGGGTATTATTTTCATATAATACCAAAACACATTCCACATATATTTGAAATGTTTAAGGAAGTTTTTAAAATTTCCATGTTATTATAGACTGCTTTTACTGCTCTGATTAACTCTTACATTTAAAATTAAATTCTTTAGATGTGGCGAGGTCAGCACTGCGTTTAGATGTTCCATTTTTCGCTGTAGCAAAAATTGTCAATTGTATAATAAAACTATGAATGATATTTTTTATTTACGGTTAATCAATTTGAAGTTCCTAGTTGTCTTAAATTGAGATAGGGGGTTGAAACTTGGTGTGAGATGTTTTTTTTAGATATGCTACCGACTTGGGTTTCTAATTCGACTCAAGGGCACATTTGACCACCATATCCGGCTATACTCTTTGAATAAAACTTAAAATATTAATGAAAAAGCGGTCCTTACAGACTTCAAGTCATGCTTTATAATAAAACGTGGTTTTTTTGTTTAAGTGGAAAAATATCTTTATACATATACCTTATATCTTATTCGAGATACTATATCAGAAACATGCATGATTCTTTATCATCATCATTTTTATAGGTACATTTACTCCAATACTACATAATATTGCAATACGAAAATTTATAAATTTAACAACTATCGGCTCTTTTGTCGCAATGTTTCACCTATTTTCTACTACTTTAGCAACATTTATATGATTTAATTATCTGATATATGTTTTTTACAGTTAAAATAAGTAAATGCTTAATCCATTGTGCAATATGCAATGTTCATACTCGCAAATTATTTCTCCGATTCTTAAGGTTTACTACATTATTATGTATTTAAACTGTTTCGCGGAGTTCTCTTGTATGGCTACAAATACCTATTAACTAATTAGCTGCATGTAAAATGATCCTTCAAGAATAATGGTAGATTACACCATCAATGGAATAACATCCATTAATAACAATTCGAGGCAAACAAGATTTATGAAATTGTTTTAAAGGTTTATAAGATATGACTATTTTACAAAAATTAGTAGCAAAAATGTTACTTTATCAATAAATTTTATTAATAAAAGTAATAGTAAAGTAACAATAAAAATACTTTATTTTTATACTAAATCAGACTAATATTTTTGTTAATGTAAAATCTTGAACAGTTAGATAGATATTCAAAAATGATAAAACAGAATATAACAATAATTAGAGTAATTAAATAATTATTATATAATTATCTATAACAATATAATTAATTATATCATATGGCATCATGTAAAATATCACTTTGAATCACTTTGAATGATACAAATATTTTTTTAACTAAATCTATGGCGTTATATGTGTACTGCATAAATATGATAAAACAGAGAATAATGATGTAATAGAATAATAAAGAACTGCAAAAGAATTCATCAAACTTTTTAACGAGATAGTTCTAAGATTGCTATTTGTCAGCAGCAAAAGTATATGTGAGTGTAAATAGTTATAATTATTATTATATTGAATTATTACTGTCATTTTATATTTAACAAATGTAATTAAATTTCAGTTCTCCAAAGTTGCAAAATAATAACATCTAAAATAGTATATTATACAATATCTAGTAATATAATTGTTATTCGAATAAGTTTAGTAGAAATATAAAAAATATAGTAGTGCGTATACTAAATTTTAAATATTCCGATTTTCAAACAAAAACTGATAAAATAAGAATTTATTTACAATTTTCTATATACCAAAATTAATGTTTAGAATAAAAAATTATTATCGAGCTATATTGCATATTCGAAAATAAAATGAAATTAATTCAATTTGATCAACAATCTTGAAGATATATTATAAAATAGCTATTTACATTATTCAATCCAACTGGCCCCTATATCTGCGGAGAATGGAATCCACGGCCTTCCATAAGTAGTGAAAACCATGCACAGTACCATGGATACTATTACGTGCATATGTAACCTATTACGCATGTATGTACTTACATACATATATACGTTATTATATGTTTTATACACGTTCATGTTGTACATACGTGTGATATTTTATTTATAAGATTAAATTGCATGTACTAAATGTACAATGCAAACTTCCTTTGTCTACGTATGACAGCAAAACTAAAACCAGAAAATTGAAAATTAAACTTTAGCATGTTCGAACCTTCAAATTTACAAACTTACTAATCCTGAAGTTCTTGAACTTTCAAATGTTTAAATTTCAGGTTCCAGGTTAAAAAATTTCAAGTTCCAAATTCTTAGATTTAAAATTTCTAAATTTTCACATTCTTTAATTTTCAAATTTTTTAATTTTTTAATTTTTTAATTTTTAAGTTTTCAAGAGTTCAAGTTTTCATGTTTTCAAATTTTCAAATTTCCACATTATTTAATTCTGAAATTTTACTGTCTTCAAATTCTGCAATTTTCCAAATTTCTAAATTAAAAAATTTCTCAACCAAAAGTTGTTAAGCATTATAACCCCTAACCCGCACATTTAATCCGGATATAACTGCGGATAATTGAATCCGTGGATATAGAGGTTTCTGTATTAGTTACTTAATAAATAAACGCTTACTATTTGTCTTAAAAAATAACTCCATAGCGCTCATATAGTTATCTCATATTAACGTTTATGAACAATATATTTCACAATTGTAGCATAATCTGAAATAAATTTGTCACTGATCAAGTATAAACGCATAGTATTACATACTATCAAACGCATTAAAAAAATGAAAGAATATTAACAATGCGTTTGCTATAACGCGTTTCGAATTCACGATCGAAAAAAACGCGGGAAAGAAAAGATTCGAGATACGAGATACAGTGACAGCACTCATTATCTCTGAAATATGTTCAATACCGGTAACGAGATGTCGTATAGAGGGTTAAGGATAATGACACGGTCCGAAGCAGCAGCACGATGGCGCAACCGACGAGGAAGGCAGAACGATGGGACAACGGCTGGGAAGGGGGGATAGTGACGTCTTTCGCGTCCGTCAAGCAGCTTTCCACAGAGCCAGTCGGATGCCAGACACGAGATGGGTTGATTCTGTGCCTTCGGTTCGTCTCGGTGTTGCTCGGCTTTCATCGGATCCTCCTGCTTTTCACGTACAGTCACGCACAGTCGCTGCATTCGCGACCGATATTCGAGCAGGCGCGTTTTCACCGTGAATTCTTTTACGTTATTTGACAATAAATAATCGTATCGTCGGAAGTTCCGTCGGTGCAATGCGTGAATCGTGTGAATAACTCGGTAAAACAAAATGAAACGGCGAGTGACAGGTCATTGCACTTGTTACGTTCGTCGAGTGTTGCTTCGTTAAACTCCTGTGCGTGCTTTGTGTTTACTGACCGCGCCTCGATACCGTTATTCGTGATTCTACAAAACGCTCTGCAGAATCTCGTGAATTTTCCCCTTCTTGTTCCGTGTTAACGATCGATCTTCTATCTGTTCCATCTTTTACCAACGCTGTGATTCTTTGTGCATCCCGAGGCACTCGTTGCGCAGAGAGTGCATTTTGTGTGTAAGAATCATTTGTGATATCGGTGCATCCGTGACGGTGATATTGTGAGAGTGCACGTTAAACGACTTGTTACATTCAGATAACAACCAAACAAGCTGGTGCATTTAAGTTTGTGTCTATCTGCATTCGATTAGAGATATCAACGAAAAGCGAACAGGGACGTTGCCTCGAGAGCGTTGAACGTTAGCTCGAATCGACTGTACGTCAAATGCCAAGTCTCGCGGTGTAACAGCCGCGAGTCGGAAAAGAGAGTGGACTGTTCGTACAAAAATTCCGGCTATTATGCGTACAGTAAGCAAAAGAATGAAACATCGTGCGATCAGCTGACTAGCCGAATTATTCGGTGGCGGCTGTGGTTATTCGACTGGTAACGAAAACCATCATCGAACCGACGAAAATTATCTACGGCAACAGCGATTGTCTACCTGTTCGGTTATGACGTTCGGGACGCCGTTTCACACAGAAAAGTCGCAGTTTGCTGGCGATAACCCTTCACGGTATGTTTTAGTGTTTTTTCTCTTCATACTCTTTTATTAAATGTCATTACAGTAGTTAGGGCGACAGAGATTTCCACTTTTTATATATTTTATATATTCTATCTTGTTAAGAAAAATGTGGTCATTCGTTTGATGAAGAATGATAATTACTAAATTATAAATAAATACATATATTTGACAAGAGATGAACTGCGTGTGTAACATGTTTAGACGTGTTAAATAACTAGCTCCAGCACAATGTGTTGGAAGACACGATTTCGTATCCAAAATATTAACTTGTTTAATTACAGACAACAAATATCGTTTTACGGAAAGTTTCCTGTTTCTTTTAAACTTTTAAACAACAGCAACCTGTAGTAACTCACTGATTTTTTATCTTATATTTCATGTCAATGAGTAGCATATATTTTATACTTAATCGTACACATATCTGAGTTCGTCAATTTATAAAATAAAATGATCTGTGTTATGTCTGAAAAATTACTTTAAATTCGACGCTTTCAACACGTGGAAGCCAATCGATTTTTAAAGTTTTCATAATAACTTTATTTATAAGTATTGATATATTGTGATTAACGGAGAGCTAGTTAATAATAAGTTTTCCAAAAATAGTTATTGTGCACATTGTTTGTATCCTTATTATAATAGCATGCGAAGAGACTTGTAATTTTATAAAATTATTATTAAGGAAATAGTGAAACATTCTCATATTTTTAACCGACTTCGAAAAAGGAGGAGGTTACTCAATTCGATCAGTATATTTTTTTTTTTTCCTTTTATGTATGTTCGCCGATTACTCCTAACTAAGTGGACCAATCGGAACGAAACCTTTTGCATCTGGTAGGGTCTGACTCCGCATTGATACCATTTTAGTATGTTATCACGGACATGATTCTGAACAACTTTATTCATATACAAATTTCACGGAAAACTTTAGTTTTAAAGGCCTCCGAAAAGATTGAAATATATTTAATATACTACCTAACGAGTAAATAGGTTTCATTCATATATGTTACGTAATTGTATGATTGAATGAAATAGAAATTACTTCATTAGGAAATAGAAATTATTTTATTGAAATAATGTACACAAGAAATTAATTTTAAAATAATTTATAATAAATATTGTAGAATATTTTAATTTCTGATTTAACATTAAATAATATAGTTTTATTTAAAATATTACTTTTTAATTAAATTATTTTTTATTGAATACTGCTTTTTTGCTTTGAAATAAAAAGAGACAGCTCCGATATTAAAGTTGCATTTACTGGAGATTAAGAAGAAACTTTCATCGTTTAACATTTCGCAAATAACGATTTAATTTTTAAATCCTTTTTCTCTTTTGCTTATTAAAAGTACGGAAAAGTGGAGATGCTGTATTATTGCTGCAACTTTTCAATTAAATCTCGTATTTTATTTCTGAATTAATAACGAATATCCATCTTCCATTGTAAAGAAAGAGGAAAGTCTTTTACGTTTCGCATAAAGTTTTGCTTGTTATATCGTGCAAATTCTTGTTTCATAAAGGTCAACGCTTAGGTTGTTGTTGGGCAATCGAAATTTTGTCCAGCGGCACATTCGTTGATCTTTCGTTTCCGGAAGTTAATTATGCTTTTAAAATGTAACGCTCTTCTTTTCTGCGTCTTTTATTACGTAGTTTTGGTTACATCGCTTGTCGCATCAAGCTACCTTTTGCCGACGGCTTTTGCCATTAAGATTCATAAAGTAAAATTGTATAATCTAGCATAGGTATTATAGCAATAATGTTGTTCGTTGTGTATTAAATTGAAAAGGTATTTATGGTATTCTAAAATTTACATTTACAATTGTCTAATAAATGAAATATTTATATGTGTAGCTCCTCAAATTTATACGTTTAGCGAAAAACAATTTTTTCACGATTCAAGTTATTGTATACATTATATGTTCCAATTAAAATAATGACGATGTATTTTCTGTTTTTTTGAAAATAAATCCATATCACATGCGTATTCAAAACAATTTTAAAATATCAGTATAATAATGAAGTATCTCCATATGTAGTATTTTTCCCGTATATGTACTATTAAATATAATATAAATTTTTTATAATATTTTTCATTCAATTTTCACACAATAGTGCAGTATTCAGAAAGGATGCAATTTATTTTTAAATATATTTCAATGTTATATTATTTGCTTCATTTATCAGCTTCCTTAAATAATTTAATTATGTTAAATTAATTATATTTAATTACTAACATGATGTGCGATGTTACATTAAATTTAATTATGCCAAACGTAATTATATTAAATTATTGATTCATAATTTTATTAAATAATAAGACAGATTGTATCGTAACAGTTTTTGGAATTTCAAAACTGGAAATTTTTGTCATACTTATTAAAACACAAAATAATAATTACAATAATCTTCTTTTTTATAATGCAACAGGATTATGGATATTATTTTATTTCTTTAATTGCTTATTGTATGCGCGATCACTGTTTAATTAATTTTCAGATTCACTACTTTTAATAATTTATAACGAAACTGCGATTGAGAGTGTCTTGGACACATTATCAACGTGCACAGAATTTTCATTAAAAGCTAATTAATCTTAACGTAATTACAACTTCCTGTATTATACCCCGTAAGCGTGATGACCTTTTGCGATTTAACTTTGTAAATCAACAAATTCTTGGAACTTTCACAATATAATTAACATTTCTCTCACGTTTTTATGTACCTTATGTTATAAGATATAAGAAATTATTAGTCGAAATAAGTATTTTGTAAAACGTGCGAATTTACATTCTTATGAATCTTATCGATCGCTAGTAAAATATTTCTCATTTCCAAGTTTGTAAATTATGTATGTGATTAATCAACAGTTTACTAATATCTATGAAATAAGACGGGACGAATGAATATGATTTTATATTAAATCGCTCTTCTATTCTTAGATCATTCTTGATTGATTATTTTTAAAACATTGCACTTCCTTTTACAGTTCAGGCAGCATCCATTTTGTGGTTATTTACGAGTATTTGCCATTTCGCAGCACTTCCTTAAGTGAAAGTTTCTTTGATCTTTTTTCGCTTTCTTAACTTCTCTTTTTCCGTATATTTTTTTCTGTCCGATAAATCCACCGCATCCGAAATCATTGCTTCAGTATAATTTCACAATTATCTGACTAAACCGTATCTAGGAACTCATGCGCCTAATTATAACTCATTTAATTGTGAATATAATCTAACGGATAATTTTTTAAATAGTATTGAGAATTTCCGGGAATTTCTTCTAAAAATTAATTATGCTTTATCAAAATTATGTATTGAGGCTCATGAATTTTAATAAATTCTAATTGTTCGTTTGTATTGCATAAATAACTCATTTGGATAACAGTTTAAAGATAACTGTAATTAACAACATTATCATTTGATAATGATAAAAACAATTGCATTTATCGAAGTAAATTTGATGTATTTCTATCTATATGTGTTTTGCATGATAAAATCTTTTAAAATACTCTGTTTATGTTAACGTTTTTACTTTTACCTCTTTGTTTAGTTTTTCTTGAATGCTTACCCTTGAATTATTGATACACAATGAATGTTGTCGTGAAAGAAAATAATTTTTACTTGCTGCTGTAGTAGGATTTTATCTTACATTTAATATTTAATATTCAACATTTAATATGTAGTCTTGTCTAGTAATAAATGGTTTACTATTTTTGACAATTTAGCGATCTATGTTTTTTACTTGTTCAAAAGAATGCAAGAAATTATCGTTTAAACACTTCAATCTTAAATGTTAGGTTGTATTGTTTTATAGTGTTAGCCTTTTCGTGGTAGTAAATGATTCACATAATGCTGATTGAAATTGACGTAATTGAAAAAGTGACTGTGGTTATGTTTTTTATATAACATTTGCAGTTATTGTTATTTCGTTTAACTGATCAATTTCATACACAACTGGGCATATGCAGGATACTGTTAAAAAATGTATTCACTCTTTAATCGGGATTTTATTAAACATATATTTGACTTTGATTAAAATGTTGAAATATGTCTACTTTAATAAATTAAAAAGAAATAATTGCTTATTGATTATACTAGTTTGTTTACACATTCTTGGGTGTAAATTACTTATGTATTAATGATCAATCGATAAAGAGTGAGTATATCTTTTTGGGTTACCTTGTATTTATTTTGACTACAGATAAGGTAAGTTGCCCAATAGCTGACAGTTTAAGAGAAAGAATTCAAACAATTTAAATAAAAAAATATTTAAAATCAAAATCAAAAACAGTCGCTAATATTTTATCAAAATTGATTGATCCTTTATCTTTAAATTGACGTAGCCAAAAGCTATTTAAATTTTGTTAATGTTAAGAAAATTAAATAAACAAGGTTATGGTAATTACACGAATAACTGACATGGCCGAAATGTAGTATATCCAATATCTGACATCTAGATATTCCAATAGCTGACACTTTTCTAAATGTAAACAGAAATTATTCATTTAAATAACAAAATTTATTTCTAGAATAAAATAACAAAATATAACGTTAATTTATTCAAAATACATTGAAATTTGAACTTAAAGTTTTTCAGATGATGTAGAAGTATCACTTTCTATAATAAGTCGTTTGTATTTCTTTGCAGTTTTCTTTTTTTTATTCGGTTTTTCTGCTGCCTTAAAAAAAAACAGGAATACCATTTATTTGCAGGCCGATTATTAATAAAATTGTTAGGTCTATTTAAATTTTTCATCAACATTTCTACAGAGTCCAAAAGTTGTTGGTTGACCTTTTCAATCAATATCTGACACGGATGTCAGATATTGGTCGGCAGGCTTATGTTCGTATCCCAAAAACTGACACCCTTGACATCCATCAAATTAGACGGTTCATTTAAAGTCTTCAAAGAAAAAACAACACTATAATCTTTAATTAGAATAAGGAAATATAAGGTTGCTCTCAAAATAATTTAATAAAATAAATACAAAGCAAAATATCATGACGTGTTTCTAAACTTAAGTGATAGAAGAATCGAGCCGCTAATGAAAATTACGTGTCGACTTGTAAACAATAATTGCAAAATTTGGATAAGTTCACGCATAACGATTCTCATAAATCAGAGATGGCGTTGCATAATACACACTTCATTATACATACAATGAGAAACAGATATTATTTATAGAGTCTTTATTAATTAATTACAAAGTTAAAAGTGTCAGTTATTGGTGGAGTGTCAGATATTGGGCAACTTGCCTTACAACTTTCTTCTATAAAATTTTTGTAAAGTACTTTGATGTAATGCGACAGCAATAAATCTGTGCGAGAATTGCAGATACGTTTTCAATTAACACGGTCGGGTATGTTAATCCAAGGTATCTAATTCAATATGGCTTCCGTAATCCAAAGGAAATCTGAAAATGATCCTCATCTATTCCTTCTGTTACGGATAGAGCTAGTCGAACGAGGCGTCTCAGAGCATGCAACGAGAATTTAGGAATATGTAAACGTTTAATAAAATTGACGGGGTTTTCGGGGACGACTGGTCAAAAGCAGCAGGCATGGCGAGTTTCCATGCCACGAAGCCCTACATGCACGGGAAAACTTGTGGCCGTATTCGTCGAGCACCATGAGTGTTTCGGCATGAAAAATATCACCGTAGCACCGGGAATAAATTTTTTTCGTTTCATTTAATGCTATGTTCTAAAGGCACTACGTACAGTAACTATTAACGAAGGGCATATTTCTAATTTAGAAAGAATGCTCTTTATTAAGAAAAAAAAATGAAGGCAAAATATTAAAGTAGGCCCTAAGAAAATATTCAACAGAAAGACCCGATTTTTCGGGCGAACAGTTGTATTTTTAAAATATCCAACTTTGAATGCTCATATCATTCAAAAGTGATGCTATATTTTCTAAATTTTTTCACTTTCGACATCAGTGGACATTTAGGAATCAATGTGTACTAGGTAGGTATTCATATTAGAAAGTTGATTTTTTCATGAAATGTCACTAAATTTCTCAATTTGGACCACTGTGCGGCGTCTCGGTTGGAAAGGGCGGGCGGCATCGCGAGGTTCGGCGGTTCGGTCGTAGAGGGATGACAGCGAAAACAAGGTCGAATGAGGGCATGTGGCAGATTTTGAAGAAATCGGCGTGGTTGCCAGGAGACGTCGTAGGGGTGGGAAACATATAAAATACGTGAGGGCACCGGGGCCCGGGCTTCACTTTGTATTTTGACGTTACGAAATCCACTTGGCTTTTGTTAGTGCGAAGTTCACATTGATCGTTGTGCAAAGTCTTTGCTACCGACTCAGTTGTATTATATTTGTTACAAGACATATTAGATATATTTTCTATAAGATAATCGAAATAAATCTGTGCATCTTCACCGTCGTAAAATTGACTTTGTGCTGATACACCTTCCAATTTCGAGTACATCATAGTCTGGTTCTTCGGTGTAATCTGATCTTTTAGGTATGGGGCGATACTCTGCCACGAGCGAATAATCTGGAATGAAAAATGATCAGTTTATAGTTTGATGTTATTATGTTATGTATACTTCTTATGTAAATATTTAATAGCATAGTACGTGTTCTTAAATTTTGAGCGATTAGGGTTTGAAACTTCAGTCTACATCATTTTTTGTTAAATTGTTTTTTTTTCTCATCTGCTGTTCTTTATAAAGTATATTTTTTTTTATTAAATATAATGAAACGGATTTTAAACATGTTATTACATTTTACACAATAAAAGTGTATTTCGTAGGCGTTAATTTTATGAAAATCCTTTATCCGACTTTTTTATATCATTTATTTGTATAGGAAAAAAAAACACTTAAAAATGAGGAAACTTTCTTTAAATAATTCAAATTTCATACTCTTTAAAATATTATAATTATTATATGTATACTATGTTTTTTTATTGAAAAGTCTAGTTTTTTAATAGTAGTAAAAAATATTAACTGTCTTTTACTATTGACATTACTATTTTATTTTTTATTATAGTTCCTGTTTTCCTTACTATTATGTACTGTTTTTAATTTTTGGTATGTAGATAGTATGTATTTTAGTATGTAAATTTTATGGCTTAGCAAAAACTGCTAAAACTGATATTTCTACAAAAATGAATTGCAGTATATATTAAGTTTGTAAAAAATGGAATATTATTCGTTTTAAGTAATTATAATTATGTTTGTGTATAGAAATATTAATATTTCTTACAAAATGAAATTTTCTGTAAAAAGAAGGAAAGTCAAATAGTATTCAATAATTCGATCTCTTGATTCCCTTTCTTTAAGGAAACTAGGAACAGCAGGCACTTTTGTGTTAATACGTCGAGTTCCTAAATTATCAAATTCTTCAGAATAAATATTTGGATTTAATAAAGAAATATTTACAAAATTCTTATAACATAGATGTTCGCGGAGTGAAGGGAAAAGTGAGAAAAAATATTAACTGGAAATTATAAAAAACAACGAAGACAAAAATATATACTGCGTACACCATGAACAATGCGGAAAGAATATACAATACCACACTTATATCTTTTTTCTTCACTTTTTCAAGGAAAATTTACATAATTTACGTTCTGGATTTCATACCTCAAATAAACATCATATGTAAACGTTTACATTGTATGTGAACGTAACGTGTCTTTAATGTCTAATAGTAACAGATTCAAAAATCTGTTTTAATAAACATAAACTGCTTAGAAACTAAAGAAAAAAAAAGGAAATGAAATACAATAAGAATGAAAAAAAATAAATCTGTAGTAGCTCCTATTTAAACTTCATCCCACTGATTTGTACGTTGATGCAGCTGTGCTATGTCATTGTTTGTAAGAATTTATACAAAAAAACATATTTACTACAAACGTAAAAGACTGTAATTTTTCATTGTAAATTACTTATTAATGATGGAATATATGCATATTAAAGTAACTTCCTTTATCAGTGAAACTGAAAAGAAAAACAACGTACGTACAAGTTACAATTAGATGCAGTCACACATTGTCGATGAAGAATACGTAATTTAAAACTGAAGGTTTAAAATAATAAAAACTCAAACTTTTCTATCAGTGATTATAACTTACTTAAAAAACATTGTTTTGGGCACAACTTAGTTTTTTTTTGAAAGCTCAGGCTCATTTTCAGCACTGCATAAAAATAATGCGAACACTCATTGCTTGCATGCGTTCTTAAATATAAAAATGATTTTTACAATTCAAGGAGCCTTTTTATGAGATAACATTTTACTCTTGAAATATTCAAGTAAAATCAAAGGAAATTTAAATGTAAAATATTCAAGCCTTAATATTTTGAACAAGTTTTTATGAATATTAATTCTTAACAGGCTATAGAACATTGAATTTTAATATTTTTCGCTAATACACAAAGGTCTCAGTAATTCTTGTCAATAGTACCATGTTCTTGTCAATGGTTATATAATTTTAAAGGTTATAGTAAGTATATGGTGAACATGGTTAACTGTAATGAAATAAAACAGAACGGGGAGTTAGATCTGTCAGTCCTCCTTTTAACATGTTCAGGACTTTTGTAACTTACCACGTAAACTAATTTTGTTCATAATTACCAGCTGTAGAAATTTCAATTCTGGTATAGAAGGATTTATATAATAGTTTAGCAATTATAAACTGTTCTTTACGCATTTGATGAACGAAATAGTGCGCTTATTAAGGAATTATTAGCAAAAACATGTATCTATATATGAATGATCATAGGTGTAGAATTTTTCAATATATTTTTGATACTAATTTGTTAGCGTCAACGTGTTTTGGAGGGTCATTGGAGGCAATTAGCTTGTGTTATTTTGCCGTTGAACGATTTATGACAGGGATAACCTGCGTGAGGACTGGGCGAAAGGTCTTTTATGAGAGTCCAAGTGTGGCGATAGATGATGGCTATTGACTTGGAGTCGTATGGTCATCAGATGTCGTAGGATTGCTTGTTTTGTTAACTTCTGGGATTCTAGAAAAAGATAGATAGTTTGCTATTGCAATACTAAGTCGAATAAGGACGTTGTTCCTTGAGGATCTGGCCGCGGAATGGGGAGGCAGGGATGCCTTTGGTAAGAGAACTAAGTTTGACCTCTCGGCACTTACCCCAGCACCTTAATTGGGAACGGTTCATTTTTGACAACCGTATCTAGCAAATTCATTAAAGATTATACTAAATACATTAAATTTTCTATTTTAGAATATTTCGTTTCAGTTTTCTTATCGGTGATTGCTAATAATAAATCAAAAGCGTTTCATAATTTTATTCAGTCTGTGGTATAGATTTATCTTCTAGTGTATCGAATTGTTATTGTAATTAAAAATGTTCCTGAATAAAGGTCCCTATACATATAAAAAACAGAATACAAGCAGTACTTGAGCAATACGACACTAATTATACGTAAATGTTTTAGCAGTGGGCCAAACTACTGGACCAATCTCAACCAAATTTTGAACTTAGCATCCTCATGGCATGGGGTATTGCAGATGAAAATTTGGTTGAGATTGGCCCACTTTGACAAAATTAGTTCTTTTTTTGCATAAAAAAAAAGCTCGAGGCTAATGCTATTTATATCTTTTCAAATCATAGAATGAACGATTGATTTTTATTGGTGTAGCACAATCAATCTATTGTATATACGCACGCTCAGACTTCACTGTCATCAACAGTAGTCTAGTTTATGATATTATGAAATATCACAATTGCGTATTAATATTATTTTGTGGGATATAGGTACGTATCGCCATGTGTTCTATTGTCAATAGCACGCAATGCAAAATTTGAACATACACTAAATTAAGTCTCAATTTATGGTTGTAAGAAAATTTGGAGGAAAAATATACTCATGGACTATAAACGCATATTCGTATATACTAGGGGTCGGCGACCTAAAAGTTTTACAACTTTTTGTGCGGCCCGCCAAAGCACCAATATAATTTTAGAAAAAATCAACAAACTTAGAGCGTGAGCGTGCCGAAATGTGGCCGGTGACAAAAATTCGCGCTAACAGAAGCATATTGGGAAACCTATTTACAGTGTTCTCTCCGTAAATGTTAAAATTTTATCCCCACTACTGGAGAGATCCCTCTCGAAATTAGTCAAGAACGAAACGATCAGTCACCGAAACGACGAGTATCGAATATCGGTGAGACACATACTAATGCAAGCAAAGGAAAAGATTGCAACTTTCTTATTTCTTACTATTTTTTCATGAAACATTTACAGTCTTATGTGTCTAGTTTTCCTGATTAAAATGACATCAAATACGATATTTATACTCATATATGATATAAAAGCACTATTTCAGTTACATTTGAATGTGCGGCCCGCATAAAAAATTTTATTTTGAAAATGGCCCGCCATCCAAAAAAGGTTGCCGACCCTTGATATACACAAACGGTATACAGATACAGGGTAAACGGCACATATACAAAAGCAAAAACGCGCAATATATTTATTTGTATATTTTAATAAATAACTAAACGAATTTTGAAATAAAATAAATTTGTGTATACTTAACAAAGAAAGTAAAAATACGGTTATTTTAATAATACAAAATTGAGCATACACGTAGCAATTTTAAATCACGTCGATTTATATTAATTAGATGTTGGCGTTATTGATGAAGAAATAGCGTGAAATGTATTTCAAAGTATTGTAAGTAACAATATGACTGATAAGAAACAGCAAACTGACATTCTGCTGTGAAGCATTCTTTCATAGGGAAGATAGTCAACAGAACGCATATTATTGCATACAAAATTGTAAAAAAATTTGTATACGATTGAACATTGCGAAATAGATTTGGTTGAAACAAAATTTCATCGGTTATGGTTTTAGTTGATATATTGAAATAAATATGAGGATAAGTGTATGAAATTTAACATCAGGGTATAAATAGAAATATGAAAATATGAAAATATGAAAATTAAAGAACTTGAAAATATGAAAAGGTTAGAATAAATCAATTTTCAAGTTTACACGCGGTTCAAAGAATACTACCTGCATTACACTCGAGTGTAATTAAGATTTCGAATCCAACGTTATTCAAAGTCCAGCTATATGTATAATCGAATGATAGTGTACTTCAAATATTTATATATTTCATTACATAAAATATTAAATACTTCTTTAGAATTAATGTACAAAGTTTTACGATTCTTTAATACATAAAAAAGTTAAGAATAAAACAATAAAGACGTAAATCCCTTTTGATTGGACGGATGTAGTGATAGGAGAATAATAATCAAAGGCTGTAACCATATTATGAAAATATTTTATTAAAATAATTAATATTATTCTTTCTTGCTTTCACATCTAATAACTAATGTAACAAACGATGTTATGAGTGCTCAACCAAGAATTGATTGAAGCTTGATTTTCAAGGTTGGATTCAATCATACCTCATCACTACTCTCGCTTGTTTTATTATTATTTCATTTTCACGCTCACTTTCCCCACCACATATTGTATTTAATGGTATATGATGTACGCATTTCGTACGACGAATCGTTATAACTTCTTCGAATGATATTTTTTATTAATAATAATTATTAAGCGTGGTATATCATATAGGATATAATACATGAACTTATATCTTCGACTAAAAGTTTAATTGGCCATAGAAACCTATGTTCTTTGCAGCGACGACTAGTACCACGACAGATTTATACCTGCCCGTTGGGTTCCCTGACCTTCACTGGCCACCGAAGGAACAATAAACATCTGATATTGTCTAATTGTTAGAAACGTAACAAGTTATCGCATAAAAAGGGCTGATCCTCTCCGAAAAGAGATCTTAACTCACTTCTCCGTAAAGAGTAGAAGAAAATTGTATATATGTTTCGGTGAAAGACCGAAATTGATGAATGTCGACATACACCAAATACATCGGTGAAAGACCGAATATTTTATTACATACTTGTACATTCGGACCTTCACCGGTGTATGTCGACAATCACAGATATGCTCTAGTGAAGGTCCGAAAGAGAGGAGCCGGCAAAGAAGCGACTGGCTCCCTCCCGCCAAATCCTTTGGTCTGCTGGGACTCAGTTAGATTTGTCAGTTTAATGCAAACTTTGATGATGCGAGTAACGTTTTCTTAATTTTTTTCCGATACCGTAACTAATGCTGAATGGATACTGCAATAAATCGTGATCTTTTTCTTGAAAAATTAAATGTATTAATTGCGGGGAAGCGAGAAGACAACTATTTTTATTTTTCTGAAAAAAAATACTCTAAAATACTTTCTGAAGTGGTGAGGTTAAATCTACATGTTCAACATTCACCATTAGTGCATGGTGAATGTCGACATTCACCGGTGTAAGTCCGAAATAAGGGTATTGAGCAAATATTTCGGACATATATCAAGCGACTATGTGAATGTTGATATTTACCAGATTTCGGTCTTTCACCGTAACATATATAATAATTATTGCTAAATTGCAATAAACAAAAAATTCTTCAAATCTGCAAAAAAAATCGAACTACACTTAGGGTGAAAAATTGAAAAAAAAATCAATTTTTTAAATATATTATTTAAATAAACAATTTCTCCAGAAATTTTCGTCATTAACTAAATTCATGACTAAAAGCCACACAATTTAAAAAAATCACCTTCCTGCACCCTCTAGTTTCCGAGACATCGAAGAAAATGTGTTTTCAACCCCAAACTTTGAGGGCTATCTTCACCCCGTTAACATGTATGTCAGTAGATATAAAAAAATACGTGTTAAATGATTCTGGAAAAGCTACCACATACAGTGGGGGACAAAAGTATTCGTACACTTGGAATATAGAAATAAAAACAACAATATCTTCTATATTGTTAATTATATTTAAATATATGTAGCTGTATATTATACACAACACTTATACGAACAAATGAGCAAAAAACGGAGAAATTAATATCATTTAATAATTTGAAATCAACTGAAATTCACACGACCGTAAGAAATTGCCGGGACAAAAGTACTCGTACATTATCATTTATGTTGATAATTACAAGAGTTACGATGGAATCAGGACATTCCGGTGATTGTAAACATTAAGTTAGCAGATGTTATGTTAGTTCAGTCAGTACAAGTCGTGGCGAGTACACTTGAACATTAATATTTGCAAAATGGGAAGAAAACGCAATGAAACAACATTGGAAGAAAGAAAAATTGTTATACGGTTACACGAAGAAGGTAAATCATATAAAAATATATCAGAAGTACTGAAAAGAAGTCGATCAACTGTACAAAGTATAATAAATAAATATAAAAAGGAAGGAACATTGCGGAATAAAGAAAGAACCGGTAGACCCCGAAAACTAACTACGAGAGAAGAGCGTAAAATCGTCCGAATTATTAAACAAAAACCAGATACCAGTGCATCGGAAATTGCGTCACACCTTCAAGAACATATGCAGAAGGAAGTTCACCCTAAAACAGTACGAAGAGTACTACATCGGGCAGGATATAATAGTAGAGTTGCGAGGAGGAAACCACTTATCAGCAAAGTAAATAAAAGAAAGAGATTAGAATTTGCACAGGAATATATAAACGCTAGTGACGACTTCTGGAAAAACGTAATATTTTCCGACGAGTCAAAATTTAATATTTTTGAGTCAGATGGTAGTAAAAAATTATGGCGGAAAGCTAATACAGAATTGGATTTGAAAAATATGCAATCGACGACGAAATACGGAGGTGGAAGTGTGATGGTGTGGGGATGTATTGCTGCTTCTGGAGTTGGCAAATTAGTAATAATTGATAAAATAATGGATAAACATTTATATTTAAATATTTTAAAAGAAAATTTACAAAGCAGTGCAGATAAATTAGGTATTGGGAGAACATTTTACTTTCAACAGGACTGCGACCCGAAACATACAGCCCATATAGTGCGTCAGTGGTTATTATATAATACTCCTCACATGTTAGTAACTCCTCCACAATCACCAGACTTAAATCCTATAGAACATGTATGGGCGAAACTTGAAAAAAATGTACGAAAACATGACATAACATCTAAAGAACACTTAAAAGAAATATTAAAAAGAGAATGGTATAATATAGAACCTGATTTTGTTAAAAGTTTTGTTTTATCAATGCCCAATAGATTACGTGAAGTGATTCGCCGGAAGGGCTATCCTACAAAATATTAATTTAGAAAATTCCCGTTAAAATAAGTATAATAATTAAGTGTACGAATACTTCTGTCCCGGCAATTTCTTACGGTCGTGTGAATTTCAGTTGATTTCAAATTATTAAATGATATTAATTTCTCCGTTGTTTGCTCATTTGTTCGTATAAGTGTTGTGTATAATATACAGCTACATATATTTAAATATAATTAACAATATAGAAGATATTGTTGTTTTTATTTCTATATTTCAAGTGTACGAATACTTTTGTCCCCCACTGTATGTAAATTTCATTAAAATCCGCGTGTAACACCTTGGTGATGTCCCTTGTGAGTGACATTTGCAGTTAATGACGTGTGCAAGGAATTATTAAGAGAGTGATTTAATTGATTCTTGTATAACTCCGTGTGAATCATTTAACAATGATTTGTTGCTACGAATATAAAACAAAGGAGTGATTGAAGTGGCGTAAACGAGCGTTATTATTCGCGCTTCGTCGAGCATCTGTAACATCCCTGGAGAAATCTTTTTTCGAGCTGACGTCATCGCCACGACAGTTCCCTACTCATCGCCCAGAATTACCCACTATCGACAGTAGTTGCCAAATTATCAACACGATGTCGCGAATAATTACCGATACAAGTAGATTCGACCGTCGGTAACTCATATACACACATATACATATATATATATATGTATATGTACATATGCATTTATATTTACCATTATTAATTCAGAGTAGATAACATTCTTTGTAAAGTAATCGAATATTAGGCTAGAACAATTAAAGAAACATTATGTATCATTTTACTCTTAATTTCGATAATTAGCCCGTATGAAATTTCCGTTGCGCTGCGATAAGACTGCAAGTCACGATGCTCAACCGAAACACTTGAAACAGCGATAGTTACAGAGAAGGGTAGGAACACTATCTCTATTTACGGCACCTTTAGATATTAAACTAACTAATTAATTAAGTCAATTCATGCATGAGAATTCATCGTTCGTTAAATTATTCATAGCCCTGATCAAAATTATTTTCATTAACTAAAGGAAAATTTGTAAATCGAAATAGTTTTGACTCGCGCAGAATTCGAACACCGTTGATTAGAAAAGGACAGAAAATGTATCTTTCGCTAAAACACCGCTATGATAATAATCTAATGCCGAAACGTTAACCATAAATTAAAAAGCGATATTTAAAACATAGTTGAATTATTCGATTTTCTAATTAATTTATATTAACGAATTTATACGAGATTTTGGAAATTCTGACGTCACGAATTGGTTGAATTTTCGGGTATAAAGGGGCGAGCGAAACCCGTCTCGGAGAGCAGAACAGTTTCGGGAGTCGAACGAAGTAGAAGTCATTATTATTAACAAGTTAGCTGTTACATATCGAATTGAATTATTTGGTCAAGCGGGTATATGCCATTTAGACACTTGGTCGTGGGTACTCAAGTAGCTAGCGAAAGCCAAGCTCCCCAATTCAAACGATCTTGCATTCTGAAACTCCTTAGGGAGAGAGCAATACTTAGCACCGAAAGAGGATAAGATATCGAAACGATCATTCTCAGCTCTTAGATTTTTCTATCAGATTGCTACGAGCTTTCAGATTCTCTGAGCCCGTGTTCTTTTGGGTAATAGCTCCGCATTCACGATTTCGGTGATAGAATCAATCTATTTTGTTAATCTGTCAAATTTAATTTCTCATCTGATTCGCGTATCGTTGGGTCACTCAAGTAGCTGGCAAACGCTAGGCTCCCCATTTAAGCGATCTAGTTTTGGATTTTTAATATTTCATTCTAACAAGAGGGATCGTAACCCATTAAGTATAGAGTCAAATAATTGCAAAGTAATTATTCTCGAAATATAATTCATTTAGCTTCCAATAAATTCAAGTAAAGTTAGAGTTTCATCTAATAAAGAATACTGTTCTGACTCTAATTCGAACTCCGTAATCGGTTACTCCGCGATAGATTTTGCGAAAGCGTATTTAGGTACTCTTAGAGAATCGCACTTAGGTCGCATTCCTCGCAAGCGGTAGATTACAAGCGTAATATTAATTATTTTCCGTCTAGAATCATTTATACAAATCGAAACACAATTTGTCATTGCGATAATTTCGAAAGCGAGAATCGAACGTATATAATTATAAATTTTAGTTAGCCTTAGATACAAGCGAGTATCTTTCCAGTTCTCACGATAATTATTATTTGATTTATAATTTGTTAATTTGTCAATCATTTATTACGTGCCGTTCAATTGTCAAATTCTATTATTTTTCTTTATTATTATTATATCAAATTTATTTCGATATTATTGTTATTTGTTAGTTTTATTTTTCGTTTCTAGAATAAATCTAAGTTATTGAAAGATTTTGACCTGTGGATTTCACTCCTTAACCGCACACCACACGAATCGTACAAACTTTATTAGAAAACGAGTCGTTCAGAGGGTAAAATCCGCCTTTACCTTACTAGCGCTAGTAACTAACTAAACTTAGGTTCTAGGGTTGTTACACATCGACGAATGACGGCGAAACAAAGACAATGCATATTATTATTTATTTACGTGTAAGATAGTATAATAAACGTAACCAGAAAATTATTTGGAATAGTCTCCGTAGTGTATACGTTAAATCTTTTTTAATAAAAGTAAAAAAAAAACATCACTGAAATATCAAGTAATAATACAAAATTTTGAAACGTGGTTTTAAATTATAAATATAGTTAACTACAACTAAGTATATAAAATTAACAATAGCGGTATAGAAATAATATCTAGTTAAGTTAGGTTTGCATGATAATGGTGATTAGTTATTGAAGATTTTTTCACAAATTAAATAGATAGTAGTTATGACAATTGTTGTCTTATGTTATTGTTGAGTAACTTCCACAGAGTTTTTTAGAATAATTTATTTATAAAAACGTAATAAAATTGACGACAAGAAAAACTGTTGAACCGCTTGATTTCTATGCGCGACGACGACTGCACGCGGAGGAGACAATAAACAAAAAACTATCGTCTGTGCGATTAAAACAATGGCAACTGTGCCACACTTCAGGTCAATTCGCACAAAAGTATACACAGCGACCAAACAGATATGGATTTCAAAATACATTAGATCATTAAATCTAATAGTTATGTACGGCTACGGTTGGGATGAGGGAGAAAAAAGGAACGCTCGGACACTCCAGCACATTTGTCATGCATCCAAATTTTGCATTTTAGGCACTGAATCATATTATCGTTCCTATTCTCATCACAAAGAGTACAATACCACTCGTTATTATTCTTTTTTTTCTTATTGGATGCTCCTGTTATTATTTTTCGCTTCACAGACGTTTCTTTTCGTTCTCCACATTTTTGCAGATAATCTTTATATGGAGAGGACGTTAATTCTATAGTAGAAGCGCGTTTACGCGATGTGTCCTTCAAGAATGGCACTGGAGAAATAATATTTAATCTTTTTGTTTTACATTATCAGCCGGGTTAGATTGCAAGGTAATAATGGATTAATCGGTAATAATATCAATTGGAAGAGTTTCAATATCAATTGATGAGGTCACTTGAGACGTTGATGGAAGAGATTTCTTAGGGTTTTCTGCAGCATCAATTATTTCGCATTCCGTATTTTGGACCGTAGAAGTGGGTTTTGGTACTGAAGTATTGTCATCACTATCTATTGCAAAAGAAGAGTCATCTCAAAACATATATCTGTTACATGGCCACAATCCTATACATTTAAACCCATTCGTTGCAATTTCCATGCGTGCAGATTTTGGGTAAGCAATACCCAATAACTCCGAAACGTTGGATTGCTTAATTGTTTCACCAGGATGTGATCTTAGCCAAACTGCTGATGCTTCGTTGTAATAAGTTCTATGTGCCTCATTAAAGCCCATTTCATTATTTCGCAGTTTAATTAAAGCCTCCTCCATATCCTCTGGTTTCCAGCTATTATATATTCTTTTCGACATTTTATTTGGTCTGTAATTATTCATAAAATAAGACGTTAAAACAATCTAACTGCGTTGAATACCACCGAAGAATACATGTCACAGGAATGGATCTACCAAGCGGATAATGATTCAAAACATTCCCCAAAAGTCGTCAAAACATTTTTGAGTCACAATAATACTCACGTAATGAACTATCCAGCACAATCTCCGGATCTGAATCCAATCGAGATGCTGTGGGTTGATGTCAACAAACATGTACAAAAGCAGAAACCCAAAAATATTGATGAGTAGTACACTACTGTACAGGAAGCATGGAATTCGATACATACTAGCAGATGTGTTCGACTTATCGAATCCATGCCGCGAAGGTGTACTGCAGTTATAAAAAATAAAGGTCTACATACGAAATATTAATGTATTATAATTATAAGTTAAATAAACATGTGAAAGTACAGGTGTTTTGATGTGTACTTAAGTATGTGTCCGTAGAAAACTTGACACTTCATCATAAAAATATGAAGAACTTTTTAATTATAGCAAATTAAAGAAAGCTATTACAAATCTTATTATGTATATTCTAAACCTGTAAAAACTATAATTGATTTTCGTATACTCGTGTAACGTATAAGTGTAGAGGAACTAATATTTAATTCTAGTAAGTGTACATAAGTACAGGGTGTCCCATAGGAAGTTGCTGAAACTAAAGGATTATTTCTCCCCTTCCACAACTTCAGAAAGCGTCGTATGATTTGTTTTGTCTTTATAAGCGTCCGCAGTTTTATTCTGGCTGTGGTTGGGACAAGTTCGCGCACGTCAAAATGAGTCATTTAACGACGCAAGAGAAAGTATATCTTATTGCTCAGATTCATATGCTGCTTCGTCGGTAAAACCGCTTTCAATCAGCCATTGAAGCTAGAGCGGAATAAGTTTTGCAGCAACCTTTCAACCTAACATGTTTTCGGTTGGCGTACCCGCGTTAGCGTCGTCCGGAGTATACGCTATATCTGACGCGATTCTTGTAGTGTACACAGCCAAGCAAGGTATGCAGCGTATAGGTAGTGTGTCTCCTGATTGACACGTCCAAACCATCCGATCGACCTATCATCGGTCGACATAATATAAGTTTTCTGTTTAGCTCTAATCCTTACTTCTCGATGGTTGATCTGTGTATTTCCAAGTCCATCCATGAGAAATCCAACAAGAGCTGGAACCTTGAGAAGTCTCGCATAAGGGAGAGTAGCTACATAGTAGCAAAAAGCAGACTCTGGTACTCTACGGTTAAAGCCGTTATCTATGGCAGCGATAGACCTATGTGTTTGCCTGACAACTTGATCTAATCCATAAAAACCAGGAGAAGCGAGGACTTCTTTCGCCACAGGGCGAGCCTCTCTTCCTGGCCCAGGCAGTACTGCTTCTCTGTACAGCGGATCAGGAGCTGTAGCAGTAGATGATAAAAACATAGGCTTAGGTGGAGCGATTTGCCTCTCCCTCTCAATACTCTGCGGAAAATCCAGCCGTTCTCTCCATTTCAAGGGTGGGCAGGATAGAATTCCAAATTTTCCTCATTAGCAGGCGACCGGCGGCGAGTTCCAGCCGTTCTCTTCATCCCACAAGAAGAGCAGAAGATGCTCTCTGGATTCCCTCGGGCCTCCGGGTGGTTCCACTGTCCATTCCCTGGTAGGCGACCGGCGGCGAATTCCTGCCGTTCTCTCCATACCAGGGCGGCCAGTTAAGAGCCCCCGTACTCTTCCGTGACTCTAAAGGGCGACCGTGGTAATTACCTCGTTCTCTCCCAAAGAGCGCTGCAGGAATAGAATGATCGCGGCTCCGAAACCGATATTTATGTTACCGTGTTGCTGGTGTCCGCGGACAGTCAACAACGTCGCGTTGCTATGCTCGGCCGGCTCTCGTGGGTTCGCGAATGTTCGGCGCTTCCGCGGTCGACGAGCCATGGAGTTCGTGAATGTTCGGCTCGATTCTTGACGTTCGCTGTTCCGTTTCGCGAACCGGTCTTCTCGATTGTTCCAGGCGGTCGAGGACGTTTGGTGTTGTTACATTCTCCCTCTCTGGACACAATGTCGTCTCGACAAGTAGTCCAGCATTCCCTTTCTCGTGAGCCCGCTTGATTAATTCCTGGAAATTCGAGATAGGTTCCCGGGGGATTTTTGTCCGCAGCGACAAACGTAACAGCCCGTAGATCATATCAAGTTGCACCCTTTCGTTGTGCGGCTCGGTTAGTTCCGACAGCAGTACTTGCTTCCTAATTGACAAACTCGTCGGTGCGGTTGTCTTCATTCTGCGTGGTCCGGAACAATTCCGTGTATACTTGATACGCCAGACGTCGTGGTGCGTACGTATTTCTTAGCAGCTCCATCGCTTCTTGCCATGATGTAACTGAATTTTGCACGCCTTTCCACCAAATTGAAGCTTGTCCCTCTAGGAGAAGGAGCAACCGTTTTAGTGCATTGGCATCGCTAATGTTTTCAATTTCTTTGAAAATCGATATGGTTGACATAAACGCGTTGACCTTTCCGTACTCGTAACCGCTATCGATTCTGCAGTGCTCCAACGAGACACAATCTTACACCATTCGCACGGACGCAAGTAGTTATGCTATAGGGGCAGCATTGCTGCAAGGAGAAAAGGATACGGAACACCCAATCGAATATGCCAATAGATTGTTGACGCCGACGGAGAGAAATTATTCCAGCACGGAACGAGAGGCATTGGAAGTTGTGTGGGCTGTAGACAAGTTCCGAGGATACATCGAAGGAGCCGATGTAACGATTGCTACAGACCACTAACCGCTGAAATGGCTCATGAGTTTGAAGTCTCCAAGCGGATGATTGGTTCGATGGGTTTTTCTACTGCAGCCATATTATTCAAATGGGGCGCAATTCATCAGTGGCGTCATGCAGCAGGTCACTCACTGTCTCGACATTCAACAGAGTTTTATCCCAGTATACCACCCTGAGGCCAACCCAGTGGAACGCAAAAATCGGGACTTGAAGGTGCAACTGGGCATCTACGTGGGGAAAGATCGCACCACCTGGGACGAGAAGCTACCGACAATCCGATTCGCCATGAACACTGCCAGATGTGGGATCACTGTCTACACGACAGCATATCTCACCTTCGGGAGAGAATTGAGGACTCCAGACGATGCCAACCGAGACCTGAAAGCAATAGTGCAATCAGGAAATTTCTTGCCGGAAATTACCCCGAAACTCTTGGCTCTTGCTGACACGATGCAGACAACGAGAAAAAATCAAGAGCAACAACAAGACGAGAGAAAGGCGTATGCAAATAAGCACCAACGATCGAATCCAGGCTTCCAGGAAGGTGATACGGTATGGGTCAATACCCATACCCTGAGCAGAGGAAAACAGCAGTACATCTCAAAACTGGCACCGAGAAGAGACGGCCCATATATCATCAAAAGACATGTTGGGCCGAATAGCTACGAAGTACAGACACGGGATCCGGAGCCAGTCCTTAACAGCTTATGTTGGCTGGCTGGGGAAACCACCAGCTCCAGTGGTACCAATCCGTAGGCGCGGCCGACCACGCAAAGACCGTCCTGATGGCCACCCCGAGAGCCGGAAGAAGCGACAACGACGGGAGTAGATCCTGACTTAGTAGAGCAGACAGCCGCTCGAGACCAAGGGGATGCTGAACTACTTGTCGAGACGATGTCGTGTCCAGAGGGGGAGGATGTAACAACACAAAACCGCCCGAAACGGTCCGCGAAACGGAGCAGCGAACGTCGAGAACCGACCCGAACATTCACGAACTCCGAAACGAACGCGTTGCTCGTCGACCGCGGAAGCGCCGGACGTTCGCGAACCCACGAGAGTCGGCCGAGAGTTTTTGCGTTCTTGCCTGTCCGCGAACACTAGCAACGTGGTAATATAAATATCGGTTTCGGAGCGATCATTCTATTCCTGCTGCGTTCTTTGGGAGAGAACGGGAAACCTTTTGAGAGTAATTCCTTGCGAATATCCTGTGAGAAATTTATCCTACAAACTACATATTTTTCAAATGACACGGTTAGTTTGTGTTATTCGAAACCAGGTTTTTTCTGCAACCAGATTCTTTTGTGTTCAATTCACCCATTATATGTATCGCTCCTTTTTCTAATGAATTTAATTATATCGAACTTATAGTGGAATTCGCGACTTCGTGTAATTCGAATTCCGTATTATTCCGAAGATTGTCGCAATTTTTAACCGTGCTACTTGCAACTTCGTGCAATTCGAGTATCATGTTATTCTAGGATTGTCTATGGGCAGAGTTCCGGTAGAAATTGTATTTGACATTATAAGATTAATATTTTAGCAATTATTCAAAAATAGGGTTTGCATGTTTGCTAGATTTCATATTTTTAAATATTTATCTATTGAGTGCGTTATACTAGTAGTTTCATTTGCAGTAGTTTACAGTAGTTTATAACTACTGTTTTAAACTATGTAGTATGTTTTTGGATACTAGAACATCCAAAAACATAAAAGAATGTATTAGAATTGCTTTTCAATCGTTTTGAGATTTTTGTTGTAGTTACAGAACATTATTCTGAGCACTTGCTGCGGTACAATTTGTTCGGGCACTTTATCCATTAGTTCTTTCACTCTGTTCATCATTTTACTATTTTTCATGAATTTTTTGTACTCTAGGTCACATGAACGAGACGTATTCGTCTTGACCTTAGCTATTACTCCATGACAGCTGAAATGATAGCCATAAAAATATAACCACGATGATGAAATTGGGAGAAATAAAAAGTTTCTTACTCATCACGATATTTGCTCTTTTAAACGAAATATTATTTCTTCTCTGAAGTTTTGCTCTATCAGAACAAATAAGCAAGATATTGAAAATACTCAAGTTAGGTGAGATACTCTGCACATGTAATAATTTCCTCTATGTGTGTGTAAATACGCACTCTATACATTACACGATACTCTTTCATGTCTAGATATTGCAACAAAAATTAACTTGTATTTAAAAATAATCAATAATACAAGGCATTATTATATTTCGTTTTATTTAGGCTTTATTGTTAATTGCTGTTAGGCGTGCAACAAAAACTTATACAGGTTGTTACCTGCAACGCTACTCACGATTTTTCTCCCACTTGCAGCCACCTTACGAAAAAAAGTTTAGAACAATATTTGCAGGGTGTGATGTGCACAATAGATATTAGTGAAGCAAATTTTGAAAACAGTTTGTTTTCTTGGCAAAGTCAAGGTCACCTTGGATTTTTTAAATAGGAACATACATTTTTTTTTATTCAGTTTTAGAGGACATCGAAACGAATTCAAAACATATATTACATGATATTTTTATTAACATATTGCTCGATTTACAGAAAAGGAAATGTGAAGTACTTAGCTTTTGACTTTAGTAGTGTAACCATTATTTGGTTCCAAAAAGATTACTGAATGTAAACACGTGACTAGAATGGAAGAAAAATACATTTTATTTAATTACATGTTCAAAATGTACGCCGCTTTCCATTGCGTAATATTCCGCTCTTTTACTTCACATTTCTACTTCTGTAAATCGAGTAATATGTTAATAAAAATATCATGTAATACATGTCTTGAATGTCCTCTAAAGCTATGAATAAAAAAAAATGTATGTTCCTATTTAAAAAATCCAAGGTGACCTTGACTTTGCCAAGAAAACAAACTGTTTTCAAAATTGCCTGTACGGTCGGTTCGAGACCCTTGGTCTATTTCCTTGTAAAGTGTGAAAAAATAGCTAAAGCGATGCAACAACTAAAATATAATTTTTCACTGAAAAGGGTACAATATACAATACATATGCTTAATATATAAGTATATTTAAAATCTTGAGGACTGTATTCATTTGTTACATAATTTCTGAATGTTACCAAATCGTAACCAAACAAAAAAAGAATTGGACTTAATAAAAATGTCGCAATCTTTTCACGAGAGTCATTAAAATCCGTATAATATCCATCAAAATACAAGTATTCTTTTTATAATTGCAGAATAATTTGCGAACTAAAAGGTCAAGTACCTAGTCTTGTAGTTTGAGGTTTATGAATATTCTGCTTGAAGTATTTTACACGATATTACCATGGACGATAAGAATACTGCTGCAGGAGATTTTTAAACGGCAGTGAAATCACAAATTAACGCGTTCAGTATCAGAATAACAAGTGTAGCACGGTTATGATAAGAACAGGCTGTAAATTTAATAATTAACGAAGCAGTGCTCTTTCAATAGTGCCAGTGCTAACTATACAGCATTGTTGGTTAGAATTCCGTTTCGATATGTTGCATAGGCTCTATGGCATAATGGTGCATCGACATTCTTAACATTATTTTTAACACGATTTTGTGTATACCTATTTCGCTCAAAAGGTGTCTTTTGACAACTTTTTGTTTGAATGCAGATAATTTCTGAAACTGTTCGTATTTCAAATTATCAGTTAAATGTAGATAATTTCAGGAATATATTTATTGATCCATTGATGTTTATTTATTAGAGATTATTTAATCAGATTGTAAATTATAGCTTAATTCATCAATCTACAAACTATAACTATAGGGGTGTACACTAAAATGCAATATCAAAGTTATGCTGTAACTCTTGTATTTTCCGAAATTTACAACTGAAACTGAAATTTTCTAATCTGATTATAATTGATATGATGCTATAAAATGAAGTCGATGTTTATATATAAAATGGTTTACAATTAGACACTGTCATAAAATCCTTAAGGTGCCAAACGGCACCTCATGATAGAAATAACTATACCGTGTAAACATTTTTAGATCTAGGATGAGCTGAAAGAAAATGATATCGTTGAATTAATTTAATATCTATTGTATGAAAAGTAAAAAAATTAATTATGGAGAAATGATTTGTTGGTAGGCAGTGGTTAATTAAATTGTGAAGCAATGTCTGGTATTATATATAACAAATAGTATATTGGCTAATAGATTACATTGGATACGATTATTGATAACACGTGTTTACAATGACGACTCTACAATAACAATGGACGATTCTACGAGTTACATACTTTTGACTCAAATACAAACAAGGTGTCGCTGTTCGACACAGGTGAGATACGCGGTTTATATACATAGGTTTGAATCTGCGCAAACACTTAACATGATTCAACTTAGAGAATAATTTTAAGTTAAAATTTGAAAGGTGTCTTTTGACACCTCTTAGTAAAAATAGTGTTGAGGGTTGGCTCTGGTGACCGTATACTCTCCTGATTTTTAGTGACTCTGATGCTCCAGCGGTCTTTATTCATTGTATATTATGTTGTCCTAATCATCTAAAGGTAATAGATATTTGGTTTCCGCAAATGTGCAAAAATGAGCATGGTTTTCTTTCGCCAGGATTTTTGAGACTAAGGAGCAATATTTTGTCATCCCTTGTTTTGCAAAATAGGTTAGGTCAACAAAGGGCCTGATTTTGCAATTTTATCCTTAAAATTTTACGCAAACGAAACATTCAAGTTTTTATAGAAGTAATTTCTTCAAGTCTCATTTTTCCAAATAAAAACTCTTTTCCGACTTAAATTATTGTGTAAAGAATATTATGAAAAAGAAATTATGCCAAAATGTTGCTTCTTGGCTTTGAAATCCTGGCAAAACGAAATCGTATATTTCCACACTTTTGGAAATCAAATATCTACTGTATTCGACTATCAGAGTTAACTCTTAACACTGGCTTTACAGAATGCGTCAAAATAGTACATCCTGAATTCGTTATTTTACATTACAGAAATCATTAAAATGCTTTTGTTGAAATGTATGTTAACTTTTGTTGGGATGAAGAACAATTGCATAAATTAATTTATGTTTAATTCCTTATACACTTATTGTCGCATTTTATTTTTTATCTAAAAGTGCACATCGAACGTTCGTAAGCCTATTTTTAAAGTAAATATTAATTTTTATTATAAATTAGTTGTAAGAGAAATATGTATTAATTTCTTTGGAGCTACTATGATACTGTTGGTTTTCTCATTTTTCTGAGTACTTGACTTCGTGTCTTTTATTTCTGACGAGAGAGATTTTACTACTTCTTATTTTCATAGTAGATAAATACGCTTGAAAAACCAATTATGACGGTATCTATCGTATACGGTCGGCGATGTAAATCATAATATAGTTTTCTAAGTATTTAATTACAGAAGTATCTTTGTTAGTAAATAAAATAAATTTAATTTATTACATATGGCATGTCCATATACAGTAAATATTCGATATGTGCACAAATGATCTGTACGATATGTGCACCAAAGTTATCCCCACCACTGGGGGGAAGACCCCTTCAGATGCCCAGAAGCTCGATCGCCGAGAAATGTAACATGATCCGGTGTCGGGTATACCCGTGAAGCAATACATATACAAATATAAAACTTTTTTATTTTTGATTTTTTCGAGATCCAACTTTTATGAATAGATTCTTTACATTTTCCTGATTAAAAGAAGACCAAACACGACATAATTTGGGCTATATTTACTGGTTTAATTGACGATAAAAGTTTCTCACGTCGAAGAGGATAGCGAATCCAAAAGAAAGAGATGCTACGATCGTGACAGTCGGCAAAGATCAAAAGTCTATTTGATTGTTTGCAATATTTGAGCATTGCTAATTTTTTTATTTTTCATCCATTCTTTTATATAACTTTCTCCATCATATTCGCGACATTTTCCTGATTAAAATGAGACCAAACACGATGTAATTTGAGTTATATTTACTTGCAATATCGTATTAGAGTAAAGTCATCGATGTACGCGTAACATTTAAAAATTACAAGTAAATATGTCCCGAAGTGCGTCGTGTTTGGTCTCAGTTTAATGCAAAAAATATTACAAATATGATGGAAAAAATTTCAAAGAAAAAAAATAAAAAATAAGAAAGTTTTATTCTTGCATTAGGAGTGTCCTTCTGGTAGGTCACCGTTTGTTTACGTTCAATCTGCGTCGCTTGAAATGTAGGAACTGTACGATGCACCAGTTCGGTCCCGAGAATGGCGCACATATCGAATATGTACTATACATAGCCTAAATTATTTAGTGTTTAGTCTTATTTTAATCAGAAAAATATGAAGAATCTATTAGTAAAAGTCGGATAACGAAAAAATAGAAAATAAAGAAGTTTTACTCATTAGTGTTATCCCCCACTATGTTTCCGTTTGTTTACATTCGGTATCCTTCGCTCGCTGTCCTTTTGTACGTTCGGCAAAACGTCAATCAATGTAGGAACTGTACGATATCTGCACCAGTTCAGACCCGAGAATGGTGCACATATCGAATATTTACTGTATATGAACTGTATTGCAAAATATACGTATATAAAATAAGAACTACATTTCAAACACGACTTGCGTTGTTACATACATGTATGTATATTAGCTTATTTTATTACGTTATTATAGATATTTAATGTGAGCAAGAATTACGAATAACAAAGTTATTTGCATTTGCAACTTATTTCAATTTGCATTATAGTATGTACTTATTTTTTTGTTATCAATTAAGAGTTAATGCTTTTCATCAGAAATACGATAGATATGTTAACTGCCATTTCCGCTCGTATTGAATGTGAACGAGAATGTAATCAAAACATGGGATGCAAATGTACAATTAAAAATCACATTTATAATGTAAAATATCAATCTTCCTTGTTAATGAAATAATCATATTCAATTTCGATTGTTTTTTTTATTGGAATTCGCATGAAGCCTACCAGTTTCTTATATCTGTGCTCACTTTTTCACTCACTGTGGCTATACGGCTTGACCGATCTGAATAATTTTGACTGATTAATTTTCAGCAAAGTCTACAGATGGTTTTAGACTGTTCCGGTTAGTCGTAGGTCAATCGAAAGTGGTCACTTTTTCTAACAACAAATCGAGAAAAACTCATATTTTATATGGAAAGTATAAAGCAAAAATGTTGCTTATAAAAAAATATGCAAAAATATACAGTTACTCCCACTCATATTCGTACAGCATACACGCGTTCAGTACAAATGAGAAAACACCACTTTATCTAGGGATACCTTTTATTTTTCTTTATTAAAATTAATTATTACACTGTTCTACATCTATTTACAAAGCGGTTTTACTTTTCATCGTTTAGAAATACAAAAAAATAGAAAAAGAATGTAATTATCCATAAAAACCATATCTCAGCCATAATCGTACAGCCAACATACAAACAAGAATATACGTCCTAGGAAATGTTTATACTTTATCGGGAATTCCCCGTTTATTCTACACCAAACAAAAGACAATTAGCAATTAGTATTTTGTTTCAACAGAAACAATCTGTTCATTAACACGCAAAATGGGTCGAAAAGGTAAAGAAACGTCAATTGAATTGCGAAAATTGATTATAAGTCATCATGAAGATGGAAAAAGTTTGCAAGAAATTAGTAATATTGTAAAAAGAAGTCGGTCTACTATCCAATATATTATAAAAAGGTATAAAACTGAAAATAGAGTAGAAAATAAACTTCGAAATCTCAACAGAAAATTACTAACTAATCGTGACGAACGAAAAATTTTAAAAGAAATCAAGATAAACCCTAAAATTAGTGCTCCAAAAGTTGCGTCGAAGTTAGAAAATCAAATAGGTAAAAAAGTTAGTAATGAAACCGTTCGCCGCGTTTTGAGGAAATATGGATATAATGGAAGAGTTGCCAGGAAGAAGCCGTACATTAGTGAACCAAATAGACGAAAACGTTTGCAATTTGCAAAAGAATATGTAAAATGGACATATGAATCGTGGAAGCGTGTTATATTTTGCGATGAAAGTAAATTTAATGTCTTTCAATCTGATGGTAGACAAATTGTATGGCGAAAACCAAATAACAGCCTTGAAAAGTCAAATCTTCAACCTACAGTGAAATATGGCGGTGGACACGTCATGGTTTGGGGATGTTTTTCTGCCACTGGAGTTGGAAATTTGCAGATTATTGATGGAATCATGGATAAACATAAATACATAAATATTTTAAAAGAAAATTTACACGTCAGTGCTAATCGCTTGGGAATTGCCAATGATTTCATTTTCTATCAGGATAATGATCCAAAGCATAAAGCTTGCATAACACGAGAATGGCTGCTGTATAATTGCCCGAAAGTAATGGAAACGCCCCCACAAAGCCCAGACATCAACCCCATAGGAAATTTATGGGCAGAACTAAAAATTAGATTGCGTAAATATGAAATAAGTAACGTGGACCAACTCAAAAAGACATTGCACCTAGAATGGAAGAATATCAGTACTGATATTACAAAAAAATTAGTTCAATCTATGCCAAATAGATTATTTGAAGTAATTAGACATAACGGTTACCAAACAAAGTATTGATTCATCTAATTTTAATAACAGAAATACGTTTTTCCCTTGTGTACGAATATGGCTGAGAGATGGTTTTTATGGACAATTACATTCTTTTTCTATTTTTTTGTGTTTCTAAATGATAAAAAGTAAAACCGCTTTGTAAATAGATGTAGAACAGTGTAATAATTAATTTTAATAAAGATAAATTAAAAGTATCCCTAGGTAAAGTGGTGTTTTCTCATTTATACTGAACGCGTGTATACATATTGTACGAATATGAGTGGGAGTAACTGTATATCGTGACACGCGACAATCATATCATATCACATGTATACGCGTAAACGTGTATTTCATATTTATATGTATGTGTAAAATCGCTAATTTGTGTTCAGTAACATTGTACATATGTACGCACAATTTAAAAACTGTTGAATAACTACCACAGAGTTGGCTTTTGAATATTTATTTAACAAAGAAAATGTCCAAAACTATATTAATGGCTACCGAACCATTCGGAAAAGAAACGCGACGCAGACTAAAAGCCCGCTCGAAGAGACGAAACGACGATCACTATTGTTCATTTGTTTAAAGATGGCAACTGTGCCGCATTTCACTCCTCTTTCGAGCGCGTAATATAAACAAATAAATATGATTTGAAAATACTGTTGATCATACCAAATCTAGCAAAAACAATTAAAGAAGTTCTTTTATCTATTTTCTGATCGGTAAAATATTTTTCTTTAATCTTCTTTAATCTTATTCTAAAAAGATTTTCTTAATCTTTTTTCATTACAATATAATTTTACTGAATTTCCCTACTTTATTATCTATTTCCTGCGAAAATATGCATTTGCATAAACATGTACAGTCTAGTAAGTATGAATAACGCTTATTGGTATCCACTTGTGTGGATAAAAAGAATCATCGAGTAACGTATAATCTTACAAAGTTTGTAATAGAGAAAACATAGGTAGAAAGGTAAGAGACTGCATGAAAACATGTGTGTATACATACATGTAAGTACGTTTGATAACATCTCGATGATACTTCTTTGTTTCATTACTACGCATCAAGAATTTTATTACAATTTAAATTACGCACATGGCAGGGAACATGGTACAGAATTTTTAATGCGTTTAGATGCTCAATAAATTTTCATTGCGATTTCAAGAACTTTGGTAATTTTCTATGTACTTACAAATTGAAACAAATTTTTTCTCTTATCTACTAAATTAAAAATTAATAATAAACTTGTTTTTAAATTTTAAAAGTGAAGTAAAATTAAATTAATTTTAAGATTCCTTCTTCCAAAAATTATTATTATTAATGAGTTATTAACAAGTTCATTATTGCTTAATTATGATACAATATTTATGATTTCATTCATTCGTATTTACCAAAATTAGTTATTTTTATTGTTTTCCAATAAATATTGTTCATTTCGTTGAAGTTTATACACCCTAATTTCTGAAATAATGTGTTTCAGTTGACACAAGTACTATTAAATAAATTTTATTAATACATAAATACATTTTGAACATACTGCTGTTTGATACTGATAGTACAGAAAATTTAAAAACCTTGAATTTGCTTTCATCCAATAGAAGAGAACAGTAAGTTTTGACTCATATCACATCAAATATTGTTAATTAATAGCATTTTTAATAAAGGTCGTATAAAAATCTAGAAAAGAATAAAGATAACATAGTGTCTAAAATTGAAATATTCAGTGTACTGCCGCTATCGACAACAAAGGAAACGCAATCCTTAATAAGCCTGAAAAAAATCCTTCAATGAATTACTAAAAGCATATATTGCGAGTTAAAGAGTATCTTCTTATTACAAAATGTAGTTTTGACTGTATGGAATTTGTTTTACCATGACTTTCGTGCACGGATCATGACTTCGATTATTTGGCGGAAACGCGATTCTTTAATGCGTAACGACGCACCGTCGTGTTTCGTTACGCTTTGTTCTTTAAAATGGCAAGGAAAAGGTCGCACATCTATTGCCACATTAAACTCTGGTTATGGTTATTGTGCCAATTCAATTCGACATCCGTTCACGTCATTCGTCCACGCGTGGACAGGCACTTCGTTTCGTCGCTAAATGCATGCAAACAGTAAGCCATAGAATTATTTGCGCACTTAGAAACTTGATAGAAATCTCAAAAGTGAATACACAAGTATATAGTTTTAAATGCTGTTTAATTAATATATAGTTCGTGTTATTGGCCAATAAAGTTATTACAGTAAAACTAAAAATTCACTGAAAATAAAAAAATAATGTAACATAACAATATTTTAGTTAGACTTATGTTATAAAATTAATTGCGCACTTTATTTATATATTACTTGCTTTTATGTTGTGTTCAATAATTTTCGTGTTGTTGTTTCTTGTAATTCCTTTGTAACTGACAACTCGAGTGCAAAATGGAATTCTTACAGATGAGACATTGAAAATTTTCGAGTTCATAAATTTTTATATTTTTAAATTTTTTAATATTTATTTTAAAACTTTCATATTTTTTATTTTTTCAATTTTTATCTTGCAAATTTTCAAAATTTCGGAGTTTCAACATTTTTAGATTTCCAAATTTTCTTCAATTTCTAAATCCAAAAATCTCTAGATGAAACAATCCTTAGGCTGAAAATATTTAAATCTCTAAATAAAAATTTCGCAGCTCATTGGATTCAAAACTTCTTCAATTTAAAAATACTAGGTATTTTTGATTCTTAGATCAAGAATCGCTAGAATCTAAACTCCTTGATTTAAGTCTCATTAAATAAAAAATCCATGGACAAAATACTTCATAAATCTTTACATTCAAAACTTTTTAGGTACAAAATAAAATAATTAATACGTAGAACCAAAAACTATCGATATGATCACACTTTGATCAAAATTTCCAGCTTTTCACGCACACGTTTAAAAAAAAAACAAAATAAGAATACAAAATAAATCTTCAAATAAAAATCCCTTAGATCTTGAAATCCCTTGATTGTCAAGTTACTATATTCTTACATTTTTGAAGCCTCAAATTTCCTAAAATGCAGTCGTGAAATATTTTTTTCCCTTTGGGTACAATATTTTTGATGGAAGCCAGATTTCCTCTTCACTATACACTCGGTTCTTGAACAACACAGGTTTCAACGAGATTGCAGATGTATGCGAATTTTTTCTTTGCAAATTTATAGAGCGTGCTTATTTAAGAGGGAGAAAAAGAGGGAAGAGAATACGTGCTCAATAAGCCATAACGACATCAATAAGCCATAAGTTACGATACTCACAGAGGCATGTCGTTCATTAAAACAAAAGACAGAATATGATTCTCACTAGTCATTGGAAATTTAACTCGTCTACAGTTGAGTTTATACGTAGATTATTAACTAACTTTATTAACAGGATTCGTGTGGATACATTAACCATTGATCATACATACCAGGTCTCTCTATAGTCCAATCTCACCTTTATATTTCGGAAATGGCTGTAAATATGAAAAAATGTTTCAAGCGAAAATTGTGTATATAAAAGAGAACATAATATTTCCATGTAGAACACCGTACTTTTTTATTGCATATTTTCGTAGCCTCATCGGAACATTTTCAAAACACCATGTTTGTACCAATGTTTTTACCCATGTTTGTTTTTTGTGCAAGTCATTTCCAAGATATGAAGCAGTTGACATACATCACAGTTGACATACATCAAAGAAACTTTTTATCTTGGGGATGACTCGCACAAAAAATTAATGTAGGTAGTATTTTGAAAAGGACCCGACAAGGCTACATAAATATGCAATAAAAAATGGTGTGTTCTGCGTAAACAAGTGAATACATTCATGTGACTTTCAAACGATCATCCAAAGTCAAAATGTTGCCACCATTTTATGTTTCCCTTAATATCCTACAACATTTAATATAAGGTCAGAATTTAAATTTAAAGGGACCCTGTATCTCCAACAGGGTACAATTCCAAATTGATCATTTTCGATTTTTATGAAACTTATATACAATATGGAAAAAATATTCTACACGTATTTTTTTCACTCATGTTAAGGAGGTGAAAGTAACTCCCAAAATGGGGTGTGAAAATTACATTTTGTGGAATACCTCGAGAACCAGTAGAGCTAGATCAGGGATCGGCAACCTGCGGCTCACGAGCCACAAACGGCTCTTTGGATGTAAAGCTGCGGCTCTTCAGTTCCATACGCAAATATTATTTATTTTATTAAAAAAAACTCATTATCTAATATTGCCAAGCGCTGGAATTGCAATGCATCGAATTACCACGCGCTGGAATTCCAACGCATCGAATTACCACGCGCTGGAATTGCAATGCATTGAATTACCAACCGCTGGAATCGCAACGCATCGAATTACCACGCGCTGGAATTCCAACGCATCGAATTACCACTCGCTGGAATTGCAATGCATTGAATTACCAAGCGCCGGAGTTCCAACGCATTGAATTACCAAGCGCTGGAATCGCAACGCATCGAATTACCAAGCGCTGGAATCGTAACGCATCGAATTACCACGCGCTGGAATTCCAACGCATCGAATTACCACTCGCTGGAATTGCAATGCATTGAATTATCAAGCGCTGCAATTGCAACGCATCCAATTACCACGCGGCGAATTACCAAGCACTGGAATCGTAGCGCATCGAATTACCAAGCGCTGGAATCGCAACGCATCGAATTACCACGCTCTTCAGTTGCATACGCAAATATTATTTATTTTAACAAAAAAAAACTCATTATCTAACATTGCCATATATATATTATCTACTTTGTAGTGAAAAACACTACTTATATATGTAAAAATAGATTATTTTTTTTTTATCAAAAAACTTTATTTATGCGAGTACTATTTATTATTGGCAAGACAAAATTTTGTGGCTCTTTAAAAGCTTAGAAATTTTGTAAATTGTAATTTTTGACTCTTCCGACTCAAAAGGTTGCCGACCCCTGAGCTAGATGAATGGTTTAAATTCAAAGTTGTGTATTTTCTAATGCGGAATCCAAACCTGTAAATAGATTTAAAAAGTTCGCATTTGTTTATATAAGATATTAAAAAATAACACTTTTGTAGCTTCACATGGTTCGCAGCGTTGGTAGAAATTTAGTTATTGACCGTTTACAGATGTTTAGGTGTAGGCAGTTAAGCCTACCCTAAAGTCTGTAAGTTGGCGAAATTATTTTATGCTTTTTAGACGTGCGTAGCTCAATAGGCTACCGTACCATAAACGCTGCCAGGCATGTCCCGTTACGGTTCATTAGGCCACATGGTCAACACGGGCCGGAAGGACATTTTCGGTTAACGAATTTGTGATTTACAATACTCTTTCCCCCGCCGAAAATAGGAGGACTCTGCGAGAAAAATAACTCCACCCTCTAGTGTCTAAGGAGTTACGCCTTTTCCAGGAAGTTGATATATACTGCGGAAAGGCTAGATTATCCGTCGAGCCTTCGTTTCAGTAACCTTGTATTTTCCATATCATTTTTGTAACATCACATATAGTTTCCATAGTTCTCATTAAATACCTCACCTCTTGCAAACATACTGTTGCGAGCAATATCTATTTATTTATCCTACCTACCTCGCAACACTTTTTTCTTTAAAAGTTGTTGTATTTTCCCACAATTTTTAATGTGAAAAGTATACTAGTAAGTATAGAATACGGATAAAATGGAATCATCATTTTTACATTGTAAATATAGTTAACGAAATTGTATTTTTATAGTACTTTTGCCGAATGTAGTCCTCGAATGCATGTAATAAAGTACGTAAAGAGCTTTTACGTCTTTACTAGTAATTGTGTTACAGTGAACTTGACAAATTTTTTTCAATGCAGGTTAGAATTACCGTCCCAGATATAAGAGTTAGTCGACAGTAACTGTTAAGGTTTTTCCTCGCGGTCACAAGGCTTCTATTGAGGGCACTAAATTATATTCGTAAATTGTAATATGTTTAAAATGTTTAAAGGTTAACACGAAATGAAATAAACAAATAAAAAGTGTAAATGATTTGAGATGGATTCATAAATTCTTGAGAATTAATTCATCATCGCTTAATTATCACGACACACACTGATGCGTGCTTTGCAAAAACATCACCATAGTTAACTGGTTAAATCACTAATGTGTCCTTATAAGCTGGAACTGATTTTATTGTATCTATATTACATAAGAGCAAACTCAATGACTTGTAATAAGAAATCATTAACTCTCGGTAAAGTATTATCTTTATGCATCAACGAAATTAGGAAACTTTAGCGAAAAAAATATTTCCGAAAATGGTAAATGTATAGCGACTGAATAATCAAATAGACGATTAAGTTGTTATTGAAGCTCATTAGGAATTGTTACTTCTCCTTCGAAGGTTTCGACCTACCGGAACTTCTAAATCACTTAACAACCCAAATTCTCTAAATGCGTTACTATATGCATCGTTGCTTTGGGTTCATGGTCCAATCATGAAGATTGACGTTTGCGAAGTCCCAAAAACATAAACACATTACGTCATCCCTTCCTTCAATCAAGATAGTTCTCTTTTTTTTCCAGAAAAGTTTTCCTTTTGGCAAACATGGCAAAAACAAGCACCAACTGTTGACTAGTTGCCGAATGTAATGAGAATCCTGGTGCTTGCATTTATTTGTCTGTGCCGCGCTACAGGCTGCAATTTTGAATTTTTTTTTTGGCTTGAAATTTTAAGTGTAAACTCATGAGACCCCAAATTTGCTGTACACATAGATTTTGGTTGGGATCTGACTGCAGGAACGTCTCTCAACGTCGACCGTCGTCGAATCAATACAAAAAAGGAATTTTGGTATCGTTTCAATAACTATTGATACATAGAATCAACTGAAACCATGTTGGATGCTTTAGAACTCATCGTAGATAATAATTTGGTTATGATTGACGTCAGCCGTCATGAAATTTACAATAATTGTGATGTCGCTTGGCATCGCTTGGTATCGGTTAGTATCATTTTTAATAGTTTCAGGCGCGTTTGATCGTTTGGAATAACTTACAAACTTTTAGATTTTACTTTTGTTATATGTTTATAATAGGTACTCTAAATTTTGAATACGTATTCGAATTCGCGCGAGGCACTTGGCTTATAGATTCCCTAATAATATTATCACCCTAATCCATCCAATGTATAATCACGAAGAGTACAAGTCTTTATATAATAAAATTTGTTGAGAGTTAACGGTCTTTCATTTAATTCCACAACACCCGTGTTGTACTAAATTGTCGAAATATTGCATATTTCTAACTTTATAAACCTCCAATCAAGTAGATAGATCTTTATAAACCGTTTTTAAATTTTAAAGTTTCCAGAATTCCAAATTCCTGAATTTCCATATTTTTGAATTTCAAAATCTCAACATCTTAAATTTTTTAAATTTCCACATTCTCAAATCTCCATGATCGTAAATTTTCTATATTTCTCATTTTCTAATTTTGCACGTTCTAAACATTAAAACTTCGAAACATTTGAAATTTCAAGTGATTTATAAATTTTCAAATTTATAAAGTTGTAAATCTCAAATTCCTAAGTTTCAAAATTGTAGAGCCTACTTTATTGTAATAAAAATTATAAATGGAATCTTATTTTGTAAATTTCTTCAATATTTCTTGGAGTTGTACTTTTAAAATGAGACTTTACCCAGGATGTGGAATTGAAAGTTAACGGCATAAGCAGCTGTCAAAAGAGCTAGTGACCCGCATTTCTGGCTAGCGACCCGCACGTTCGGCGATCTGTACCGTTCATACTCCGCAAAACCTGTAATATGATTTAATGACTATATTACAAACACCAATACTATGTTAACCATGTAATTACCATGTTACAAACATGTTATTATATTAGTAAAACGCAGCAGTTACTTAAAATAGACGACAAAATAAATACATAGTGGAGAATTTATTATTTTTGACGATTCCTGAAAGAATTACAGTTTTGTTATGCAAAATGAAATGCGATAATCAGAATAAGAAACACGTTACTCTTTTTCTCTTTTGCTATATATGTATGTATAGTGAAGATACGTAATTACAATTTTGTCATAGTTTTTTAAAATTAGTAGTATAATACAGCTGTTGTACATTTTAAAACAAGAAGGCTGTAACTTTTAGATATATGTTTTAAGAAACTGAAAAAATTGTATACTTTTCTGATAGAACATCAGTAACATATTTATCCTCAATTTTTGTGAGTCAAAATATTAGTCCAAGTTCCAGAAATTCCAGATATTCAAATTTCTTGTCCAACTCCCCAAATTTAAAAATTTAAAAATTAAAAATTTTTAAATTCCAAATTCCCAATACCTCAAATTTTCAAATTAATTTTCAAAAAATCAGTACGTATGGTCAATAAACATTTAGAGCTCTGAAATATCAATCGTATGTGTTGAACATCAGAGGTGTCCATTATAATACATATGGTGGATTTTTATTATGAGAGAAGAATGATTTTTATTAGTTACTTGATGCGTAATTTTAATAAGAAAGGAATAAATTAGTTTTCCACAATTTGTCACATTTTAATTTCGTGTAGTTTATACCGATTTTGCTTTGTGAAACACATTGTAATCAGATTATTGTATAATAGCATTTGTGCTCGCATCCATTAAAAGTGCCATTAGGTCAATATTTCGGCAACAAAATTGTTGCCATAAATATTTGCGCAGTCAAAATGTAAATTTATTATCACGAAAATATCCCCTTCTTCTTATCCAACCTTTCGTAGCACGCCAGTACGATTTTATTTTCTGAACATGCGTACCGCTGCCAGCTTACATTTATTAAATTGCATTTACTTAAAGTTTAATCGAAAGTGGACAATAATCCAATTCGAAGTAACTCAAATCGATATATTTAAATTCAAAATAAATACTTATCTATAAACTTGCTAATGTGATTGACACTTTCATGTATGGCGTCCTGCATTGTGTTTTGTGTAACTTTTGGAACAGTCCGTGTGAATTTCATTACCGGTATTGACGTATTCTTTTATAATTAGTAGTATGTGTAGTGGACGCTTTATATTTCACGATTACAATCATGCAACAGTTACTTGTGTCAATGTCGACCGTTTCCAACACCCAATACAGACTATTTTTCTAACATTTTCTTCTACTAGATTTTGCCATTATTTAAAATCATGTAAAAAATATGAATTGATGTGTGAAATGTTCACGGTTCGACTGAATATTTAGTTTAATACTTGTATTTTTCTTGCATTTTATTTGTAAAACAATATGTGAACTAGGCTCTAAAACTCCGCCTAATAGATTTTAACACTCAAATTGTTGTATCTTTTCTATATTAATCAGTATTAATATACTAGATAAGCCTGTCGAAACATTCGACATATTAATGATAGATTAATAAAATTTAATAATAAAGACTTAAAAAAGTACATATTAATATTTAGCGCATATTCACATGGTTTGAAATTAGTAAAATTTACAAAATTTCACTAAATACAATGTTGCTAGTTTAAATTTTAAATTAAAAAAAAAAGTTTTTGTCACTTAAAAAAAAATCTTTTACAGGTTGATAAAAATTTGATTTTAGACTAATTCGATCACGGTGATTCCAAATCTGTGATCGGTTTTTTTCTACGACTTGTGGTTCTCGAGAAATAAACTGTTGAAACGATAAGGCGTTTAATAAAGAAGATTACAAGGATAAAGGAAGAGTATTCTGGAACCAAGTTCGGCTCAAAAATTGGATTAGGAGTCGGATCAATATCAGTGGCGTATTAGTAATTAGCTGAATTGGTGGGTAGACCATTGCCTCATTGCAGCATAGCCCGGATATAATCGAATAGTTCTCGCTGCAGTAACTATCAAAACAGGACAGTGTTGACCTTTTATGGCGCGTGAAGAAGTATTTATGACACTTGCATTGTGTCTCATAATGAGCAAGTCTCTTTGCATAATAAGCGTAAAAGGATTAAAAGTCATTTTACTAGTTTCAGTTAATAGTGACTTACCTAATCGCTTTGATAACGTATACATAAACTTATAAACATAAGCTATGAATTCGTATTATATACGCATGCTCCAACTAACCCATGCTTCAACAGAATAATATATGTACACCCTTGGACAAAAAGATAGCACACGTGTGCTATCTTTAATTTCTTGAAAACTACTTAGAATTTTTCAATGTAATACATACCATTCTAATTGTTACATTGCAGAGAGAAGGAACTTCTTAGTAAATATGGTTGACCTTGCTAGCTTCTTGAGCAAGCAGAAGAAATATGCAAATACTGGCGGCGAAATGATAGCACATTCACAAAATTTATACATATATTTTCACAAAAAAGAATGTTACATTGCAATTAATACAAAGTTAACAATGATATGATAATAATAATAATCCGCCTTTATTTTCTATTACTTCGAGTACCCGCTTTGTTAAGGATTTGTATAACTTTTTAATTGTATTTTGTGGCAAATTATCCCAATCTATCTTAATAGATTCTTTTAATTGTTTAATATTATCATACTGTTTTCCATTCTTATATATAACACCTGCTAGTTCTCCTCAATAATTTTCAATAATATTCAGGTCCAGGGAGCGTGCAGGCAACGGTAAAACCGATATGTTCTCTCTTTGAAAAAATTGCTCTTCGACTCTAATTCGGAGAATTGCAGCATTGCGATGTTGTAAAATAAATTTATCTTTGGTAATTTGTAGTGCGTGTTCATTAATTTGTTTTAAGATTAAATTTATATACTTTTCGAAATTCAGTTTTCCTATAAGACACCGTACATTTGTTTTGCCTTTGTTATTGTTATTGCCTTTAAACCGTTGTTATTGTTTTCCCAAAAAAAAAAAACTTATTAGTCCGTCTACCTCGATTATTCCTCGATCCTAGATAATAGTTCGAAGAAAAAAATAGGAAAAATAGCAAGATTCCAAAGAATATATGTATTAGATTTTCAAAACATGGCTAAAATTGAAGCTAAGTTGGCTGGGATCGTTAAATGCCCCAGTATGATCGTTAAGGGTAAAATATATTTTTATTTTTGTCTTCTGTAAGAAGCAAAAGAATAAAATAAAAATAGAAAATACTAAAAATCTAAACACTATAATGAATCAAAGTAAAATATATGTTGTTCACAAAAAGTAAAAATAGGTGACATTATAAATCCAACGTTATAAAAATAGAAGTGCATGCTCTTCTTCTATGTATAACTTAGAATATAAAAATGTAGAAATATGAAATTGTAAAAATAATTCTTCTAACGTGTTACTTAACCAAAGTTCTTTGATCTTCAATTAGATTGGATTCTAGATTAATAGATTAGAGTTTTCTTGACATCACTTGCAATTCAACGAGAAAAAAGTTACATGGCACTACTTACAAAAGTGAAGATGGTAGATTACAGTTAAGAAATTGGACTTGTTTTACATTAATCTATTTTTGCAAAACTTATCAACTCAATTTGTTAATTCTAAGGCAAAATTTCTTTAGATTCCAATCACTTTATACGACGTTAACACAGCTCTGTTAACACTATCCTTTTACATTTTCTCAGGTCTGATAGAAGCTCGTTGGGCGACTTCAATTACATTTCATTTTTTCTTTTCTTTCCCTGCCCCAGCGACGAGGGAACCGCTTGGGCGGAGGAGGGGGGCCAGCAATTCGGGGAGGGCCTCTCGTAACGAGGCATAGAGAAACTAACCAAAGAAAGGGAAAAGAGTATGCCTCGTTACAGTATTTATTGCTGTACTTGAATTAATCTGAACTTGTACTACCATTATCTCTTCTCCTTAATATTCCACATTTATTTTTAAATGGAAACAAGGTGGAAAAATGTATTAACAAATTTTGAATACTAAATAACATTTACAGCTACTCTTTATCTCAACAAAATTTAAGACATTTGCACAAAAGAACTGCAAATAAATGTAAAATGTGAAATCTGAACTAGTTAACGGTTATAGTGTTAAATTCTCTGTTACCTCTCTTCCCTTTTATCTTGTCTTTTTCATTCTCTATTTGGCTCAATTTGTTTTTGTTTAATAGTTTCTTTCTCTGTTTCCCGCCTTCTAATCGCATTTCGTGTTATTTCAGGTACAACTTGTGTAGTGTAGTGAGCTTCTATCATCGCTGTCAATTTTGAAGTACTTGTCTGAATACCATATCTGATTGTGCATAAAATAATACGTTTATTGTAATATTCTACTGCTGGTCGTTGATTGGTTGTCCATTTTGAGATGATCTACTTTCGCTGTATATTTCGCAAAATTACTGTGAATTGGAACACAACGTCTTTGTAATTTGTATAATTTTCTTCGGCTTTGCACCTTATTTCCGTAATTTAAATTTCCAGAATTGCAACTTTGAAGAAAATATTTACAATATACACTCTGCTAGTATTTAAGTAATTGAATTATTCGTAAATCATAGAAGTACTGTCCCCGTCTTGTTTGTAAACATTCTGCATAATTATTTGAATTTTTCGTTGTACTCATTGTGTTTTTTGTATAATTTTTAAAACTAAATTGTTAAATTTTTCTATCTACCACTTTTTTTTTCATCTTTAACAAATGGCTTTATGTTCCGCTTTTTTTTTCGTTAATAATAAATATTGCGTTTATGATTGTACGTGAAACTTATGAATCTCTGACATCTTCTGTGGGAAATGTAAATAGTAAATGGAGATTTTTCTGACTGACTGTATACACAAGTACGTATTATATATATAATATGTATGCAAATTGACCAGCACACTAGGCTCCCCTACTAGAAGGAAAATGTGTCTGTAGGAAAAAGAAGTTACCGAGAAAAATGTTATTGTAGAAGAAAGATGTTTTATCATACATTGTTTTTCAGTTCGCAAATTTTCATATTTATGAAATAATAAATGAAGGGCATGGATAGAAAGACGAAATATTTTTCTAAATCAAATTCGACTCGCGAAATATTAAAAAAGTTAATAACAATTCAGTCAACAAGATATACCGACGATTTACCGATGGTATCGATACATTTGTTCACGACGACGATCGGTCGTCATATTCGAAGCTGTCGCTTACGCTGTCGCGCTCTCATTGGTCAGTGTCTTTCATTAATAATTCAAAAACTAAGCTTTAACCAGCATTTTGGTAAAGGAAAAAGTTGTTCAGAATCACCCCAGTTACCACCCCTTAAAAGGGTTCCCACCTGTAGCCGAACACCCTGTATATTGTAGTATTAGATTTTGAAGTTGAAAATTGAGGCTGTAAAATACAAAAAAGAGTAAAAGAATTTTGTTCATTTTTTTTTTAACAATTACATATTGATAATATTATTATATATTTATTTAAGAGTTTTTAATTAGGTTTATCCTATTTAAAAATTAACTAAACTATTGTAGTAATTTTTTGTGTACTAAGAAAGCTTATGCGGTGAATTTTTGTATATTTTTTAACAAATGTTTTATACAATGTTTGATATATTTATATTAAGCAATTCAGTAAAAAAATGAGCAAAACTGAATAAGTTAAATAAATTGGTAATTGCGTTATGCATATTTTGAATTGCAGAATAATTTAGGATTTAAAACACTGAAAACATTTTTAGTTTTTTTTGTTTTTAACAAAAATGATATTTTTTAATATGTCACTATATTATTTGTTTAAAACATTTTATGAATGTTCATTAAATATCATAATCTTTAGTATAAGAGAATGACTGTTAATTGGATAATAGTAACTTTAGAGTTGTAAAAGTTGGAACTTCGAAAATTCTCTTCATGTGTTACTCGAACGTAGAATGTTAATCGATACTATAATTGACAAGATGCATGTTAACAGGAAAAGTGACATAAAAGGCATTGCAGAGTCTCCTTTATGTATGTTAGAGATTAACACAAGATTTTAGTGTACGGACGAGTTCCGGTAATTAACAGTATTGTGGAAATTTTTTTAGTAATAACATTTCTGCTTATTTTTGACATTTAAACTAATCAAAATGTAATAGCAAAACGTATTAACATTACACAGATGTAAATTTCTAAAATTCATTACTTACATCGCACAAAATTATTATTGTATAATATTTCAAGAGTTTACGTTTTTAAAAACGTTTCATAATACTTCCAGCAAGCAAGGGTGTACTTTTGTTAAAATTTTAATTAACGCATGTTATATAACTTTTGAGTAGTAAGATTTAAATTAATTTTAAATTTCAGTATTTGTATTGTTATTATATTGTCTTTTTGCTAGTATGTGATCATATTAAACAAATCAGACTTAATTCCATTACATTATTAATATTCTATACACGAAAATATAATTCTGCTTATTCTTAAACTCGTCACAATATCAACATAATCTAAAATTTTATAATATAGTTTTAATCATTTATGTTACATCATAAAATTACAAACATTCTTCAAAATACCAAAGGAAAAAAATTACGTACAAAAAGATGTTTATGCAGCAATAAAAGCATAATGCATTAAAACATGCATTACAAGAAGTTAGTGACAAGTTCTCACGTGTTAACATTTAATTCAGGGAAAAAGAATTGTCATTCATCAGACGAATTTACTATAAATAAAATTAAAGAAGAAGAAAATAATTGAATTAATACATACTGATATCTAGAATATTTAATAACTAGAATGAATTAGCAGTTGGTACTAATTAATGAACTAGGACGCACCGCGAATATTGTTTAGTGAATAAGCCATACGATCATTTTCAGATTTTAATTAACTTGAAACGATTTCTTTCTCGAATTCCTTATTAAAAAAGCACATCACGAACGCCCCGGCTTACGTATTTTTCTATTTATATCAGCTATTCTGAAACCAATTAGTGCGTAAGTGTGGGATATGTCTGTACGCGGATTTCCACCTACGTGTTTCTAACCTCCGCGTTGTTTCAGGGAGCATCAGACACTATCGACCCACGTGTCGTATACTGTTTTGTTGTCGGCATACAGAACAAGACATTCTACGTGCACGTTTTTTTCAATTTTTATCCCTCATAATTTTTTTAACAACACTTTCATTTTATTCACTTATTTTGTCGTAGGAATGCGGCAATAATACGTAGGATGATTGCACTGTTTGTAGATTACAAATGTTCGTGCATTTCAATCTATCTTTAAAACTATGCATTCAAGTAATACACTCTAAGTTTAAATACATTGTATAGAAGTATCAGATATAAGTAATTTACCATTATTCAAAATGTCAATGTAGCGGCACATGGTTCGCAGCGTTGGTAGAAAGTTAGCATTGACCATTTACAGATGTTTAGGTGTAGGCAGTTAAGCCTACCCTAAACTCTGTAAGTTGGCGAAATTATTTTATGTTTTTTAGACGTGCGTAGCTCAATAGGCTACCCTGCCATAAACGCTGCCAGCCATGTCCTGTTACGGTTCATTAGGCCACATGGTCAACACGGGCCGGAAGGACATTTTCGGTTAACAAATTTGTAATTTACGATACGCTTTCCCCCGCCGAAAATGGGAGGACTCTACGAGAAAAATAAACTCCACCCTCTAGTGTCTAAGGAGTTACGCCTTTTCCAAGAATTGATATATACTGCGGAAAGGCGCAAAAACAGAGATTATCCGTCGAGCCTCCGTTTCAGTCATATTGTATTTTCATAGCATCCATAGTTTTTATTAAACACCTCACCTCTTGCGAACACACTGTTGCGAGCAATATTTATTTATTTATTTACCCTATCTACCTCGCGACAATTGGTGACCCGCGACGTGATCACGACGTGAGTGTTACGTGATTTATAATTTGTGGAAATTCAGTGACAAAATGCAAAGACACAGTGAAATATAATAGACTTATTAAAGACATATACTTAGTTTACATACAGACATATTTAGTTAAATAAGTGCGAATTAGTGATAGTGATGGCTACAAATGAAGACAGGGATGTTTTCTTCAGCCCTCAAAAAGCTGGAAACCAACAGCAGGGATCAAACCCCTTTGAAGTTTCCAACATCGACCGTGTGGGTATCAGGGTGCCACCTTTTTGGTCTAGCAACCCACTTCTCTGGTTCCATCAATTGGAAGCACAATTCGCGCTAAATAACATAACTGTGGATTCCACAAAATATTTTTATGTGACGTCGTTCCTTGATATTAAGTGCTTGCAAGAGGTTGAGGACGTTATACAGAATCCTCCCGCTTCTGGGAAATACGAAAAAATCAAGGAGGAGCTAATACGGAGGCTATCCAGATCGCAGGAGCAACGGATTCAGCAGCTCCTGGAACATGAGGAAATAGGCGACAGGTCACCCTCACAATTCCTGCGACATCTCCGGAACCTGGCTGGAGATATAAAGGTGCCAGAAAATTTTTTAAGAACGATCTGGATGAATCGACTGCCAGCATCGATGCGGACCATCCTCGCCACACAAATGGACGCATCGCTCGAGAAGATGGCGGAATTGGCCGATAAGGTCAACGAAATCACGCCTATCGGGAAATGTGCAGCCGTTTCCACGGATACTCGATTTGAGTTGCTGTGCGAGCAAATGGCGCGATTAACACAGCAAGTCGCGGAGCTCGCGAGGCACAATTCCACGCAAAATCAGGGGAGATCCACTTTCCGTGGACGGAAAAAGTGGCGCAACTACGGTCGCAGCCCCAGCCGAAGCAGGAACAACAGCCGCAGCCCCAGCCCGTCGCAGCCAGGTGTTTGCTGGTATCACCGAAGATTCGGCGACCGGTCAACGAGGTGCACCATACCCTGCACCTACCCGCAGAGTCAACTCCAGGGAAACGATGCCGATCGACCTTAGATGCGGCAGAAGTCGTCGATCCATCTACGAGCCGCCTGTTTTTAAGCGACAAAGACAGTAAGATAGAATTTTTAATAGACACTGGCGCCGATATCAGCGTTTATCCGCGAAAATTAGTTAGGGGACATCCTCCCAAAAGTACGTACACTTTGTATGCCGCGAACGATTCGACCATCTCGACGTATGGCGATATCGTTATAAATCTAAATTTAGGATTGCGGCGCACTATTAAGTGGAAATTTATAATCGCGGATATTACGAAACCCATAATCGGTGCGGATATGCTTAAGTATTACGGCTTGCTAGTAGATTTAAGGAACAAACAGCTGATCGACACAGAAACAAAATTAACGTCACGAGGAAAACTGGGGATTGCCGATTTAAATTCGGTCAAAACAATTGTCGGTGACTCTCCATACCATAAAATCCTCGCAGAATTCATAGACATTACCATTCCTACACGTTCACATACAGGCACGAAACACAACATTACACATCACATTAAAACAACAAAAGGACCTTCAGTCTTTTCAAAACCGCGTAGGCTAGCACCCGATAAATTAAAAATAGTCAAACAGGAATTCGAACATCTTTTGGCCGAAGGTATAATTAGACCTTCGAAAAGCCCGTGGGCTTCGCCTTTGCATTTGGTTCCTAAAAAGGACAAAGGTTGGAGGCCGTGCGGGGATTACAGAGCACTAAACGCACGTACAGTACCTGACCGCTACCCTTTACCGCACATTGAGGATTTTTCCAATTTATTACATGGCAAAACCGTTTTTTCCAAAGTAGATCTAGTTAAAGCTTACCATCAAATTCCAATAGAACCAGCAGATATAGAAAAAACAGCAGTTACTACACCCTTTGGTTTGTTTGAGTACGTTAAGATGCCATTTGGTTTGATGAACGCGGCTCAAACATTCCAAAGATTTATCAATGAAGTTCTATTTGACCTAGATTTTTGTTATGCATATCTTGACGACATTTTAATAGCATCGCGTAACGAAGAAGAACATTTAGACCATATTCGTCAACTTTTTAATAGACTTCAAAAATACGGTATTGTTATTAATCCTGCAAAATGTACATTTGGTAAAAGTTCAATAGATTTCTTAGGTTATACAGTTAGTAGTAAAGGTACTGCTCCAAATTCAGATAAGGTAGAAGCTATTAAAAATTTTCCAAAGCCTCAAGATATTAAAGAACTCCGACGTTTTTTAGGTATGTTCAATTTTTATCGCCGGTTCGTTCCTAATGCGGCTAAGTTACAAGTCCCATTAACAGACTTATTGAAGGGTGCACCTGCTCGTGGTAATCCTCGTATTGCCTGGTCGAAAGAAGCCGAACTTGCTTTCACCCAGGTAAAGGAAGCACTTGCTGAGGCGACCCTTCTTGCGCACCCGGTACCTGGCGCTAAGCTGAGTGTCACCGTGGATGCGTCTGATTTCGCAATAGGAGCGGCGCTTCAGCAATGGGTGGACGATACCTGGCAGCCTTTGTCCTTCTTTACAAAAAGCCTCTCGTCAGCCCAACGCAAATATAGTGCATATGACCGGGAATTATTAGCAGCTTACACCGCAGTCCGCCGTTTTAAACACAACCTTGAAGGTCACACATTCACAATTTACACAGATCACAAACCTCTGGTGTACGCTTTCAAACAGCGGCCAGAGCGTTCCACTCCACGACAATTTAGACACTTAGATTTTATAGGACAATTCACTACAGACATACAACACATTTCAGGGAAAGACAATGTAGTCGCGGACGCGTTATCTAGAATAGAAGAAGTTAATAAACCCGTAGATTTGTCGGAAATGGCACAGTCTCAACAGGCAGATGAAGAGCTTCAAAGTCTCTTGCTGTCTGAGACTGCCCTTAAATTAAAGAAAATTAGATTTCCGTTCAAGGATCACGAACTCCAAATTTTTTGCGACACTTCTTCTCCTACCGTTCGTCCGTATGTTCCCGTAAATCTCCGCAAACGCATTTTTGACACTATACACAATCTATCACACCCAGGAATCAAAGCCACACGCAGACTGGTTACTGATCGCTTTGTTTGGCCTTCTATAAACAAAGATTGTAACACTTGGTCTAAACAATGTATTCCTTGTCAAAGAAACAAAATTACACGTCACACCTCATCTCCGTTAGGCAATTTTTCATTACCGGTTTCACGATTTCATCACATACACATTGACATAGTAGGACCATTACCCATTTCTCATGGATACAGGTATTGCCTTACCTGTGTCGACCGCTTTACCCGCTGGCCAGAAGCTTGGCCAGTCGAGGACATTACAGCCGAGACAATAGCAAACACCCTTTTAGTAGGTTGGATATCACGCTTCGGTGTTCCAGCTATTATTATTACAGATCAGGGTAGACAATTCGAATCACAACTTTTTAAAGAATTACCACAATGTCTTGGTTCACATCATATCAGAACTACCGCTTTTCATCCCTCATCTAATGGTATGGTAGAGAGATTGCACCGACAATTGAAATCAGCAATCCGTTGTCATGAGACCGACAAATGGACCGAAGTACTACCGTTAGTTTTACTTGGTATTAGATCCACATATAAAGAAGATTTGCATGCAACTCCAGCAGAATTAGTTTATGGTTGCACGTTAAAATTACCGGGAGAATTTTTCAATAAAGATCAACAAAATAGTCCGGTGACGTCTGATTTTGTTTCACAATTCAAACACACAATGAAAAACATACAACCTTGTAAACCCTCACGACACGGTACACATACACCATTCATACACAAAGACTTGCACACAACAACACATGTATTTATCAGACACGATGGCGAGAAACGTTCGTTACAACCGCTGTATGACGGACCTTATAGAGTTGTCAATCGCAATAGTAAATATTTCACTGTATTAGTAAATGATCGCGAAAAGAACATCAGCATAGATAGATTAAAACCTGCTCATGTAGAGCCAAATCAAAGTGTAACGAACAATACTTCCGATACTGCGAGCGATCAAGCAAGTCGTAGACCTAGAAGCATTCTTAAACAAGCCGTCCCAATTAAAACACGCCATGGACGTATAGTTAGATTTACCGAGCGTTATCAAGCGTAACCAATGTAAATAGTTTTTCTTGTATGTATATAGTTTTTTGCGCTCTATCTTGTGTTATTGTTAGTTTATTCTCTTGTATGTATGTATATAGATCATGTAAATATTGTATAGCGTTATCACTGGCAAGGGGGTGATGTAGCGGCACATGGTTCGCAGCGTTGGTAGAAAGTTAGCATTGACCATTTACAGATGTTTAGGTGTAGGCAGTTAAGCCTACCCTAAACTCTGTAAGTTGGCGAAATTATTTTATGTTTTTTAGACGTGCGTAGCTCAATAGGCTACCCTGCCATAAACGCTGCCAGCCATGTCCTGTTACGGTTCATTAGGCCACATGGTCAACACGGGCCGGAAGGACATTTTCGGTTAACAAATTTGTAATTTACGATACGCTTTCCCCCGCCGAAAATGGGAGGACTCTACGAGAAAAATAAACTCCACCCTCTAGTGTCTAAGGAGTTACGCCTTTTCCAAGAATTGATATATACTGCGGAAAGGCGCAAAAACAGAGATTATCCGTCGAGCCTCCGTTTCAGTCATATTGTATTTTCATAGCATCCATAGTTTTTATTAAACACCTCACCTCTTGCGAACACACTGTTGCGAGCAATATTTATTTATTTATTTACCCTATCTACCTCGCGACAGTCAATTTAAACACAATAAAGAATACATTTTACACTGTTTGAATTACGACATAAGCCCAACCATTCCGCGAATTATATTGTTGCAACAAATTTTTACATTCCAGAATAAATAAAATGCCGGTAAAATATATAGAGCTATATATAGAATTGTAGAATCAGATAAATTAATAAATGAATTTAATTTTTTACTAATACATCAGTTGTAACGCAAATATAACTTAAGACTCAGTTACATAAATAACTCCACCTGATGTTAGGTGTTGAAACGTGATGTGAGATTATTTTTGATGTTATCGAATATCGTATTGCAAGTACATTTGGCTCACGGCATACTTGACTACTCTATTTGGATATATCCTTCTGGTGGGAATATGTGGAAATAGCATTTTATTCTCATAATAAAATATGCAGAAGTTGTTAGACATACAAATAAACTTAATTAAGACTATATTAAACTTAATCAATGATGCTTACATGTGGTTAATTTGGACGTGTATAAAATTTATCATAATTTTCGGCCGCGTGGTGTATTTGTTTATTTAATGATCCGATGAGTATTTTTTTGGTATTGACACTTTCGCTACCATCATTTAAGAAAAAAAATATTTTCTGCAGTTTTATTATCGTGGTTTTATAATTTCACTTAATATTAACTAATTTTTTAGACATATACTAATAAAATACACTATCTAATACAGTGGATATTCTATATACAGTAGTCATTCGTTATAGACAAAAATGTCCTTTACGATATAAGCAAAAATGTTATCCCCACCACTGGTGAGAAGACGCCTGAGGTTCGCTTGCCGAGAAGTGTAACGTGATCCGGGCCTCAGTATATCCGTGAGACAATATCAATGCAAATATAAAACTTTTTTATTTTTGACTTTTTCGTTATCAAACTTTTACCAATTGATTCTTGACATTTTTCCGATTAAAATGAGACCAAACACGATATAATTTGGATTATATTTACTGGTTTAATTGACGACAAAAGTTTCTAAACACAGAGGAGGATAGCGAGTGTAGTAAAAAGAGACACTGCGGTCGTGGCAGTCATCAATATGATCTTACATTGACGGTGTAATTGTGGTAGAGATGCATCAAACCTAAAATCAAACTACAGGGCCTTAAAGTAGAGATCTCAAGCTTTAATTTAAAAAAAAGAACATAACTTTGTGATGATTTTTCACGGAGTTATCATAAATCAAATTTGGCCAATTTTTGCCTAAAATTTGTCTATGCTATATTTCTTTTGAGCAGTGTATAAGATGACATAAGGCCAAGATGAATACTTGAAAGATTTATAGTTTTAGTTTGCATTTATAAAATACTTATTAGTTTTGCATTTCTGTAAACTGTAAGAAGATTGAAATCTGTATCTGCGCCTAACCGCATTCGTTTCCAGAATGCCACTGGCAAACATTTGTGACATTACGAGAAAGATATAAAATGTGTGATTCTAGGAAAGTTGAGTCAGGGCCGCATTCGAAGTGTTCAAAATGTAACACATTTCTGTAGGTAAATGAGAAAAAAATTGTTTTTTTGAATACCGTAAGAAATCAAGAACAGATTAAGTGATCTGTTGTCTAAATATAAGATAATGTAATTATTTGTGTATATATTTAAACATGTTACACTTCAGATAATTCTTCAGACTTGGACATACTAAACAAGATAAGATATTTGTCTAATAAATATGATTTCAAAGAGTTTTAGAACGTCATAATAATTCATGATTTATTAACATTTAATGGCGAATAAAAGTTTTTAAATATTATTTAAAGTTCCTTAACATTAACTTTTCATCCAACCACAGTTCTACAAATATTTGTAGACATCAAATATACTACAGTTTTTTCGATCTTCCCATCCCATTTCTACTAAAATTCTGCTCTTCAGACAAAGTTAATTCTTTTTACGTAAAGAGCTATAGTCCGTTTCAAATTAGAACTGCCATGGTGATTTAAAACTCCCAAATATACTTTTTATAATAAGGAAACAAAATTGTGCTTCTTAGAAAATTTCATCGTTAACATAAATACCAACCTGACTTACCTCCCGGCCAGTTTTCCTACGTAAGACACAATTAGCACTGTGTGTCACAGTAGGGGCCGAAGCATTTTTACTGAGAAAATTCTTAATCTTGCATTTTCTTAGAAATCAATGAAATTGCAAGGTAAATAAAAACGTCAATTTTCAATTAACAACGGTGATTTGTGAAAAATATTACGTACATTATACGCTGCTTCTTGCGGAATCCAGAGTTTATTTCTTATGAAATACAATTTTTACTCCATTTTAATTTTGCAAGAGTATCTTTAGAAAATGATGTCAATATTGTTATATACAGTCGTGAAAAACGATTATCGATAAAATGTTTAAGTGTAAGAATTGATTAAAGACAAACCGTTAATAGTCTAACACAATGGGAATGCGGTAGGTAATAAAGACTGTCATTAATCTGTCTTGACCAATCATAAATCCTTATTACCGTTTAAATGATTATAAAATAGTAACGGATCTCGAGTTTATATATATGTTGTGTAAGTACAGTGTGGCGTTGAAGAGCAACGATGATATGTCATTCGATGTGCATGCATTGACACGCGACAACAAAGCTGGAAGCAATATAATGGAGGTTGCAGTCAAGGCTGTAGAAAGGCGTTCTTTATTGCATCTTGCGAGCCATAGTATTCGGTCGTCGACCCTCTGCGTTTTCAACTCTGTTTGTACAAGGTCATTTTACTTCTCCTCATTAATAGCTCTTTCAATGTAGATACCTTTTATTTTTTACACGTGATATTTTTAAAGAAAATATAAAACAGTGATCACCTGCTTGATTCACGGGACGAACGTGTGCGATTAATCGGATATTTCACAGTTAGATTTGAACAGAAAACTATAGTTGGCTATAAAAATATCGGAATGTTCATATAATTTTGACTTCTAAATTTTATACATTTAAATATGCAATTATGTACTAAATAAGAATGTATCGAATTAGAGTTAGAGTGTAGTATAGAGTATAAGATCATACTTATATACATGAATGAATATGCATGAATGAAACTTATAAATATACTTTATGAACTAAATACACTATTTTAAGCGTAGCAGATGATGGTTCAACAATGTATGCACATATTTAATCGCAAGAGATTTGAAAAATTTTTCATACAAAATCTGCCTACAATTGTCGTGAGCGTCTTTCACACACGGTTTTCATCTTCGTTATTGCTAAAGGCAAATAAACCATCCACAAAAAGTGCGATGATGACTAGGTGAATCTTTGGCCACGTTTTGTGTACACACGATTCATGTGATAATTGCTCATAACTGTTTTTTTTTGCACTTCGTGGATTTCATTCTACACTCTGTTTACTTGCTTCAGGCTATCCACATTTTCCTTCAGCAAACACGCTTTACTTTCCTTGCCGAATCCATTTGGTTCTCTATACAGGCTATCAACGAAAAAAGTTAAATATTTTAAGTATACTCGTTAAATAAGACAAAAGAGTTTTAATGAACATGGTACAAATAATTTATAGACGAAATTAGACAATTTTCTGTTTATATTGCAGTTGTTTTGTTATGCTTGACTTACTCTCTTCTAGTAATCAATCATGATATATGAATGACGGGATATTTTTACTATTTTGTTTTGCCTACGTTTATATAAATTTTCCACACATACTTTACAATAGAGTATATTGTTATTAAATATCATAATATAGATTTCATAATTGTCAAGTTGTTTTTAAATTGTTTCTGGAATACAGATATAAGAATATCTCATATTTAAACTCTTTTAGGTATGTGAGTTTTGCTTGTTGATGTTTCTTCGAGTACCATTTTTTTTATAACTGTAATAAGACTTATTTTCTTCAGGTAAATTCTCGTAAAGACAACTTCATCAATGTTCGTCAAACATTACGTTTCGTAATTTGTTTGTGGTTTCTGGATAGTAATTGTATTATTACACCTTTCAGATATTTCATTTTGGTCTGTGTTATTTGGAGTTTTTGTTTTATACGCAGTATAGTAAATTTTTAAATAGTTATCGAAAATTATTTGGAATTGTTGTTTTGTAAATACATAATTAATTACAATTTACTTAGTTTTCTACCAGAATTTTGAATTTTTCAAACTTAATAAATACTTTATATTTCAGAAGATGGAGAAAAGCTTTGTGCGAATAGTCATTTGTAAATGTCAGAGGATAATAAGAATGACCTCGAAATGGAACCGACATTGATCTGCGAACATTTATCTGGATCAGTTCCAACCCTCCAGCTGTTCTTCTACCTCCACTATTTTGCATTTCTGGACTTTTCCTTGTCATTCCCAGAAACTTCAAACAGTAGTACTTTCTTTTAAATTCTAAACCACTCGTTAGCTGATTTAAATCTCTATTATTAAAGTCTTTTATGTACATTTCTGTAGTACGCTTGTTTCAGTTAAAAGTACAATAAATCTGTTTTTGCATGTTCTGTAGCTACACCCTTGGACAAAAAGATAGCACATGTGTGCTATCATTAATTTCTCATAGATAAAATCCGAATTTCCCAAGTCTGACGAATGGCATATAAACAGCACCTTGTAGTAATAAGATATATGATCTTGCAACTGTATCTTCGCTATTCCTCTTGTATTTATCAACAATAATTGTAAAATCGGGTCGGCTAAATGATAGCACACTTTCGAAAGTTATAGTGTTTATTACCTATTAAATTGTACAAAAATGGAATACCTTTTAAAATTTAATAATGTGTGGATCCTCCTTTATACTCCACCACCTCCAGCATTCGTTTCGGCAAAGAACGATACAGTTTTCTAATATAATCCTGCAATATATTTCTCCATTCCTCTTCAAGGCACTTTTTTAACTGATTAACACTTTCAAATTGCCTATTTTCTCTATAAACGGCATTGCTTAATTTACTCCAACAGTTTTCGATTATGTTTAAATCGGGGGAGCATGCAGGCCAGTCCAAGACAATATTTTCTTTTGAAAAATATTCTTTCATAACCTTAGCGGTATGAACTGCAGCATTATCTTGCTGAAAAATAAAATCTTGTCTCGCAATATGTGTTGCGTACTTTGCAATTTGATTTTGTATCAAATTACGATACGTTATAGCATTCATCTTGCTGTTAATTGATATTAAATCAGTCTTTCTGTTGTACCCAATACCTGCCCAAGGCAGAATGCTACCTCCATCGTATTTGTGACAATTCTTTTTTCTCTTACATCATGGTAGTAAAAATTGAATCCATCTGGGCCATCTAAATTAAATCTTTTTTCATCTGTAAATATAACTTTCCTCCACTTCTTGTTCCACCGTATATGTTCTTTTGCAAAATGTAATCGATGCTCCTTGTGAATCTGCTTTAGAGCTGGTCTTCGTTTTAATTTCATCCGCTTTATATGCGCGGATTGTTGTAGTACACGCCTGACATTTCGGGGATTAGTTTTTACGCCAACTTTTTCTGCAATTTCACGTGACGTGAGAAGCGAATTTGACGCGGCACGTAAAATTGCACGTTTTTCACGAGTACTAATCGCGGATGGTTTCCCACTTCTTTTTTTTTGTTCCATAATTATTTACATCTCTCAGTAAATTATAAATGACTTTCCGACTTCTACTGAGAACTTTCGCAATTTTAGAAATAGTAAAATTTTCTTTCTTTAATTTCAAAACTGTTTGAATTTCTTCACTATTTAGCTGTTTTTCACGTCCCATTGTTTGAATCCAAATTTGTAAGGTTTCTAATAAAATTCTTCTTTTCACTACGTCTACACTACTCAAAATACACAGAAATACTGAGGAATGGAAACAAAATGCTTGGTGTGCTATGATTTCGCCAACCGGATTTCGCAATTTATTTTATTAATAATTTAATTAATAATTTAATTAATAAAATTAATTAAAATTTTAATTAATAAAATATTAAAATTTATTTTATTAAATTTATTTTATTAATATTTTATTAATTTAATTTATTGTTTATTGTTGATAAACACAAGAGGAATAGCGAAGATACAGTTTCAAGATCATATATCTTATTACTACAAGGTACTGTTTATATGCCATTCGTCAAACTTGGGAAATTCGGATTTTATCTATGAGAAATTAATGATAGCACACATGTGCTATCTTTTTGTCCAAGGGTGTATATACATATAACTCATAGATTCCACTAACATTATTGAAAGCCATCTGTTTTACAGCCTACTGTAGACATGTCATTCTTTGTTACTGAAGATAACTGTTTCTCCTTACATAGTTAGGTTAGTGACTAGCAATAAGTTCATAGTACACTCAGGTGCAACGTAGATTTCTTTTGAATAAGAACACGTAACACTTTGCAATAATTCTTGTATTTCTTGTATTTCAACATTTTCTAAATTATCAAATCTGTAATTTACCAAAACTGTACATTTTTGAATTCTCAAATTTTTCATTTTTATTATTTTTATTTTTTTAGACATACAGATTCTTAAACACCTTAATTCCTAGATTTTCAATTTTCTGGATTCTCAAATTTTTAGATTACCAAATTCCTATATTCCCAATTTCTAAATTCTCTAATTCCTAGTGTTCGAAATTTCTGGATTTTAAGATATTAATTTCCTAGATTCCTAGATTTCCAAATCTAAAAATTCATATACTTTTACGTCTCTAAAGTTGTCTCCTTAATTCCTTTATCATTAAATATATATACTCTAATATCTCCTGATCGCGGATCCTAAGATTTTAAAATCCCTACATTTCACTTTATCAAAGTTCTGAATTTGTACTTTCTCAAAATCCGTATATTTCGAATTTCTAATATGTCAAGATCTCTCGTTTCAAGACTCGAAATCCATACTTCTCTAAACTCTAAAATTTCAAATACATCGATTCCAAAATTTCTGGGTCCCGACTTTCTCAAATTCCTATTTCCCCAAGTTCCCATTGAATGGTGGTCTCTTTTCCCTTCGTCGTCACATTTTTTCTAGGGCAACCAAATTTGCTCTTGATTGTACATTCCGGAGCATGCGGCACTTAGGCTACAACCTTTTTCATTGATTCACTATCACAGGCAATGTTCACGTTGACGTCTGCAATACCAAGACTGAGCATTGTATTCCCGTCAGCTGCCGGTGTAGTCGAATGCACGTCATTATAGTACTTATTAACTACCGGAACATTGAAAATGTTGAAAAGGTAGTTTATGCGAATACGATGTCTGTCTGTCTGTCTGTCTGTCTGTCCGTCCGTCCGTCCGTCCGTCATCACGATAACTCCTCGCCCCATTGACGGATTCTTTTGAAACTTGGTACATAGGTTCTCTATAGGTAGTAAAAGAACCCTATTGAATTTGGTGGTGATTGGTCCACCTGGATAAAACAGATGGATAAAACAGTGTACAAAGTGACATGTTCCGGTAGTTATATTTATTGTGTTTACACATTCTAGTTCATTCGATTTCGCCGCATATTCATATGGACAGTGCAGTAACTGTCGATGTTCCAACCTTTGTCCACAAGTAATGTAAATGTAGTTGAAGCAATATTGAATTTATTAGATATCTTAAAAAACAGTGCGTCGTTCTGAACTTTCTGACCTTTATTTTACCTCTATTTTTCTTTCATCGCTTGAACACCTAAGACGGATGTGATCCTTCTTTTTTGCACTCAAATGATATAACCCTGAAATTGGGAATTATGTTCTGCTTAATGGTGGCATTTGAAGTTGATTTTCCTCTGATAGATAGGATGTTCTTGTGAGTAGTGCTTTTTACGACAAGCAGTATCGATCAGTAATGACTTTACTTCTTCTGACGTAATCTTCTTTTTACGGTCATAAGCACTGTATCGACCCATCATTCTTTACTTATCTTCAGCGTTAAAATCATAGATTAAGTTCATTGTGTGTTGAATCTCAATAATTTTATAAATATGTAAATTTACTTAATTTGTATATTCGTGTATAGGGTAATTTATGTAACTGTAGTAAGGTGTATATTCAGTTGGTTGAATTTGGGAAGAAACATTAGAGGTCAAATCAATAACTATATGTAATGGTTAAGATCATATGCTTTTATAATTGAAATAAGAAACTGGAAATTTTCCTGTTTTTTTGCGTACATCAAGTACACTCGTCATTTTGTGAACAAAGAATTAATAGAATGAACTTGATTAACAGTGAAGCCTCAATTTTATTGCAAAATTAGATAGAGTTTATGTCTGCACTCAATATCTGATTTGTGTCTTTATAAATGACTTCTGCGAAAGTAGATTTCATTTTAACATGTGTAGAGAAATGATCCATCATGGTTAACACAATAAAGATATATTTAAAAATAAAATGAAAATGTCGACAATGAACGACGATATTAATGTAGGATGAAGCCTGTTATAATCTTCATAATAATTCAATTACTACAAAATATGCGACTACTGCGCAAGCAGATCAAAACCTTGATGTCTCGCATTTCCACCCTATCTTTTATTCATGCTCTCTTTTCTACATGCACTGAATTCATACAAGATATGTAGTAACTTTGAATATTTAAATATAAACAGATATGTGTTTCAAGATGTAAACATTGTTACGTAATTTAAATATATGATGCACTTTATATTCCGATAAACTACATTTGAATAATCGACATTCTACTGTGCAACAAGTTAAATTATTATGCACAGATGTTATGCAATTTAATAGCATGTCGTGATAGCAAGCTGTATGTATATGCACTCGCAGTCAGTGCAGTGAGACCGAATAAATAAACATTGTATGTACTTTATATGAACTGTGCACGTGCTATTTTACATACACAGTCTTTGTTTTTTATTACATCTTAGGAACAAGTATATATACAATTTATTAATTTGTGTGTGCTTTATTCCGCTGTTACTCCATATAGCATTATATTATGGTATATCTTTCTGATAATATCTAAGATTATTGTAAAGAAAACGTATATTTCTAAAAATTTTAATTGCATACTTTTATGTGTGCAAATTTTTTAAACATTTAAAAAATTTTGTTTCCGTTATTCAAAATATTGAATGAGTCACTGATATTTATACCGTTTACTGCAACACAACGATATATTGTTGTTAGTAACATTTGCAAAATACATTTATTCTCCCGTATTTTGTATTCCTTTCTGAATTTTGTAAATATCACTCTTCCTGTTTTTTAACGACTATTTTTCTTAGTGCTTTATTTTCCTTAGTTTCTTATAGCTTCGGTTCTCTTCGCTCATGTACAATTCTTTCGATACGTATATAATACTTTTTCCTACAAAGTGCTCCAAAGAATCACTCAAAAATAAATAATGGCCATCGACTTTAAAAAGCTAAACGCCGCCTCCACGATATTTCTTCCTTGGAGCCATAAAACTCTCATCCGCAATATCCGCTTGTCGGATACAGAAATAATTTCGCATAGACCAGGGGTCGGCAACCTTTTGATTCGAAAGAGTCAAAAATTACAATTTACAAAATTTCAAAGCTTTTAAAGAGCCGCAAAATTTTGTCTTGCCAACAATAAATAGTACTCGCATAAATAAAGTTTTTTGATAAAAAGAAATAATCTATTTTTACATATATAAGTAGTGTTTTTCACAACAAAGTAGATAATATATATATGGCAATGTTAGATAATGAGTTTTTTTTTTGTTAAAATAAATAATATTTGCGTATGCAACTGAAGAGCGTGGTAATTCGATGTGTTGCGATTCCAGCGCTTGGTAATTCGACGCGTGGTAATTCAATGCATTGCAATTCCAGCGCGTGGTAATTCGATGCGTTGGAATTCCAGCGCTTGGTAATTCAATGCGTTGCGATTCCAGCGCTTGGTAATTCGACGCGTGGTAATTCGATGCGCTGCGATTCCAGCACTTGGTAATTCGCCGCGTGGTAATTCGATGCGTTGCGATTCCAGCGCTTGGTAATTCGACGCGTGGTAATTCGATGCGCTGCGATTCCAGCACTTGGTAATTCGCCGCGTGGTAATTCGATGCGTTGCGATTCCAGCGCTTGGTAATTCAATGCATTGCAATTCCAGCGCGTGGTAACTCGATGCGTTGGAATTCCAGCGCGTGGTAATTTGATGCGTTGGAATTCCAGCGCGTGGTAATTCAATGGTTTGCAATTCCAGCGCTTGGTAATTCAATGGTTTGCAATTCCAGCGCTTGACAATATTAGATAATGAGTTTTTTTTTTGATAAAATAAATAATATTTGCGTATGGAACTGAAGAGCCGCAGCTTTACATCCAAAGAGCCGTTTGTGGCTCGCGAGCCGCAGATTGCCGATCCCTGGCATAGACCATCCAAACAGACATACATGATATGTAACATATATACACGAAAAAATCTAAGACATATGTAATACACAAAATAAGCAAAATGAAGAAACAATTCTGCAGATTTCTAGACTCAATTCCAATTTTAAAATATGAATTTGCATAAACATTTAGAGTCTAATGATAATGTAATGAAAAGAATAGTTAAACGTTGATAGAATATGATCATAATTTCTATGGATCAAGTAACCTAGTCGAAATTTATTTATATCAACGGAACCGAGAGTAAGTGGTACTTGTTCTTGTTGCTTCAATTGTTAGCCCCGTTACTCCTCTTCATCTCCGGTGACCTACACATTCGGCTAAATGGGGCAAAGAGCGAGCCAAGAATCGGGGGTACATGGGTTATCTCATCGAGATCTTTAGAATGAGGTCATGCCGATTGCAATTCATCCATCAGACCATTATGTTCCGCTCGACGAATTGACATGCGTAACGATTCAATGTTTGTTTACTTCCTTTTACAAAGATTTCTACGCGACGTAAGGATTTCTGGAAAATGCGATAAGAAAACTAACACTTAAGTTAGTTAAATCCTAAAAGGTTGTTCCAATATAAATGACACCAGTTTGCGAGTGTTCATAAAATATAGGAAAATTTGCGAAATAAAAACTAACATATATTTTGTCGTTAGATTACACTGTCCAACACCAATTTTGTTTTTTAATACCCACTAAGTGATCCTTGTAGAGTTTCTCGTCCTGAACAAGAATCTGAAAACCGAATTGCTCTATCACCCTCAGTTTTTGAAAAACACGAGCTTTTGTAAAAACACGTGTTTTGGGTAGAAAATGCGATACAGTGGTCATTCGTTATAGGCAAAAATGTCCTTTCCGATATAGAAAGCATATTTTCGGTTGAAAATCTTAACCAACTTTCCAAAGAAATCATTCGTAATTCAACATTTTTATATAAGAAATAAATGATGAGACAATTGGAATCAGTACATGATTATTTAAAATTCAATTCTCTTGAAAATTAAGTTGCATATGAAAAGATTTTATTTTATATTTCTGAGTTACGTTTTTACGTAAATTTAACCGCTTTTTGATCGTGCTACCACATATAGTGAAAAACACATATAGTGAAATTACTAAAAACTCAAAAGAGGATGGTTCGTTCTACAGAAATAAATTATTAAGCTTTTTGAGCTATACTTTTATCCAGATTATAATAGAATCACCATATTGAATTATCACACTGTGATATTTCAAACATCAGTGACTAACATTTAGAGATAGCTACGCTATTGGTTTATCGGATAGTGTCTATTCCATTCATTTCGACTGCATTTGATTCGTCCTCCTCATCGCAGGCTACGATTAGTGGATGTGACCTCTTCGGCCAATAACGAAAACGCGTCTGTCCTGTGTTCGTGATAGTGTCCGAACAGGATGGTCTATTAAACCACAACCAGTCAGACCCGCATTCCTTTCAAGTACAAACTTTCCAGCTGCGTATAATAGTAGGGGAGAATGGAGCAATGACGGTCAGCGGACAATGGTGGTCACCTATTATTATTACAAAACGAAAAGTCTAACGCTTGCAACTGTTATTCTACACGTCTCGCAACACTTTTTGCTATTATTTGAACCGGTTTAAATTATTGTTACACATTTTAAGTGATAGTTCGTATTTCATGTATTCATTGATGTTATACCTGTTATTAAATAATTTAAATACACAACATATAAATAGTTTCTCCATTTGTTGTATGATTTGATTTTATTTTAAAAACCCTAGTTAATTGCAAACTGGCATTACGATACTGCGATATTTTCAATACATTGCTGATATTTAACTCGCGAGTAGTGTGTTCGCTTAAAAAGAAGAAAAATTATAAGCAGTTTCACTTAAATATGGTTTTTTTCTAATCTATATATAATCAGTGGTAAGAGCAAGAATGGATACCTTTGTTTAGTTATTCAATCCTTTACAGAAACTGTAGGTTAACGATCGTTGATTTATTTCAGTATTAATTAATTGCCCTCGTAAACTGAAGCACTTACAAGGGAACATATCCAACCGACACTAATATTTTGTAAATTATTATGTAACTGTAAACTAATATTTTGTAAACGTACCAAACTGCTGGATGCACAGATACTGCTGGAACATTCCACATAAACATTGCTTTTACGCACCGGTGCAAACCGAGTCAGTCAATTGTTTTTGCCAGTGTTAAACGAGGAGACATTAATTGTTGAAAAAATTTCTGATGTTACTTCTAACTGTAATAAAACTTACTATAATATCATTTTTTAATATTCTTCTACATTCTTAGCAATAAATAAAAATTTATATAAAACTAGTGGTTATTGGTTCAGTTATGCTCTGTACTGTATGTGCTATTTCTTATGTGGTATATAAGACGAGTCTATTAATATCCTTTCGCAGTATGTATTTACACGATACTTGTGCCTTCACACAAAATGGTTATAATGATATTTAATTATCCAACCGAAAAAGAAATTGCAAAAACAAGTTGAAATGAATTTTTTTAAAACACCTAACTGGGGCGTTTTTCCATCCCTGAAAATGATAGATTTGACTTGTTCTTCCAAAACAACTTGATAAATTTTGGAAATAAACGAAATATAAAAGTATGCAAGATTTACACATTAAATAATATTAAGTTCTTGAAGTCATATAATATTATTCTAGTGCGTAAAGCAATACTGTTTCCAGTAACTATTGGTGTTTATTAGGAGTCAGCGTTGCTTTGTTGAAAGCAATCAAAACTTAGATAGAGTGTTTGCAGTATTATGAATAATACTAACATAAGCGGAGTTAGTTATTTGTCTAACTACTTGTCTAATTTAAGCATGTCTTAAAGTAAGTAGGTATGGAAAGGTTTTTTGGAAGTTCTTTTTTTTTTATTTAGTTTATCGAATGTTAGAACATATTCAATGAAAAATGTACTAATTTTCTCATGTCCGCTAAAAGTACAATTTGTTGAACGATATCAAATATTTGGAAGAGTACTGGATAGAAAACACCGTCGAACTTAAATTTAAGTGAAGTAAAATTAGCAAAGTGAAAATAAACTTGTAGAAAATCGCTAATGTATACATATGAATAGGGATTGAAGCAGTCGTATTAAGAATGTAGTTTTGTCGTGCGATAGTATATATTACAAATAAAATAACAGCATGCAGCAACTTAAATAGTCGAGTAAAAAATACAAAAATATATTTTTATTCATAAAGTTGTAGGATTTTAAAAGTTAGTATTAATTTTTTTTAAGGTAGTCATCGTTGAGCGAAGTTGATGTTTTTTCAACGATTTTTGTAGCATGAAGTTACAACTATTCTTCAGCAACAAAGTATCATTTCATTTAAATAACCATATAAGTACGCAGTATTCTGGGTAGAACATAACAGAACATAAAACTAATTAATAAAGTTAATTTCATTGTTGTAATTCATAAATCGTGTGAATGTGAATTCTCTTAAAATTACTGAATGCATCTTTTATAGGAAAATGACATAAAAATTCAAAGCAGAAGTTTGTTTTTCGCGCAAAAAAATCGGTTTTTGATTTTTTTTAACTACGGCGTCCCTCACCGAAAATTTTGAAAAAATTAGAGAATAATAGTTGTACTAATATCTATTTATGACATTGATATGAAAGTAGTGCTCCGACATCTTCACTAAAAAATCGCATTTTTTTTCGGTTCTTGATTTTTCACGACTACAATTTGCGATGAAAAAATCTTAAAAAATTTTATAAATTTTGCGCTATATGGACCGCAATGTTTTAGAATTTTTTCAGAATTTTTGTACGAAATTAAATAGGCCAAAAGGGCCAAAAACCGAAATTTCGTTTTTTCCCTTTTACTACCTCCACGGGTGAGATAGGGAGTTGAAACTTGGTGTGAGATGTTTATTTTTGGATATGTTACCGATTGACGAATTGAGTTTCTGATTCGACTCAAGGGCACATTTGACTACCTTATCCGGCTATAGCCTTTAATATTTTTTGTAATTTTTGCAGAGAGTATGCTGAAAAATGAAATTTTTGCAAGCAATTCACGGATAACTGAAAAATTAAAAGAGTGTGTAACGGAATGCAGAAATAATTTAAGTCATTAAAGAAAGTGTTCAGATGAATGGTCAGATGAACGAATGTTTGTTTTACACGTTAAGATGTAGATAAATTGGCACATTGTATTTCGTTTGAATTTTTATATCATTAAAAATTTACTCATTTATCCAATTAGAAATATTTATATTAGGCTTTTAAAGTCTTGAGCAATACTATGTTCATTGGAAATTTTTGTTGGATAAAATATAAATAAAAATAAGTAATTTCATAGTAATTGTAATCCAGAAATGACCATTGTGCTGAGAGTAGGTTATTAATAAATTATATCTTACAAAAAATATTACTAAATATATTGAAAATGTTTTATTTTCTTTTAATTCAAGAAGGGTTCAAAATTTGTTGGCAGACCTAATAAAAGCAGCGACGTATTACGAAAATACTGAATACAGATTATTAACTCTACGTTAGATGCGCATGTACTTGTAATGCACGTGGACGCGTTGTATCGAGCAGATATATGTATGTATCAAATAAATACATTTTTTTATTGTTAATAATCATTTTTATTGTCCTAATACATGGAAATTTTTCTGATTATTTTTCTCTGCTGTTGATTTAACAGTTTTACCAAGTTAAAAATATATTATCAAAAAGATGTTATATTCATTTTAAGATAAGTTTCTTATGTCTTAAAGTTTAGTACGTTTAATAACAAATTTATGGTTGAAAATTACATTATATATTTGAAATACTTTACAAATTTATGAAATTTTAATTTTAAATCGAAAGAATCACTGTATTTGAGTTCTGTATTAAAACATTGATTATAAATCATATTAGCATGTATAATTTGTAAACATGGTTGGAACAAGATACAATCTCGGTGTTGGACAATTTTATGGCGACTAAAAGTCGTGAAATTTGTCAATTGTACTTCTAGAAAGGACTACGGGGAATATCTTCTATAAACTAGCATAAACCTCCATTTTATAGAATTATTAAAATTGTAATTATTTTGTAAAAAAGCCATGTATCAGCGATTAATGAGAGTTTAAAAATAAAATACTACTTACTAAAATTTTCAATAGCTTTAGCATAGCAAACAACGTCTTAAGTCAAAGGTTAAGCTCTTGCAACGCTTAATTTAATTTTGAAACAACCGGTTTTTATCAGGAATATTCAATGCTAATAAGGATAATACTGCTCGTTACTATTTCTGGATTGTAATGGATATAATTTGTGAATAGATCTTTGTTACGTAAAAAAGTTCTTCAAATTACAGTAGTTAAACGTGGTCTTCCTTTTCAGTTCAAAATACAATTATTTTTTGTAGACGTATAGTTATAACTGTTAATCGTTCAATAAACAAAAATTGAAAATTTCAGCATATATATATGAACAATTATCACCTAAATATTTTATAAAATGTACAATAATTGTACCCATGGAAATTTATCTTGTTTTTAAGGTTTTTGTGAATTGTTGATTCACAAAATTGTAAGTAACTTATCTCAACAGATTTATTATACTTGCATATATTTTGTTAATATTTTGTTAATAAAATAAAACGCAGACACTTATAAAGTAATTATAAAGTGCTTTGTAAAATACTACACAAATAATAAAAACATAATTGAGAATAAAGAACTAATTTATTAAAAATTAAAATGTAAATAATATCTACACAAGGATTATGTATATAAGAATTTAGTTTCACTTTTTCATGATTTTCATTACCTGCGTTATAAATTACCGGAAAAAATCAACTAACAAAATACGTTGAAAGCGGTTGATTCAAATTAAAACGAATAGATGACGCCATTGTGTATTTGATTGGTACGTAGCATATCTGCAACACTACTCATTGCAGGTTTCCTACATTTTGTATATAATTTATAAGATTAAAACTGGTATGTTGCATTTATACAACCATATGCATTTAAGGGTTAAATATTATAAAATATGTTTCGCTTGTTTCCAATCAATTCTTGTTGAGCAATTATTAAACTAAGAAAGATACTCTTAAAATCGACCTTGAAACCTCTTCCATACTTATGCTCGATACATTTATTGAGACCCTATAACTTATGTATGAACATTTTTTCTTAAAATGTCTTGTTTTCGAAATATTTCACCGGTTCCGTATTTGCTCTTCATTCTATATGTCGTTTGGCTTGATCTTTCAACTCGTTCATCATTTCAACGAATGCGATTATCACATACCTTGAATAATCGTCAATATACGTGATAAAGTATTGCATTGTTTAAATATATGAGTTCACAAACCTCTTGTAATTGGCAATTTTTAAGTTTTCGACATGGACCTTTTATAACCTGATCTATTTTCATATTTTCGAATGTATGAAGTCGATTTGATTCGGCTATTTGCTGGATTGTTTTAATGTTAATGTGATAAAATCTACAATTACATACCATACTATTCTTTAATCATCATTTCATCTGCTGCGCACACAAAATGTCTATGGTATTTCAACTCTTCCGTTTTTGATCGTGACATCGCGTGCTCTCAACCTGCGAAACGGGCATAAGATTGTTTTTAGCGTGCACATTATGTAGTAGTATTAGTTATGACTGCCTGCTAAGGAAAGTTCGAATTATAATATTCCTTCTTCGTTTAGCTTTCATGACAGTTCCATTCACGTTAGCTTTTGCACATTAGATTCCACATGGATCTTCTTACAATTCTGAAACTACTCTTTGTATTTGCAAACGCGATATGTACACCGACTAACAGCCATGTGTCCTTCAATGTCAAAGACACATGTCAATGTTGTCAATGCTGTCAATGTTGTTTGAAGGAATCAAAAACCCCTAATTATTATTACTTTCTCTTTTATTCAAATTTGCTTAATATTAGCTTTGATTTTTACTTAAAATAAGGACAGAACCTTGTTTTTGGAAATAAGGACAGAACCTTGTCTTTGGTTTATTATACGCTGTCATACTTCTTTGTGGCACATGTCTGGGTTCCTTCGACTAAGGCTTCTTTATGGTCCAAATCATTCTCGATATGTCTGTCAAATTCTGTTAATTTTAGCCGACGTAAATCTATGATCTGGTAAATTTACTAAAGTTTTCATATGAATATAGGACGAATCTTCATCTCTTAGATACAGCCAGATACAATCGTTTTTTTTTTTTGTTCCAATAATAGCCATGTTTTATGAGTATTCGTTCAATTTTCAATATGATTTTGTTGATTATATTTATACTATACTATAAGTCTAGTTTATGCTTAAAGGATTGCTCTAAATTGGAGACTGCACTAATTATGTGACGACTTGCTTCTAAAATTGTTGAGGTTTGAATGTTTTTGCGAGAATGAAGGCTCGGTATAGGTGTGCAATTTTTTCAATAAGGACGAAGGGCAGTTTCTGATTTCCACTGGATACACAAGATTGGGTGGAAATGGTCTGAGTGAAGCATACGATAGGTCTGAGATTTCCCCAAAAAGTGATCATAGCAAATAATAAAGTCAAGCATTACCTCAACAGGAATAGAAAACTAGAATAGAAAAATAGAAAGCAAAGAAATGCATTCTTTGCTTTCAGTGGAATTCATCCACTACTAAAATTAAGGTTTCGGGTAACCAGATGTGAATAATGAAGAAGTGAAAATAGTCGATAGAATATAGCGACGGTTTTGGTGTTATTATTGCTATGGATAAAGTACCTATTGGTTTGAAACTGTATAAAAGTGTCCGGAAAAACTAAAAAAGGTACATTATTGTACCCATAGAGAACTTGGATCAAGGCCTAATTTTTCTCGTATGATAGTATAAAGCCTAAGCAGGCTTTAGTAAGCGTGCTTAGTGAGCAGAATACTTTTCTATTTTAACAGACTAATTACTTTATATTATTCTAATAATAATTCCAAAAAATGGAAGAAGAAGTTGAAATAATTCCATTAAATTTTTTACCATGAAAGTTAATCAATTATTGTTAAATAAGATATAGAATCTGTTCGCCAGCAAGTATACAAGCATACCGACCAGAATTTTCATTCCTTTCCCTTTTTCTTCCATTTTGCTCCTTTCCCCATTTCCTTTCATGCATCGACGTAAATTTAACGAGGTGCCCTTTTCATTATACGAAGCTAGAGGTCGACTCGCTTATTGAAGAGCGGGTCGGTCGGTCGACGTTAATTGGGCGACGGAAACTCAAAGCTCGAGAGCTTAGTTCCGTCGCGTAAAACCGACGCCCTTGCTCTTTTCAAGTTTTTTGCCACATTGGTGACTGCCGTGCAACCATGTGTTCAGATACACTGCGAGAAACTCAGCAAAAAATTTAATTTTTTGCGCGACATGTGTTTTCGTGGAAAATTTCATTCTTTCGTAAATTATGTTTTACGCAAAAATAGCTCAAATCTTGGAAAACTTGCATGCCTTTTAATCTCGCGTTAACATTTATTTCGCGCAAAATATGCATCTCAACAAGGATAAGTTGAAGTTACAGTGCATAAATAAGAAGTTACACTAACACAAGTTATAATAAAATTATGATTTCAACTGACATTGACTGTATATTAGTACGAAAAACAAAATCGTGATTAAGAAAAGTGAAAAAATGTTTTCAGCAACACATGTACAGTACTTTATCTATATTTGATAAAATATAAAAATTACAGAATATATTGCTTTATACATATATCTTGTTAACAGTACAATGAAATGTCACACATGTTATCAGATTTTTCTTATTTTTAGAACAAAAGTGGTCAAAGAAGCGAAAGACTAAACTATCATAATTCATTCTACATTAATTCATGGAAACGTTTGCATGCGAAAAAAATACGTTTAACATAATTTCATTGATATATTAATAACGTTTATGTTGAAGTACACTTATGTTTTTTGATCTTTGAAAAATAATACAGAACAAATCGAATATTACAATTTGTTAATACATAGACAAAAAGTAATAATTACTAGCAGTAGTAACTACTAGTAATAGGTCTAGAGACTAAATGCCTTACAGTGTAATAAAATCACTGTAGGCGCTAATAAATGAAATTAATTTATATTTCATTTTTTCTGTTATATACAAACACTTTAATTTCTTTTTATAAATCCAACAATTGATTGTGTGATTAGAATAACTATAGTATATAGATACGCAAAATGTTAAATTAATAGTCTGTTAAAGTACCGTTCTTCGTGGCCAGCTAATTATACACAAAACTCGCTTCCTGACAGTCCTTCGTCAAAATGCTCCGCTCTCTGATGTATATGAAACCTTCTGATGTATATAAAAAATACGTGTCAAATATTTTTTCGAGTTCTATAACATATAAAAATTTCATCAAGATCGGCGTGTATCAATTGGGTGATGTCCCTTGTTAGAAAAAATAACACGACGTAGTAACGGACTTTTAAAGATGTTTATTAATTAAAAACTGGCAAGGGAATCTGCCCTGTTTGAAATGAATGTTTTCCACGAAAACTAAAAATGAGTAATGGATCGGCATGTATTTGAGGCTGGACAAGCGACTTATGAAAATTGCTCTTACAAAACAAGAACCGCCCTTACAAAATGTTTGAACTGAGGTTAACTTTGACCTGAAGAGTGACTACACCGTCGCTCGTCACCTAATGGTTCCATAGTAATAAACATAAATTATGCTGGAACTTATTAAAAATATAAAAATTTCGGAATTACAAATTGCCTGCAATAAATCGCTGCAACGGTAAAAGTCATTTTCTCAAGAATATTTCAACCGAATAAAAATATGGTTTTAGGATTTTAAGATTGAGTCCCAACAGTATGCAGTGTCTCAAGATTGCAGTTTGCGCCAGAATTATGTGGACTACTTACTTTGAACGTGGTGGTGCAAATCCATTTGTTGTTATTGTGAATATTTAATCCCATAACTTATGATTTTTTCGATCAGTGTGTTAAGGGAGTGATTTAACAATTGTTGTCCTGTTAAGACAGACAAGAGTGTCTATTTTAACAGATAGAACAGAGAGAATGTCTGTTAGGGATATTTTAGATATGGTAGTCATTGTCGGAAAGGTTCTAATTAAAATTAAACTCAAAATTCAATTGTGGTAAAAATATGAACCAGATCTGTGGCATTTTAATAATTATGTGCGTTATCTATGGAAAACGGTATAATGAAGCAAGAGTTTAAGGATTTATATTTCAATAAATTCAAAAATATTAATAAGTCCTAATAACTTTTGGTATTTTGTTATTTTTATTATTCAGTAGTGTTTGAACTGCAAGTTAAGTCAATAGAAATTTGATTCTATCCAAATAATTTCCGTCACTTTAAAAATTGACGGAATTATAATTGTTACTTAAACGGATATTTCAGTAGCTCATTTATTCTTTTTCTTCATTTGTTCGAATCATTTTAATCTAAATGATCTTCATATTTATATTTTGATTTCAAGATTCTTCTCTTATTACCAATTCTTCATAAAAATTTCACAAAAAATTTCTTGAAAATGAGGATTTCATTGAAACGATTTTATTGCGGAGAAAAGTATTATTATTTTTCTATTGTTACTTACCAGCTTCGCCTTCAGAGACATCACATTTATAATTTTCATTGTAATCATTTTGAATAATATTGTTCTTTGATAAAATAAGTTACAATTTTCAAGTAACAGTGCATTGTTAAGGGATTTTGTTGAGTTATGTTTGTGGGCATTAAATGAACAGCACACGCGGTCGATTAATATAAGTTTAATATAATAGTAAATAGATTAACATGGATGAGTTATGCACGAGTACATTTTGACGTGTATCACACGCGACGCGTAAAACGGAAGAGAGAGAAACAAACGAACGCGCTGGCCGAAAAAGGCCCCGGCAGGAGTGCAAAAATCGCACGCACTTTGAATCCGCTTCCAATAGATTTTATACACGAATACTAAAACAAAAACCGTGTCGATTTTGTTGAGTATTTATCGGTGTTGTAGTTATTGTTAGCAGAGCAGGTTTAATAAAACTGCGAAAGGTCACAAATATGTGTTTATTGTAACGTCTGTACATTGTCCTTATCCTATGGAAGTTCGGCAGAGACTGACTCATCGCTCGTTCGCTACGCACACGCAAAGGTCCCGTATCGCTTATAATACACTTTCCAGTACGACAGTTATTTAGGTAGAAAAAGTAATTCTATTGGAAAAAAAAAGTTTAATACATACAGAATTCAAATGAATAAAAATTTGAATGAAAATGAATTCATTCTGGCACGCTTCTATGCTTTTATCCTCTAGCTTGTAATTAACTAACTTACATACAAATAAGAACGATCAAATTCGTTACTTATTTCCACGCACAACAGTTTGCGGCTACGTCAGGCGCCATAACGATTGTACTGTCTAAAGCGATCAGAGCACCTTGTAGTGAAGTGCACTGATGTGTGCTGTACTCGTAAAAACTTCATTTTTGCAATATTCGAGCATCAAAGTCGAATGTACGAAATCGCCTTGTCTCCTTCGCACATCGTCTTGGTGTGAGAGAGACGAGTCGATTTTCGTAAATATGATTTTGACACTCAAATATTGCGAAAATGAAGTTTCTACGAGTTCAGCACCCATCAGTGAACTTCACTATAGGGCGCTCTGATCGCTTTAGACAGTAATAAATACTCTATACTGAATGAAGTCGAATTTTCGAAGCTGCAGGAGCGAGACAGACGCTGATGTAAACAAGCAAGATGGCCGCAGGGAGACACTCTCCTTAAGTGATGTCTCATATCCGACACAAATTTTCATGTACGTGTAACATCCCTGGAAGAGTTTTTTCTTTTTGGCAGTTCTATGTTCAGTTCAATTACCCACCGTGAAAATAGTTTAGTTACCGACAGTATTAAACTATTACCGACAGTATATTATGTATTTAGTTCGACGGTCGGTAATCAAGTATATATATGTATATATATTTATTTTCAATAATTATTTTATGTTTTCAACTTAAAAAGAATAATATGTCTCTCTAAATTAATCAAATGTTAAGTTAATTTATTTTAAAAAACAAAGTTAATATATTATTTTATAAGCTGTTGTAATAAATGTACTATTCTATAAGGAAAACTCCGCAATGCTATGTGTTTACGTGCCGCGAAGCTAGCCCCGAATTTCCTGGAATTCTTGCGTTACCCTAGAAAAGGATAGCAATACATTTTACAATTCGGACATTATTAATTATTAAAAACTATTAGTTAAACAAATCAATCAATACAGATCAAGCGTACTAATATTATGTTATTCGGAACTAAAGTCAGATATCAGTTTAGTGTAGTGTATATTGTAAATTATAATATTATTCAATAGAATATTCTAGAAGCATCGTACGCTTATACATCTAGCTCTGATCCGTATAGAAGTCGTGCGTAGTACATAGAAAAAGATAGAAAATGCAATTTTATTAAAACACTACTAAATTACTATTTTATTATCAGAAATATAGACCATTATGTAGAATGCGATATTAATAATGTAATTTAACCGATCGTTTGCTCAATTAATGTCTAATTATGGATTTATACGACAATTATATATTTCGACGTTATGGGGGTTTTCCGAGAATTTGCCAGACTGGCGAGTATAAAAGCCGGAGCGAAACTCGCTCAAATCGCAGAACAGTTTTCGAAGTCGAGCCAGCCAGAAGTCTTCAGATAAGTATAATCGGAACAATTTTCGCTGTCAAGAGCCGCAACGAGTCTTAATACTTGACTGGTAAAGCGGGTATACGCCATTTGGATACCTGGTCGTGGGTCGTTCTAGTAGCCAGTGAACAACAGGCTCCCCATTCAAACGGTCTCGTATCTGAAACTCCGTTAGGAGAGTGCTATATCTAGCGCCAAGAAAGGCTAAGATATCGAAACGATAGCTCTCAGCTACTCATATTTGATTTTACATCGGATTGCTAACGCGCCATCAGATTCTCGGAGCTCGCTCTGGGTCGTTTCGTAGCCAGCTAACGCAGGCTCCCCATTTGAGCGGCTTGGTCTCTGAAGCCCGTGTCTTTTGGGTGGCAGTTCAGCAATTACGATTTCATATTAGAATCAATTGATTTGCTACCCTGTCGAACTTATACTGTTCACCCTTTTCCTGTATCGTTGGGTCGTTCTAGTAGCCAGTGAACAACAGGCTCCCCAATTAAGCGATCTGGTTTTGGCTGTCAGCGTTCGTTTTGACAAAAAGGGTCATGTACAATTAGTTGTCGAGTCAGACTAAAAGAGTAATTGTTCCGAGGTAATAATTTATTAGATTCAGACAAATCTTGGAATTTTGAATTAAGGAAAGAATATTGTTCTGTCATCAGCGTAATTTCAGTAGTCGACTACACCGCGTTAGATATCAGATAAAATTGTTAATCTGTCTAACTTTGCGAATGCGTATTTAGGTACACTTAGAGAATTACACTTAGGTCGTGTTCCTCGATGCGGTAAACTATCAAGCGCTAATATTATTAATAATTTCGTAAAAGATCTTTTTCATTATACAAACTACAAACGTATTAATCAATATAAACTCTGTAATTGCGATAGCATTCGAGACGAGAACCGAATAATATAGGATATCGAATTCAATTAATTATATAAAAGCGAAGTTAGCTTTATACGAAAACAGACTTAGGTACGATCTAATATAAAGTATTACCTAGCGAGAGACATTTAGTTAGATTCATAATTATCTATTGCGTATTGCTTAATTTGTCAAGTTCTATTATTAATATTATATCAAGTCTATTTAGTTTCTTTAATCAAACCAGTATACTTTTCATATTTTGTTATTTGTTACTTGTTATTTGTTAAATTCATCATCTTCGTTATTTTATTGAATAAACCCTTTTTTTTTTGAAAGATATTGACCTGTGGATTTCACTCCTTAACCGCACACCACACGAATCCCACAATCTTTAGATTTAGTTATTTTCCAAAACGAGTCGTTTAATTGGTAAAAGCCGCTCTTTACCTTCTTAGCGCTAGTAACTATCTGAACTTAGGTTCCAGAGTCGTTACATACGCAAAAATATTATAACTATATTATAAAAATATAAAAATTTACGCAAAAGTGTAGTTAGGTATCTTGGAGTACATATGTTCTTCAACTTAAGTAATCACTACGTACAAATATAAATATACAAGGAACAGAAAGTCTTCATAAGCAATAAAAACTGTGCTGTTTCAGTTGACATCGTCACGCCAAAATCCTATGTTTTCAATGGAACAATTTAGATTCTTCAAAAGGAATATGTATCGATCTCCAGAATCTAATTACGCCAAATATATTTAGCAGCGTAATTTATATAACACAGAGCTAGTCAGGGTGTATTTATTCATATTAACATTAATAAGAAATCATTGATCTAATATATACGTATGTCCACACCCAAGTGTAACACCGTGATATTTCATGTACATATATATGTACATATATTTTTATCGACTATTAGTTCCCAAGATATAAGGCATAAAAATTTACTGATTTTCACCAAAGACGTTTCGATTTGAGTAGTAAGTCATAAAAACGGTCTTATTGTTGTAGTAAATGCCACGTGTTTGAGTCTACCTTTCAAAACCAATAGTGGGTATACGATTGGAGCGGCAAGTCCGAAAACTAAAAAACGTGGCTAATTTACCCATGCGTGATGTGTGTGGATAACATTTACAGCGGAGGACAAAAGTATTTGTTCACTTGAAATATAGAAATAAAAAGAACAATATGTGTATGTTATTAAGTATATTTAATCATACACAGTTGTATATTGAACATTACAGTTACATCAACAAATGACCCAAAATTGAAGGCAATAACGTTATGTAGTAATTTGTAATGAATTGAAATTCACAAGACTGTAAGAAATCGCGGGGACAAAAGTATTCGTACATTATCATTTGTGTTGATAAATACAACAGTTGCAATGTCAACGTTGACGATTTCACAACAAAGCAACCGACGGCAAAACACTAACAATTAGTAGACGTTAAGAGAGTTCCGAGGAAAACTCAGTTGATCGCGCTCGAGCCCCGGCGACCGGCTCGAAGCTTTCGCTCTCGCTTCTCGGCGCGCCAAATCCCAGCGCTCTGATTGGTCCGCGTTAATAACTCAAAAACGACGCTTCAAATCCAATTTTCGCAAAGGGAAATCTTGCTTAGAATTGCGTCAGGTACCCCCCATTTCCGGGTCCTACACAAGTTGTGAGTCACCCTGCATACGCACTAACACATACTTCGCGGCGTGCTGCCGAGTTATTTGTATAGAAAAAAAATAGCTGTTCAAGCTTTGCATATGTTCGACTGTCCAAAGGTTGACATGTTGAAGAAAACCTTTTAATTTTGCGCCACCTCCGAAAAGGTTAAAATATATTTAATATACTACCTAACGAGTAAATAGGTTTCATTCATATATGTTACGTAATTGTATGATTGAATGAAATAGAAATTAGTTCATTAGGAAATAGAAATTATTTTATACTTTTTAGTGCATTTCGAAGTCGGTGTATTTTTTTTTCTGAAAATTATTTTATGAGTCACTGCAAATGTCAAAATCAAGGTGCTCGGAACTATAATACATAACTGCACTACAGCTATAATACATAATTATTCAAAAAATGAATAAAGGATCAAAGGTTAATTATTCGTACGGTATGTTTATAAATAAAGTGGTATTCGAATAATGTTCAGCACTGACACCTGTTATAATACTGTTAGCATTTCTATTTCCGGTGTTCGTCGGCCACCAAATACATGCAAAGAAGGCCAAACGATCGAGTCGACCGATGGTGTCCGAACTATGAGTGTAGTGAATGCGATGCGGCTGACTCCGTGACGTCGTTTGTGACGTCGTCGGCGCGACTGGGATGACTGTGGTTACTAATTGTAAGTGGACTGTTTTGGACACCAGTGAATTGTATGCTTATTGTTAATAGACTGTACTCAATGCAGTATATTAATAATCTTAAAACGATATATTTATTTTAAAAACAGATTTGCGAAAGGATTCTAGAATATTTGGAGAAAGTTTATACTTTTACGTATAGTTATTGAGAATGAATCAAACTTATTGCATTACATAATAATTCGAGTTATTGTTGTTACTCACATTGTAATTGCGCATTCTGATTAATGATGTATTTATATTTATAACATTATTATATTCGTAACTCTATCTATGAAATAACTCTTTTTAAGAAAATAAAATAAAATGAAGTATTATTAAATATTGGAATATTAGTAAGATTGTTAATGCTTTATATATTTTGTTCCGTGAACTTTCTCTTACAATTTGTTCTTGTATAAATTTTTCAAAGCATGTATAAAATAACATATGAGAATTTTTAAAGTAACATATTTTGTATTACGGTATCATTAGTTGTCTTTATGTTGTAGTATATTAAAGAAGAAAATACATAAAAGAAGAAATAATTATAATTTATATAACATAGGACAAGATAAGTTGTACATGACTGTGTTATAAAATTTTCTCGTTCAACTGGCTCAGTGGTCTAGGGGTATGATTCTCGCTTTGGGTGCGAGAGGTCCCGGGTTCAAATCCCGGCTGAGCCCAGTATAATTTTTTTTTCTTTCGTCATTTCAATGTTTTAATTGTTTTATAAAAATAATGAAAAAATATTTTTCAAGGAATAAAAAATATAAAATTGTAGAAAAAATATAAATTAACGAAATATCTTTTAATTTTTGTTTGTTTGTAGATATGCTATTTATATGTTATTTTAAATATTTTATTTAAGTTATAAGACATGGAAAAAAAGCAGTAATTGTAATATTTTTTTAATAATATAGATTAAAATTTTTTGCAACGATAAATAAAAAATTGAACGAAATAACAACTGGCTCAGTGGTCTAGGGGTATGATTCTCGCTTTGGGTGCGAGAGGTCCCGGGTTCAAATCCCGGCTGAGCCCGTTTTTTTTTCGTAAATATTTTAAATGATACTTTACAAATCTCTCATTAATATTATTTACGTATTATACTTGATAATTTACAAGATTGTTTAAATTTTTTTTACATAGTCAATATATTAATTATGTTAAGCAATAATTGAAGTATTACATTATTAATGTAGTTTTCATTAAAGTAATTGTTTAACTCTTTGTTGTATTCTTATTACATTTTGTTAAAAATATAGCTAAATAGCATTTAGCTCAGCTTTTCTAAAAAAAGTATCAAAGTATTAAATTCTATAAATAGGTTTTGAAATTAAAATTCGTAAGTTCTGTAATATTAGGTAAAAAATGAAAATTGAATAACTTATTTTAAAGGAATTGAAATTTAAAAAATTATACGTTTCCATGAAATTAAATCATCTCTACATATTTTCATAAATAAGGATATTCTCCTTCAATTTCATTTGCATTACATCATATTTTAGTTGGAACATCTTGATGCCGAAGTTTAGAATTGATCGATTGAATGTGAAGTTGTAAACTTGGTTAATTACCTACTTCGGTAAGAATAAATCTACACAGATTTTTTAAAAATAATAAAATTTGTGTATGTAATAGTCTTCGTCGTTACTTTAAAGTAATTTTCTTTGTTAATGTCTTATAGCCAGTAGAATAATTTTAATTAAAATATTTTAGCATCTTTAACTTAGAGAATGAATCTCTTAAACTATACTAAGTACTTCTCCTTAGTTCTTACTTAAAGATTTAATTACTACGATTTACTACGATTTAATAACTACAAAATCATTTAAATACTTAAAAGTATAGCGCTCAAATAGTTTAACGCCAATGCACTACGTTAATGATAATTTTGTATAACATGCTATTTATTCATTTTACAGACTTTTAAAAAATAGCTGTCATTTTTATCATCTTTTTTGTCTTCTTTTCTGTGTATTTGTATAATGAGTTTTGACCCCGTTGCAGTGATATTATGAGATTAAATTTCAAGTCGGATTGATTCACTATTTGCACTAGATTCACACTCAATTTAAGCTTACATATTGTAGTACTATATAAGAAATAAGCCAACATACGTTTACATTTGTCGTGCTAAAATGTTACGTAATGATCTTTGGTGTACAACAAAGCAGTTAAATTAAGAATAGATATAAATACTGCTTGTATTGATGATTACAAATAGTTATTGTATAAAAACTTGAAGATTTTATCAATATTTCAATGGGAAGTACTTGAAAAACTAACTTTTTAATGGAGATTAATTGAAGAGTTTAACTCTTTTATTTATTTCTTTTCATGAATTGATAATACAATGACTCGGTTTATAGATGTATAAATGTTTTCTACATATTTCATATCTTTGTTGTAATGAACCATCCAAGACTACAATTTAGATGCAAGTTCGCACTGAATAACTTCTTCTTAATTATTATATATTCTTGCAACTGTTTCTATTTTAATACTTATTTTTTTACTAACTAAATAAAGGAAATATAGAGTATATATTTCATTCGCTTCTGTTTTCATGTGAGATAAAAATGTTGTTTTATTATCAGATATGCTTTGCCTTCTATAATTTTTTTATGCAGATGAACAAATGTTAATATAACACAAAAGCGTTACAAATTTCTTCAAAGTATATACAAATAACTTCACTTATATTTTTCCAATAAATTTTTTATTTAAACATAGTTTAATGTCTAAAATTACTAACTGTAATATTTATGTTATTTCGAATTGTATTATTTTTGTCTTTCTTCCATTCCTTCATAAAGTAAACCCTCCGAAAATATCGTGCAAATTTCACAATTATTAAAAAAATTTCACACCTTTCACAATTACAATTTTCTATTCTGTCTTTTCAAAATATAACATGTTCGCAAAATAATGACTTTATAGTAAATAATCCCAATATTAACCTGTTAACTGGGTAAGACGAAATATTTCAAATCTTTCTAGATTTTCATATTCTTGCATTTATGAATTTATGCATTTATGAATATTTTTGCGACGTACAAATTGTACATTTCCCAACATATTATTTGTTATACAATAGACAAATTAGTTTAAATAAACAAAATTGGCGTCCCTGCAAAAAAGAGTATATAACTTATTATAACAAAAATAAAAAAATTTGTTAGTTCAATTATGGTCGAAGTTACAGGGTAATAATTGATAGAACACTGTGGTGTCCGAATATTGATACGAGTCACTGTATTTAAGTTCCCGAATTTCTAGGTCGCTAAATCTCTAAGCTTGCCTATTCGCAAACCTCTATCCACAAATGTTTACGTCCAGAAATTCTTAACCTATCCACAAATATTTCTGTTCCTAAATCTTTAACTTGTTTTCAAATACATTCTCAGAATTTTAACCTATTTCCAAATCCTCCAGAATCTTTATAAATTAGCAAATGAGAAGTTACTTTCCTTCAATTGCAGTTTTCTCTAAGATTTGCTCTTCACTGTACTTGCATACTGCTCAATTCACAGTTCAAACATTTTTGTCAAAGTTGCTTGACGTTATTAAAATATAACAATGTATATACCTGTTACATATGGAGTATTTTACATAATACGGTTTAATATCAACCGCATTACCAATAGAAACGACGTAATTGCGTAGAGATACAGGTCGGAAGAACATTAGTCAGGGTCTGACTGTATCGCCAGTTACGATCACGTTTTATGTAAGTATTTCTGTACCACTAACTAATACATGCTGTATTAATGTCTCGTCTACGCACGGTAAGAGGATTAATAGTCTAAGAGTTAACTGTTGGAAAAAGGTGGGGAATTGGCTATCTGAGAATCAGATTCGCATGACTATTACAGGAAAAGGAGTTCAGCACCTCTAATCTAGTGTCTCATATCGTTATTCTTATTATACATATGTGCCAGTGACTATGAAAATGGTGTACGTTAGAATGAAACAAAATTGAAAGTTTGTAATTGTTTTGTATTATATTGTAGAAACTTTTGAATTATATACACGTTTATTAAGGAAACAGTTTCTAAACATATTATTAAATTACACGCGTTATTTCCAATGAAAGGATAACATAAGACTGACAAAAAATCAAATAATTTTTCATACCAATAATGCGTTTTTCAATGAAACATGATCACTAGCAACCCCAATTCACTCTGTTTTCACTGTACAAGGAATATTCAGAATCACTAACGGGCCAGTCAAGTAATACTGCACCAATAAATGCCTATAACATGGACATTTTTTCTTATATTATGCAAAAACTATTTACAAATATTCATAAATTTAATTGTTATTAAGTTAGTCATTATAAAATTGATTGAAGTTTAAGACACATTTATTTCAATTATGTTATATGTATAAGCCACATATTGTAAAACCTGTCATTTAATAAGAGGTACAATCAGAAGTAAATTTGGCTTTCGTTGGAGAAAATGTAAAAATTTAGAATTTTTTAAATTCTGAAGTTCAACAAACTTGGTACGTGAGAATTTGGAAGTTTAAGATATAATATGAATTTAGGAATATGCAAATTTGGGAGTGTATAGTTTTTAACCGACTTCGAAAAAGGAGGAGGTTACTCAATTCGACCTGTATATTTTTTTTTTTTCTATGTATGTTCGCCGATTACGCCTAGGCGGGTGGTCCGATCGGAACGAAACCTTTTGCATCTGGTAGGGTCTGACTCCCCATTGGTACCATTCTTAAAAAATTTTTCATTTTTTAATTGCAAAGTATTTTTTTTGCAGAGAAACCAGCAACTTTCGAAATAAACTTTTCTCGATTTTAGTGCGCTTTTAATATGTTATCACGGACATGATTCTGTACAATTTTGTTCACATACAAATTTCACGGAAACTTTAGCTTTCGAGATATTAGCGAAAAACTATTATTATTAATATTAGTGGAACGCCAAGAGCTATGCACCGGAAAACCAAAAAAAGGCAATCACAATGCACTCTCCCAAAACACTAATTAAGATTTACCGCCCTAACACCCAACTTCTGCTGCAAGATGGGTTCCCGTGGACGTTGGTGTATTATACTTAATTATGCTCATAGCACTTACGCAGACAAAAAAAAGCCCTGTAGAATTCTTACACAATCCTATACAATTCTCCCCATTTCACTAAAAAGCGTGAAATAAAATAATTTTCAGAAAAAAAATACACCGATTTCGAAATGCACTAAAAAGTATAAAATAATTTCTATTCCCAAATAAAGTAATTTCTAGTTCATTCAATCATACAATTACGTAACATATATGAATGAATCCTATTTACTCGTTAGGTAGTATATTAAAAATATTTCAACTTTTTCGGAGGCGGCGCAAAATCAAAAATTCATCAGTGAACGTTGCTGCCAATAACTAGTTGATTGTGGCATGGCGTATTGCATTGTTAAATTCGTATGTACTGGTGTACTGAATTTTAGATGATATAGCAGATGCTCACTTTGCCTTTCTACTAAAGATTTGATTTATTTAGTGTGTTGCTTGGTTGTTACAAAAATTCTGTCTTAAAACTAGCGGGTCTGTCTTTTTATTAACTTTTGTATGTGGGCGTATATTCGAAGGTGAGGCTGAAACTAAGGTGGGGTGAAATTGTTGACCAATCGCCTTTTTTTGGAAATGTCGGGGGTTTTTCTTCCCTTTCCTCGGGGTACGTGTTTGGGAAAACCCAAGTTGGCGTGCAGGTAGAGAATATTTTTACCGATCGTTTATGGGGTTATTTATTGCGGACGATTATGACTGGGAAGTGATTAAGTTTTGAAAAACTGACCGTAATTTAGTTTTTTCCTCAAAAAATAGATGTGGATATAAAAAAAAAATAGATGTGGATATAAAAATGAAAGTTAAAGATTTGAAAGAGAGCCGTCCTGCTTATAACCTAACGGCGCTCTTAACAGCATATTAATAAATCCTGAGGAAGAATACGAACCATTATAGATATATCTGGTAATATACGCAAATGTAACGACTGAATCTTCATTTCGCAACGTTTCTGATATAAATGAAACTGAATCGACGTCGTTCGCATGTGGAAGGCATGGATCTAAGAACCTGCAAACGGGGCCCACGACGCGGGAATTACCAAATTTCCGGCAGATGGGCCCTACCTTTATTGTATATGCGGCGATCGAGTCCTTCCGTGCATACTCTATGAATCTAGATAGACCATAGTTACATTCTATACGCACTAACACATATTTCGAAGCGTGCTGTCGAGTTATATGTATCGAAAAAAAATAGCTATACGAGCCTTGCCCATGTACGGCTGTCCAAAGATTGACATGTTCAAGAAAGTCTTTTAATTTTGCGCCGCCTCCGAAAAAGTTGAAATATTTTTAATATACTACCTAACGAGTAAATAGGATTCATTCATATATGTTACGTAATTGTATGATTGAATGAACTAGAAATTACTTTATTAGGGAATAGAAATTATTTTATACTTTTTAGTGCGTTTCGAAGTTGGTGTATTTTTTTTCTGAAAATTATTTTATGGGAACATGAGTTTAAAAATATGGGCATATGGGTGTTTAAGAATTTGGAAATTTAAATTTTTATGAAATTATAAATTTAGGAATGTGTGTATTTGAGAATTTATGGATTTAGCAATGTAGTGATTTGAGATTGTAATGATTTGGAAATCTGGAATTTTATAAATATAGGATTTGAGAATTTATTCTAGGAATAAATGTTAGATTTGGGAATTTGGAACTGTGAAATTTGAAAAACTGAACTATTTGAATTTTTGGAATTTGGGAATTTCGTAATTTGAGATTTTTTAAATTTCAAAATTAGAAACTATTTCAATTATTATCAAGCTATAACAAATAATTAAAGGGAACAATGATCAAGAATAATAAATCAATATATACGAATTTAATTCTTCTTTCGCAGTTCAATTACGACTTATTGTTGGTATAAGTCACTTTTTATATACATATCCAATTCTGGAAACTGTCTAAGAAACATATTTCAAACAATATTCAATAATTATACATGATAAACGAACCACCTTGGACTTTTATTATATAAGACATTTATCTTAAAATCGAGATATTTAAGGGTTTGCGTTTCAATGAATTTAAAAATATACGTATAGGACATTAATGAGTCGTACTGCTTAAGTGTATCTAAGGGTGTTAAATTTATAGTTCCTATTAAAATAGTGGCAATTATTAAATGAATAATATGCGTTTTCTTATCAAGAATGGAGTTAGGCCACTTTCAAAATTAACAACCAGATTCAATATAAAATTTGAAGGTGCCCAAGTCCATTCAACATAATTTAAGATGCTTCAAATTGAAAAAACCAATACTGAATTTATTTTGCATATCTTTAAAACACTTCAGGAACATAATTTATGCGATTCAATTAACTACATAACGTGCAAAATTACAAACATAAATTTATTACAAAACAATTTACTACTCATCTACATTTTGTGCGTGTAAAAGGGATTTGAAGTAATCATGATGTTCCGGTGGTATATATCGTAATAGGTCCATTATGTCCTTGAATTTTGCTGTTGTAATTTATTGTTTTTGTTGTCCAAAAATTGAGGTTAAATTGTAAATACTAATTAATTAAAATTACCTTCATCACTACTCTCCGACATTATCAATAGTAAATATATTATCTTGATTATTTAAGTATAAATGGAGTTAGGCCACTTTCAAACTACACGGTTCGATTATTAAACTAACTCTGAAAACTTATGTGTTAAGAATTATCGTATTTGCTCGGATTATAAGCAACCTGAAATGCTTTACTGATAAATAACATAAAGTTGTACACGTAACCATGATAACCGGAAAAAATTGAAAAACGGAGTTAGGCCACTTTCAAAATAAACGGCTCATATATTGGTTTTCTCAAGTAGTTAATGGTCTTATAACTTTTTGACGAACAATAAGCGACGCTTTTAAGCGTCTCTATAATTGTAAATTATAGAGAAAAGTTACTCAGGAACATGTCCTTAATTATATATGTCAAGGTCAAGGTCATTAGGATTGAATACCTTTTTGTGAATATTTTCCAAAACTGAAACTCCTTTTACGTAGGTATCATTCTTTGCGTGTTGGAAGAAGAAGTTATCTAAAGGTATGATTATTTGTCTATTATTCCAGGCCCAGCACCATGGCGGCTGAGGATGGTACGCTGAGTAGCGGACTTGGGGCGAAATTAAAATGTCCGACTCCTATCTCGCGCTTGAGAGTGGAGAAGATCGAGGGTGGTCTCATGGTAGCTGGGGTTGTAATAGCTGCGAACTGCCAGATTGCGCTTCCGGCATTCGGGTTTCTCTTTATATTCGTCGGCGCTGTGCTCACTGGTTCGTATTTTTCTCCTTATTGCTTCTGTCAACATACACTGCTGCCCATACGCACTCCGACAACGTTCATGAAACTCAGAGTACCCTTGATAGGTTTTAACTGCTCAGCGACCATAAATGTATTATCCACCGCATTACACGCTAGTCACTCCGTGATTATATTCTAACCAGAAACCTGATATTTTTGTCCTTCATACGTTTGCAACACTTAATATATGAAATAGACGCTGAAATAAATTGACAGACAGTATGTTTTAGAAAATGGAACACTGACAATGAGAGGCAGATATTTTCACTTTGAAGAAAACTTTTAGAATGAAAATGTCGTCGAAGGAAAATAAACCCTATCGGTCCTACATTTGAAATAAACAATTTAATAAATTTAGATGCATCATCCTTAACTCGAGTCTTCTTTGAATCGTCGCAATTTGTTAACGTGTTTAATTATTTGCCAGATTATATTTATTACGTAATAACAGGAAAAATATGGAATAACAATTTTATTAATGTCTCATATTGTTTCGAGAAAATTATGTCTAAAAATTTATAATTGTATGTTACCGTTATTAATATTTAATGATATGCTGATAATGTTGTTAAAATATCGTTACTGGATTTATCGAATTTGATTGAAGCAGAATGCAACGCGTTTAAATTTATCGTTATACGGTCATATATTGCATGTTATAGTATTTTATAAATATACAAGTGTAACACACATAGACAACTTATGTATTTCGAATTACTTCAAAGGGTATAGCCGGATAAGGTAGTCAAATGTGCCCTTGAGTCGAATAAGAAACCCAATACGTCAGTCGATAGCATATCCAAAAAAAACATCTCACACCAAGTTTCAACCCCCTATCTCATTCGTGGGGGTAGTAAAAGGGAAAAAACTAAATTCCGGTTTTTGGCCCTTTTTGCCTATTTAATTTCGTACAAAAATTCTGAAAAAATTCTAGAACACTGAGGTCCACATAGCGCATATTATAGAATTTTTTCAGATTTTTTGATCGCAAATTGTAGTCGTGAAAAATCAAAAACCGAAAAAAAATCCGAAAAATTGCGATTTTTTAGTGAAGATGTCGGAGCACTACTTTTATATTAATATGGTAGTTAGGTATTAGTATAACTATTATTCTCTAATTTTTTCAGATTTTTCGGTGAAGTGCGCCGTAGTTAAAAAAATCCAAAACCGATTTTTTCGCGTGAAAAACCAACTTCTGCTTGGAATTTTTATGTCAATTTCCCATAAAAGATGCATTAGGCTATTTTAAGAGGATTCACGTTCGCACAATTGATTTATGAATTACAACAATGACATTAACATAATTAATTAGTTTTATGCTATGTTCTTTATATACTTAAATGTTTAACGGTGTTCCAACGAGATCGGTAGCACAGCGGTTAAGGCGTCGTAATATAAAGACCCTCTTGTAACACACATTATTAATTTTTATATAATAAAACTGCGTAAAACCCAACAAATAATAAAAATTCCAAGTATATTGTGTTTTTGATTGCAATATATCAATTGAAAATAAAATAACAAGTTGATAGTAGTGTGAGATATTTGATTTATTATAATCTATTCGGGAAGAATACAACAATGCTGATCAGAATCAAACAATGCAGTGTACAGATTTTGTATGTTTCTTAAACGTTTTAAAGGTCTAGTGTATGTATTTTCAGCTGTTTGTACATAACGACTGTGTATGACCAAAAAGCAAAATTTACGTACGTCATTATTGTAAAACGAAACAAATTCAAAGTTAAGCTTTGCCGCTTGTATATGTTACGGTGAAAGACTGAAATTGGCGAATGTCGACGTTCACCGATGAATGTCGACATACACCAAATACGTCGGTGAAAGACCGAATATTTTACTACATTCTTGCACATTCGGGCCTTCACCGGTGTATGTCGACAATCACAGATATGCTCTGGTGAATGTCCGAACGAGAGGAGCCGACAAAGAAACGACTGGCTCTCTCCCGCCAAATCGTTTGGTCTGCTGGAGCTCAGTTAGATTTTAGTTTAATGCAAGCTTTGATTATGCGAGTAACATTTTCTTAATTTTTTTCCGATACCATAACTAATACTGAATGGAAACTGCAATAAATCGTGATCTTTTTCTTGAAAAATTAAATGCATTAATTGCGGGTAAGGGAGAAGACAATTTGTTGAATTTTCATAATTGAGTGGCAAAAATAAATCTGAATCGATAACTTATAAAACGTCGGTAATTAGATGTCGATAAATATGAACATTAAATTATCGACTATTAACTCGATGCCAGTCGATTCAATTTTAGATTCTCAAATATTAAAATAAAATAATTGTAATATTGCTTTATGTGTTTGTTTTCTTCATGAAATTTCTATATTACATTCTGTTATCGTGTATCGTGTTGATCTGATATTTCTTCCCATCTTTTATAATTACAAATATAAAGAGTTTAAAAGTTATAAGTGTTTATTTTAATTGTTTAATACTTAGTATATTCCATTACAATTGTTTTTATTTTTCTCAAAGAAAGTACTCTAAAATACTTTCTGAAGTGGTTAGGTTAAATCTACGACATGTTCAACATTCACCATTAGTGCATGGTGAATGTCGACATTCACCGGTGTAAGTCCGAAATAAGGGTATTGAGCAAATATTTCGGACATACACCAAGCGGCTATGTGAATGTCGACATTTACCAGATTTCGGTAATTCACCGTAACACATACATGTCACTAAAAACTTCATTCTTAAGATTTCAACGCAGTTTCATAACTTATTTAAAAAACAAAACAAAAAATGATGCTACTTCATATATCCATATTACTACCTATTTAATTTTGTATCCATTCAGGAAAAAAAACATAAATGTCGAAAGTTCTGTAAAGTATATATGTATTTATGTAGCAGATATAATGTAAAATTCATCACACTTCTATCCTTCATTTTTCTAATTATCATTATTCTTCGTACGCCAAAAACTGCAGATGTTATTGTATATCCGCCCCTTCTCACATATCGTTTTAATTCAAACGATTTAAAAGATTTTTTAATTTCTTTTTAGTTGTCGTCTAAAAAAATCATCTCCTAACGACGATATAGCTAAAATTGCGGTTCAAATCAGTACTGCATAGGATCTATATACATATGCATGCGCACGCGCCGAGTCTTGAATGATGTGTACATATTTTATATTTGACCTGCATTATTTCAATACTCTTTTCTATTAATAGAAATGAACATTAGCACGTTCAATTTTCAAAGTAGTAGTAAATCGCTTTATCGAATCAGAAGCTGCTTAAATTCACTCAACGAAGATCGAATGGATCAGATAAAGGATTAGAAACGTATTACGTTGTGACATTCACCAAAGTCGTATCGATTAGGAAGTAACGACCACGCGGATATGTAACTAACATTAGTTCATAGAGATTTGTAACGGTATTGCATAATATGAGTCGCGACCGTTATCAGCTTAAGCAGGCATAAAATTCACGCTCTTGAACAGCCTTCAACCTCTTGTGTATTACGCTTATCGATCGTTGAAATAATCTTTGTTGCATTACGAAGAATCTCGTCGTCTGTTAATTATTTGCATAACATAACCGATACAGTACTTTCTTTGAAATCAATCAGGTCTTATGACGTTGTCTGACGATGTATTTGCTGTTAGCTGAGCTTAAGAACAAGGCTTCTTTTTCGATACAACTAATCAAATTCCACGATTACGGCTTCCGTCATATTATCGAAGAACGTCATATTCTGATATAGAATGTCTCTCTGCTTTAATAACACGTGGCGTATTTTATAAGTAACGTCCGCTCGGAAATGAGAAAAAAAGCGCAGAACATGCAAATACTTTATTTTAGTTGAAATACATCTCTTGTATATATTTCTGTTACTTTTTCATGTAGGGTAAGTTGCCCAGTATCTGACACTCCACCAATAACTGACACTTTTAACTTTGTAATTAATTAATAAAGACTCTATAAATAATATCTGTTTCTCATTGTGTGTATAATGAAGTGTATATTATGCAACGCCATCTCTGATTTATGAGAATCGTTATGCGTGAACTTATCCAAATTTTGCAATTATTGTTTACAAGTCGGCACGTAATTTTCATTAGCGGCTCGATTTTTCTATCACTTAAGGTTAAAAACACGTCATGATATTTTGCTTTGTATTTATTTTATTAAATTATTTTGAGAGCAACCTTATATTTCCCTATTCTAATTAAAGATTATAGTGTTGTTTTTTCTTTGAAGACTTTAAATAAACCGTCTAATTTGATGGATGTCAAGGGTGTCAGTTTTTGGGATACGAACATAAGCCTGCCGACCAATATCTGACATCCGTGTCAGATATTGGTTGAAAAGGTCAATCAACAACTTCTGGAGTCAACTTTTGGACTCTGTAGAAATGTTGATGAAAAATGTAAATAGACCTAACAATTTTATTAATAATCGGCCTGCAAATAAATGGTATTCCTGTTTTTTTTTTATAATATTTTTTTTTTAATGAAGGCAGCAGAAAACCCGAATTAGAAAAAGAAAACTGCAAAGAAATACAAGCGACTTATTATAGAAAGTGATACTTCTACATCATCTGAGAAACTTTAAGTTCAAATTTCAATGTATTTTGAATAAATTAACGTTATATTTTGTTATTTTATTGTGGAAATAAATTTTGTTATTTAAATGAATAATTTCTGTTTACATTTATAAAAGTGTCAGCTATTGGAGTGTCTAGATGTCAGATATTGGATATACTACATTTCGGCCATGTCAGTTATTCGTGTAATTACCATAACCTTGTTTATTTAATTTTCTTAACATTAACAAAATTTAAATAGCTTTTGGTTACGTCAATTTAAAGATAAAGGATCAATCAATTTTGATAAAATATTAGCGACTGTTTTTATTGATTTTAAATATTTTTTTATTTAAATTGTTTGAATTCTTTCTCTTAAACTGTCAGCTATTGGGCAACTTACCTTAATCGCCATGGACTTTGACACACTTTTTACAACGTGTCACTTATTTATTTATATGTCCCATTATCAAAACAGTCCATCGACAGTGATTTTTTTTTGTTATGATGTTGTAAATAATAATAAAATTTAATAAAACGTAAAACGTTGGAGAATTTAATACATTGTGCCAAAATTATACATTGATGATTTTTACTCTTTGTAACCTAATTTTTTTAAAACAAAAGGAGGTTGTATAACGTGAAGTCATTGAAGGTTAATTTTCAGATACGATTTAAAAAATCACATTAAAAATAATTTTTAGAAAAGAGATACACCGACTTCGAAATGCACTAAAAAGTATAAAATAATTTCTATTTCCTAATGAAGTAATTTCTATCTCATTCAATCATACAATTACGTAACAGATATGAATGAAACCTATTTACTCGTTAGGTAGTACATTAAATACATTTCAACCTTTTCGGAGGCGGCGCAAATTTGGTAATTCCCTCGTCGTGGGCTCCGTTTATAGGTTCTTAGATACCACAATCAACTGGTTATTGGGAGCAACGTTTACTAAGGTATTTTTAATTTTGCGCCGGAAATCTTCACCACCTACAACTCTACACAAAATTCGTGATAAAGATCAAGTAGTACTAACTAGATTAAGAATTGGTCACACCAAATTAACTCATTCATTTCTAATTTCCAAATTAAACCCAAAAATCTGTGAGGTGTGCAATGCACAAATTTCCATCGATCACATTCTAATTCACTGCCCTAAGTATCGCACTAAAAGGGAGCAGTATAACATCTCAAACGTAGCAAGTATACTACAAAATGTAAAGTGCAAAAAAATTCTTACCTTTTTGATAGATATCGGTCTTTATTATGAAATGTAATATTAATACGATTATCACATAGTCCCAAATCAAATGTGGTCACTAATAACCTAAGAAGGTGCATATGACCTTAAACATTCAATTAAAAAAAAAAAAAAAAAAAATAATAGTGTTAATCAGTATTTTTATCTGACAATTTTCTTATTTAACTTCACTATTCTAAACTTATAAATAAAAGATAAATTTGTTTTAAATAATATATGCACGTTTTTGGAGTCTTAAAAATTTAATTTCAAACAATAATAATAATTTATTTGTTTGTATTTTTCCTTCTATATACGTGTCTCACATATGTACATTGTTAAAGGATTGCTGTCGATTGCAATATTTTCCGTTTTACACTTGGATTCAACATTACTTTTTTCTACTTTCTCTTTCACAAATACTGTATTTGTAAAATTGATAAATAATGTATTTAGTAATCGTACGTTTAACTTTTTTTGGTTCGTGACATTCTAAGGTATGTTCTTTTTAATCGACCGTGGTTTTGTTAGATGCTTCTTATTAAAACTGGGTTATAACCCTCTTTAAACTAGTTTTACTGTAGTAGTTTTCTTAAAAGGCGTGAAAGCTACTTACTGAAATTAAACTAAACGTCGTGAAAGCTAGTTATCGAAGTTAAATACATGGGATAGCCTGTTCATTTCTATGTCAACAGTGTAGAACATGTAACAAAAGTAGGATAGAAAAGCGATTCTTTTTCGAAGGTTCCTGTCTTATACCATAAGGAAAATGTATAGAAAATGCAATATAAACAATTTTTATCCTTAATGTATTAATATATGGATATATTTTATTTTGATGTGTTAAACTCAAACTTGAACTGAAAATTGGTTGAAATGGAAAATTTAGAAAAAATTGAATAATACCGTATTGTAAAATTTGTCAGCAACAAAATACTCTTTTAACAAAGTTTTCATTATTATCCAGATACATTCCATATCTGGCTGAAAATTATAACAGTTATTTTTATATTTTTTACAAATATAAACATTCATATGTAAGTTTAGATACGATATTATTCGAGGGTAAATATTTACAAGAAAGATTCAGCCCTAATGATCTAACTTTAACGTATATTATTAAGAGTAAGTTTTTCAGTACTTTTCGCTAGTAGCTTTGTAATCGCTCATTCTTCATTAAAACATTATTAATCATAAGTAATTTGTAAAAGTCAATTATCTATATGTAATTTGGAAATGAAAAACTTGACTATTTTACAGCTAAATATAGTAGCAAAAAGGAGTTGTTGATATATTTTTAATGTACAATGAATGGTTTATCTTTCTGCAAAATAAGTATTATAATATCTCGTACTATGCAAAGCAACAAATATGCATTTAGCACTATTTCCGGATATTAATGTAACTGACAAGGGACATCACGCAATTGATACACGCTGATTTTGATAACATTTTTATATGTTATAGAACTTGAAAAAATATTTGATACGGATTTTGGTATCGGCGAATATCCACTTTGAAGTGGTGAAAATAACTCTTAAAGTTGGGATCAAAAAAGCTATTTTTCCAAATATCTCGGAAACTATATTAGGCCTAGACAAAAAATACGAAATGCAAATTGTTCTATTTTCGAAGGCCAATAACATGGTGTAAGTAAATTTTTGAACAACTTGTTTAAATAATATGTTAAAAATTAACATATTAACATTATTGCAAATTAACAAATTAACATTTTTGCACATTTTTTTTATTACAACATCAAAGCTTTTTTTATCAAACGTAAACTATGGGCCCAAAGAAAAAATACGAATAAATTGGAATTTTTAATTTCTCTTATGCAAAAAATAACATGGTTCGAGTTATATGTACATTTTATATACTCACGGGACACAATTATCGAGGTGGGCTGTTTAATTAATAATCAATTGTCTGCACCTAGGTGTAAATAACTGTTTAAATGCACATAGTTTCGGTATGGTTACATCGGTAGCAGACTGGAACTTTTTGATAATCCCGCTACCTTCAGTTCAAACTGAACTGTGACACTGCTAGAGTAAGATAATAGAAATCTATTTTGTGGACGTGTACATATAACTTATAATAATTTTAAAAATGAAAATGAAAATATTTTCTTAAAATTTGTTACCTATCAACCTATTCACATTCAGAAGAATTCGGTACAGTTATCGAAGATAATGACACTAATGTCGATAGTGAAAAGGAATTGTCTCTTAAACAAAAATTAGAATTAGCGATAATAAAAAAATGTCAACAAACCAAAATACAATACAAAAATCAGTTATATCCGAAACCATCCAACGAGAAATCCATTTATTCGAAGATGGGGAATTTAGACGTAAATACTTGAAAAAAGTATTATACATGTATATTGCGCATTGTTAACAGTATCACCGACTAGCGTAGGTGCTGAAAGAGCGTGTTCAACAACTGGTAATTTTTGCACAAAATTACGTTCTAAACTTAATAACAGTACAATTGATGCATTATGTTTTTTAAGATGACATTTCAAAAATTTGTACTAGACATTTAAATACATAAGATGTTCCTTGTTCCTTTACAAACGTTTACAAAACATAATTATAAAATTTGGAAAAAAGATATTATAAATTCATATGTGCAGAAGGAGAATATGTTGAAGGCGATATATTGTATTGTCTTGCTCGCTGGGGAGCTCTCTGTCCCAAACTCCTGTTAGCGTTTTTGACAGTTTTTCTGAAGGTTTTACTTAATTTTTAGAAAGTTTGATTGTCTGACATAAAGTCTTATCTGACACGGTTTTGCCTATACATATTTCTACGTGAGTAAGTGAGTCGGGGTGGGCTTTTACACTATTTCCATTAATGTCACTAAACCTTCAAATGAGCAATACATAACAGAAGTCCTCGCACTTTTTCAATACGCCTTATATCTACTTACAATTATCTGCTTGTATTTTTTCTCAGCTTTAAAATTACCACACGACTTTTTATTTGTTTCAGCTGCTTCATATCGTGGACCAGGCGAGGACGAGGACAAGGATTCGTATGCGGCAAGGATCGCGTTTACAGGAAATTCACGAATCCTGGGACCGATTTGCATAGTTGTAGGTGCCCTCATGCTCGCCCTTGGTGTACTGCTCTGCATGCTGACTAGAAGGGCGAGAAGAAGGGAGCGTAGAGTCGGTTTCCATTGTCCTCTTCATGGAGATTTTTATCCTTTAAGTCCTGTTCAGGGTATCAAAATGCTCGGTAAGTCAATGACGTTTATTTCTTTTATAATGATGCTTTTCTAACGTGAAGTTTCATAAAGAATATTCAAAGTTAACAACATACATTTTGACATTCGCCTTACCGAAAATGTATTTCTTCTTCTATATTTTTCTATCAATTCGTATTAATGCTCAGGATTGTATAGATAATTTGCTTTTTTTATTTTCATTTCTATCAACCCAAAATTACTTACTCTGTAGTTCAGAAACGCGTCAAAAAGGTCCACGTGCTATATTAAAGTTATGTTCCTATAATTTCTTTAAATTGTTTACTTAGACCACTTTCATAATTAACACTAAGTGAATTCCATATAATGTTGAAATTACAACTACTATCTAACTTTTATTTTTGACGATACCGTAAAAATTATGTTGAATTCATTGAATTTAAAATAATGTGATATGAAATAACCCATAATCTTATTTTTTTTAATTATGATTTAGACCACTTTCATGATTATACCATATTTACCTGATTTTGTTGTTTACTTTTATTTTCTTCGATTACTTAAAAAAACAGTAGTCTGTCCCGATTCCTAGAATCACACTATACGTACAGCACCTTGCTGTAGACATGGTGGTATTGCTCAGTTCGGGGTATTAGAGTCAAGATTTATAATAATTACAATATTATTAAAATATTATTTTCCGCTTTTCAAACGCTTATAAAGAATGTTTGGTAGTAAACTATATTTACTGGCTTAATTGACGATAAAAATTTCTCACGTCGAAGAGCATAGCGAGTCAAAAAGAAAGAGACGTTACGATCGTGGCAGTCGGGAAAAATCAAAAGTCTGTTCGATTGTTTGTAATACTTGAACATTGCTAATTTTTTTATTTTTCATCCATTCTTTTATATAACTTTCTTCATCATATTCGCGACATTTTCCTGATTAAAATGAGACCAAACACGACGTAATTTGAGTTATATTTACTTGCAATATCTTATTCTAGTAAAGTCATCGATGTACGTGTAACATTTGAAATTACAAGTAAATATGTCCCAAAGTACGTCGTGTTTGGTCTCATTTTAATGAGAAAAATATTATAAATATGATGGAAAAAAGTTTTCAAAAAAAAATCAAAAATAAAAGAGTTTTGGAGTGTCCTTCTGGTAGGTCACTATTTGGTTACGTTCAGTCTCCGTCGCTCCAAATGTAGGAACTGTTTGATATCTGCACCAGTTCGGTCCCGAGAGTGGAGCACATATCGAATATGTACTATACATAGCCTAAATTATTTAGTGTTTAGTCTTATTTTAATCAGAAAGATATGAAGAATCTATAAGTTAAAGTCGGATAACGAAAAAATGGAAAATAAAGAAGTTTTACTCATTAGTATTATCCCTCACTATGTTTCCGTTTGTTTACATTCGTGTAATGTCCCCGGAGAAGGCAAGTTCCAGTCGATAAACAAAGAAAACACTTTAATGATAATCAATTTTTCTATTTTATTACCGACTGCAAATTACCGACCGCACCATAAAAATTCGCGTGGTAATGGGATGGGGTAGCTTACGCGTGCAACATTGTTTAGAGTAGATCACCGATCGATGGCGCGCACGTTAGTTAGAAAGAGACAGAAGATATACTTCGAAACAGAATTAATATAAATTATTATTTAAATGTTTATATCATATATATTATTAATTATTCACTCATTATAAATTGCGTTATATTTTTAATTATTGTTTTATGTGTTATTCGCGGTTAATTGTTTCCTCTATTAAAACACTTATAATTTGCGTATATAAAAATTATTAAAAATGCGATTTAACGGGAAAACTTGTGAAAAACTAATTAATAGTAAATCAAAGCGTATTTTTCCTAATCAAACTAATATATATTTGCTACTAAATAAAGCGTAATAAAAGAATAACTACTTTTTGAGTGGGAAAAACCCATGATTCTCTGGGTATAAAAGGGCGTGCAGCAGAGGCTGCGAGGGCAGAACAATCTTTACAGTATTACGTGCCGGACCTCTTAGGAAGCAACGAACTGGAGCAGTTTTAATTGGTAAGAGCTTACAAGATTCTTAGTTTTGACTGAACAGCGGGTATCAGCCATTTGGATACTCGATCGTTGGGTAGTTCTAGTAGCCAGCTAACGCAGGCTCCCCGTTCAAACGGTCTTGTATCTGAAACTCCGTATGGAGAGTGCTATGCTCAGCCCTAGAAGGAACTAAGACATCAACGAGAGCTCTCCAGTCACTCACATATATATTTCTGATTTTTCTGAGTTATTAACTCGCCGTCAGATTCTCGGAGTTCGCTCTGGGTAGTTTAGTAGCCAGCTAACGCAGGCTCCCCGTCATTGAGCGGCTTGGTCTGTGAAGCCCGTGTCTTTTGGGTGGCGTTTCAATAACTTCAATAAATAATTAAAGTCGAGTCATTTTTATTTGCAACCTTGTTGGTCACACGTCGTCATTTGATTCTTGCATCGTTGGGTAGTTCTAGTAGCCAGCTAACGCAGGCTCCCCAATTAAGCGATCAGGTTTTGGGTGTCGATTTGTGCTCTGATAAAAAGGGCCATGATCTAATTAGTTTAGAGTCAACCAAGGAGTAACTGTTCCACGTCCAATACGAATTTTAGAGATAACTTAAGTAACCAGATATTGTTCTGTCAGTTTTGTTAGGATCTAGATCCATTATAAAATAATTTTCAGAACAAAAATACACCGACTTCGAAATGCACTAAAAAGTATAAAATAATTTCTATTTCCTAATGAAGTAATTTCTATTTCATTCAATCATACAATTACGTAATACATATGAATGAAACCTATTCACTCGTTAGGTAGTATATTAAATACATTTCAAGCTTTTCGGAAACGGCGCCAAATTAAAAACGTGGTTTTCTTGTACATGTCAACCTTTGGATAGTAGAATATAGGCAAAGCTTGTATAGCTGTTTTTTTCTATACATATAACTCGACAGCACGCCACGAAGTAGGTGGTAGTGCGTATAGAATGTAACTATGGTCTATCTAGATTCATAGAAATTACTTCATAGAAATAGAAATTACTTCATTAGGAAATAATGAAAAATGAAAAATTTTTTAATAATGGTACCAATGGGGAGTCAGAACCTACCGGATGCAAAAGGTTTCGTTCCGATCGGTCTTTATTTAATTAGGAGTAATCAGCAAACATACATAGAAAAAAGAAAAAAAAAATATACTGTCCGAATTAAGTAACCTCCTCCTTTTTCGAAGTCGGTTAAAAATATCAGTTTGTTGCAGCTTGTTCTAATTCGTATCTATTGTACTAAATTCAGGACGGGGTTGGATCAAGGTCAGGGTAGCTAACTGGATTGTTGGAATTCAGGTTAATAACAGTTTATCAAATTAGTCTCTTGGTCAGTCGGGCAAGTAACTACTTCTGCAGCATCTTGTTTTGTGTTCGAAGCTGAAACCTAAACAGTGTCGTTTATGAATGTTTCTTTGAAGTATTCATTACATGTTGCAGTGTTTGGATTTACATTTATGTATAGAAGCTTCATTCTTAATCGGAATATGCATATAAATAAAATGTAATAGGTTTTCAATGGATTCGATATAGATTTCGAGGATAGAAGTTATTTATAAAGTGTCTGTCAATAATTGTAATATGAAGGTTTTGGTTGAAATAGATATAATTTTTATTCTGATTAACTGTCAAGAGTGTCTAATATAAGAGTTCGCTAAAATACATATGTACAATCTAACTCACGAGAGTATGTCGGCGATATTTCTGTAAATATTTATATAATTGGGTTTCTAATTCGACTCAAGGGCACATTTGACTACCTTATCCGGCTATACCCTTTTTTTGAAAGTTATTTAATAACTATTGTAATACACAATTGTTGAATTGTGTATATGTGTTATACCCATAACTTTTGTTGCGAAAAAATATGATTCTCACTCAAATATTTGAAATTTGAGCTTGATAAGGTAATGAGAATATGTATCTTCCAATCTTCAAACGTTAAAGCAATTAATCTAATTCTTTTAAAATTGATTTTTAAAATACTGAATTGATTTTTAAAAAATTGTCTGTTAATTGTTGGCTTGTGGAATGCTGTGATTATTCGTTGAGTCTTTTTGGGTGGCTGGAAGTCCATATCGTTCGGAGCGCTTTTGGTTCACATACTCGCCGCCTGGAGGCCACGGTGCTCGCCTTGGCTGACACAACAATGACAGGGTATTTTGGCGGTATTGCTGGAGGCTGTGCAGGTCATGTGAGCAATTCCATCTTCTGGGACCGAGAAAAGGAAGGCTCAAGCTTCATGAGAAGCTGATCCGCGGCACGCCAAACCCCTCCAATCAGTAGGGATTGCGAAGTGAACTTGGGGGTTGTAAATCGCAAAATTTCCACTTTTTTGTTTATCCTGCGAGAACGGTTCGAGCAATCGTCTTGAAAGTTTGTACAGAAATGCTTCAATGGTCCCTCAATCGATAGCATGCACTCAATTTACCCGCCCACCCCCGGGGGTGGATTGATAGGTAGGAGGTAGCAACCTCTACAACGGGGGTTGGTTTCACGCTAGGGCCCAACTATCAACAAACACGATACTGTCGTGACGAAAACAAGTTTTTCCGTGAATTGCAGAAAATTGGTTTTTAACTGTGGAAAAGAAGAAAAACAGTAAGGGGTTGTTCTTTGACAGCGCGTAGCGTCCAAGGGGTTGGTGCAAATGCGACCAAAATTTTACCACGTGTAACAGGGCTCGAGACGAAGCTCCGGCAAAAGTTTCAGCGAAACTGCATAATGTTAGGGTTTATCGTTTAAAAAGCATCTTAAAAATACCGGACGTGTTGCATTATTTTAATTGACAAGTTTTTTTGCAAATCGGACTGCCTTCTCAAATCAATTTTTATCTTCTTATTTTACTTTAAACTTGTTTGACGCTGTGAAAAGGTAGGGAATGCCACTAAAATAATACAGATTTTTTTGAGATACAAAATATTGTTATTGTAAACATTGTGTCTATGTGCGACATAGCTCTCTGAAAAATTTCAGCCCAATTGGATTTAACAGATTTTGGGTAACGCAGCTTGTGTTGCAAATATAACAAATATTACAAACAAAATTTTAGTATAAATATATTTATGTTAGAACTTTTTATTAAATGTGTTATTATAGGAATCGACTACTAATTTGGGACGTAGTAATCTTGGATGATGACAGCGTCCAAAGAGCTCTTCGTAGTTTATTGTCTTTTTTTCAATTTTGTCGGTTCTCAACAGGGTTCACCTGTTATTCTGCACCTGAATGTGTCAACGCATTCGTTACTAAGCATCGCACTTGTGTAATGTTTCCAGATGTATTCAAGGCCCAGTATCATACAATATGTTTGAGACAATATGTTTATTCAATATGTTTATTCAATTTTCGACGAAAAAATGGATGAAGTCTGATTCATTTCTACCGTAGATACTTTTGTACAGTATTTAACAATGGCGGAATACGCTTAATCTAATGTTATAACACGTTCTTTTTAACTGTTAAACATTTACTCTTTCTAATTACTTCTTTTCTCTTGCAGTATAGATTTATTGTTAAGAAAAGTTTGATAACTATATAAAAATGAATACTTCTCATCAGATATTTTATTTGCTTTCGTTAATTTTTTTTGACGCGTTATAAAAAACATTTTGATCGTTTACTTAACATATTTTGGTAGTATATTTGTTAAAACGTATTTAGCATTAGGTAAAATTACAAAGACTTGATACTTGAACTGTAAAGAACAACTTTTTTTAAAACGACAATAGTGAATATGTTAATAATATGATTTAATAATTTAACTATACAAATTATTTTACAGATGTTTAAACTAGCTGGAGTAATCGCAATTAACAGCAGTATTTGTTTACAGGTGTATCGGGTAAAGATATTAGCGGATGGTCGAGAATTCCGTGCTTGAAAGGACGTTCCTCGAGTAAAAGCGGAAACGCATCAAATGTGGTACACATCGGTCCACCACAGTGTCCACATTCTGTGTTAAGCAGCACCCGCAGTTCGGTGAGCAGTTCACCATTGAGCCCATGCCCGACACCTATGCCATTCTTGGTAACCTCGGGTTCGGTCAGGTGAGATTGCAATCTGTATACGCTTCTCGTATCAAATTGCTCGGTAGTTATGAATGTACAGACGAGGGCATTCTAAGTTGCCCTTACAGGGAATGATGTTATACATAATGTGAAGGTGCACATTTGGCTTAAATTCTTATCACTAGGAAGAAGAGGTACATACGCTATCACGATGCAGTAAAATCGTTATTTACATCCTGAAGAAGTAGCTCAAAATAATGTCACGACATTTAGATAACATATCTATGTGTGAAAATTATACATATGTTTTTTAAATGTAACTATGACATTTTATGTACTTTGGCTTCTGAAAAATATTACGGCCTCAATACATCGTGACGGAATTAGTAATACAGTATTTTACATTCTGTTGTCTCGCTCAACTATTTGAAACTCCTAAGGTTGGTACTGTGTAACACATATTTGGGTTCTGCTAGACGTGTATAAATACATATACGATTTTTAACTTTAATGGATCATTCTACAATTGTCATCAATAACAGATAGATGGGTGATTATATAGCGGTAAGAGACCTACACACATTCAGCACCTTGCATGTAAAATAAAATGCTGTTGACTATTTGTTTATGGTAGCAGTGAACCTGTGAATCTATAAACTTAAATTGCTTCTTTTCTCATTGCAAAAGTTATGAAACCATTTAGAGCGATATCCAAAGCTGTCTATTACAAATTTATTTGTTTAAACCGAATTCATTTATTTCTGTACTTTTCTACCACTATAATAAAACCTGCATCATGATACTTTCTATTTAAATGTTTCTTTCGCAGCTGCTATTCGTTAACATAGTTGGAATTAAGCAGATTCTCTAATATATTCCTGGTCAGAAAGATTCCATAAAAGAAAATAATTAAGCAAATCAATAACCGCTTGAAACATAGTATAGTTTGAGTGGCAGTCAACATTTACTTAATTTCGAAAACAATATTATATACAAACGTAACACCGATGACTATTACTATCAATATATTTACAGTAATACTGATCAGTATCTTTTTGTGTATATGTATAGTATTTTTGAAAAATTAGGGAAAGGCTGTACTAGTAAAACCATTACTAAAATCATAAAATTTTTCGTTGTGGGACTGCGAACAATTCTTGATTTTTCAAATTGTTTATGGTTAATAATTTTTTAATGAACAATAACCAACGATTAAGTTACAGGAAATAGTTTCTCAGGAATATGTTCTAATTAATATATGTCAAGACATCTTTTAATATTGTATGAAAGCGTGTGTCAAGATGAAGTTAGTCATGTGTCTGGCTGCACTCTTTCAGCCCATGTCAAGAGCAGAAAATGGAAGAAATAAATGGAATATTTTGTACTATTGTATTTGCAATAATAGGGTGGTCTTGCTACAAATTGCTAACATTACACATTGTATTCAATGTGACTTCCATTGACTATTTCATTGTTCATTTTGGTTTCAGATATCATACTCGGTTACATTAATATCCAGAAACAGTATTATTTGCATATTTTTGGTTCGTACAGGAGCTAATTTAAATGTTATATTACTTATTTTACAAAAAGATGAACCATTCATTGTACATTGAAAATATATCAACTTCTTTTTGCTATAATGTTTAGTTGAACATATTATTTTATAGAAAAAGTCTTGTTAATATTTGGACAGTGTACTTAATACTTATAAGCCATTTGAATTGCTTATAAATTGCAATTAATAGGAAAGAATTTTCATAAAAGGTAACCTGTAATTTATTATACAGAGAAAGATATAACTTCTTAAGAAATAGCACTGTAATTAGTAAGAAATAGAAAAAAGAAAAAAAAAAATATACTGATCGAATTGAGTAACCTCCTCCTTTTTCGAAGTCGGTTAAAAATACCTGACAAAGTAAACTAGTGTGCAGAGAAAGATAACCTGAAAGAGTGCAACTTAATGAATCTCGAGTCTTTCAGTTTAAAAACGTTTGTACAAAATAAGTCAACAGAGAACTACCGTCGTAATTTAATTACTCTTTTTGAAAACAATCAATCGGAACTTCTTTTACATTTTCAAGAAGATTTATCTACTTCAATAAGAAAACTAGACAAATTCTTAAACAATTACAAGTCTTTCAAATATTATTGTTCTGCTGCGCGTCAACTTAATAAGAACGCAAGTTAGTTTAATTGTCTATCAGTGTCACTACTTCGACAAAATTAGGAACAATTGATTTAAGAAGTATATGTTGAATTTGATTTAAAAATGATGATTTTGATTAAATATTCGGTTTGTAGTACTTTAAAAACAATTCAACATACTTACGGACTTCTTGAGAGGGTTGTATTTTATTTGTTGAAAGCTGACGAAAGAATATACTTTATTCAAGAAGAATATTCTCCACGAAAACTAGAAATGAGGAGTGGGATCGGCATGTTCTTGGGGATAGACAAGCGACTTGTCAAAATTAACAGTTAGATTTAGACAGTCAACCAATTAGATTGGTTGATAAAATATTAAAAGAAACGGACAAGAACCGCCCTTACAAGATGTTTGTATTGAGGTAAACTTTGTTTTGACATAACGACTCCGCCGTCGCTCATCACCTAAGGGTTTGATTGTAATAAACTATAAAGTATACTGGTTCTTGACAACACATGTAAAAATATAAAAATTTGGAATTACAAACTGCCCGTAACAAACAGCTGCAAAAGACAACGGTCATTTGCTCAAGAAATTTCCAAAAAATAAAAATATAGTCTTAAGATTTTAAGAGTTAGTCCCAACAATTACAAAGTGCAAAGTTAATGGAAATTTGATTTTCCATTGCATATTCAATTTCGTAATTGATTGACAACAATAATTGAAAGATCCTCCTTTCAAATCATCGATCTCGAAGTAACGTCGACAGTCACTTTTGCGAAAACCGACAGAACTCAATAATATCACGAATAACACGCATCTGAATCACAAAGAGAATCATTGAACATCTTAGGCATCACATATCTAAAACACGAAACGAACTCATTTATATATCGAATAATAAACACTTAAAACACGAATGAATCTGACTGCTATCTCAAACAACGAACATTATAACACGAACCGAATCGAATTATAACACGGATTATCAATTAGAATCAGGCTCAAAGCTCATTAAGTTGTGACTGGGTCAGAATATTCTGTATCCGGCCTGGCCTAACCAGGCTGCGGATGTGCCACCTCACCCAGTCGAGTATATGCTATAAACACCCCCTTTCAGACCCCGAGTTCACTGTCCCTAAGAGTCCATCTCCAAATAGACATGGCACCGGTCCACATCCCGGTGGGACTTTCCATGCCACCCTTAGTACCTGTGATAGCGAGAATGAACCTCAAGCAACGTTAGACAGGTCACCGTCGAGGGCGTGGCCCCGAAGGGCGGGTTTCCTCTACAGCACATCAATTTCTGCCGGTGGTACCCGTGGCTCAGAAACTTGAGATTGGGTAGCTCCGTAACGACAGTTTTATGAGTGGAAGTCGTGCTGTCTGCATCATGGACTCGTTTCGGATACTAGAGTGAATGGGTCCATCACTCTGACACCTCAGCGACGGCCGTGCATCCACCCCACGCACAATCCCATGTAAGTAGGACTCCTTCTACGGCGTTTGATGGGGAACCGCCGAGGGCGCTCATCGCGACACCTCTTCCACGCAAGTCTGCACACCAAGAGCATCCGTTACCCAGAGTTCTGGGATTGGGCAGTGCCAAGGCGGCTTTTTAGGGTAAGCGGTGCGTGGTCTCCAGGATTTCGTCTCGGATACTAGGGCAAGGCCCGACACCTCAGGCGACGGCCTCGTCATGCAAACCCTTGAGATCGAGCGAGATGGCACCTAATGTGCTCCTCCCAGCTCTACCACACATAAATACCAAAGGCGGTTGCGCTTTGCCCAGATTCCTGGGATCACGTAACACCATGCGACAATGATTTTATGGCCCATAGCAGTGTGGTCTGGCCATGGGCCCAATTGGGTCAGAAATGTGTCGAGTGCTCGGATCCGCGCGTTTCACGCAACATTAGCAATGCTTAAGCATTACAAATAAAAGAACAGATTTCTAATCTTTGCCGACTGCTATGACCGCAATGTCTCTTTCTGCTTCACTCGCGATTCTCTTTAACGTCAGAAACTTTTATTGTCAATTAAATTAATAAATATACTTCAAATTATATCGTGTTTGGTCTTATTTTAATAAGGAAAATACGAAGAATCTATTGGTAAAAGTTTAATATGGAAGAAATCAAAAATAAAAAACAGTTTTATATTTGCATATATATTGCTTCACGGATATACCCTTACCCAGATCACGTTACATTTTTCGGCGATCGAGCTTTGTGGCGTCTAGAGGGGTCTTCCCCCTAGTCTTGGGGATAATTTTAGTGCACATATCGTACAGGTTATTTGTGCAGATATCGAATATTCACTGCATCATAAATCGAATTGAACTGAGGAAGGAAGAACCACTGGGGTGTAACGTACAAAGAAACTGACTCGCGTGCATCTCGCGTAGCTAAGCTTGGGTCCCTTTTCCTCCTCTCCTATGCGTTGGCGTTGCATTGCCCAGGAAGTGGCGCTAATATTTTTTTCTATGCGTTCATTTTAAGAAGCTCAAGAGCGGCTAGCTCAGTCGCGCGGGTTTCAAATATTTCAGCGTAACACACAACATTAACTCTAAAACTTCACTTTTTGTAAAAGTTGTACGTTCCGACTACAAAAATTTTTATTGAGAATCTAAACTCTTTTATTGAGAAATTTATTCAGAACCAATAAATGCTAATTAGAAATTGCGTTGTTTGATTCTAAAACCTCGATGTGTGCACCATAAACATTAATATTAATCTTAACGCATTTTTTGTCCTTATGTCGTTTCTTGCATTTGAAATCATAATCTGTTTTTTGTTTTTAGTTCTTCATTTGTTATTAGTTCTAAAAAAATATACACGCCTATTGTGCATATTGATATAACATCAACAAATTTTTATATAATATTAAGACAGGTTCTTTTTTTTACTTGCTTCCATTCTGCTTTTTACAGTTTGCGTATATGTATATACTTAGGTCAGTGATAAATTTGTCTTAAAATTTGCCCACATTTTTTTTTAGAACAAAATAGATTTGATTTAAGTGTATCTTTATCATCGCATTTTCGTTTCAGGTCCTCAAAAGAGGATATATGATTTTTAACTAAGATGCATCCAGTTTTTGCTGGAGTATTAATTATATAAATTAATACAACAAAAGGATTCCTGGTTTTATTTAACTAATTTTGTTTAACAAACTTAACTGATGTTGATAAATTGGTTTGTTTTAGTAGCGGGATGGTACAAAGTGTTGGTGCTAATTTATCGCCGGACCAAACATTTGGATCGATTCGGTCGCTGTCAGTAACGAGAGAAGTAGCCAGTTTTCCACTATCAAGAACGCCTACGCCACCCCCACAACATAGGTGAGTACATTTTCTGCATTTACTGGGTTCCATCAAGTCTGATGATTACTACTTTTATACAGAATGTCCAAATTTGTTAAAAATCTGTTATTTGTGAATACCGATATAAATATGACTGTCTGTACGAAGAGTCTATAGAATATATAATACAGAGGGATATGAATACATATATCGACAGTGATGAATCATGTTTTGCATTAATATTTCGAGATAAATTTGGTGATCAAATTTGCTATGAAATATAATCTTTGATACATGCATAAATATCTCAATTTAAGAATAGAAACGGGAATACATTTTCAGTATTTGAAAAACAAAGTTCACGTGTTCAGCTTCAGTGACATATGATATAACATTATTTTTTTTATGAGTTGTTAAATGTATAATATTTAATTAATATTAGACGTTAAAAATCTATTCCATGATTATTTTTCTGTTAGAAGAATGTAACATTGCCCTTCCTAATATCCAAAGCAGTTATATGTAATTTTCCTGCACCCGATCTGCTGTTGTTTTCATTATATGGAAGCCATCAATTTGCTTTATTCTCGCATTTAAAGAGACGACAAAAATAAAATCTTTTTATTAGTAAATTGTAGCAATTGTCCTGTCTCTCTTTACGCCTATTTTTTGTTTGTAACTGTTTATATTTTTGCATTTTTCTCATTAGTTTTATACACGTCACAATGGTACGTATCTATAATTGTGAATATTTTATTAATTGAATAACATTTTTTGGATTCTGATAGACATCACTGTGTGATATTTCTTTGTCAAAATTTGTACTTTATGATAAAATTTTGGAAAAGTATTATTTTTATGACGACTAAATCTTCATTTCAGTGAATCATTATGAATCATTCATCTTATGAAGAACATTATCCCCATTCAATATTAATTACTTTATTAAATAGTTGAAAATACACATAAATATCATCAAAATAGTCAATTACATTATTCAAAAATAAAATGACTATTAGTTAGAATCTCCAATTACAAATTGACATATTATGTAAAAAAATACCTTAAACGAGGTATTTGCAGGAGCATTAATATTATTAAAAATCTTTGATGTTTTAAGGTAGAAGCAACATTTCGAGTTATATTAACGCATTTATTTAGTTTGCTTAATTCCTATACTGAGATACTGAATATAAAACCCTTGAAATTGTGTCGTAAACCCGATGAATAAAAACATTCGAAATCGAACAAATCTTCCTTTTAATATCAAGAATTAAGTTTGATCAACCAAAATTGAACAGAAAAACAATCTTAACAAATCCTATATGCTTTTCACGACAATTCTTATGGGACACGGATTACACTTAAAATACGATGAATATGGTGACATACTTATTCCCACAATTCCATTAATTTGTACGATTCAAGATTGTACGATACGATTCCCGCGTATCTAGTACATTCTAGTGTATATAATTGCATAAATCTTATTTCGATGTGATACTACTTTCACTAAATTTTATTTAATTGGTATGCTGTACATTGTAAATTTCCATACAAAATGTAAAAATACTGTATTTTAATATTAATAATTAAACTGTTAATTTTTTTCAGATTTTTATGACACGTTATCTACAAATTTGTGAATATAATATTTATAGATTATTTTTTATATTACGATTGAAATCGAACTGTATTTAATATTTTATAAAAATTGGGTACTGAAGGCATATACAAGACAGTAATCACAGAATGCTTGTATTTACAGAGCGGCCACATTAGCAAATCCTGAGGACCTAGTAAACATGGATAGCCCGTTGAGAGAAGCATCTCCAAGGCCAGAAGTACGAGTAGTAGCACCTTCGCATCGTTCACCGTCCTCTCTCGTAACAGACAACATTAACAATCCTATTAATCTCATCAACGTCAGTAATATTAGCAACGCGAGCAATCTTAGCAATGGATCTGGGAATCGCAAATCGGTCAGCATACTACTTCCTGAACATTCGAGTGGATGACCCCAACAGCAGCACGGTTTTGTGCATCGTTGCGACAAAGAGCCACCACCGATTTAGGAATTCACAAACAGTTTAACAACAAAAAAAAACAACGGCATAGAAGAAGCATGATTATACGGCAGAGAAATTGATTAGCGACTGCCAAACTACTGATTCACCTTGATTAATTTTAGTCTTCAACCAATGGTCTTCAAGCGTTGTGGCACTTTTTTCAAACAAATTTGGCTCCTGAAAAACCTTATTTTGCTGTGACTTTAAGTGAGCGATAATCACGTATAATTACCATAGGTATTCGCTTTTGGCATTTGTATTTTGTTATGAAACGGGGTTAAATAATATCATAATCCGTGGTTGCTCGTGTCCAGATTAACGAAACGAAATAGATGCACGAACCGTCATACCGCTTGAGATGAATTAATTCACGCTATTGTCGAATATTCAACTACCGATTCCGCTTAACGAACCTAAATTAGCGAAATAATTCTTACCGTTGATATGTCGACAAGAACCAGAAAAAAATTTGTCAAGCTTCCGTCATTAAGGAATCATGACCAATTTGTTCCTAGATTATTTTATAAGGTGATTTTTTTCCTTGATTTTGTTTGGTGCTGTTATTGTATTATCGTAGATGTGCTACAGAAAGAAAGTGAAACAAAAAGTGTATCACGCTGATAGAGTGCAAGATCGTACGAGCTTTGATGACAATTTTTTCAAACCTTACGTTTTGCAAAAAGCGAAAAGTGTTTAATAAATTGTAAAAAACTTCAAACGAATCAAGTTATACGCCATTCCTGAGTTCTTGGATAATAGTAGTAATATGGGTGTAAACTTGCGTGATTCAATTTTATATAAGCGAGAAACACGATCATTCCTGCAGAAGAGTAGATTCTAGCTCTTTTCTTGCAGACGTAACATAGACGATATTTTCCTTCTGATTTTAACATTTTTTCTGGTCATCGAAAAAAGTGATCAAGTACTGTTCAAAGATGAAAAGTTGGTTAGCGAAAGCAGTGCAGATTTGATAAGTTACAGCGTAGTAGTCTTATCGTTTTAGTCACATTCATACAAAAAATATTACATCTATTAATCAGATTATGTTATACTCGACAGGGTGGATTGAAAATCAGATACTATTTTAACGAAGCACAGGAGTTGTAAATATTTCATTTGTAGAATAAAAAACCAGTAAAAATGGTTAAATTATCATTTGAACGTTTCAAGATAACCATATGTGTCTCTGCATAATTTTAATCATTCAGCAGCATTTCGAAACGTCTTATAACGTTTATGAAATTATATTATCGGTATCATTTTGTACTGACCCACGTAAACCATCTATTGTTATAATGCTTATTATCTAAACACAATTTTATATACATGATATAATATTTATATTTTATATCAAACGAATAATTAAAGATGTACTAAATCTGATGGTATAGTTTACTTTGGTCCAGTATTTTCAGCCTAATCCGCTCTTTCTGAAATGGTTCAATTAGACAATCCCGACAAATTGTAATGCAAGACAACACATAATTATTTCCTTTTAATAATAACTATTTCCACGCATTATTTTGCATTAAGTTAAAGTAAGCATATTTATGAGATGTTATAGTTCAACACATGAAAATTTGTTACAAGATACGGGTCGATATAACGCTGATAGAAATAGTAATATACGTACAGAAATATTTAATTACCCAATTTCTATTTTTGCTTGTTGTCTGCTGATTCTTTTTTGCAACATTGTTACTAGTGATAATGTTAATGGTCAGGTATAGCAAACTCTTGAACAGTAGTAATATGGAAAGTTTGCAAAAATAAGCATAAATTTATAAATTTTGTCAGAAGATCAGGGTTTCAAGTTTCAAACTCCGGGTGTATATCTTTCCTTTATTGTGTGCGACTGAGAAACAACACTCAAAAAACATCATTGAGCAATATTGAGCTATAGAGCCATAATTAATATTTTACATAGATAATATTGAATACTCGTTGAACGAAGCCCGTTTAAAGAATTGATGAAAATAGGGATGACCAATTTTCGAGATAAAATTTCTCCTCACTTTTCGAGACAAACTTGTTGTACTTTACTTTTGATTCGCCCCATATGATAAATGAATAATATTGAATGAATAACAAACTTAAATAAGATCTCAGGTTAACGGATTTCGATAAATGTTGATATTTCTTGTACGTAACTATTGATTTCCTGGAGCAGTAATGTATGCTCCAAAAAAAGAAGCTTTCATTTATACTTAATATTTTTTATTTATTTTTAACTTATATCTGTTACATACAAATTTCATGAAATCTATACTTATCACCAAATATGAGATTATTACTTTCAATTAGAAATTGAAGAATTGTGTCAAAACTTTTATTTATAATAAGTATTAACATTTTTTGAAACTCATCAACTTGAGAGTTTCTTGGTCAGTAAATTTATTTTCGCATCTAAATCTATTTTCGGGTTATTGTGCACATTGAGTTCTTTTCTGGAATTGACAACAATGATAAACTGTACGATCGAAGTTGAAACAGAACTCACATAGCAATCTAATATTTACAACTTGTATCGAAAGGTGATAGAATCAAATGTGGTATGAGAGTGTGCTAGTATTGTCAACAGCGCGAGAGTTGATAAGTGATTGCAACGTAAAAGGGATACGATTCCAATTGATCAGAATAGAAAATGCACGCTTAAAGTTACACGTATTTTCGGCGGTAGGGGAGATTGACTCGGTTAATAAAATACGTCAATTAGATCATAGACAATAGCAGTCAGCAAACATCTTGAGAGCACATGTAAATGTACGATGTAGTTGTTATTATTATTATTATTCTTATTTGCCTATATGCCGCGCCAACACGTCACGATGGAAGTGTTCAAGGTGAGAGTAGGTGAACCAACCGATCAAATGGATCCCTTTACATGTGAGACCTTTCAGCTAGCCATTTATTCGGTTGCCGCGTGTGGGTACTTCTTTTATTTCTTCCACGTTCCTCTAGCCAATTTTTTATCTTGCTTAAGTAATCAAATAAATTTCTTCGAACAGAAAATATTTAAACTATTTAATATAGCACTGAGCAACGAAATAGGAAAATATCGGTTTTATGTAATAACACATTGGATGCAGTGTTAACTTCATATGACTTTCTATTCAGGCCATGTGGACCACCTTTGGTGTACGCTGTTGCATTCAATATATATTTTAATGTGTATAATTTTACACAATTAATTACTAGGTGGAAAAATAAATAACATGTAGTATACATTATGAAAACAGAAAATGTACCTATACTTTCATACTATATGATTTCAATAAGTAAATATTTCTTATACGAAATTGTCAAACTACCCGAGCAAAATATTCTGGATGAGATCCGAATGACTCACATCTTATTCAATGTTTCAAAAATAATCTATGTTTAATAATCATCAAAGCTTATGGCGAAAATCAGTCAATGACAAAAAACGTCTGCAAGAATTTAAAAAATGATTTTTAATAATACATCACATTAGGCCGCCTGAAAATTTCTTAGTTAAGCTTTAATACTAACTGTTAAGAACATAATCAAAATTGCTAATGAATTTGAATGATGTTTCTGACCATCATTTGTCAGAAACTTTACAGAAGGAATTATAATATTCCTTCGACATAAACATTTATTTCGTTGAATTCTTCTGTAATTTTTTGTAAAATCATTATATTATGATCTCTAATAAGTACTCTGAATTGCCTCTTTTTGTTGTAGTAAGCTTCACGGCAGCTTTATTCAATTGTATTCAGAAGGAAACATTCTTTTAACTAAATGGCATTTGGAACGAAAGTAACCATGGTTAAAACATATTTCACTTTGATTCCTATTTATTAAAAGTGATGCTATCAAATTGGATTGTAGTAAGGAAACACAAACGTCATAGCAAAAATACATTCGTTTCACTGCAGAATTTTAAATACGACAATCAATCAATCAATTCTGTAGAATCGTTCAAATGAATTATTATAGCTTTTGTTATTAATGAAATTTTTATCAGACTTCCGAGAAACCTCTTTTTAGATCTGTATTCTTATAAAGTTGTAAGATATCAAACCCTAATGGTGTTTCATCTGCAAATATATTGTTAATCATTGATTTAGAATGGGGACATTATGGGAAATGAAATGATACGATGCATACATTATAACCCAAACAAAATAAGTCTGGCATGTTATTTGAGTTGTTTAATGTGATATAGTCGATACGTTTATGAATATTTAAGTCTGTAATTAGTATGTAATTTTAGTTCGTTGCTAAGCATTAATATAATTTTAAAATCTAGAAAGACTTTTGCTCATAAGAGTTTTGTATATAACTACACAAGGGTTTTGTGCATAACTATTCATTCTTAAGGCATTTTTTAAAATAATATCTTTACTTAAACAAGATCGATCTTTGTGTATTTATCCTTCAGACGTAAATGATACTTTTTTGAATGAAAAAATAATACATTTTAAATATTTTCCAATCAATAGTATTTAACAGTACTTTCACTTTTTCTTCAAATCTTTCTAAGGTTGGTTATATTTATCAATTTGTAATGCTAATTTATTCATTAATTCTTCATGATAATCTATTTTTGAAAGTTTTATGTAATTTGATTTGATTTAATAATTGTATATTTAGGTATTCATAAAAGTGCAATAATCGTTAGTAGTTAAGATGTATAAAATTTGTTCAGCAGTTAAAACGCGTATTACATATACTGAAAAATGTGAGCTCTTATGCTCTTTCCTAATCTAATCAAAGCCCTCATATAATTATGTTTCCTAATGAACCGCAAAATAGCATTGGAAGGAAACAAATTTAAACAATCATTGAACGCTTAGGAAAACCGATTTTGCACCCATTTTTATGCATATTTTTCAACTTCTGAGCAGTTGTATGAAAAATGTGATGTTATTCGTTAATACCAGCGATCTTATAAAATGTTAGACATTTAACATTCGCGTTAGTGTATTTTACAATTTTTTAAGTGGTAGTCTGCATAAAGCAATTACATATATTTTGTCCCAATTTAAATCCTGAATTCATTTTTTTTTTTCGTCAGACTCTACCGTAACAGGAAATAAATAATCTGTAAAATGCAGAAGGTAAAAAATACAGGCTTAAGAAAATTAAAGAAGAAATAACGCTTGAAGTTAAAAGAACGATTCTGTACCTTCTAAACTTGTCATTTTTAGACGAGTTTTAACTGATTTTGTTGTTGAGAAAAATGTACTTAGCTATGACATTTGTCTATAACATTCATTTAGAAGAATTTCCGGACAGCTGCTTTTTATGCTTGTTGTTGAATATGTGACTTGCAACAATAACGTAAATAATTTTCACTAAGATCTTAGGAAAAATTTCCAAGAGTGCCAACATCCCAAAGGAAACATACTATCCGTATGTTTTCGCTTCATATTCTTTCTCACACTTTATTCTGGCTATCATATAGTTCATTCTTATGAATATTGTTTATATGTTTAATTTTGATAAAAGATTGCAGAACATCTTTTTAATATTATCATGACATTAGTTATGCGAACAATGTTAAAAACAGTAATAAAAGAAAATGATGATGTCTTTTTCTAAATTTTTTGGTTATACAACTATATACAAAAAATTGAATGTACACTTGTAAAATCCATATTACATACATAAATTTATAACGCTTTAGACCTTGATACTCTATCCATAATTATCGTAAACCTTGAACGGCGGACCTAGTTCAATCGTGAATTACTTTTATAAAAGCTATACAACGACTAAAATCGAGCATTGAATTTTTAAACGAAATACTTTTATGAATAGAAAAATAACATGAAAAGAAATATTACAAAATTTAGAAAATGGAAGTAATAGTGTTAAGTAGCTTTTATTGTACATCCGTCGTTTCAAAATTATTTGCTTTGTTTTACCAATCGAACTAGTACAGAAGTGAGCTTCACGATTACAAAACGCCTGGATTTATAGTATAAAAACATTTCTATCAATATCAGGGTACCATCGAATGTGGGGTAATGCGCCTCGCACTCTTTGCTATCATGCGCGATACGCCAAATTGTGCATCATGCCTGAACTACCATCGACAATATCTTAGGTCTCATACTTAGAATCTATATCTTCAAGCACATCAGCTCCATATAAATTCAGAGTTTAATACACATCGTTTTTATTTATTGTTATCAAGGATATAAAGTTTGTCAACTTTTGCATTTTCTAGAAAACAATTTTCATCGTATTATTATATACTAAAATTCATACAACTTTGTAATCTAAGGTATATTTTTATCTTTAATAGTTTCCGGAATAGTCTGGAGAGACTCAATTTTCAGAGAGCGATTTTTGAGTATGACTTTGGAAATAATTTATACCAGGAAAAATTATTCTCGATGTCGATTTACTATTCTATGTTTTAATTTAATATTTACAATGGTGAACATATAAATAGGGAAATGCTTACTTTTCAATTCAACTTGTGCTGTTAGAGATTATATTCCTATTTTTGGTCCAATATATCACTTTAAAGTATGTTCCTCATAGATTAAAAAAGCACAAGTAAATAACTATTGCTTGTTATTAAAGTAGAATTAGATACATGTAAAGAATTTGTTCATCTTACGAAAAATGGATAAATAAAGAAAATTACATGCAGTGTACAAGTAGTAACGTGCAACAAAGTATTGAAATTTTCAAAAAGTGAACTTATAATTAATATTCGTTCATCGACTTGTTTAAATACTGTAACATCTCAATAAGACATGGAATCAATTAGATGCTTTGTGGGATGGTGTGGAAAATAATAATAGTTCTTTATAGACTTGATAACACACACACATGTATATATATTTTACATTAATAACGAATAGTTCGGAGATACAAAAGATACGCGTTATACTCAATTGATAGCTTGAACGGAAGTGATCTATCGATCGCTAATGACGAAGTCTACTGAAATAGAAAGGTGGCGTTTCCTTCTTAAAGCGGGAAGAGCAAACTCCTTCATGCTTATTAGATGTACATTTAAAATGAACTGTTTATTTTGTTCAGTTGTTTCTTCTGTATCGTTCCGTAATGCATTAAATTTAATAACTATTAGGATCATTCTTAGTTTAAAATATCTAATCGTTTACAAGGTTATTATTAACGAATGGAAATATGCATATATTTAATATGTTTATTCGAGTAAATTAGTTTATAATTAAAAAATCCCCTCTACACAGCAAATTTTAAATCTTTTGTAACCATTCCTACTCATATTATAATAGAACCATCTTTTTTAGCATTCGATTTTATATAATTTCTCTATTCAGCAAAGACGGTTTTAACAAAATATAATCGTGTTTGATAATTCTATTATTTATAAATGGTTCCTTATGAGCAACGCATTCGTTTAAACTAAATACAGTGAAAAATGAAATTTCAATCTATATAACAATTTGAAATAATTACTTTCAGACGTTCGATGAATTTAACGTTTGGTTTGAACGTAGTTTTTACTTTAAAAGCGTGTACAATATTAGAATAATTGATAATTTGTTACAATTGCAGAATTTAGATTATTTAAAATTGCATGAAATATTTGTTTTTCAAATGGAAAAGTTCACAAATACAATTAACTTGAAGAGAACTGCAAAATACTAAAATACATAAAATGTAATCTCTAAAATGACTGTTAACAACAATAGATCCCTATTTATATGCTCGGAAAAAAACATGAAATTGTGCAACAGTTTTTCACAAAATAATCAATAATATAGTTTAAAGGAAATTAAATTCTGTATAATCGATTTTCTCCGTTTACGTATTCGCTATTTTGCGAACTACTTTCAATTTAGGTCACGTACTGTCAATTTTTGAAGCTTATATGTCACTGTGAAATTCCTCAAATGCATACTAACTTGAAGGTATCAACTTACAACTATCTGAATTTCAATATAATATATCGAGAGCATTTGTTTTATTTTAATGTTGCGATGTATTCACTTGGGACTAAACTACAATATATTCGCACTCTGAAAATTGAATGACGCTCTCTGATGACTATTCGTAGGTACGGTGTCCACTTTCGAGAAGCATTTCCAACAGATCCTCGTGCGAATTTTACTCTCAAATGGGCACTTATCTTTACGATCAAAATACACCGATGAAATTAATCGAGAAAGGAAGACTTAGGATTCGTTGAATACGCTTTGGATGATGTAGCGTGAATTAGTGATTGGTAGATGATATGGAAAACGAACTCACTGAACGACGACATTAAGTAGCAAATTATATTGTGGGCGCTAATTATACGTCATAGTCTTTAAGAATTTAGACCTAAGATAAATGCATGTTATGTTCATAAATCACTGGGTGCTCGATAACCATGACAACATACGTATAGATCTTATAAATTTCTATCAGTCATTCAACTTTGTTGCATTTCATCGTACGTTCACATTCATTAGTAAATCATTTATCGAAATTTGAATTTATATCGAAGATTCATTAAAACCTTTCAAAGACGTCGAAGTGGTAGTCGAGCACATTTACGAGATTTTAAATAAGACTCTAGTCCTGTAAATATGTAGCTAAACGAAGGGTCGAACAAAAGAAAATGATCGGCAGTACCATAATCCTCACATAATCTTGTGGTATCAATATAAAATGTTTGTGGTATGTGTCGAAATGAAATATTCCTCATTGAAATATAATTTTTGAATGCTCATAAATAAATAAACAATTTGCATAAAAATTTAGATTCTTTCAAAACTTGATTCATAACTCGGAAGTTTACCTTTCGATTTTGATTTAAAAGAATGAGATATGAGATGGTAAAACAAGATCATAAATTTATGTACATATATTAGTTAATTCATATCGCGAGATATACGTGTAAATAAAATTGCTTAATCATCGAACATCTAACACCAGGTCCATGATTGATGTTTACGTCTGAGATATATGTATACAAAAATGTTTCAACTAAAATTATAATCTAATATTGTTTAATAAAAAATTATTTTATGTTGTAAAAATAAAAGTAATTAAAGAAGTATTGTCAAACATACAGAAGACTCCGTTTTAGTTATTACGTTTAGAATGGCCTGCCGTTCGGAAGATAAACATTGACCAAATAATTGCTGTTATTTTAACAGTTGTATACATTGATAAAACTAAGTCGCTTACCACAAACATATTATTGGAAAGAACTCTGGTTTCCGATCTATCCGACAATATATCTACATTAACCGTAACGGTCTAGTAACGCATTCTCATATGTAATTCACTCAGTGGATGACAGTTCCACTGAGACCGTTCCAGATGACCGTTCATTCATCCATAGATAACAAAAGCAAAGTAAAGGACGAGCATGTAAAACAATGCTAAAGTGCTTGGGAAATAAATCCAAGCTATTTAGCGTTAAAGAAATAATATCAGTAATGAACCTAAGATATGCTGTTTGTGTAATTTAAATTCCATGTGCAAGTTATGGACGAGAACTCGAGACTGTGTGCGAGTGCGTGTGCCAAACAATGCGTCAAACATTCGTTCAGCGATACGTTCATTTCTCAGATGCTCGGAGTTCTGATCATTTCATCGAAAAGAAACGGGAGAACGTCTTGTTGTTAATTATTTAAGAATAATACCTATTATCAAAGTTGCAACGCATTGAAAGCTCAAAAAACAACGTTGTTATATTTAGAGATAAACGCTAACAAATCGAACATCATATGTACATTTTGCCCCATGAAAAAGTATTAAAACGTGATCATGTTTGTAAATTGATATATTTTTTCTTTTCGGGATCGATTAAGCATGGCGTATAGACATAAATATAAACAGTCTTACTTAAAGGTGGTTGTGTCTTTTTATTATAAAATTTCGTTTAACGTTAATTAATTATAAACAATAATATTAAAGCACTAGCAAAATTTTAAAAAAGCTAATCCAATACAAATAATAAGAATTACATTTAAAATTATTAATATATGCCATACAAACTTGCATTCGCTGAAGATATGTTTTAATCATAATATAAAAATGTTATTCTAAATTTTCTTTAAAAAATTAGGAATTATAAAAGAATATTAATAATATATATTCAATTTAAATAGAAAGACAAGACATTTATTTTTTTTTATTTTGGTTTGTTAGTGTTAGCAGAGTTTATTCAATAAAAGAGTACAGGATAGAATAGAAGAAAAACGCAACGCTCGCCTCAATATTATATACATACACGCGACCCCCTTACCCACGTGACATCTAGCCAGGACAAAGGAAAAATAAGAAAGTCTATTGGCGCCAACATGCAAATTTGGATTGCTCATTTAACAGTTAGAAAGTTTCAATGACTTCATATCAATATTATGTTAAAAATTATATACTTTACAATTAAAGTTATTTATTACGATTATTTTATTTTTAATATTTACAAATATTCTAACTTTTGAACTTCTTTGTCACGATACAACCACCTAAATTTGTTTATCTAAAGTCTAAACAACTGATTTTTCTTCCATCGCCAAAAATTTAGAAAAATTGTTGGTTTTTAGGAAAACTCAGCAAAAGAGACAGAGAACAATGAATGTCATGACAAAGAGCTGTAAAGATATTAAGCAACTAATAATTTTAAGTAACTAAATTATCATTCAAGAACGCGAAAAAAATGACAAAAGTGATCGCCCTTAATGGAGGAAATGATCGATTGTGACCTACATGCCAACATTGATTGTATTTACAATTTAAACGACCGCATTTAGGATATTCATGCGTACTGATTGTAATTGAACGCAGATTCAACCGGATATTGATTTTATAGCTATGGACGAAACTGGTTAATTACGCATATATGTAATATATGTATTCGTAAATATGATAAATGTATATCAATTATGCTTTGTGCAGGATATTAAGAAAAAGTGCTCAAAACATACGGATAATAAAGTCGGTCTCCCGTATTTGTAGGTTGGATAATGTTCACTTGGATTTATACAACCCAAGAAAATGGAAGAAAAATTATACAATAAACGTACAGTGTAATATTCAGTACATTTTATTATCATTTTATTGAACGTTAGTAATTTCCTATGTTAATTTATTAATTAAACTTTAAAATAGTTTAACTTAATAAATTGAATTTCACTGTATATATCTTATACGAATATTATGTTATACATGATACTCTTAACCACCCATACATCACACTAAATTGTTTTGTTAATTTGTATAGATAGAGAAAAGTATTTTCTCCTAGTCAAATTAACTGATATTAAACAAAAGTTTCAATTGATATTAGGCTAGTTTTATGTGTTCAATATTGACTTCAATTGTAAGTTGGTATGGTAATCATTTCCCAACATTTATAACGAGATAGCAGACATTTAAAATTTACAGCACTTAATACTATCAGAATCTTTTCGTAACTTTTATTTACGTACGCACATTTGAACTCATACGTACACGTACATAGATGCAGTTATTTAAACAAAAACATCTTCTGAACACACATCAGAATGTTTAAACAGAATCATTATATATGAGATCCTTCGTTCCTGTTTTCCACGAGGAAATTCTTAAATACAAGTATGAAAAATGATTCTCAAACAAAAGTAAACGTATTAAATCTGAAATATGAGTCTTTGATGTATTTGCGGCGCAAATTTGGTAATTCCCGCGTCGTGGGCTCCGTTTATAGGTTCTTAGATCCATAGCTCCCACATGCGAACCAAATTTGCGCCGCCTCCGAGAAGGTTGAAATGTATTTAATATACTACCTAACGAGTAAATAGGTTTCATTCAGATCTGTTACGTAATTGTATGATTGAATGAAATAGAAATTACTTCATTAGGAAATAAAAATTATTTTACACTTTTTAGTACATTTCAAAGTCGGTGTATTTTTTTTCTTAAAATTATTTTATTTCACGCTTTTTAGTGGAATGGGGAGAATTGTATAAGATACTGTGAGACAGTTCTTCCGGGCTTTTTTTTTCATAAATACCATGGACATAATTAAGTAAAAGACAACATGAATATTCGTTTTTCTATTTTTTTTTTATTTATTTATAAAATTGAATACGTTAGTGGGGGCTCTCCCTGTTCCGCCCCCTGCAGATCAGCTTCCAGCGACTGACACGTAAAGAAACCAGCCAAGTCTGTTTTTTTTCTTTCTCTTTTATTTGCGGCCAATTGATAAAGAAATTGACGAAGTCTACTTACACGAACAATTTTTAAAAATCGCAGTCGCCATATTTCATGCAGGGTAAGAATAGATCTTTTGCAATAACAACAGTTATTAATAATTAACGAATAGCATAAATGTCTGTTACAAATGAGATCATCTTGGAAAGATCTTCGATATTCGAAAAGTTTCACCACGATCCACAGTGGGCCAGAGCGGCGAATTAGCTGTTCACGGCCAATTATTGAGCGAGCGAAGCGAGCTCTTCATTCGAACTTCCCGAAAATAATTGGCCTTTTTTAGCGCCCGAACTATGCAAAGAACCCAAACAAATTTGGTATCAATCGAAAGGTATTTGCCTCACGAATGGCCAAAACTTATCGGTTTTCTGTTTAAAGCTGATGCGTTTAAAAAAATTGCAACTTAATTATTTTTTACATGGAGCTCAATGGGGAAAACGGTTTTAGGCTCAAATTAAAATGTTTTTCGTTACCAAACTTTTACCAATTAATTCTTGACATTTTTCCAATTAAAATCAGACCAAACACGGTATAATTTGGACTTTATTTACTGGTTTAATTGACGATAAAAGTTTCTAACGCAGAGGAGGATAGCGAGTCGAAAAGAAAGAGACGCTACGATCGTGGCAGTCGGCAAAGATCAAAAGTCTGTTCGATTGTTTGCAATGCGTATGCATCGCTAACTTTTTTATTTTTAATCTATTTTTTATACAACTTGTTTCATCGTATTCGTGACATTTTTCTGATTAAAATGAGACCAAACACGACGTAATTCGGGACATATTTACTTGTAATTTCAAGTGTTACGCGTACATCGATGATTTTACTCTAATAAGATATTGCAAGTAAATATAACTCAAATTACGTCGTGTTTGGTCTCATTTTAATCAGGAAAACATCACGAATATGATGGAAAAAGTTATATAAAAAAATGGATGAAAAATAAAAAAATTAGCAATGCTCAAGTATTGCAAACAATCGAACAGACTTTTGATCTTTGCCGACTGCCACGATCGTAGCGTCTCTTTCTTTTTCACTCGCTATCCTCTTTGACGTGAGAAACTTATTATTTGAGCGAGCGAAGCGAGCTCTTCACTCGAACTTTCCGAAAATAATTGGCCTTTTTTAGCGCCCGAACTATGCAAAGGACCCAAACAAATTTGGTATCAATCGAAAGGTATTTGCCTCACGAATGGCCAAAACTTATCGGTTTTCTGTTTAAAGCTGATGCGTTTAAAAAAAATTGCAACTTAATTATTTTTACTTCGGACGATGTTTACTTCGGACGATGTGACTCTGTTTGCTCCGATTTCAGTGATCACAGGAATGCTGTTATTGTTGTAACGATAATTCGGATTATGTTCTGCCGTAACGATCACAGACATGAAGTGCTGGTTCAGCTCTCGCTGTAATTCCTGACGCAACCTGCTTCTTAACCTTTCAGTCAGGATCCTCTGATCCCCTGTTTTAAACTGCTGCCCATCTCTAATTTCATTGTCCCCTAATAACGATAACGATGAGGATGATGAGGATGAAAGGAAAATGTGTGCCATGTGGTCAGCCTGGTGCTCGGGATCTTTATCTCCGGCACTGATTTCACTGTCACCGGATTTGCTGAAGTTGGCATTCTGCTTGTGGACATAGAACAGGAGTGCCAGTGAGGAAAAATGATGAAGTTTATGCAATAGAGTCAGGAATGTCCAAAATTTCATCCTTACTGATCCTGAACGGGACGTAAATCCATCCTTTTCGAATCGCTTTGTAAAGATTTTCTTTTGAAATCTCGTTTGTCTTTAATGATCTCTTCAACTTTTTCAAAACACGCCAGCTTTTGAAAAAATTGTCCTAAATTTCTTCGTCTATCACATCCATCCAATCTTTGCCATTTCTGAGCCCTTTTTTTAAAAGAAGAAAAGAAAACAAGAAAATGATGTTAGATCAAAAGAAACAAAAGGTTTACACCTTGAACATCTACAACAACAATCGGGCTGCTCAGCCGGTCGTCGAGTTGAAGAACAAGTCAAACATCTGGCACAAGGCGAAAAAGTGTAACCTGGCATCTGCTCAATCCGAAGTCAAAATCGAGGTCCCGCTGCCGATCATTGCTTGTAAAACTTACCGATTCTTGTCAGCCGTGCTGCCTCATACTGCAAATCGATCAGTTCCTCTGTCAGTTTCCAAATGTCCCGGCATCGTCTAACATTCGGCAAAATATTCGCTTTCAGACTGCTGCGAGTTTTGTAAGGCACTAATTTGAAAACGTATTTCATGTTAAAGATTGTGACAGAGTATGTTCTTTACTCTGATTTCTATCAGTATAAGAATGGCCTGTGTCAGGAAAAGCGGCTGACAGGAGGTACTGATGATATGATCTAACCATGCTGACCAACTTGAGTAGGGGTGAGGATTTGGAGTCAATAGTTTGAATCAAAGAGTCAGAAAAGGAACGGACAACATCAAAAATCACACAATCATTTCACACACAAAAGAATTAGTTAAACAGACTAATTACATAAAATTGGAACAAACGCGAATGCCTTTAATAGAAGCAAAAAATGTGCCTCGTGATGCTGAAGCTGCTGATTGTGGATTTCCAAACACACTGCATATTTCTGTTGGATCTAAAGTCATACTCATATACAATTTGTCAGTAAGACATGGATTGGCAAAAGGCTCTCAGGGAATTGTGAAAGATATCATCTATAAACCTGGAACTAAAAGCCCAGATGATAATTCCTTGCATGGTCTTAGTCCAATTTCAAAATCTTACTGGTCTTTCAATGAACATTATTCCTATCACGCCTGTGACCCGGAATTTTCTCCACAATGGTAAACAGGCTACACGACTTCAGATACCACTTATATTAGCATGGGCATTTACTACACACAAAAGTTAGGGATTAACTTTACTTAATACTCTTATAAATATTTCAAATGAATTTTCTCCCGGACTTGCATATGTTGCATTAAGCAGAGTTTCTTCTATCGAAGGACTTTTAATTGAAAATACTGTTACACTTCAACTTTTGGAGCAAATTAAGAAAAAAGGTGAAAGAAAATTGAATGAATTTAAAAGACTGGAAAGATTGAGCAGGAATTAAAAAAAAAAACAATTAATTTGTTGTTAAACTTTTTTTATTTATTGTATGAAACCAATTTTTAATTTAAAATAGGGCCAGGGTCAAATTCACATCTTATCAGTAATATGTCTTCGCAATTGATCGGATAAGTCGCCGGTCGAAAGCCGGCGGGTAATACGGCTGATGCTTTTTTTGTAAGTTATTTTTCATAACTAACCGAGGATAGAATTATCGATCTATCGATCATAGCAGCATAATATGGCTAATAATATAAGTTACATTGATAATAATAAGAGTAATAAGTATAATAATTATCATTCTGTCGATAACCGGGACAGCTTCGCTCGCTCAGTCCATCACGCCAGTGATGTTCCTAGTAGCGTTATTTCAAGACTTAAAACGAAAGTAAAGCAGTCGATGCGTCGTTTCAGTATTTAAAACAAGTATTATTATTACATTTAATCACACCGGATTATTTTCTTACCGAAAAAATTAAAAATGAAACAAAAATAAGTGTTATATTTCAAAAAGTTAGTGAATTTACTATACTCTCAATGTGGACGTTTGGTTTATAAGCATAATTTTTATTAACGTAAACATAACTGTAACAAGGAAACAATTTTTATGAACAGAAATAGATACACTTTTTACCAGGTCTTTACAATATATTAATTTATTAATCTAAAATTTATTTAGTATTATTTATGTATCATCGTCATCATATTGTAGGTCTTCTTGTAACATTAATTTTTCTATTTCATCCTTGAAAATATTAAAACGCGAACGTGTTTTATAACTTTTTCTGTTTTCTGGAGAAATTAAAGATATTAAAATATCGGACATATAATAAAGTCTGAAAAAGGTCCTGTTACGTACGCCAACGATTTTTGCTCCTTGGAGATGAATATTCGAGAATAGTCAAAGACCACCGCGAAGCGAGAGTTTAGCCTTGCCTAGTTTCCCAGCTACCGAGGTTTCCTTATTAGGCTTCGCTCGAGATTTTTCTAACGTCTTCGGACCAACGCGACGAAATTCGTTGGACGAAACCGTCGCGCTAGTTCATTCCCTCTGCCTCCGCCACTACCCGTTTTTACCCATGTTTTGGGGTATATAAGGGGTTGTGGAGAAGACACTGTGGACCCAGTTGATTTTTAACCATTGAGTAACACGGAACCTCTGTCCGCGGACCCAGTAGACTTTTAATCGTCGACTAATACGGAACCTCTGTCCGCGGACCCAGTACATTTTTAGTTGTTGGTATACGCGGAACCTTTGTCCGAGTTCAGTTAGAGCAAGATCGGGTTAGAGTCCCCTTCGAGCAACTCTTGATAACCATACAGTACGTATAGTTTTACTGTTAGGCATTTTTACCAAAGTATTTTCGGGTCCCCGTTTCGCTTGTTTTTCGTTAAAACTAGGCAGGATTAGATTCTCGCTTTGTCGGAGTCGAAACATTTTAAACTCAAGTTAATTCGAGTCAAGAGCATTTCTTGTAACAATCACCTTAACCGACAAATACACATAAACATTTGTAATTCCGGTTTTGGGAAAAGAATATATTGTCAACTCTTTATTTTAAACTTAATCTTTGCCTCTAATCAATTGCAACCTAGAGTCCTAACAAACCCACCAGTCGGTATATCTTAGCCGCTCGAGGTATACTGGCATATCTTTGTTACGAGCACAAAATACTAACATTTCCTGTGACACCCGGCGTTAGCCATACGTCGGTTCGTTCACATATCATTTTCCTGAGGCTCCCGGCGTTAGCCATACGTCGGTTCGTCCTCACGTCTTGACCTTTCCTGTGACACCCGGCGTTAGCCATACGTCGGTTCGTTCACCATAGCCAACCTCCTGGGGCTCCCGGCGTTAGCCATACGTCGGTTCGTCCCCGCGTCTATTTCCTTTGGCGCTCAGGTTGATTAACAACCCTGAGTTAGCCTAGTAACACTACCTTGACCAAAAATACAGCCCCCAGCCACGCGGCTGTGACCCCTCCGGCTCGTAACAGTCCGTTAATGTTTCTAATTGCGAAAGTTTTCGTGTGTGGTCTCTTCTAATATTTCAGAAATCTTTGTTTCGTGCCTCCATTGCTTCTTCAGAAAACATTCCAATGGGCAAATCAGCACTTTGTATTATATCTGCACCATGCAGTAATATTATGTGCAAACTTAATGGCATATAAAAGCAATCGTACTCTCCTACATATAAGTTAAATGTTGAAATAAAATCGAATTAATTAATTAATATACTTACAGAATATATAATAAAGTATAGTAATGTCTACTCGACTAAATACACAATATATATCTACGTGTTGCTGAAGCGTGTGTCACGCGACGCTTCAATGATAACTTCTGCGATGGGACGAGGGGGGACATGATTCCTTTTGGATTAAAATAAGGAAATCCTGCTGAAAATTTTGCACTATGATAGAGCACGTACCTTTTTGAACTTTTAAAGATATCCCTTGCTAAAGATGAACAACTATGAAAATTATCTTTAGTTCATTGAGAATTATTTTGTTAATAAACTACACATAATAATTTGTCATGGCATGTGTATTTTCAATATAAACATATGCTGCTTATTATAAAAAACAAAATTTGACAAAAATATTTAATACTTTTGTTAGGGCATCAATATGAAAAAGAGTAAATTTTTCGGTGAAAAATAGCATTCATAAAAGTCTGATCTTTGAATGCTTGTTATGACTATAATTTTTAATGAATTTCATTAATTTCATCGGTTTCGAATTCCATAAGTATTTAGGAAGCAATATATGTTTGTTTCATATCGATCTAGAAAAATTGAATTTTTCACAAATGAACAGCTAATTCGCCGCTCTGGCCCACTGTGTGATCGGTGCATTTTTTACATAACAATACCAAAGAATAGCATTTTGTAGTAATAATAGTTATTATACATGTATGCTGATTTTCGGTGACCGCGTGTTGACTCATACACCACCAGAGACACGTAGGCATACGCAGTATTCAATATAGTATTAGTAACAATAGTCTTTCGCTAATAAGTCAAAACCTAAAGCTTCCCGTTAATTGCGGATAAGGAAAGGTTGTTAAGAATCGTGTCCCTGATAACATATTAAAAGGACATTAAAATCGGCCAAAGGTCGATTTCAAAAGTTAATAACAATTTTTCGCTAATATCTCGAAAACTAAAGCTTTCCGTTAATTATGTATAAGGCTAAGGTTGCGCAGAATCGTGCAACTGACAACATATTAAAAAGACATTAAAATCGTTCAAAGTTTATTTCAAAAGTTAATAACAATTTTTCGCTAATATCTTGTAAACTAAAGCTTGTGGTGAAATTTGTATATGAACAAAATTGTTCAGAATCATGTCCGTGATAAGATATTAAAAGCGCACTAAAATCGAGAAAAGTTTATTTCAAAAGTTGCCAGTTTTTTTGCAATAACAATACTTTGCTATTAAAAAATGAAAAATTTTTTCATAATGGTACCAATGGGGAGTCAGAACCTACAAGATGCAAAAGGTTTCATTCCGATCGGCACATCCAGCTAGGCGTAATCGGCGGACATACATAGAAAAAAAAAAATATACTGATCGAATTGTTGTAATTTTGTAAATGCGCGCGGTTGATAGGAGCGAATGGGTGACGAGTGCTAGAGAGAGAGAGAGAGAGAGAGAGAGAGAGAGAGAGAGAGAGAGAGAGAGAGAGAGAACGCAAGAAACAAAAGGACGTGAAACGGCCGCAATCAAGAGAACTAGATTGAGATAGACCAGCGAGAGCGTGTGTATCGTGTGGAGCGTGCGCGAGAAATATACGAGTCGAATCATTCACAGCGAGTACGAGTTTATTTCCTTACTTTTTCCTTTTCCCAAATTTTCTCCTTCCCTCCCCAATTTTTCCTTTCCCCTTTTCCCTTAAATACAACAGAATTGAGTAACCTCCTCCTTTTTCGAAGTCGGTTAAAAAAGAAGGTGAATTTTTATGAAAAAACTAGAATGTGTAAATAATAAATATAACTACCGGAACATGTCACTCTAAGTAAGCATGGGGGTTTCCTGCTCCCACCACGATGCAGGTGGACCAATTACCTCCAAATTCAATAGGGTTCTTTTACTACCTATAGAGAACCTATATACCAAGTTTCAAAAAAATCCGTGATGACGGACGGACAGACAGACAATGTATTCGCATAAACTACCTTTTCAACATTTTCAATGTTCCGGTAGTTAATAATATTTATTTGATAAGACTTATCAGGTAAAAATGAAATAAAAAGACTACACAATAAAATAAGAAATATAAAATATTTTTAATGAAATTAATGATAAATTTGAAACATTAGTAAATCAGTACTTCAATTATATTTGATATAAAACATAATGTGTAAAAATAATGAACCACCATAACAACATGTAAACAATATAACTTTAGAAGAAGTAAACATAATCAATTATTTTACATATTTTAACATTGTATAAAAATGATATGATCATTTAGATTTTATAGTATTCACTTCCATTAATGAACCATTACCCTCAAAAGATTTAATACAAAATAAAACTGCCATGTTTATGTTTTTATTGAAATAACTGCTTTCTTTGCAGCTTCATCTAAATCATTTGCTGTAAGAATTGACATATTACTTTCTACAATAAGTTTTTTTGCCGCTGTTACATTAGTACCTAATTAAGGAAAGAAAAGAAAATAAAAAATAATTATCATTAAATTATGTAACTATTTAATTGAGAATAAATAATCAAATAAATGAATATGGTATTTAAATTGAAATATAAAATTATACTGTAAAAACACAATTACCTTCTAGTCTAACAACAAGTGGAACCTTAAGTTGCAAGTTTCGTGATACTGCAATAAATCCTTTTGCTATCGTAGCACAATTTACAATGCCCCCAAACACATTTACAAGAATTACTTTTACTTTTGGATCTAAAGATATCAAATAAGACTTTCAGAACTACTTTCAACAAAATTTATAAACCTCATGTACAGAAGATATATATAAATAGCATTGACACTATTAATGTTTGTAACATTGGATTAGATATAACTACTTATCTTAATATTAATCAGTATACATACCTTCACTCAGAATTTTAAATGCTTGAAAAACTTGATCTTCTTTAACGCTTCCTCCAACATCTAAGAAATTAGCTGGAAATCCACCATGTAGTTTAATTATATCCATAGTAGCCATTGCTAATCTAGCATCATTAACTAAACATAATATATAGACTCAAATGTTAAGTAAATTCATTTCTTTTTTTGTTCGAGCTTCGCAAATTGTAATACTTCTTTGCCCTTAACACAAAATGAAAATAAATGTTGCGACTTCGAAACATTGTACTTACATATCAAGAGGCAATAGAAGGGCTACAATTTTGCAGAAACGAGTGACAAAAAGAACATTCATAACATAAATTAGAGTTTGCATTGACTTCAATCTAGTAATTTACATTGATCGAATAGCTAAAATATACATAGGTGCAGTGGTATGAAAAATTATTCAATACTTCTTTTCGTAGTACGACAAAAAAAGAAGTAAATAATACTAAAATTTGAGATAGGTTTATTTATAAACAATAATAAAAAATTTAATTATTGCACTAAGAATTGACGATTAAACGTTAATTGAAAAGTATTCGATTAAAATTAATTCTTAATCTTTGCTTTGTCAAGTTTGAATTAAAAATAAACTTCAATTTTTTAGTAAAGAATCACTTATTAAACAACTACAATTTAATTTTTAATTAAAGAAAATTTAGTTAAAAATAATCTTTAATTTTTGATTAAGTATTAATTAGAATTTAAATAATTAGTTTATTACTTAATTATTTATTAAATTTTTTAAATTATTTAAAACCAGGCTAAAAATACTTTTAATATGATTGGCAGTCTAGCCTTTCAAATTACAAGAAACAATATTCAAATAATTATAATTACTCATTAACGAAGCGTTAAAAAGTATTTGGATATGATTTCCCGCTGTTATTTAAAATCACGCCATATTGGCGGGAAATTCAGTTCTGTAATGACAACTTTGCAATTAATTTATTCACCGAAATATTTATAAATGCACACATCGTTTATTTCATTATTCATTATGAAATATAATAATATTTCGAGAATTTTTTCATACTGCTGTATATACCTAAGAACGAGAAGGATAAGATTATCTTTATTGCGGTTAGGCTACTCAACCAACTATTCGATCAATGTAAACGCATCAAGATATGCCTTTCCATCCATGTAAATCCCACAATGCTAAGAAGGCAACCACGACTCTAAACGCGGCGATTGATTGATTTTAAATTTTATAAAAAATGTATACATTTAGGACAACATTCAATAATTTAGAAACAAGTTTCGATAAGAAAACGATATTCTAAAAATTGTAACACATTTAAAAACTTTAGAATATTGTGATAATATGTTGAAACTATTATTTAAAATTACGCGAGTTGAAATAATTGCTTTCTATGAATATTATTAATAATCCTATTAAATACATAATTGTGCAATTTCATGTAAATAGAATTTATACAAAGTGGTAATAGACACTATAAAATTTGTTCGTAATTAAAAAAGAAGTGTAACGTTAATATTATACTTCTTATACTTCCTACTAAATTATTAACACCTAATTTAATTATAACAGTAGATTAGGCGTTTATGTTAACATAATTCCAACACAATTGACATAAATGTAACAAAAGTTTAAAACTGATTTCCTTTAAGATTTTTGAACGTGATCAAAGAATAATACTATATTTAACACGTTAATTATCGTAACATTCCTTTATGGATTACGTTTCACTTTTGCTTCTACGCGATTCCAAGAACATCAAATAGGAGAAGTGTGGGTAAATAAATAAAAAGACAGACGTTTAAACAAAATAATCCGTGAATTTGTTAAAAATAACACAGGAAAGAATAAAAGAAATGACAACAACAAATCAGAACAATGAAGCCGTACTAACCGGTTAGGACGATCATCTAATTAATCAATTAGTAAATCAAGTAATCATAACTTAACTAGCAGCTTATTACGACCGCGGGTACTTCTCTTGCTTTTCGTTTCTTTGTGTCGTATTTTTTTTTTTTTCATTTTCAACTTTCAAGAGAAGACCATTGGTATTGCCATCACTTCAAGTTCATCTGCTTTCTCACGTGGGTCGAAATTGCACGAACGATATTTTTCGATGGGCCCAAACACGGCGTTATTCGAAATATATTTAATTGGAATTTGAAGTGTTTTGCTTTTATCGATATTTTACTGTAATAAGATTCGTGGTAAGCGGATTAGTGACACATCGGGTAAAATTTCGTAGTTCTTCGGTGCTATTCGGATAATCACGTGATACGTCTGTCAGTTGAAATCGTAGGTGCTTTACGTTTTCGAGAATTTTATTCTTATAAGTTATTACAAGTAAATATGCCATGAATTACGTCGTGTTTGGTCTCATTTTAATTACAAAAATGGCACAAATACGCTAGTAAAAGTCTGTGTTGAGAACTTATTAGGGGTCCATAAATAACAGCTCATTTATGGCAGGACCGTCAGCCTATCCTTGGGTCAGGGTTTGACTCGTGTCGAGGTTGGTATTGTAAACCATGTGGCAGGCAGAGAAATTAGAAAACTGTGCAAAACATCGCAGTTGCCTGTCGTATGGTAAAAATAGGGAAAGTTCTCAACCCCACTATGAACGCCGAAAAACGTCTAACATCCCTGGAAGGGGAACCGTCAAGGGTTTACCTTATTCCTGATTTTTGTGCAAAGCGTCAGAATTTTCTCAATAGCCACAGCGGCCAGCTAGTGTTCCGACTGTCGGACACTTACACTTGTTTTTGCGAACTTGTATTTGTATTTCGAAGGGACAGTCCCTTGATAAGTCACGCGTCCAAGTCAATCATTAAAGTTTTTTATACAGTCCACTTCGCTATCGTGAATATCACCCTCCTACCTCACTCGTCATATTTAACCGAACATTCGGGCACGAACATCGAATGAAAACGAAATTATACAACATGCCATTACTCGTCCATTTACTGCGTATCTTACTACAGTAAAACCTAGATGAAAGAGAAATGCTTAAGATTACACGTAAATATGTTTCAAATTACATTGTGTTTGATCTCATTTTAATCAGAAAAATACCATAGATATGTTGGCGAAAGCTTCGTAATAAAATATTAAAAATAAAATATTATGATTACCAGATCAATATACTGTGGGAATTTGGTGATCTTCTATTAAACGCGTTTTCTATGAACTAAACTATATTTATTTATTATAAAAAATACACAAAACCTTTTACATTATTCTGACGCTCTCAATTGCACACACACATTTTTTCTCTCTCTGTTCCCCGATTCTCACTTTTTTCCCATCCTCAGTCTTACCAAACTCCTCACTCATACCAACCTTCTCACTCATACCAACTTACTCATTCATACCAACTCACGCACTTAAAAAACAAACCTCACACTCTCCCCCCTTGGTTTTTTAATCTCTACCGCTCATAAAGTTCTTTATGTTTTTAAATAAAGATGGTCCACTCAATGGTTTAGTAAGGCAATCTGCTGTCATAATTTCTTTAGGTACATGTAACACCTTAATTTTATAACTTTTTACCATTTCTCTAATAAAGTAACACTTTCTATTCAATAACTTTGTTTTTGTTTTAAAGTTTCCTCCATTGGCAAGTTTCACTGCATTCAAATTGTCACATTTCAACTCCGCATTCTTTTCGTTTGACACTCCTATTTCTTCTACAAGGTCACTTGTCCACATGACTTCCTTCAACCCTTCCAACATTGCATCCAACTCACTCTCCGTTGAAGATAAAGCGACTGTTGACTGCTTTTTGCTTCTCCAGTGTATGAGGTCGTCATTTCTATAAATCAGTACGCCGCTGAAGGATTTTGCGTCTCGTGTGCTGTCCCAAGAAGCATCAGATTCGCACCTAATTCCTCTTTTATGGCTTATTCTTCCATATTCAATGCCATAATTAATTGTCTTTTTCAGGTATTGCAATACTCTCTTCAATGCATTCATGTGTATATTTTTGGGGCATTTACTAAATTGTGATAAACAACTCAATGCGAATGATATATCAGGCCTTGTCGATACGCTTAAATACATTAATCGCCCTAATAACTCCTGATATCTTGTTACACTACATTCCTTACTTCCTTCATCTTCACTCAATTTTTGATTGATATCCATAGGCGAATTTACTTCATTAGCCTCCTTCATTCTATACTGTTTCAGTAAATTTTCAATATAATTTTTTTGATGGATGAATATTCTTCCTCTTTCTTGATTTAATTGTATCCCTAATATTTGTTTTGCTTCTCCAGTATCCTTTAAATCTATATATTTCTTTATTTCCTTCATATATTTTTCCTCAAATTCATCTCCACTACTCACTAATGGTATGTCATCCACGTGAACTCCACAATACAAAAAGTTGTTCCCCTCTACAACATAAAACAAACATGGATCATGAGTACACTGTTTCAACCCTACCTTCAATAAAACGTCAGTCAGATATGTATTCCAGCAACGACTAGCCTGCTTCAGTCCATAAATACTTTTCTTGAGTTTGCAGACTTTCTCAGTTTTGTTTTCAAATCCATCAGGCATCTCCATGTACATTTCTTCATCCAAAGATCCATGTAAAAAGGCAGTTTTTGCATCATAAATTTTTAATTTTTTTCCTTTTTCCGCACATATGCTAATTAATAATCTAATCGTTTCCATCCTGACTGTTGGAGCGAAGGTTTCTTCGTAATCATAGCCCGGACGTTGCCCACAGCCCATTGCGACTAATCTCGCCTTGAATTTTCTTTCAAGCGTAATCGGGTCTTCCTTTATAGAAAATATCCACTTATTCTTTATCACGCGTTTTTCTCTAGGTCGATCAACCAAATCCCATACCTTATGATGTTGCATTGATTTCATTTCTTCACTCATAGCTTTCTCCACTCTTCCCACTCGTGTGATTGCCTTGCTTCTCTAACTGAATTTGGTATTTTAATATCAACTGTTTTCATAGCCCTCTGATTCTTTATTCTTTCTGATCTTCTAATATTCCTTTCTTCATCCCTCCTTCTCACCTTTTCTTGTTCAATATTTCTTCGAACCTGCATGACTTCTTTTGTCACATTTTTTGGTCTTCCTCTCTTCTTTATTTCCGTTGATGCTTCAGGTACAATTACACTCTCTTCATTAACTTCAATGTTCCCCTCTTCATCATTAACTTCATGTGTGTCACTTTCATTTTCCAGAAATTCTATTCTCGCATCTTCATAATAGCTGTCTTCCTCTTCATGCTGTTCATTCATTTCTTCTTCTTCATTCTGATACATCTCACCATCAGATTCAGAATCTTCCGCATCATCATTGGAATTTAATCCTAATACAATTAATCCACTATTACCATTATATTCATCATTTCTCTTATTATTGTACAATAATTCTGACCCATTTTTGTTTTCTTCGAATTTTACGTCACAATCACATCTGATTTTATCTGCTTCTGGGATGTATATTCGGTAGGTATTATTTGCACCATATCCCACGAAAATTCCTTTTACAGTTTTTGACTCAAACTTTTGTCTTGTTCCACCTTTATTCAACAGATATGCTAAGCATCCAAATCTTCTCAGATGTTGCACATTTGGCTTTTTATTATACCATATCTCGTATGGAGTTTTATCATGCACTTTTGATTTTACCCTATTTCTTATATATACAGCAGTACACACTGCCTCTCCCCAGAACGTTAAAGGTAGATGTGAGTCAGACAATATTGTTCTGGTAGTTTCTATTATTGTTTTATTTGCTCTTTCTGCTGTCCCGTTACACTGTGGGGTCATGGGAGGACTTAGCTCATGTTTAATTCCCTTTTGCTGAAACCAGTATTTTAAATCTCTTCCGATAAACTCTCCACCATTGTCTGATCTTATTCTCTTCAATTTTTGTTCAGTCTGATTCTCATACAGTATAATTAATTTTTTAATTTCTTCAGCAGCTTCACTTTTTTCTTGCAGTAATTGTACAAATATCATTCTGGAATAATCATCGACCACTGTCATAATATAATTTTTTCTTCCATGCGATGATGGCTTTACAGGTCCTATTAAATTTATATGCCACAGTTGCATAATGTTATTTGTCTGTCTTCCTTCTAATCTTCCATGATGCTTTCTACAAGTCTTCCCTTCAATACATGGTTCACATTCCATCCTTACCTTATTTGTCATTCCCATTACTAGATTCTTTTTCTTCATTTCTTCCACCACTTTTTTATTTGCATGACCTAACCTCTTGTGCCAAAGATCATCCACTGAAATCGCCACTGCCTCCTCTTTCTCAATGAATGTTCTTACATAATATGCATTATTCACTCTAACTGCTGTCATTTCTACCTTATTGGGGTCTTTATATACCACAGCTCCAAATTTATTAAATGTTACATTATAATCATGGTCTGTTATCTTAGCTACAGAAAGCAAATTAGTGTTCAAATCAGGGACACATAACACTTTCTCAAGTCTCACCCTTTTTTCACTTGAAGACTGTCTTAATACTATTTCGCCAACACTCTCAGAAGTTAATTTTTTTCCTTTCTTATCTGCTAGTGCAATTTCTCTCTTTTCATTAAACAGTTTATTACATATTAGTTTGTCATGAGTCATATGACTCGTGGAACCAGAATCCAATAACCAAATACAACAATTATCATTTGCACCCACCTCAAGCTTGTTTTCACTTGCCTCATGAGTTGCTTCTGTTTGTGAGATGTCATTAGCTCTTAGCACAGCTTCGTCTGCAGTTCGCAATGAAATTTCCTCCCTTGCATGAGTCTGTCTGCTTGATCTTCCTCTAAATCCTCTTTGGAAATTTCCTCTACGTCCTCTTCCTATAAATGTTCCACCTCTTTTTGGTTCTCTACAGTTTGCAGCCACATGATTAAAACCTTGACAATTAAAACAGCGTTTATTTCTGTAACATTCACTGGACACGTGCCCTGTCAACCCACAATTAAAACAATGGATATTATTTTTGGACCCATCTCTTACTTTGTTCACTGATTCCTGATCTCTGTGGAATCTTTCTTCTTTTCTCGATTCCTTTCTAATTTCCTCCTGTTTGAGAGCAAAACGTATATCATTAATCGTTACATTCTTTTGTATTTCTAAAACCCTCACATTTGAATCATATTCTTGTCTGAGCCCTCTTAAAATATACATTTTTAATTCAAACTCTTCTATGTTCTTTCCTAATTGTACACACTGGTTCTTTAGTGCTTCTGCCCTATTTATATAAGCATCAATACCTTTGTCCCTTTTCATTTTTAAATTTGTTAATTCGTTTAACAATCTCGCTTTTAATTCCTCCGTTTCAGCGGCCATGTTTCTCTTTATCAAAGCCCATAGTCTATCAGCGTTTTTTTCACTACTATATTTTAATAATTGAGCCTTACCCATTGTGTTTATCATTATTGTCCTGGCTGCGTAATTATTGTCATCCCACTCGTTCCATTGTTTCAATTTTCCTTCATAGTCTTCTTCACCTTCCTCAGGTTTTTCTATCTGTTTGACCCCTATTACTTTTTTCCACAATTTTTTTGAACGCAAAATACCTTCTACTCTTTCGCTCCATAAAAAATAATTAGTATCATCAAGTGGTTCAATACTAGCGATATTCCACGTGTCCGACATGATTTCTTTTTCTTACGCTTTCCTTCAGATTTCTTATTTTACTTCGCACTTCCTTTAAACCACAGCGTTCTGCTACCAACTTGTGGGAATTTGGTGATCTTCTATTAAACGCGTTTTCTATGAACTAAACTATATTTATTTATTATAAAAAATACACAAAACCTTTTACATTATTCTGACGCTCTCAATTGCACACACACATTTTTTCTCTCTCTGTTCCCCGATTCTCACTTTTTTCCCATCCTCAGTCTTACCAAACTCCTCACTCATACCAACCTTCTCACTCATACCAACTTACTCATTCATACCAACTCACGCACTTAAAAAACAAACCTCACATGTACTACTGTTTATTTACATTTGCTTATTTCCGTTATTTGCTACTTTCTTACATTCGGCAAATTTCGGTCAATGTGGGAGTTACTAACCGAACAAAAGATCCGACCCAAGAGATTTACTTATATCGAGGCTTTTCTGTATTACTTCAAATAAAACCCATTTTTTTAATTACGGTCGTTTCTGATACAATTTTCTAGGCAGTTGAGTAGTGCGCAGCTAAATAATTATTGTTACAATGTTGAAGCAAGTAAACAAAGTTGTAATGTTGGATAGATTCTGAATTTATTAATCCTTAATACTGAAGATTACAATTTTAATTCATCCCAAAATTCAAGACAGCAAAAATGCAAATCCGCTATATCATATTTGAACTATGTGTAGCGTGCATCTTTACTTCCGCTGAAATAACAAGATGTATTTAGAACTTCACATGCTTACGAACCATCATATTAAATCCAACAGTCTGATATCTTATTAATAATATTTAACATCCGTTTATGTTTTAAACCTATTATTATAACTTAGCTTGTCTGATTCGCTCTTAGAATATTGGGATCGTCTAAAAAAGTTGCATAAATTCTTTCAGATTTTTTGATAGATTTTTGCCTATTGGAGGACGAGTCGGACGTACACAAACAACGTTTACATTTTGAAGGTAATAAAAATACGTTTATGCAGTGTGGATCGTCCATTGCCAAACTCGCTATAGTCAGTTCAAAGAATTACTGTAATTCTAATATTTTGACAAAAATTAAATTCATGCTTTTTGCCCTTAAAACGTACGCTGTTTCGCGAAAAAGAAAAACGTAACGCGTAATGGTAAGTAGGTGTTATCAGATCCTGCGGAAAATTTTGTCGCTTTTTGTGTCGATGAAAGAAAATGCAATGATCTGATTAGATAATGACCTTTACTCATAAAATAAGATCCATTAACCCTGCTAAGGTCTTTTAGGTCTTGCTCGACTCATTATGCTTTCACTTCTTTAAAAACTTTTGCTGTTATCAAGAAATTATTATTTGCCGAGAGTAATTTACTATATTATAACAGCTTGGAAAATAAGTAAAATCAATCAGTGACCGCGTCAAATATTTTGTTACAAATAAATGACAATCACATTAATTGAGCTTTGGAAAGTGTGTCGGTGGACACAAAGCATTGCTTCATAGTTCTTAAAGTTTTTAAAGAACAAGGTAAAAAATTAGAGTTTTAACGAAGGTACAAAATATTATTTCTGTATTTATCATTGAATACGTTTATTTCTGGTGTTCAAAAGTAATTTATCATTAAATTTATTTTCTTTTTAAGAGAACTATTACGTTTCTGTCGAAATTCGGGTATAAGTTCGATTACGTTAAGATTACGTAATATGAAACAGGTTGTGTAATGCGTATACGTGCCTTCTTAATATTATATAGTATTATAAGGTTATTTTTAAAAATAATATATGAAATAAATTCAACAAAAGTGGAAGACATTTATTTACTTATCTATTTCATTTAAATAAATACTCATTTTTCATAACAAACACACAACCTTATTAGGTTCAACTATGGGTAAAACCTTCGGTTTGAACGGACTTCCCGGAATGTCTTCTCCATCATACGTCACTCGGACTTGTAAGTTGCTTCCGGCTGGTGGTGGTTGATAAATCACTTCATATAACCCATCCCCGCGATCCTTGATTATCGGAGTTTGGACCTGTCCCTTATCAGTCTTCAATGTGATATCCAGTTGTGCTGGATTGCATTTCCACGTATTTACTACAAACTTCGGAGGTACGTTTTACCGTACAGCTTCTATTACGGCACCATAAGCGGTCGTCACTGATACTTGCTTGTATCGGTGTCGCTCACAATCGGGATTGGGAAAGGAGATCCAGGTATATGTTGGTCCGCGAATTTGATGGAAAATTCGTAATCACCCGGCTCGTTTGTGATATATTCTACAGTGCAGGAGCCATCGTAATTGTCCTTGCAAGTTGCCTTCACTTCGTTGCTGCCCTCCACGGATAAATTCAGACCACCTTTTCCTGCGTCTAAATATTTGAATAATTTATGTAAATAAGTAAGTATATAATTCATGTAAGTTATTTAGGTATGTAAATAATTCATATTCAAAGTCATGTGCGTACAGTTACAATTTTTTTTACAGTAAATAATTTACGATATTTTATTTATAAGGTAGTAGGAGAGAAAGGCTAAACATGTCTTACTAATCATTTAGTACAAATAAAAAAGTAGCGAATATCTCTGAATATATTTTCAGGGTCGTTGTCTTAAACTCACCTTTTGTTTCTATGGTGAATGTGTTGATTTTGTTCACGCGTCCTTTCTGTAAGCCTGGCCCATATGCTCTGCATTTACTAGGATCACTAAAACGTTGAACGTTCACAGTGAACGGGGAGCCAGGTATGGGAATATTGTCGTAAAGTATGTCTACGAAATGCTGACCCTCCTCGAACGGTATGTACCGAACTAAATAGGTACCATTTCCTTGGGGAATAATGATCTTGTCGGTTGTAGCACCACTAGGATTATTAATTGTGCAGGAAACTTTCTTAACATCGTTCTCTGTCTTTCCGATTCCTCGGGTGTCTATTGTGAATTCTGTTGATTGGTCGACGCATTGACCTGTAATTTACAAAGAAATAAAAAATTAACTTTTGTGTCGCATACGATAGTTTAAGGTTCTGAAGTCTGTGTATTTGGACGTTTTAAAAAAAGTTTAAATTATTCAAAACACTGTACAAATCATAAATGCACAGTACATTAAACAAGGGTGAATCCAGAAGATGAATCTTCCTAAATATTCTTATATAAATTTTGAAATTTATACATGATTTATTTACTAACACTTTTATTTCAAAGTATGATATTATTTATACTAGTTAAGGTAATTCTATTTTAGAATATTAACTAATTTCAAATTTTATAACCCTTGATTATAATCTTTAATGTCCTCTGTGGATCCACCCCTGAATTTGCATATTTTGGCAAGTATTCATACAGCAAAATTGTTCTGCGCATTTAGGTACAAATAAAACATTTTTTAAATAAAACGTGCGTCTACGGAAATGAATCTGCACGACTGACATATCTATGTGATTCCAGTTACTATAACTAAAAAAGTATTTAAATTATTTTTAATTTTAATTAAATGAAATATTGATTTAATTAATGTGTTAGTCATAGTAACTAACACGTTCAGACCCAACTGTGTAATATTACATATTCTACACAGGCGGCGATCTCTGTATTACCTTTGGATCGAACGTGTGAAGCAAATACAATTTCGTGAAAAACATCTAAAGTGCACATCTAATACTATATGCATTAAAAAATAAATAAATGCGTATATTTTAATAAAATAAAAATCAGAGTTGATTAAATTAGTAGCACACACCACACAACATACAATTTGTCAGTTACAAACTTACAATATTTTATTCGAGTGAAAAGACATTCAAGGTTAAATAATTATAAAAATAAATATGCAACAATAATAAAATTTGTAGTAAAAAATAATTTCGTCGCATGCATTTTTGCTATAATTAACAATATATGCTTCTATATAGGATCATTAATATTCCCAGGATGACTGTCAGGAGATGTTTAGATTCGATCTTTTATAGGAGTCTATTAATTGCGACCTGAGAAGAGGAATGTGAGGAAGGTGGATTAGAAAACATTCATTCTGTTCGCTAAATTTTTGAAGTTATAATCCAATCTTCCGACATTATTCATATTTACCTACAGTATCAATAGTCGTATCAATGAATACCTTGATCAATCGCAATCATCCATCAATGTATTATAAAATAGCGCGGACAAAAGAAATAATTTTTTACTTACTTTGTGCAAGACCGTCGACTTTGATCTTCGAGACATCAACACGTGGTTGGACGTTGACCTTGATTGGACTCTGGGGTACTTTTAATCCTCCATAATTTAAGTGTACTAAATAAGTGCCTGGCTGAGGTGCCATGTAATCGACGATGTATATACCGTCTTTATTATCCGTAATTTGAAAGGGGATTTCCGCTCCTTCAGGATTTATCATGGTAACGTGGAGATCACCTGGACCAGCTTTGCGGCAATCGATGTTGAAATGCGTTGCAGTGTTAATCTTACACCCTTCTTGAGACCAGGTCCGAAGGCTTTCACCATAGCTGGATTTAAAGGTGCTTCTACTTTCATTCTGTAAGGAGAGTCCTTCGTGGCTACACCACCGTAGTTCACCTAAAATCATAAGCAATCATTACATATATTAATGTTGTTTCAAAATTCTATTATTTTATTTAATTTTTTGTTGGGAATAATTTATATGAACTTGACCTGTTCGTATTAGCTTTTTTCTAATATAAAGATTTATCTTATTTTCATATAATAAAATTTTCACAATACTTTTCTCTCTAATATAAAATAGGGTAAATCTTTCATTTGGATAATTTATTCATGTCTGTAAACTATAATTTCAAATTCAATAAACAATCAAATCCTGAAATCAAAACTGTTCATTAAAAATAAATATGCTTTACTTCTACAGTAAATGACTCATATTTTGGCAAGGTTAAGGGACATGTATCATTCGTGTTCTTGTTTGACTATAAAATTAAAAATGATTCTTTGTTGCAAGTAAAAGGATAAAATCTATTGTTACAGTAACTCTACCAATACAAATGTAGTTGTATTTATATTAGGGTGTCTATAGTTAGCTGAATCAATCAGTCTGCCTAAGTCTTTTCGTTTCAGTCTGTTTCAGTATACTTTCTCAGTCAACATGTCTCAATTTCATTGTTTTATTTGGCCTCAGTCTGTTTCAGTATATCTCAGTATGTTTTCTGCATTTTGTCTCTGCCTGTCTCATTCTATCTCACACAGTCTACAACTAGCTATTCATATCTGTCAATTTTCTACTATTCCACAATTAATCTCAGTCCGTTGCAGTCTATGTTATAGACTGCTATCTACTTCTGTCTCAACATGATCTTATGTTGTGACACAAGGTCTCAATCTATACCTCTCAGTTTTCCTCATTTTGCCTCCGTCTACTAAGATTGTGTATATCGGGCTATCTATCTCTATCAGTCTCTGTACGTCTCACAATCGATCTATTTATCTCACACCTTCCAAACTTAAACTAGGACTATTTTGTGTATATTTATTTACAAGTAAAATAAAGTCTAGATTACACTCAAATATACACGATACATAACGATAAACCTACTATTATATCTAAATCATAACTTATAATATATTTACCATGATGACGTGTTGTCACCCAGATGTTGGAGTAAAACTACACTGTACTGTTCCATCGTGTTTATCATCCAGATGAACCGGAACTTCCCTTCCCAAAGCGTCTTGAATGACAACCTCCAAAGATGCTTGACCAGCTTTTATAACATCTATCGTGAAAACCGTTGGTTTTCCACAAGGTATGGATTTCGATTGAAATCCAGAGGGGTAGACTTCAACCTAACAAATTCCTTTCCGTGAGTTTTTCTTGCGAATAGGTATAGTATAATTTGTTGAGTCTACACCATACATTGTTCGGGACCATATATCAACAATTAGTCAGATAGGTGAATGTTACAGGAAATAAAACCGATGTGGGTGATAGGCGAACACCTAACACGGAAGTATGTTTATTCATAGAGATATAAACTGCGAGGTATAAACTGCTTTAATTAACCGAACTCCAGGAACCGGTGAGGGCAATGATGGATATTCTGATAAGGACTTAGCCATATTTAACTATACTGTTTCTAAGCCATTGTGAGCAATTGATGGAATAAAATTATAGTGGTGTAGTTAATTTCTGTTTCTATTTCATGATATTTTAGAAATTGTGAAGTTTATTAAACTGATGGAATGCTTGCTTTTTTATATTCCTAGTGATTTTACTATATATTAAAGCTATCTTGTATTAGATTCTGTATTAGTTCTTCTTTCAAATGAGGATTTTCAACACTCACAAAATAATATTTGAAATAATTTAACGAAAACTACTATTCCAGTAGTAGTTCTACTTATTACATTATACAATAATATAATGTTTCTTACATTATACAAGCAGACTTACAGCTTGCATTATTTCTTTAAATGAATAAACATAGATTTATGTACTGAATTCAATATTTGAAGAGCTCAGAGCGTCACATATAGCTCTCTTAGTCAATTATATTATCAAGCAACTTTAACAATCTAATGAAGACATCAGTTTTCAATTTTATTTTGTGACACGTATCTCATTTTTAAAATTTGACTAACATCACTTATAAATTTCATTCCATTACGATAACAGGGTCAAAAACGAACCTTGTGAGGATCGAAGTCGGCTTTCGGTAAGATATTCGCGACATACGGTGATTCCGAAATGTCCTCATTGTCGCCAAGGATGTGGATCGCGTATCTACCCGGCGCAGTCGGCAAATAGGATATGTCCCCTGTTCCATCACCAGTATCGCGACAAGTGATTTTCGCTTTCGATGGACCTTCGATAGAAAATCCAAGACCTCCAGTTTCTCCACTCGTGTCAACAGTAAACTTCGACGGATAATCGACAATTCCGGTGTAAAGACCAGGGCCAAATACTCTTATGGCTGATTCCTTGTAAGGGCCTACATTCACTTCAAACGGTGATTTGTGGATTTCTTGACCACCGTACGTTATCATCACCACGTGGCGTCCTTCTTTTATTGGTGTGTAATGGCACTCGTATGTTTTGTCATCGATTTTGGTCATGCTGAAAACATTGTTATTCCATTAGTTGTATTAAGTGTTATATCAGTTATATCAGTTATGTTATTGGGTTTTACCTTAGTTATACTAGTTATATCTAAAGTGTTACATTATTTATATGGTTTATAACAACTGATGTATTAGTTATAGTAGTTCTATCAAGTTCCATCATATTAGTTACATTATTTACTGTATCTTGATGAATAAATATTATTAAACAAAACTTTCTATAGATGTCAACAAGTAGTTAGAGTTTGTATACAATAAATTTGAAGTAGATCAGTTGTCGTTTAGACATATTAATAAATTTACTGAAGTAGCTATATCATATTTTAAAGTACTTTATGTTGCAAGATGATCACATATGAGCAACACAACATAGCAAATATATGTATATACCTCAACAAACATGTACAATATATGAACAAGTTAGTGAATTTTTCTGGATATTTTTAATGAAACCTTTTACTTTACTAAGGTAATATAACTTCTCCTTTTTGTATACTGTATGAGTCAGCTACTTGCACCTGGAGAATTTACACCTCATTTGTAAATTAAGTTAAATTGTTTATATCTTAGACGCATTCATGAATTAACATTCATATGTGAATGAAAACTGTATGTGTCTGCCTTCTGTCAATATCACACTACTTGATTCTATATACAGAATGTTTCATTTTAATGTAACAACAATATAAAGTGTTTAACGTTGATGAGATATTGACCTTTCTATTTTTACTGACACATTCGAAAGGAAATAAGAAATGTCTAAAACAAACATTCAAGTAACGTACTTGACAGGATGATTTACTTCTTCAGGTCCAATGACTTTAACACCGGGTACATCTTCACCGGCACCTTTGGTGACGATCACAAAATCTGCATCGTCTTGAACACGGACTCCATTCGGTAAAATTCCTCGTCCGTAAGCTCTACATTTCTTCGCGTCAGACGCAAGGACCACATTTACGCCGCAAGGACTTCCAGGAATTAATTTACCGGCAAAGAATATGTTTACCGAGTGTAAACCTGTTACGGGTGAAGTGTAGTCGCATCTCCACACGTTTGGCAAAGTTTGATGTAATTTTACAGGTATCGATGCCTTTACACCCTGTAAAACAGAAATGACAATATTTGAAATCGTACCGTTGAATGTGTGAACAGATTTTATATATTTTTTTATAAAACACATATGTTAATTTTTTAATTTTCTGTTTTTGATTAAGTGTACCAATATGCCCTACTGTTTCTTTAGAAATTCGACTATTATTTTTAATACCAATTCTATTATTATTTTTATTCCTAGCTTATATTTTTGTTGTAAGATTTTTTGAATTTTAAAAAATGCTTCAATTTTCATAGATGTGAAAATGTGAAAATGAGAATAAATATTGGATTAAAAAATATTTAAAGTGGAAATTGAGTAGAATATAATAGTGATATTAAATAAAATTATTATACAAAAGTTAAAGTACAATTATTTTGATAATTTTTTAAATCTTACTCCTTTGTTATAGAATTTCTACAGTTTTGAAAAAATATCTGTTTCTCAATTAATTAAGTTTAAGTCAAATAATAATCAATTTTATGTTTAGGTGTAATTTTATTATTATCAGAATTAATTAGTTGTATAAAAACTGAAACCTCTGTTAGAAAAAAAAAATAAGACTATTTTTAGAACAACGTAATACATAAAACTCTTGAAACTTTATATGACCTTGAGAAATACATATTCCTGATAAAATTTAAAATCAGACATCCGAAATCAGTTATATAATTTAAAATCAGACATCTATTGTTTAAAAGGGTTAAATGATATTTTACCTGTGGGGGTAATATAATCACTTCCGGTACACCACGTCCAGCATCCTTCGTGTTTATTTCAAAGAAAGTCGGTTTATTAACTATAACTCCTTCAGGTTGTAATCCTGGGCCACTTGCAGTAACTTTGCCAGCATCACCAGCTTCTGCTTCAACGTTGACTACATAAGGACTCTTAGCAATTTCTCTACCAGCAAATAGTATTTTTATTTTATGTGGTCCTTCCAGTTTTGGGGTGTAGGATACAGAATATGTGAGATTCTTGTCATTGCTGAAATGAACGTCAGCCTTTGATAGAAAAAAAAGAGCTATTATTATAAAATGTAATTACTGTATTTTATTAGCATAATAATATAGAATTTTTGTAAGGGATGGAATAGACACACGATATAGTTTATATAGTAATTATTATAGTAATGATATAGTAAATATAATAGTGATGATATTTTATAGTAGTGATAAAGATTCAGAATTATGTGATTTGAATATTTGTGAATGTTGTAATTTTAAAAATTTAAGAATTATACAGTTTCAAAATTTGAGATTTTAGGAATTTAGAAAACAGGAAGTGTGGTGTTTCCAATTAAGTATTTGGAAATTTAAAAATGTAAAAAATTGGAAACGTGAATATTAAAAATTAGAAATTTAAAAGATTAGAATACAGAAATTAAGAATTTGAGACTTTAGAAATCTAAGAATTAAATATCAATATTACTAGAGTTCTTGTACCAGAATTTTCCATCAATCAAATCACACTTTTTATATTCTCAGCATAAACAGACATTTTATACTATCTGTTTCTATTGCAAAATAACTCTAGATATATTTCTGATAAAAACAATCATACATTCCTGTGACATCATCGTTATTATTATCAAGGAAAAAAAATGGAACTTATCTTTGTTTACTTGAAACTGTAGAAAACAAAGCATACTATGTGTATATGATGGAATTTGATGAAATCACACAGTGATAAAAAAATAACTATTACATTATACATATCCTGCTTCTTAATTAATGCGTTAACTTAATATCTATAAATAACGATTTCCTGTATAGTGGTCAACCACATTTGAGATAAGTATGTTACGTGTACTTCATCTGTGTGACATAAGTTTTATTAGTACAATAGATCAGTTCCTCCATTAATTACTTTTTGTCACTTTATAGAAATATTTTTTTTATATTTTGAAAACAATTTTTACATATTATTACATTTATAAATGATTGCATATTTCTCAATGTGTAATAAATTTTAAAACCTTACAAGTTAATCTTACAAGTTTATGTTACAATCAATTATCAATTAACTATCAATATGTACAATTTTTGTGTGTCTACAATACGTAAAGACATAACAAGCTTACCACTTATTGTTACAACAAATGTACAAATATACAATATACAAGTACAAATATACAAATTTAAAGATCACCAAGGTTTAAAGTAATAATATGTTCTCTATTGTTCAAATGATTTTAATATTATATGATTAAAATCTTAAGTCTATCCACAGTACATCAAAATAATTTAAATGTTTAGAAGGAAAATTAATAGAAAAACTGAAAATGAAGGGACTATATACATCATAGAAGAAATCAGAGCACATTTGTCCATAAAGTGCATTTGACAATTTAAATTTGCTGCCATAAATATGTCCCATATTAATGTCAGATAACCCACAGGATATAATTACAAATAAATGACGATTAATTTGCAAGGTAAGAAAGGATTAATTTGCGTTTTTGCTATGTGAGGTAAGTGTAATCAGAATTATTAAAAGTGGGAGTGTAAGCTAAGCTATTGATAATTCACATTTTCATAAGTTGTGTTTGAAAAATACAATTATTTTAACCTCTCAATATCTCTATTATATATTTTATGTTAGGCATAGCTAAATAAGCTTAGCATCACAAGCATATTTGAATAACTTATTCAAAATGAATTTAGGTTGTCCAATTGTGTTCTGTGATATCCGCTTATTTATTTATTTGGTAATTTGAAAGTTTTTATATTTGTATAGTAGCAAATTTATGACTATTTTCACAAGCACAATATTATTATTTAACAAAATTATTTATTTTTGAAAAACTATCATGACTATTCACATGATATTGTATTCTATACATATACTCACAGGAATTTTATTTCCTTCTGGGTCTTCCACCGTAACTTTAACATTTCCTTTGCCAGCAGAAAATGTTTCAACTGTGAAATTAGCTTGTACTCCAACGATTGGACCGTTTGGTTTAATTCCAGGTCCATAAACACATACTCTATGGCAGAAATTACAGAAAATTACATCAGGTTCATATATCATTTTAATTGCTATCAAAAAGCATAAGAATAACACATTGTTATTCTAATTGGAAAATTTCGCAACTCCACTTTTGGCAGAAAACAAGGTTTTAAGGCAATCTGATATAAAAGGTGTCCCGTCTTTAATTATCATGTTATTTGAAACAGGTTTACATTTGGATTTTATACAAGATTTTATATGTATTTAATACAAGATATGAAACATAAAATAAAATTTCATTCTTCAAATTAGACATTTGACACTTTGAAATCACAGAACTTTGTGATTTTTTTAAAGTATGAATTTTAGGATTTATAACTTACATAGTTCATCATTTTTTGAAATTTGAGTGACATAAGATTTAATAATTTTGGCTATTAAAAGTTTAAAAATTTAGGAATTTTGGAGTTTGAAAATTAAGAATTTTACAATTTTAAAAACTTAGAAATTTCAACATCTGAAAATGTAGAATCTAAGAATTTGAAAATTTTGAGAGCTAAACATTTTAGTTTTATAAGATTTGAATGTTTAAGAATATGAAAATTTAAATTAAATAATAATAAAATAATAATAAATAAAAATAAATTTGAAATAAAGGTCTTTCTGTAAAGTTTTTTGAAGTTTTTATAAAGTTTCTTATTACATTTAAAGTCTCTTAATTAACAAATAATGTATTTATAAAATGATTGTTTCCTAATTAAAAATTTGTTAAAACTGTAATGACTAAAATCTTGAAACTTTAATAATTTAAAAATTTCTCAAAACCAATAAATTAAAACTGAAAAAATTAAAACTTTATTACAGTTATTAAATGCAGAAACTTTAACATTATTTTCCAAGAAAGATTCATTTACAATCCATAGTCCCTTTGAAATCTTTTATCCTTGTAAGAAATAGTAAAAAGATTGACCTTAAATTTTGAGGTCAAAAACAATTTTGCACAAAGATACCGATTTAAAAATACACAATCGCATTATGGTGATTTCTGCACGTTTCATACACCCTGTAAGGATAGGGCAATAACTTTGTTAATTTGTAACAAGATTTTATAAAAGAAGCATGGATAGCACGAAGGATATCATAACGTGTTACAGATACCTGATGCGGGTGAAGACCTAATAGAAACTTGAAGGTCAACTGCATGTTTTTTAATAGAATGTGCTGTATGTTATCTTCCAGCATAATGGCTGTTACCCACTCGACTTCCGCAAGCTATCGTTAAAGGTCATTTAAGCTCAAATATCGTGATAAAATAAACATTCTTATATTTAGAATATTTCACCCGCGGCATTGTTGTCCTATATCACATTGTCTCGTTTATTTTATCATCGCATTCTTTGAATACTCGTAAATAAACTACCCGGTAATTTTCATAACATCCAGAATTTGGAATATTATCATTTAAACAAACATTTTAACTAAATAAATGTTAGAAATTTAGAGTTTGGGTAGATGCGACGGACGAGGGTAGGCCATGTGCGCTTCGTCAGAGAGTTGCTCGGGTCGCAAGGGAAAGTTTATGGGCTTAGTATACAATGTATAGTTTTTAAGGGCCATGGTGACGTTGGTGTCCTCATGGCTAGAGTTTTGCCGAGGAGGCATTCTTGTGCAGACTGTGACCGTGGCAACACGTCACAGTAATAAACAGGGCAGTTTATTCATTACGTATATCATTTTATTTCTTTAAACCTATCCCGCTCGCGTCATTCCTGATTTTTCGTACATAAATGTTATTAATATATTTATTTTATTAATAATTAAGGGAAATAATTCGTTTCAAAATTTTAATACAAGTTTAATCATTTGTTGCATTTTTCTTTTGCAATAATTATTTTAATATTAATATACTTACAAAATTAATTATGAACTTAATCGTTCTAATTATATTAAATACATTTGATCAGTTTTCGAATAAATTTTGATGTATAATACCATAAATGTAATTGATAAGTGTAGTTCATTTTCCAATACATTTCAACAATAATGTTTATTAGGAATTGTAAATATTTTTATATATAATTAGTGAAGTTTTTGTAAGTAAAAATATTAATAAGCTAACGAAAGAATTACATGTAGCTAAACTACAATGTACTACAATGTACACGCCAATTACTTTATTTCAAAATTGACTTCAAATTGTTTGCGCAACTGGATGAAGGTCACTGACGTATCTAGATAGCGACTAGGATATATTCGTCCCCAAAATGTAAACTGATTTTATACGTGTAAAAATTTTGAAAGTTTCAAAGATACAAATTTTTAGATTTGCAAATTTTGTAATTTCTAGGTTTTGTTTTTTATTTTTTAAATTGTCAAACTTGCAGATATCGAAATACTTAATTTTTTAATGTTTGAGATGTTGAAGTTTAAAAATTTTCAAACTATCAAATATTCCAATTTTCCAGCTCTTAAAAATTCAAAAAATTTTCGACTCTCCATCAATCCAATTTACAAATTTCTAAATTTTCAAATCTTCAAATCCCTAAATTACCGTATTTAAAAATTTTAAGTTTTCAAATCCAAATTTCAACTTTCATACATTTGAAAATTTATATAGGGTCACACTTTCAAGAGGATAAAGTTGCAAATTATTAAATTAGCTAATTTACAAATCCAAAACATTTAGTTTCCTACAATTTCAATTTTTTGTATTTATGGATTTACAAATTCTTTGATTTAAAGATTTCCAAATTCCCTAACCCAAAGATTTCAAAATTTCCTAACTCAAAGATTTCCAAATTTCCAAATTCTTTATTTTAAAAATTTCAAATTTCAAATTCCCTCAAATCATTTTCCACATTTAAGAATCCCCTAACTCAAAGATCTCCATATTAAAAAATTCTCAAATTTCCTAATTTAAATATTTTCTATATTTTCTATTTCAAAATTCCCAAATTTCCTAGATTAAATATTTGCATGTTTACAAATTCCCAAATTCAGTGATTTCTTAATTCAAAAATTTCTAAATTCTCTAATTCAAATATTTCCATATTAAATTTCAAAATTTAAAAATCCCTAAATTTCTTAGTTCAATAATTCCTATATTTAAAAATTCCCTGATTCGAAAATTAAAAAATTGTTTAATTTCTTAATTCTCAAATTTGCACATTTACAAAAGCTACTATATCACGCCTGCTCTAAACGCAGACATTGTTATGTTAGGACACCTAATGGACCCAGCATAAAAATTCAAGTTAAAAACGCCAGCGGTTAAAGCGAAACGTAGAACATTAAGATAGTTTTAACTTTAGATGGACATGCGCTGCTTTTAAAATAAACGGTTCATTTTTTAATTCACTCATTGTGTATCTCATAATGTACCTCATCATATGTAACAAATTACTATATTTACATTATTTAAACAAATCGAACAAAGACGGAAAATAATATCGTCAAATGTGCTCTTGAAGCAAATGAAACTTGCAGTATGTAATGATAGCATATTGAAAAAAGACATTTCATAACAAGTTTCAACACTTTATCTTCGTATTGAAATTTCAGTTTATGCCCTATTTAATGACGTACGAAAATTCGACTCCTATTCCAATTTTACAAACAAAATTATGATTTGCATACTTTTTTCAATTACTCAAATAAAATTATGTTTCGAAGAGGAACGAAACGTAGCTTTGTTTGAAATAAACCCTGTACAATTTTTCATTGGAAAAGGCGCTTTTTTAGGTAAGTGTTTTAGGAAAAATTGCTTACCTATTTCGATTAATTGGTGGTCGAAGTGGTGCTCCTGATTTTAATTTTGCGTTCAGATATCGCGACAGGTATGTCATCATTGACATTTCGTCAATATTAGGGTCCACGATTTCTTCTGGTTTTATGAGCTGTAAAATAACAGAAAAACTTTAAATTATAATATAATCAATTGTATATATGATATACAATTACAATATTTTGAAAATAAGCAGAAATGTTATTTTTAATAATAACAATATTCTATGTGTATAATGTACCCGTAATTCAAAATTAAAAATAAAGCAAAAGAATAAGTGAACATCTAAATATAACTTAACATACACATTAGTGCCTTACATCGATATAAGTCAATACAAATATTATAAGAAAAGTATCTTAACAAATTTTGTGATTTAAAATAAAAAACTTGTGAATCGATCGTTTGATCGGTTTGATAGTTTCAGTATTAATCAAATTAACACTCGACTGTTAATTTCCGGGGCTCGTTTGATCAATAGAACTGTTACTTAACATAGCCATGGATAGCACTAAATAACTAGATTAATAGATAATACAGAAAAATTATAGAAACCGGTGGTATATTAAGCCAATCATCGGCAAGTCCCATCGCTTTGGAAGCATTTTGTACTGCATCCTTGGGGTTCCAGTCTTGCCAGTCTGGGCAAAGACCAGGAGCAAGCGCATCTACTAGCGCACCGACCGCTCGACCGTCGTTCCAGTCGGTAGTGAAGTTGTTAATTTCCAAATCAGGTAATTTTGACTGGAACCATATTGTTAATTTTTGTCTCGGGAATACACGTTTGCCGGTGCCTTGGCTTTCTTTGCCGTCCCACATCGGCATTGAAATAGAGTAATGGAGAATTAAAGTCCATATTAAACCAAGGATTAATTTTAATTTATTGTCCACGATGTCGGATGAATCTGTAAAATAATAAATAGTTTCCAAAATAAATATCGATGACAAATTTCGCTAGTGAATGTATACATTCTGTATATATTCTATATCAGATATGTAATTATCTTGAACATATATTTATTCACATATTTATCTGTGCTTATTCGTTAACTTTATAGTGATTTGATTACATATTTCGTTATTAATAACACTGTCCAACAAATTTTAACTTTTTTTCGACGTTTCTAATTTCGACTAGTGATTCTTATAGGGGGTTTCGCACTGATTGCGAATCCGCGACCCGTTTTTTCTAGCACGTACAGTTTTTGAGAAATTTGAGTTTGAAAAAAAAACACATTTTTAACATTTGAACCAATTTTGTGAGGTAACTATAAAAGACACTAAGATTCTGTTTACATCAAAAGATTCTATAGACTTTCCCGAATACAACGATATCTGCGTTTTATACATTATGAATGTTTAAACATGTTTAAATGGCCATTGAACGCCGAGAGACACGGATTTTGCACCAATTTTTGCGTATTGGTGCAATACGCAAAACCTAACGAGTAAATAGGTTTCATTCATATATGTTACGTAATTGTATGATTGAATGAAATAGAAATTACTTCATTAGGAAATAGAAATTATTTTATACTTTTTAGTGCATTTCGTTATACCACATTGCATTATATTATATTATTGTTTATTTTGATAGAATTATATTATATTATATTAAATATATTTTTACCATATTATATTAGATTTATTATGTTTATTATAAAATAATTAGATTTACTATGCTGAATTTATTATACAAAAAGTGTAAAATTTAAAAATGTAGATAAATGTAAATAAATTTTTAAAACATGAAAGAGTGGGGTCCAAATTGCGCCGAATACGCTGTGCAGTAAACACGGCCCTGGTTACAGGTAAAAAAATTAGCAAAGTCTAGCTAAACCGTTGACATCTGGACTCAAATTATGCAGATTAATTGTTTTTTGCCTTTACCATTAATCAGTCTATTTCGTTACGCAGTTAAGAAAGAAATACTACACGTTTTATCCTCTCTCGCTTTGTTATCTTTAAAATAATGTAATTCATTATAAATAATACACCACTTACAAGCAAAGTCTCACAGCATGATAACTGTGATTAATATATATGCATGTTTGCTATAATTAAAATATAAATCTTTGTACATTTTGGACGTGTCATATATTTTGAGATCGTTACAAGAAAGATTACAACAAAAGAGAAAAGTAAACGGTCATTTAACGTGTTCGGACGAACCGATAGGTCACGTAGAATGTTTTCGTTTTTTAAGTACCATGCTTATATTCAAAGCGAAAGTAACATGTGACAAATACAATTGTGTCCTTAAAAGAAGGACAGGATAATTAGAACAAAATACACTAAATTTAGAGTATAATATGAATTTGGAATTATTTTTATAAATATCCAAATTACAATGTCTAAAAAAAAAAACAAAAAACTTGACAGTTGAAATAATTGAAAAGATATGTTATATTTAGTGTACGTATTACTTATTGTACATATATCTAGTATTAGAGTTATCATTATTCTCGTCTTATTAATAAAATTATGTCGATGTTGAACATAATTTCCACTGTCAGAAATTTCATAGTTGCAAAATTTAATTAATTATATGCATAAAAAACTTGCATGCATGAAACAGTTTGAAAACTATTTATCGATAGCAGAGATTTATGTAAAATGAAATCCGAGGTACTGAAGCATCGCGAACTGATTTTTGGTGCGTCACGGTGAATATTAAATATTTGAAACGTTGGAATTTTGAAATTGTTGGGTGTTGGGGCACTGCAGTTATGGTATATTAAAATTTTAGTACTGCGAATGTAATTTTTGGAATATTTTATTTTCTAAGTTTTAGAAAGATGAAAATTTAAGAATGTGGAATTTAGGAATTGCGATATTTTAAATTTTGTTACTTCTGAACTACAAAGTTTTGGAACCCTACAATTTTAGAATTTAGATTTACAATTTGCGATCAAAAAATCTGAAAAAATTCTATAATATGCGCTATGTGGACCTCAATGTTTTAGAATTTTTTCAGAATTTTTGTACGAAATTAAATAGGCAAAAAAGGCCAAAAACCGGAATATGGTTTTTCCCTTTTACTACCCCCACGAATGAGATAGGGAGTTGAAACTTGGTGTGAGATGTTTTTTTTGGATGTGCTATCGGCTGACGAATTGTTTTTCTAATTCGACTCAAGGGCACATTTGACTAGCTTATCCGGCTATACCCTTTTGTTACTTCCGGAAATACAAAGTTTTGGAATCCTACAATTTTAGAATTTAGGAATTGCTAAAATTTGAAAATGCTGAATTTCAGAACTGTAGAATCTAGGAATTGTGAAATTTCGAAATGGTACAATTTCGAATTTATAAAATTTAGCAATTGCGGAATTTTTAAATTGTGGAATTTCGGAATGGTAGAATTTCGCATTTGTAGAATTTAGGAATCGTTGAATTTCGGCATTGTAGAATTTCAGAGTTTGGAAATTTCAGAATTGTGAAATTTCAGGACTGTAGAATGTCAAAATTGTGAAATTGCAGAATTGTAAAACTGTGGAATTGCTGAATCGTGAAATTTTGGAATTGTGGAATTGCAGAATTATGGAATTGTTGAATTGTGTGATTATAGAATCGTGGAATTTCAAAATTATGGAATTGCAGAATTGTGGAATTGCGGAATTATAGAATTAAAAAATGTCACAATCATCAAATTTTAGAATTTGAAATTTCAGATCAAAACTTTTCACATCACAAAATTTTACGATTTTTAAATTTTGAATCCTCAGAACTTTAGTAAATAATGCATTATAAATTAGTGTCAAATATTACTATTTCGGAAGTGAATCCCCACAAATGATAAGAGTACACTTCACAAAAATGATGTGTGAAACAGAAAAGACTTAATCTACTATTTTGCTTATTAGTCATAAAAGAACTGTCATATACACGCCTGCATTTTAACAGCACCCTATACGAGGTGCGATCATTAAGTTCCCGGACTGTGTCTGCTGTGATCAAACGGTTCACGCAATTGACACGCGCTCGCAGAATATACGAATAACAATCTTCAAGACAAATGACACGAAGTTTGGAAGCGATATGTTCATTAAATCGTTTCTTATACAATTTTATAGTAGCATACGCGCACGCTCCGCTGCGAAATTACGATGCTCCAAGACGACAACGCGCCAGCACACAGAGCACTCGTAACACAAGGGTTTTGTGCACGAAATAACATGACCGTCCTTCCTCACCTTCCATACTCACCAGATTTGGCACCCTGTGACTTCTTTTTATTCCCCAAAATGAAATTGAAGCTAAAGAATCAACGGTTTGACACGGTGGACGAGATTCAACGCGAATCGCAGGAGGTGCTCAATACGCTTCAAGAAAAAGACTTTCAGGAAGCTTTCCAAAAATAGCAGAAACGCTGGGATTGGTGTATTGTTGCCCAAGGGGATTACATTGAAGGGGATAACAGCCAAATTTGAAAAAGGTAATTGTATCTGCATATACAGGACCAGTCCGGGAACTTAATGATCGCACCTCGTATTGTGTCCACTTCATTCGAAAAGATGGTTAATCTTTAATCTGCGATTAGTGGAGAGCGTAGCTACTTTCGCGATAACGATTTTGATAGATTTATTTTGTAATCGAACTAGATACACAACCGGTACGATTCAAATAGAATAAAAAATATTATTTTTGCTTTAAACAGACTGTAATTCGTTATACATATACGTAACACATGTTTCACGATGATATTTTTAATAATTTACATATTACTTTTATTTTCAGTTGTGGATTACTTATTTAAATTATTATTTTCTGATTACAAAATATCTATAAAAGGAATTTAATAAAAATACGAATAAAACGAAGACATAACACTTGCTAATCGTTCACCCAATATCATTTTTCAAGTATTGGAGGAAAAATTAAAAAGAGAAGTAAAATACCCAGTCAGGATATTCAATCACGCGATCTTGATATTTAAAATTCCCGCCTTGTTGGCATTTGTCGGTTATGACTTAATATCAGATGTTATATTTTACAATGCGTGAGTATTGACATTACGAGATACTTTTTAATTATCAGAATGAACACTAAGTAATTAGATATCACCAATAATTATTCCTGTACTCGTTATTTTCTATAATGTTGGCCTAAATAAAATGCGCTTTCTTTCTTTTTCAGACTTATGTCTTCAAGAAAAACTTCGTACGAATAAATGTAAATACGACATAATTATGTGGAGAAAAATGCAAAGAAAAATCATCAAGAATTGTGGGAGATATTTTGTGAACGTTATAAATTATAATAAATATAAATATTACGTTAAAATTGACAAATAAGTAAACTATTTAGAATTAACTAATAAATAATTAATAACTTAAAAATACAAATTTTATCAATATTTGCAATATATAATATTATTTAATGTTGATAGTTAGTTATATTATATTATGAAATATAACATATTATATTAATTTGACAGTTATGAAATTATTAGAAATTATAAAAAGGAATGTAGATTATAGAAAGTCAGTAAACATTAAAGAAATTACGTATAATTAAATAATGAATGATTAATAATTATGAAATTATATTTTTCTGCCCGTATGTTGCCGTATTTACATTTATCAGATGTATTTACACGAAGATGCACTCAAAACTAGTATTACGAGAAATAAACTATCACTCACCGATGTTAACTATCCTGATGCCCTCGTGGTCCAAAAATTTTAACGCTACCGACACATTTTCCAGCTTCTGCGATCTGAAAGTGGGCCGTTGATTGTGTTTCGGAAGTTTCTTCTGTGTGAGCACCTCGATCAAAGAAATCAATCGAAACCCGTCCGACAAATCGCACTCGAGATCATCGATGTGTTTGTTCGCCGCCTTCAGTTTTTGGTTCACCCATCTTATGAACGTATTCTGCTGTATTCGTTGCCATTTCGCGTCCTTCTGCAAATCTTGCTCGAACATCTCGTAGTCTTCTTCTTCGGCGTTCTCGTACTTGACTGACTTATCGTTCTCGCCCATTTGATCGGCCGGCTCGTTCCTACGGGACCATAGAGTTGGGGTGGTAAGCACAATGGTGGTGGAAATTCACCTTGTGTGCGTGCACACGTTCTGCGAAGTAACTTCACCTCCCCTCCCGAATGACACCATCGTTCTCTCTCCTCAAGCAACCAACAACTTTCGTACTCTTCTTTTTTTCTCTGCTTTCTTTTGTACCTGTATTCGTGCCCGTACTGGTCGTTTCAATTTTTTCCCGCCATATTCCGACACGATATTATATCGCGCCAATGAAATATGACAACAGAAATATCAATTATTAGCAATATTGGACGAATTGAATATTTGGAACATTTGATTTTGAGGTTACCAAACGAGGAATATTGAGGGACTAGAAGTTTAGAATTGACAAGTTTGGGACTTCTAATTTAAATGTTAGAAATTTGGGACTTACAAATTTGGAATTCAGAAATTTGGGATTTACAAATTTGAAATTCAGAAATTTGAAACTTACAAATTTTGAAATTCAAAAATTTAGGTCTTTGGAATTTGAGGATTTGAATTTTGGAACTTTAGGATTTAGTAACAAAACATGTAGAAATCTAAGGGTTATAGTATCTACAAGTTTAGAAATTGGAAAATTTGGGAATTTGAATAATGAAAGTGTAGAATTTTGGAAAATTCAAAATATGAAAATTTGAGAATTCAACAGTTTCGAGATTTGAAAAATTGAGTATTTTGAAAATTTGAGATTGTTGGATTAGAAATTCAAAAATTTGGGAAAGTGGAAAATTGAAAAATTTGAAATTTTGGAATTGGAATAATGGGCAATACAAAAATTTAGTAATTTCGGCTTTTTAAAAGCGTTAGTATTGAGTAATTTGGAGATTTTAAAATATGCAAATTTGATAACTTGAAAATTTGAAAATTTTGATCATTTAAATATTTAAATTTCAAAAACTTAAAAGTTCAGAAATTTTACCGTATAAAAATTAAAAGTTCATATAAAAATGTAATAAAATAATTTTAAGAAAAAGATACATCAACTTCGAAATGCACTAAAAAGTATAAAATAATTTCTATTTCCTAATGAAGTAATTTCTATATCATTCAATCATACAATTACGTAATACATACGAATGAAACCTATTTACTCGTTAGGTAGTATAATAAATACATTTCAACCCTTTCGGACGCGGCGCAAAAATATGAAATTTAATGATATAAGAATTTAAAAATTAAAAAAATTTTTAAATTCAATAACTTAGACGTTGGAGAATTTGGAAATTTAAACATTCTAAAATTTTAAAACTGAAACTGCGCAGTCAACAATTTTGGCTAATTTAAAAATTTCAAAATCAAAAAATCGCCATGAGAATTTCTAAATTTCCCATATAAAAAACACGTAAACTACAAGGTACACGCAGAGGACCAGTTACGTTTTAAAAGAGTCAAACCCATCTCAGTCCCTATCTACTTATGCCAATGTAAGTAAAATATGCAACGGGAAGAAAATGCATTCATCTACCGAGAAGCTTCTGTAGTCACCTAAATATGTGCATCGTCAAACCATTATAATAGTCTCTTATACCATTTTCCAGTTGGTCTATGATTTGAGATACTTTTTATTTCTCGTCATTACTGAGAGTTTGAAACATAAAAGTTTATTAGATTTCCTATTAGGTAGTTTTATTTGTTTCGCCTTGTACTATAATTTTGCATTTGTCTTAAACAAACTTATGTTTACAGTATGTTACACTTTCTTTATTGAATGGCATAAAACGAAATAATGCAAAAAAAAATTAATCGTTTTTTGTCTTTACCATTAATCAGTCTATTAGAAATATTACACGTTTTATCCTCTCTTACTTTGTTATCTTTAAAATAATGTAATTAATTATAAATAATACACCACTTACAAGCAAAGTCTCACAGCATGATAACTGTGATTAATATATATGCATGTTTGCTATAATTAAAATATAAATCTTTGTACATTTTGGACGTGTCATATATTTTGAGATCGTTACAAGAAAGATTACAACAAAAGAGAAAAGTAAACGGTCATTTAACGTGTTCGGACGAACCGATAGGTCACGAAGACTGTTTTCGTTTTTTAAGTACCATGCTTATATTCAAAGCGAAAGTAACATGTGACAAATACAATTGTGTCCTTAAAAGAAGGACAGGATAATTAGAACAAAATACACTAAATTTAGAGTATAATATGAATTTGGAATTATTTTTATAAATATCCAAATTACAATGTCTAAAAAAAAAAACAAAAAACTTGACAGTTGAAATAATTGAAAAGATATGTTATATTTAGTGTACGTATTACTTATTGTACATATATCTAGTATTAGAGTTATCATTATTCTCGTCTTATTAATAAAATTATGTCGATGTTGAACATAATTTCCACTGTCAGAAATTTCATAGTTGCAAAATTTAATTAATTATATGCATAAAAAACTTGCATGCATGAAACAGTTTGAAAACTATTTATCGATAGCAGAGATTTATGTAAAATGAAATCCGAGGTACTGAAGCATCGCGAACTGATTTTTGGTGCGTCACGGTGAATATTAAATATTTGAAACGTTGGAATTTTGAAATTGTTGGGTGTCGGGACACTGCAGTTATGGTATATTAAAATTTTAGTACTGCGAATGTAATTTTCGAGATATTTTATTTTCTAAGTTTTAGAAAGATGAAAATTTGAGAATGTGGAATTTAGGAATTGCGATATTTTACATTTTGTTACGTCTACAACTACGAAATTGTTATAATTATATTGTTTTAATAATATTGTTATAATTAGTTTGTTATAATTAGAATATAAATCATTGTACATTTTGAACGTGTCATATATTTTGAGATCGTTACAAGACAGATTACAACAAAAGAGAAAAGTAAACGGTCATTTAACGTGTTCGAACGATCCGATAGGTCACGTAGAATGTTTTCGTTTCTAAACACCATGCTTATATTCAAAGCGAGAGTAACATGTGGCAAATACAATTGTGTCCTTAAAAGAAATACAAGCTTGGGACTTCTAATTTAAATTTTAGAAATTTCTGACTTACAAATTTGAAATTCAGATATTTGGGACTGACTAATAATCTTTTATCCATCATGCAATAAAATCCAACACAGCCTGAGAAATAGTTGCTGACATAATTTCTATTATTATTGTTTGCTTCGAGAAATAACTACTTCACCCAAGACTGTTTCGTTAATAGAAAAAGAATATTCTATATCGGTATTATAAATAAGATCTGTTTATGCACAAGTCCAAATCGAATACAAGCATATCTAGAGGATAGGTCGAGAATCAAAGACGACGTAATCTTCCGAAGATCACTCGAAGATAAAAGTAAAAATGAATCAGAGCGAATGAGACAACGAATTTACACGCTGTCGGTGTACGTATACATATACCTGGCGTCCAATCGCGAATATTTTACTTCGTGTATCACCGTCTATTATCTTAATGACTCGATTACAACTTCATTTAAATTACTTAGAATTAAACTAATATTTTTGGCGAAATACTTTTATTACAAATTTGAACCGGAAAATTTATTCGAGAAAAATTTTGGTCGTTTTCTTGAATAATAAAAAAATTGTGATTATTCTTCAAAGTTGTCACACTTGTATATGATTCTAGTAGCAAATATCAGTAAATGACGCCACGTTTCGTCGATGAGTCGATACGGCATCGACAAGTTATCAGTGACATAGCTTTTTCGAAGATCATTTTCGCAAAGTTAAAGGTTTTTTGTAGGTAATTGCATCTTATTTTAGATTGATAATAATTAACTAAACAAATTTTGAGAACAGTAATATACGAAAAGGGTGATAATATACATACTTGTGGTTATTTGTTTTTTTAAATAAAGATGCATAGTAATTCTTTTTTGAAGTCGAAGTTGATCGATGAATGACGTCAACGTCTTACGATGAGTCTATATAGTACAGTATCAACAAGTAGTTAATGACATAACCTCTTCGAGCATCATTTTTGTGAAGTTAAAGATTTTTTGTAGATAATTGTATTTTATTTATTTTAGATTTTATTTTTTAAATAAAAAGATATATGGCAATTATTTTTTGAAGTCGACCCATAAATGACGTTAACGTGCGATGAGTTGATATCGTACAGTATCAACAAGTTGTAACGTCCCTGGAAGAATTTTTTTGTGTTCTTCATGACAGACTTGTGTTCAGTTCATTTACTGCTGTAAGAATAGTTTAGTTATCGACAGTATTAGACTATTACCGACAGTATATTATATACTATTACCTTATGTATTAATTTCGACGGTCGGTAATCGATGTTATATACATTTTTGATTTGTAACAATTATTTGATGATTTTGATTTGAAATAGGTAATATGTCTCATAAAGATAATCAAATGTTTAGTTAGAACAATTGAAACAGGATTTATGTATTATTTTATAGTTATTCTAATAAATGTATAATTCTATATGGAAAATTCCGCGATGCTATGTGCCTACGTGCCGCGATGCTCACCCCGAATTTCCTGGTATCCTCGCGTTAGCTTAGAGAAGGATAGGAATACATTTTACAATTGCGATATTATTAACCCTTTGCACTCGAAATTTTTATTTATTCACTTTACCAGCGACTCGAAGCATTGTCAATAGAAAATCATATTTACACATAAGTAAATGATATGCGCGTTAAAAGAAAAGTCATTGTTTTCAAATCCATTTGTCCTAATATTATGAACTGAAAATTATTTTCATTGTCTCCATAGCGGAGCCCTCAAGTTTGAAGACAAATTTTAAATGGCTCCGCTCCGGAGCCCTCGAGTGCAAAGGGTTAATTATGAAAATTATTAGTTAAACAAATCAATTAACACGTATCGAGCCTACTAATATTACGTTATCCGGAATTAAAATCACATATTAGTTTATTGCAGTATATATTGTAAATTATAATATTATTCAATGGAATGTTCTAGAAGCACCGTATGCTTATACATTTAGCTCCGATCCGTATAGAAGTCGTGCGTAGAATGTAGAAGAAAATAGAACATAATTTAATTTTCATTAAAACACTATTGAACTATAATTTTTGTATCAACGACATGAACCACCGAGTGGAGTGTAATTGTACTTGAGTATTGCTCTCAGCTACTCATCTTGATTTTTGTCGGATTGCTAACGCGCCATCAGATTCTCGGAGCTCGCTTTGGGTCGTTTCGTAGCTAGCTAACGCAGGCTCCCCATTTGAGCGGCTTGGTCTCTGAAGCCCGTGTCTTTTGGGTGGCAATTCAGCAATCACGATATTATAATTAGAATCAATTGATTTGCTACCCTGTTAGATTTATACTGTTCACCCTTTACCTGTATCGTTGGGTCGTTCTAGTTGCTAGCTAACGCAAGCTCCCCAATTAAGCGATCTGGTCTTTGCTGTCAGTGTTCGTTTTGACTAAAAGGGTCATGGACAATTAGTTGTCGAGTCAAATAAAAACAGTAACTGTTCCGAGGTAAAAATTCATTTAGATTCAAACAAATTTTGAACTTGAATTAATAAAAGAATATTGTTCTGTCATCAGCGTAATTACAGTAGTCGTCTACACCGCGTTAGATATCGGTTAAAATCATTGATCTGTTTAATTTTGCGAAAGCGTATTTAGGTACACTTAGAGATCACACTTAGGTCGTGTTCCTCGCTGCGGTAGACTATCAACGCGCTATTATTTCTATTAATCTCATAAAAGAATATTCATTATATAGATTCTATCTTATTAATCAAGATAAAAATTGTAATTGCGATAGCGTTCAAACAAGAATTAAATAATATAGAATATCGAATTTAGTTTATTTGCGAAAGCGAAGTTAGTTTGTCTGAAATCAGAATTAATTAGAAATCAGATTATCTATTACATATTGTTTAATTTACCGAGTTCTATTATTTCTATTATTACTATTATATCAAGATCCATTTAGTTTCGTTTTATCAAGCTAATATACTTTTCATATTTTGTTGTTATTTGTTATTTGTTATATTTATTAGTTTTAGTATTTTATTGAATAAATCTTGTTGTTGAAAGATATTGACCTGTGTGTTTCACTCCTTAACCGCACACCACAGGAATCCCACAATCTTAGATTAGTTATTTTTCCAAAATGAGTCGTTCAGTTGGCAAAAGCCGCTCTTTACCTTACTAGCGCTAGTAACTATCTGAGCCTAGGTTCCAGAGTCGTTACAACGTTGTCAAAACATAACCTTTTCGAGAATCATTTTTGTAAAGTTAAAGAGTGAATTTTTGTATTAAATGGATCAATCGTATTTTATTTATTTTAAATTGATAACAACTAAACAAATTTCGAAGACATTAATGTACAAGGAAGAAGATAATACTTGTGCCTGTTTATCGTTTTTAAAAGAAATTGAATGAACATGTATATAATAATACTTTTAAAGAAATTAATAAAAATAAATAATAAACAAAACTAACATTCGGTCAAAAAAAAATACTTTCGATATTAAATACTTTTGGTAAAATGATGTGCTACGTTTTATTTTAGTTGCTCGATGTATGGACATGACGAACGCTATCGATACATCGAGTTATTCGTAACATTTCCATATTTATCGATGATCGGTAAATGTTTCGATAAGAGTTATCGAAAGCAGCATCTCTGTTATCGTCCACAGAACAGGTTAGATAAATAACGAGTGGACATACGGTTGATATACTGACGGATGTTGCTTAAAAATTCTTAAATGCTCGAATTTACTAACAATTGGTAAAATTTGGTTTATGATTCATAATCATAATTGAAAATTGATCAGATCTACGTTAAATCAGAACAAGCATCTAACAGCTCAGTGGCAAGGTATTTTTAGGATGTAGTAACATATGTCTTTTTTCCAAGGTCCATTATTTTGTGCAAAAAACAGATTATATCGTCAAAAATACTATTCGAATTTGGAAATAATACTGAATTGCGTCCAATTTTATAGTTAAACAAAAGAAAGGCTATCAATATTAAATAAATTCAATTACTTATGCTTAATGAATAAAATTACTCGTTTTAATTAAACAAAATTTTATGAAATTAAAACTTTCTCAATAAAATAAATTTTTCAAAATACTATTCTTATGATTTTTAAATAATTCTATGACACTTATTAATCAGTTATAAATGAATAAACTTCGTATTCTCGAACGTTCTTCAAAAACAGATAAATAAAATTGTTGAGAACTTATTAGGGGCCCATAAATAACAGTTTATTTATGGCAGGACCGTCAGCCCATCGGTGGGTCAGGGTTTGACTCGTGTCGAGGTTGGTGTTGTAAACCATGTGGCAGGCAGAGAAATTAGAAAACTGTGCAAAACATCGCAGTTGCTTGTCACATGGTAAAAATAGGGAAAGTTCTCAACCCCACTATGAACGCCGAAAAACGTTTAACATCCGTGGAAGGGGAACCGTCAAGGGTTTACCTTATTCCTAATTTTTGTGCATAGCGTCAGAATTTTCTCAACAGCCACAGCGGCTTGCTAGTGTTCCGACCGTCGGACACTTATACTTGTATTTGCGAATTTGTACTTGTATTTCGAAGGGACAGTCCCTTGATAAGTCACGCGTCCAAGTCATTCAGTAAAGTTTTTTATACAGTCCACTTCGCTATCGTGAACATCACCCTCCTACCTCATTCGTCATATTTAACCGAACATTCGGGCGCGAACAAAAATCATAGAACTATATTTAACAATATTTTTGGTCGAAGACAATTTTATGCGTTGATACGAGATGGAGTAACCTCCTCGGAAATAAAAATATATGACATTCTGATTCTTATTTTAGTTTTGAAATATAAACAGGAACATGTGATGTTCCTAAAATGATGGTAGATAAAATAATTTTCAGAAAAAAAATACACCGACTTCGAAATGCACTAAAAAGTATAAAATAATTTCTATTTCCTAATGAAGTAATTTCTATTTCATTCAATCATACAATTACGTAACATATATGTATGGAACCTATTTACTCGTTAGGTAGTATATTAAATATATTTCAACTTTTTCAGAGGCGGCGCAAAATCAAAAATACATCAGTAAACGTTGCTGCCAATAACTAGTTGATTGTGGTATGGCGTATTGCATTGTTAAATTCGTATGTACTGGTGTACTGAATTTTAGATGATGTAGCAAATGCTCACTTTGCGTTTCTACTAAAGATTTGATTTATTTAGTGTCTTGCTTGGTTGTTACAAGAATTCTGTCTTAAAACTAGCGGGTCTGTCTTTTCATTAACTTTTGTATGTGGGCGTATATTCGAAGGTGAGGCTGAAACTGAGGTGGGGTGAAATTGTATGACCAATCGCCTTTCTTTGGAAATGTCAGGCGTTTTTCTTCCCTTTCCTCGGGGTACGTATTTGGGAAAACCCAAGTTGGCGTGCTAGTAGAGAATATTTTCACCGATCGTTTAGGGGTGGTTTATTGCGGACGATTATGACTGGGAAGTGATTAAGTTTTGAAGAGCTGACCGTAATTTAGTTTTTTCCTTGAAAAATAGATGTGGATATAAAAATGAAAGTTAAAGATTTGAAAGAGTCCCTTCCTGCTTATAACGTAACGGCGATCTTCACAGCATATTAATAAATCCTGAGGAAGAATACGAACCATTATAGATATATCTGGTAATATACGCAAATGTAACGACCGAATCTTCATTTCACAACGTTTCTGGTATAAATGAAACTGAATCGACTTCGTTCTGTCACAGACGCTGATACTGCGAATTCTTAAAACGCGGAAATCAGCGCATTAGGCATATATATAGAGTAGACGCGCAGCGGCGCAACGCTAATATTATACGCGAGACAAATTGTCAACCGTTTGTTTTACTGACCAGCGGTAGTTTAGTATTCGTGTTTAGGAGTGTTACCCAAAAATTATTTGTATAATCGTGAAAATAAATAAAGTGGTATTTGTCGTTGACTAACTATCAACGACAAATCATCTCTTTTTAAAAAAAGGTGTTCCTTATTGAGGACGTGACAGTTCGCATGTGGAAGGCATGGATCTAAGAACCTACAAACGGGGCCCACGACGCGGGAATTACCAAATTTCCGGCAGATGGGTCCTACCTTTATTGTATATGCGGCGATCGAGTCCTTCCGTGCATACTCTATGAATCTAGATAGACCATAGTTACATTCTATACGCACTAACACATATTTCGCGGCGTGCTGTCGAGTTATATGTATAGAAAAAAATAGCTATACGAGCCTTGCCTATGTACGGCTGTCCAAAGGTTGACATGTTCAAGAAAATCTTTCAATATTGCGCCGCCTCTGAAAAAGTTGAAATATTTTTAATATACTACCTAACGAGTAAATAGGTTCCATACATATATGTTACGTAATTGTATGATTGAATGAAATAGAAATTACTTCATTAGGAAATAGAAATTATTTTATACTTTTTAGTGCATTTCGAAGTCGGTGTATTTTTTTTCTGAAAATTATTTCATCATGTTATCATGCCGATTGAAAGGTCTGTCACATCCAGGGCAATGAAATCTATAAACAAGATATATTACAACACAGAACTGACATTGTATAGAAAAAGCGAGTGTCAAAAAATTTACCTAATTTTACTATGTACTGCCATGTGAGCAGCTAAATAAGACTGTTGTCCAAATGCTTTTTCACAGACGTTGCACTTATAATTCCTAATACCTTTGTGTTTTAAAAGATGTTCTTTTAATATTTGACTACTTTTGTACACGTTAGGACACAAGGAACATTTATACTTTCCAATAGCATGTACCTATAAACAAAATTTAAAGTCAGTTAATTTTTACCATTTAATTAACTTCCAGTAGTCTTTCAGCAAATGATCTCACATTTCTATGGTTATGCAAAGCCTTCTTTGACTTAAGGCGTTTACCACAAATACTGCATATGTAATCTTGCATATGCACATTTTTATGATGTGTTTCTAAAGCTTCTTGATTGGATAAGCAAGCAGAACACAATTTACATATAACTTTATCCATGTTGTGCATGATCATGTGTGCTCGTAACCTGCCTCTTGAATAAAACTCTTTTCCACAAACCTTACAATTGACATCCTGACAAACGTTTAAAAAACATGTAAAACGTGACAAAAATATACACCAGTCAATTACAAAACTATATCAATGGTACCTTTAATACTTTATGAGTCGAATTATGATAACTCAGCATTTGTCTTCTTGAAGTCGAAAAATCACATAATTTACATTTATATGGACGGTCACCTGTATGAACATTCATATGTTCATCTAGAAGAAACGCAGTGGCATACCGTTTCTCACAAATATGGCACGGAAATGGCTTCAATTTTAAATGACTTTTTCTAATATGCCCACGAATATTGGTAACAGTTACAGTAGAAAAATCACACGCTTTGCATTGGTAAGGTTTCATTTGCAAATGGCCCCAAACGTGTACCTGTAATAACATGATATAATTTAATATTTACCATGCTGACATACATACAATTTTCTTCAACTTACTTGACACTTATCTATTCTGAGGTAAAAGAGTCCACAAATATTGCAACGTATATTCTTTTTATCGACTATCGTTAAATTCTTCTGTACCTCTTCATGATCGACAATCGACATGTCGACCGTGTAATAAGTTTCAATGGCTTGTTTTTCTTCATCACTAATCAATTCAGAGATTTTAAAGAACAACTTGTCTTTGCTCTTCCTCTGTTCCTTACTATAGTCAGAACTGTTATTTTGATTGTTTTGTTGCAGCAACAATTGTTCGGTTAGACTAGACTTTAAATCTCCCTCAACATTTTGATTCAATGTATCTGCTTTAATGCACAGTTCTAAAGGATCTTTCTCAATTGTTGGAGTAGCTGTCTCGTTTGGCGATTTTATAACAGTTACGCGATTTTGTTCCGTAAGTGCTCTTGGTTTCAAACTACTTTGATCATTAGGTAAGTTGGAGTAATCAGTAACATTGGATTTTGTGTTCACAGTACTTTTACTTGTTTCGGTATTAGTGACTTCTGCTGTTAGTGGAGAATTTGATTGTTGACCCGTCTGATTCTCATTCTCGTTATCAGTCAAATTTATGTTTTCTTGCACCAAAATCTCATTAGGAATCCAAGTTAACTGATTCAACTTCTCAGTCTGTTTACAAAGTGTAACTTCAACTTCCAATTTCTCTTGCTTCGCAATAACAGATATTGCTTTATTTTTTACCAAATTGTTTTCAATTTTCTTTGGACAGTCTTCAACATTCTTCAAGCTTTCATCATCAGGTTTTGCTTTTGTTGATTTGTTACTATGCACAATGTTAGTAGTATTATCCTTCGTATGAGTCTCATTTAATGATGAGTCCATTGCTACCTGTTCCTTCGCTGTGACTTCATCCACTTGTTTAGGCAGAACTATAATATTTTTAATTACATCATTGAAATTAGTATTGTCATAAATATTACGCAAACAATATCTTTTGCTCTTGTTATCAGAATCATTGTTCCTTTTATCAATGACATTCTGCAGCTCTTTCTGTAACAACGCAGCCTCCCTCCTTTTTCCAATTTACTCTTTCTGCCTCTCTTGCGTCGTACAGGAAACACCGAGTTTTCGTTAACATTTGTTTCATCTTCTCTCAATAAATTTCTTGTCGTCTTCTTCATAATAGCGTTCTTTCTTGTGAAATTTGTTTTGCGTTTAAGTTTCGTGCCATCACTCTGTCTGTTCATTGAACACTTTTCTCGTGTAGGAATATTATCCAATGTGGACTGAGTGTTCACTATATTATCTAATGTAATCGTTTTAGTCTGAACGTTATTCGTTTTCTCAATATTGCTATATGACACGTTACTTTTGGTTATACAATTATTAGTGACTGGCGATAAGGCTTTGCGTTTACTATCAATTGTTGGTGCAGCATTTTCTTTGTCCGATTCAGCGTCATTTTCTCGTTGGAGTTCATCTTCAGTTTCCTTTTGAACCTGTGGAATAAGAATCATTAATACATGATTCTGTGAATAAAGGCAATGTGTTAAATTATAACTTACAACCTCTGAGAGTTCCTTTTGAGCATGATGGCAGCTGTCGTAGAAGTCACACAAGAATTCCAACGTGCCCAGACATTCTATGTATATACATACATACATATTCTTTTGTGACAAGTACATTATTTCCTAGACGAAAAAGTAGTTCGATTTAACAAACGCCTCGTAAAAAATAATAGTTATTGCTTATCACTTAACTATCTGAGGAAATAGTTTATACATTAATTATAATATCTTTCACGTAATTTGGTTAATAATTCTCGCATGAATCACTTGTTCCAAGAATATATAATAGCGTAAGTCATACATAATTCTTTGCACTCCTGGCTTTTTTATGTCTGAATCTCTTTTATACCTTTCATAAGTCTCTCAACATTTTCAAGGTCACTTTAAGATCATTCTAAATATTTAAAAAAAAATATATATATATATATTTATATATTTATATATTAATGTTCAGAGCAAACCGATACTTCATAAACAGGAAATTTTATAATTATTATTTGCGTAACAGAAAAATTGTTTTTATTTTACAATATTTAATAGGTTGAGCATTTCTTTTTTCTCTATATATTCACTATAGTTAAAGAATAAAGAAACTTGTCATTTTTCTAGAACAAAAAATACAGCAATGTTGTAACAATTTTATGAAACTAAATTTTTTCTATAAATTTATGTAAAGGTATTAGAGTGCAAAGAATTAATATCAACTTCCTTCACAAGGAAGATCAATGTCACAAATACTCAAAAACCATCAATGCTCACACGATGCGTGATCAAAATATGTTGAGTTCAAGGCACTTACATATAATTCTAGTTTCGTTTCTTCTCGCAGATCGCATAATCAATTTTTTCAACGCGTTTCTTATGCTAACTTTGTAGCGAAATTTCTGTTGCTCTGAACAATGTAGATTCCACTGAAAATAATTGAATATTCGTCCAAACGCGTATACGTTTATCGTGGATCAAAGGCAAATATGTGTTTTGTTTTAATGAACAATTGTTTTCATTGGATCTCTACGTATATACATGTAAGAATCTTATATGTAAAATAGATTCGAAAATAGAGTAAAATGTACATTGCACATGTATGGTTTAAAACTTTTGTGATTCTTCTAAAATCAGTCATATAAAAATACATAGAAAATATTTTTATACATCTTTTTAGATGGAATTATTCATTTTGGAAGCCCTATCTGTACCATGTTCACATTTTTGATGAAATACATATGGAAGTTAGCAAAGTATACAGAAGTTATGTAATCTATGAAGTGTGCAATCCACAGATTATTTTCTGTATACTTTACAGAGCTCGATATACCATAAATGCAGAAACAACCACAGTCTATTTATCAAATATTGTTAGTTCGCATAATCTAATAATTAAAAAGCGTTTCTTTCGGAAAGTTCTGACTTATCCGTGAATTAAGTTAAGCTTACAAAAATATCAGAACTATGCTCAGTTCGATTACTTTTCATTGGACGTGGTGGAAATCACGTCAATGTTAGAAGCATTCTTTTGTTTAATAATACCGGTCTTTTTATCTTCGAAATGTCTTTTTCTATGTACTTTCATGTTATCGTGTCTATTAAACCTACGCCCGCACTCTGGACAAGCGTACATATTTTCACCGTGCACGTGCCGGTGCGCAGCCAGACTAGCTTGAGCGAATCTCGCACCACATGTCTGGCATATGTGTTTCCTCAACCCTTCGTGTTTCAATAAGTGTTCGTTCAGGAATGCTTTGGATGCCTATATAATGTTACAGACGTTACACACGGAGGGCTTAGAATTAGAGTGTTGCAACACGTGAGCTTTATACTTGGACGCTACCTTGAACGTTTTACTACAAACCTCACATGTATAAGTTGTTGCATGTCGCGTTTTAATGTGTTCGTTTAAAACCGTGAGACTCGAATAAAGATTATCGCAAAATCGACACTTAAAGTTGCGACGGTTTTTCAAGTGTACACTAGCAACATGACTCAGCAATCTCGTACGATAAGGAAACACTTTGCCACAATATTCGCAAGCTAAATTCTGCGGAGGTAAATGCGATTTCATGTGGATCTGCAACGACACTTTATGGTGATAACTTTGACCGCAGTCCGTACAAGAGTAAGGCCTCACGCCTTTGTGTACATTATCGTGTTCCATCAAATAGAATTTCGATTTGAATCGTTTTGGGCACTTTGGGCATTGTATTGGCCTTGGATTAGTATGCGAACATCGGATATGTTTCATAACGTCGGACTTACATACGAATTTAGCGTTACATAAAATACAGGTATACTGTTTAATTCCGAGATGAGTCTTCACGTGCACTATACACTTATCTTTACGTTTATAAAACTTGGAACACAATTTACAGGAATAGCCATTTTGATTGTCCGATACAACATGTTCGACATTGTCATCCACACGAATCTCTTCTCCGTCGATCTTGAACAATTCTTCAGGATTTTGAGAAGCCTGCCATTTCTGCTCGAATTCTGCAGAGTCTTTCGATTTTGTCGAATTACCATTCTTAAGACTACTGCTGATAATGGTATTTATTATACTATTTACTTCTACGCAACTTTGGCTCTGTAGAAGACCAACAATAGCTTTATCTACTAGACATGAACCTTGATCTGGAAATACTCGTGCTCGAACTGTGGCAACATCGTCGCTTCCCTTTTTACATAATTCTACAGTGAAACTAATATCTTCAATATCACTGTTTTGATTCCTGGATTCTTTCACGGAAATCTCAATGTTTGGAGAGTTTGATACAATATTGAGAAGTTTGTTTAATGCAGATGTTGGAATTTGGATAGTATGAGAATCTTGCTTTCCAATTTGCTTTTCAAGATTTGTAGTTGAGCTGTTGCTTCACGCAACAGTTACTTATTAACAGTTACTTCTGTGGCAGTATTGTTATGACTTCTAAGTCTGTTCGCAATTGGCGTATCACTTGTTGTTTCATTGGTGGTAGTTGCTTCTGTACTTTGTCTGCTTCTAAGCCAACGTGTAGTTGTTTCTGAGCTTTCAATTGTCTATACCTCTTCTGTAGCATTCTCATTCTGGTTTTGCTCATTATTTTGATCTTTTGAAGTTTCCTCAGTACTTTTCACTTGCTGCTGACTCCTTAAATTTCTTTGAGTTTTTGTAGCTGTCTTTGAAACACGTTCCACTTCTTTGACAGTCTTCTCACTTGGAGAATTTAAATTTTTATCAATATCATTGTTGTTATTATTTGTTGAAGTGCTTGGTGTTATATCTTCAGTCCTCACATCAACCTAGGAATAGATTGAAATGAAAATAGAAATGGGTACCAGAAATTTACTGATTTTATTGAAGCAGTGAATTTAATCTGGTATTTATGGTATATGTTCATTGTAATAGTTCAAAATATACTCAAAGAATTATATTTAATAAATATTATACTTTCATTTATTATAATTTTATTTGTACATACTTGAACCAAAATACCAAATGATGCTTCTTTTATGTAATTTGTATTTTAAATATTATAAGAAAATGAATAATATCATAATGAGCGGTAGAGCTATACATTAAATTGAATACAAACTTACAATTTCTGATAAGGATGGTAGATTGTATCGATCGCGTAACACTTGTTGGGTGCGAAGACACTCCTCTTGGAAGTCACAAACGAATTCGAGCTTGCCCAGACACTGAACACAGATCGCCTTGGGCACAGGATCCCACTCATCTATCTGCGATTCAAACAAAATACCTAAATAAAAAACCTTTTGGCAAAAGATAATTATACATTTTACTGTTAACCCCCCCCCCCCCTCCGCATGGGTCTCCACCTTGGCGTGGTGGAGGGGCTTAAGGTCGCATCCAGTTTCACCCTCAGGGATGAAACTGGGTGCGACCGACAAAGAGGGACCCCCCAAGTTAAGGTGTTAGCGACCGTGCCGATGGCTGCATCACGCAGGGGGAGCTGCGTGGCAAACGGTGCCTCCCGGAAACCGGGCGAAATCCGGGAGTAGTTAGCCAAGCCCCGGCGTATGCGGCTCCGACCGGGTGATACCGCGCTTCCGCAACACTCGTGGGATTTTAATGGATCACAAAAACGAAAAAACACCAAAAACAACAAACCTAGACAAAGTCCTCCAGGGCGTGGCTTCTTTAGGAAGCGAACGACCGGAGGAATTACCAAAAGCGGGGGCTGGAACCTCAGAAGCCAACCCAAAAACCCGCGTTCGATACAGCGGCGCAGCCAGGCGACGCTACAAGAAACAGCTGCAGCAACAGGGGGAGGGGATGGGGGCTAAAGCAACCACAACAACTCTACCTGCTGCTGCAGCGTCCACCTCTGAGGGAGGAGGTGAAACGAGCCAGGCTGGGGCGACTAAACGCCCCAGACCAGGCGCGGACACCCCGAGCCCTCAAGATAGGATGCCTGGCAAGAAGCCACGGGTACAAAACCAGGGCTCTTTTGCACGGGCCACAAAAGGCATCGTAAGGCTGGCCGTTGTAATAGACGGCTTTCCGGAGAAAAAGATAGGGGACGGCGAGGCAGCGGAGATCAGGAAGCTGATCAGGGGTCGCATAATAGCGCTCCAGAAAGGCACCAGAGCTCCCACCTTCACCGGCTCCTGGGTCAGAGACGGGGCACTAATCTATGCCTGCGCAAACGAAGAATCGGCGGACTGGCTTAAAGGCCTCTCCGCCGATCTTAGGGTGGGGGACGCTCCCCTGCGGGTGCTGCCAGTCGATGAGCTGTCCAAGCGACATCGAGTGGTAGTACACGTGGAGGAACCGGACCTCAGTACAAAGGAGGCAATAGAACTCCTAGATAGGCAAAACACAGGCCTAGCCCCTGGGGAATGGGTGGTCTCGGGAGGCAGCGAAAGCAGGGATGCTACGAGCACCCACTTCGCTTGCCTCGTGACCACAGAATCGCTGGAGGCGATTAAAGCCTGCAATTTCAGGCCCTTCTGCGGGTCTACTCGAGCAACCATAAAGTTGCTCGAAAAAGAACGCAGAGAGGAATCTACAGAGATAGGAACAAAATAACTGGCCCTCAATTATGAGCGGATCAGGGGTTCCTATTACTCAGATCAATTTGCATCACAGCAAAAGCGCCTCGGCGATTTTAGCCAGGAGCATGGCTGCGATGCAGACAAGTATAGCACTGATTCAAGAGCCTTGGCTCCTAAGAAGTGCCATCAAGGGTCTGAACGAATGTGGCAACATATGCTACGTTCGGACGAACCGTAAAAATAGAACTTGCATCACCTTCAAAGGATTAAATGCAACTTTTATGCCACAGCTCAGCTGCGAAGACCTCACAGTCATCCAGACGAGACTTAAACTTTCTTCAACGGAGTCTCTGGACGCGCTGATTGGATCAGCATACATGCCCTATGACTCCGCTGAACCATCACCTCAGGCCGAGATAAAGAACCTGATACTTTATGCGAAGGAACGCGGGCTGGAATTACTACTTGGATGCGATGCCAACTCCCACCACGTAGCGTGGGGAAGCTCGGACATCAACTCCAGGGGGGAAAGCCTACATGACTTCATCATCGGTACAGGCCTCACTATTTTAAACAGAGGCACAGAATTTACCTTCCAGGACGCTAGAAGACAAGAGGTAATTGATATCACCTTATGTACAAAAAGGATGGCGGGGCTGGTCAAGGACTGGAGGGTCTCGAATGAGCCCTCTGGCTCCGACCACCGGCAAATTCGCCTAACCCTATGTCACATAACGGAGATTAAATGGACACGCAATCCGAGGAGGACTGACTGGGGGGGGATACAGAGCTGCTCTGTTAAACAACCTCAAATCGGTCCCAAACAAATATTTCAAAAAAAGCGATCTGGATGCAGCCGCTCTCGCTATGAGAAACGCCATCACAGACGCTTATGAAGCAAACTGCCCCTTGAGGAGGAGCCAGTCTTCCACCAAAGTTCCCTGGTGGAGCTATGAGCTCATGAAGCTCAGGTCGAAGACTAGGAAACTCTTCAATAAGGCCAAAAAATCCGGTACCCCAAACAGCTGGTGTTAAAGACTTATCAATGTTTCGTATTATAATAAAGTATATCAAAGAAAATGTACTGTTAAATATTTATGTTAAAGGCTTATCGTAGATTTATTTAGTTTATTTAGTTTTAAGTGAAAATTGTATAAGTATGGGTTATGTGTGTCTGTGAATGTAAAATAACCATGATTATTAATTGTGCGTTATATAGCGAAATAAGCGAATATTATATTGTAAAGCGAACGTAGCGTTAAGTTTGTTTTGTATTCGAAGAGCGAAGAGCGAGCGAGATAGCATTTGCAAATTTCTTAGGAACGATGCCTAGCTAGCGATCTCCTTGCGTGCACAGGGGTGCTTCGGCTAACCTGGGGCCGTTCAGGCCAACGGCTAGGGGAGGTACTGTATGTATCGCCCTGAGGCTGGTAGTCCCACAGTAGGAGATGTCGAAAATCTCCGGTAATTAGGGACAGTGGACGGAGAACCGCTTCGCGGTTCTTCGGGACCTTTAGGCTGGTCTAGGAGGAAAGCTGCTATGGTAAATAAGGAAGAATTCGAGGAAAATCGAAAAAGACCCGAGCGCGTGGCGAACGTTGCTCGAGCGAGGCCCGAATATTCATTATAGATTTGTCTGTTGATCGAGCAAGATCTATTTGGCTCGCTCTTACAAGCACATTATATTTCAATTAAAGTATTTTCTGACGTGATTTTGTTCTTCTCTTACGGGTAATATTTTATATTCTATAGATCCTGTAAAGCATCTTTAAATTTCAACTATAAAATCGTACAATTTGTATTCAACATATTTATATATAAATTATTAACTAATCCCGATTTTGCTTTCATTTATTCAATGTTAGTTTAGCATTTAACAGCTGGGAAGCCTTTAGAAGCGCCCGGCGGGACTACAACAAGGCTACCATTACAGCTAAAAGACAAAGCTGGAGAAAGTTCTGCGAAAGCATAGAAAGCCTTCCTGAGGCTGCCAGGCTAAGCAGAATCCTCAACTCTGATAGTCGTACAAAAATGGGCTGTTTAAAGCACCCAGATGGACGCTATACAGAAAATCCTACTGAATCTCTAACATTATTATTAGAGCACCACTTTCCAGGCTTTCAAACCTGGACAACACAACACCCTCCCCCGGTGGCGATCACCTCAGAAGGCTACAAGCCCAAGGAGTGGACGCTAGCGGCTAAGGTAGTACAACCGAAGGGATTAGAGTGGGCCATCAACTCCTTTGATTCCTACAAAGCACCAGGGCCAGATGGCATCTACCCCATCTTTTTAAAAGAAGGGTTAGTATCCCTTATGAGCCCTCTTATTAAAATCTTTAGAGCTAGTATAGCCCTGAGATATGCCCCACCAGTTTGGAGTGGCACGAGAGTATGCTTCATCCCCAAACCCGGAAGAAATGGCCACATTACAGCCAAGGACTACAGACCCATCAGCCTTACCTCCTTTCTGTTGAAAACGCTAGAAAGATTGGTTGAGGGTTTCATCAAATCAGGGCCGCTGATTATGAAGCCCCTGTCTTTCAGTCAATATGCTTACAGGGAAGGCAGATCCACGGACACTGCTCTACATCACCTAGTAGGTAATATTGAAAACCAATTCACAGCTAAAGGCTATGCCTTAGGCGTGTTTCTAGACATTGAAGGAGCTTTCGACAGCACTTCTTATTCGGCCATCACAAACGCTATGGCCAGACACGACATACCAGTCGCGATCATAGACTGGACACTCAGCATGCTGACAGGCAGACTACTGACTGTCAACCAAGAAAACTTGACTATGAAGGGGGTCCCCACAAAAGGATGCCCGCAAGGAGGGGTTTTATCCCCTCTTTTGTGGTGCCTAGTGGTAGACGAACTCCTAGTCAAGCTACAGACGCCAGCCTCCAGGTGTACGGCTATGCTGATGATGTAGCCATCGTACTAAGAGGCAGCTTTCTCCTAACACTCAAGGAGCTGATGGACAAAGCACTGAGAATTATCCAAGACTGGTGTGAGATCAGAGGCCTAACGGTAAATGCAGGCAAGACTGAAGCCATGATCTTCACCAGAAAATACAAGCCAGAGAAAATTGACTCTCTCAAGCTCTGGAACAAAGAAATAAAATACTCCAATTCCATCAAATATCTGGGAGTCTACTTTGATCCCAAACTAAATGGAATCAACACCTCGATATCAAGAGGAGTAAATTCTACACCTCCTTTTGGGCGTGTAGAAGAGTAATGAGCGCAACCTGGGGCATCAAACCCAAGATTGCCCTTTGGATTTATAAAGCAGTTCTGCTGCCCAGACTGACGTATGCGGCTATAGTCTGGTGGCCAAGGACAAGAAACGCAGGGGCTAGAAACTTACTGAAAAGCCTACAGGGGGGATACCTTAGAGCTGCGGTAGGGGCCATGAAAACTACCCCAACAGAGGCGCTGGAATTAGCCCTCTGCATCCCTCCTTTGGACCAGGCTGTCGCCCACGCAGCCAAAATGACAGCTTATAGATTATACTGTCAAAAAGAATGGAGATATGCGGGACCTGGACACACCAGGCTCGACTTTCTCCAAAGTCCCCCTTTCTCCTTAAAACAGGACAGAACGACCAGAAGATACCATCTGAAGAAGACTTTCAAAGTTCTTATACCAGATAGGGCCAATTGGATTGATCAAAAATTCCTCAACCACCTGGGCCCGAACGTATGGTACACGGATGGATCAGGAAGTAATGGTCGTTTTGGAGCTGGCATATATGCCCAAATGAGTAATCACAAAACGAGCATTCCTCTAGGAAGACTGGCCTCGGTCTTCCAAGCCGAGGTACTAGCCATCTTGAAATGTGCGAGCCTGCAAAACGCACACAAGACCGAAAATAAAACTATAAACATATGCTCGGATAGCCGAGCAGCTCTAGGTGCACTTGCAAAGCCCACCACGGAATCCTCCCTGGTCTGGGACTGTATGCAGGAGCTAAATCGACTCGGGGGTCAAAACAAGGTGACTCTGATATGGGTACCAGGTCACCAGGGTATCCATGGCAATGAGGTGGCGGACGACCTGGCAAAAGCGGGCACTCTAGAAGACACTGCTGAACAGATCGTCGGCGTTCCCTTTGCTCTGGGTAAAAGGATAATTACGGAACAGCTTCAAAAAATGCACCGCACCTCCTGGCGTGAGGTACGGGGCTGCAGACAAGCGAAGATCATGATGAACCAACCCTCACAGGACAGAACACACGAGCTTCTATCCCTGTGTAGGGGGAGTACAAGACTTGCTGTTGGCCTCCTCACAGGACATGTGCACTTACGATCTCACATGTCCATCCTAGGTTTGGCAACACAAGACACATGCAGCTTATGCGGAGAGGACAGGGAGGACGTTGTGCACATCATGTGCCGATGTCCCGCCCTATGCCTCAAAAGATACAGATACCTTGGGTCTATGTTCCTAGACCCCAAGGAACTGAATTACAAAAGAATAATTGACCTGTGCAGCCTGGCGAGAAACGCAGGGCTGGGACTACAGGGCTGATCCACAACCACTAGCGGGACGTCACAATGGAACTTTATAGATCTAAGTGACTTTAGGGAGCTCTAGCAGCACCACTCGCTCGACCAATACTACTACTACTACTACTACTGTTAACCCTACCGCTCTGTATATACACTGTTATTAGAATTATTACAATCTGGTACCCACTCCAATATCATACATTGTTTTCATTATTATTATGCAAACTATAACATTTATAACCATTTATTAATACAGTACATTAACATAGTTTTTACATAATTTTACAAAAGACATTACTAATTATGAAAATTACAAAACATGTTTCACTAAAATATAGTACATAGTTATAAATTAAAATTACAATGTATTTGATAAAGAACATAAAGTAAAATCATTTTTATAAAACATATAATTATACAGTTTATAAATTACTATTTTACATGAATTTTAAAATCGGATAATTACATTAATACTCCTTTTTCAAAGAAATTGAATATACCAATTTCGTAACAAATACTGATAGTGACAGTGTTGCTAACATCGTCGTAACATCATATATTTCTCATTGCAACGGACGTACAATATGTTAAAGAAAACAGTTATTATTAATAATACTATGCAAATCATTTAAATTTACTGGAAAAGTATAAGATAACAAAGAAAGGAGATAACGTCTTTTTTTTCATGCTGTTCTCCCTTCCCGCCATTTTTCTAACCCCCTCCTTTACAATGCAACTGGGGCCCGGACCCCGTGGCACACCTTTTACTTGTACTTACCAAAATGTTGATTTTCGTATAAATCTTCAATCCCAAAAATCGTTTGGTGCCTTCTTCACCGAACACATCAATATATATACTTTCGCACTGGCCGCAAAGACGACAAATCTTCGCCTCTCCCTCCTCTAACTCCATTTTTGTTTACGTTGAAGGCTGCCTGAATACGCTTTCGACTACTTGATCGCACCGAAAATTTACCATGGACAATTGGTGCTAATTTATTTTTCTGATTTATCCCCGAGCACCAGCCGCACGGCTCGGCTGTACCACGTTTTTCGAGCTCGACCTCGTCCCGGTGAAATAAACATAAACGATAAACAAAAGACAAGATTAAAACGCTAGCGTTACTTGTAACGAGGCATATTTTTCTTTTTTTGTATGACCTAATTTTTGGTTATGCCTCGTTACGATGACCCTCCCGAATGGCCAACCCCCCACTCCTCCGCCTGAGCGGATCCCTCGCCACGGGGGCCAGTGTGTGTTCGTGTGTTCTTTTTTTTTATTTATTCCTTTTCTTTTTTTTTATTTATTTATTTTTGCCCCCCCACTTCCACCCGGCGGCCAGAAGAGTCCGGAGCATCCCCGGTCGCGGAGGAACCCCTCCCTGGGCGATAGAGGTGCGGGATGGGCCCACCACAGAAGGACGTTGGCTGTCCGGTCGCGGCACTACCCCCGTCATCCTCCGCGGGGGGCGACCGGCAGCCCAGCAGCAGGAAGCGCCAGGCCTGGGGACGAGCTACCCCCGACCGCCACCTCGAGAGGGCCCCAGGACCTGGCTCCCCAGAACATCGCGGGATGGCCCATCCTCGACGCCGAAATCTCCGGGGTGGGGGAATACCGCGAACCGGGGAAGAAGACCGAGGAGAGCAGAAGCCAGCGAGCCGCCGATGAAAAGTCGCGTATTTTGTATCACTTATTCGAAGAACTTATTCATTTCTGTGGTTTCTTTTCTTTTCTGTTTTTTTTTGTGTGTTGGGTGCGTGTGTGAGTGACCGCCCCGCCCCCGGTGTGTGGATTACCGCCCCGACGCCCAAAAAAAGGTAGGAGCATTCTCCTTACCCCTTTTTTTTTGTTATTAATTTGTGCGTGGGCGAGGGTGATAGGACCCTTGGCCCCAGTGACGAGGACCCTAGAGGCCGCGGACGGTGTAATACGACACCGTCCCCTTCCCCTAACGCCAATCCGTGTTTTTCTCTTTTCGTCTCGCGATTCTTTCCTCTGTATTTGAGATTTAGGGCCAACGTCCCCTTGTTGTCCACGACCCCTAAGAGGGCGTGCTCCCGCGCGGACGAACTCTCCGAGGAAGCGCGACCGAACCAATTTTGTATTACGCGTGCGTACCGTGTGCCCCCGCGCCGCGATAGCCTCCCTCGCAACTGGCGAGTCGAACCTTTCTCCTTGACCGTTGCCTGTAACGCGTGGGGCCCACTACCGTCTTTTTTTTGTACCCCCTTTTTCTTTTTGCTTGCGTGACCTATTCGGGCCCAAATAAAAACTCTCTCTGTGCTGGATACGAATTCGCGGGTCATTTACTACTTTCTTTTCTTTCCTGGCCCCCTCTGAGTCCCGCTCCCGACAGAGCAGCCGGAAGGGCGATCTCCGCGGACGAGTGCATTAGCACTGGCGCCCCGTTGAATAAATCGGCCGTGGGTGAGTGCATCGGTGAGTGGAGGACAGTTTTCCCTAACTGCCCCCACCCTAGGGACCCCTTTCGGGCTTTTCCCCCACCGATCCGTCACAAAATTGGCGCCCAACGTGGGGCAGAGTAAAATTGACCACAGGGACGCGAGTATCCACCCTTAGAGATTTCTTTCGTCTGTTCGCTTTGAATTTTCCGTTACTCGAACCGTTGATTACAACGACGAGTTTTGTTTTGCACCGAGCAATAGGCGATTGTTCTTGTTTCGTTGACACCTACCTGTACCCCGTGTGTACAGGTGGATATCCGATATCATCATCGCGATTGTCTCTAGTTCGAAACGCTGCAACGGATTTGTATTGTTGCTTCTTCGTTTGATTTCCAACAGCATACAAGGCCGATTATACCGAGCCTTTGTTTGGTATTAAGAGTCGGCACCCGTGACGGTTTAAGCTGTCGGTTGTTGATTTTTTTTTCTATTGAGCGGGTATTATCGTTTCTTCTTCGTCAGCTTAACTCCGGATTTGAATTAGCGAAGAAAGGAATTTTTTTTTGCTTTCCGTTATGTCTGTCTCCGAGACCACAGAGACTGACCGCGTCCGCCGCTTCGCCCTTCGCGAACAGAGGGCTGAGCTGCGAGAGATGTGCGCCTCTCTAGTGGACCGACACAATGCCGTTGACGTGATAATGTTAATGGAAATGTTAGGGTTAAGGACGCTTGGTACGTGGGCCACGTTGACTGACCGATTCAGGCGTTACCATTTTCGCCTCGAATTGGGTCCCCACGCAGCCGAGTGGGACCCGGCAGTGGACGAAGTGACCGGCGCGCCGGTCAACCCGTCGCTGGAGACCCTGGTGGCCGGCAGCCGAGGGAGAGACTTGTTCGCCCGATACGAGTCCATCCTTCGTCTTTCCCCTTTGGGTGGGTCCGGGCCCCTATTTGTAGCGCGCGATAGTTTTAATTTAATTCCCGCCGCCGCCCCGACCTTGACCGTGACCGAACCTTCGCGCCCGGTCACGGAGCGGCCAGCGGAGGAAAACATATCCACGCTTAACCAGCCGGGAGATCCTGACACCCCCGAATTACCGCGCGGATGGATAGAGGATCGCCAGTGGCTGCCCACTGGTCAGTCCGTCGGCCGTTTTAGGGACCCCCTTAGTCTTCATTCTGAAGGGGTGGAAATATCCCAGCCGGCGGATACAACTCTCTACCGCCCCCTAGCAACTGTCAGTACGCCGCGGGTCAGAGATTCGCGTCTCGCGGAGTCCGGATTTACCGGACAGAGGGGTGATCGCGAAGCGCGTCACGCTTCCCCTCCGCTGGAGACGCGAGGCTCTGCGGCCCCCCTTCCCCAACTTGAACCGATCGGTAGCGATCACCGGGTTACGCGTTCCGAAAGGGAGGGGATTCTTGCCGCGTCGCGGTCGGTAAGAGAGCGAGCGGCGGATCGGTACGAATATCGTCAACCAGACCCCCCGCTCCCGCTGCTGTCGGTCATTACCGGGGAGATCAGGCGATCGACGTGTTAACCAAATGGCGCATTTCGTACACCAGCGAGTTCGAGGAGGGGGCCGAAAGTTTTCTGGACCGCCTCGAACAATGCCTGGACAGCTCGAAGATGCCTGTGCCAGTCATGCTGGCCGCGCTGTCGGCGGTTTTACAAGGAGATGCGAAGCGATGGCATCGTATCTGTGGAGCGTCGTGTCGAACCTGGAGCGAGTTTGCCCGAGCTTTCCGGGAACGCTTCGGTGCGCGCGACTTCCAGCAACAACTCAAGAACGATGTCAGAAATCGCACGCAGGGGGAGAGAGAAACGATCAGCATGTTTCTTGATAGTTTGGAGCTGATTTTCTCTCACATGATCCCCCCTCCTTTGTACGAAGAGCGCTTAACCATAGCGTATGATAACCTGTTGCCGTATTACCGCCGCAGATTCCGCCGTTCGGAATTCAGCACGTTTAAGGAGCTGCGCCAATTGGGCAGGGAGGTGGAAGAATGTGCGGCTAGAGAAAGAGCCAGGCATCGTCCACCCCCTAGCGCAGCAGAACTTGCGTTGGCGGAAACGGCGTACAGGCCACCCCCGCGAGGAGCATACACTGGTTTAGCCGCGTTGGAGTCGCCGTACGACTACGCGCCGCCTGCCGAGGCGCCAAGGGAAGGAGAATCCGCGAGGTCGCGGCGCAAGAGAACAGGCCCTTCAAGGCCCTTGGTCGAGGCTGGGACGGAAAGAACGTACGCCCCGACCCCTGCGACCGCGAGAACTCCGGCGGTCGTACAGAAGGCGAATGTTCAGCGCCAGCCACCGCGGACGCGCTCCCCGCCGCGACCGTCGCAGTTAGAGCGGAGGAGCCCTGCGACGCCGGCTGTTACAGCAACCCCGCTCGCGACATCCACCCCGTTGACGTCTAGGGGGGGGGGGGGGGGGGAGTGCTATAATTGCGGGCAGTCTGGACATTGGGCTGCCGACTGCCCCCTTCCCCGAAGAACCCGGGTGTGTTACGGGTGTAACCGAGAAGGGGTTACGATTTTAACTTGTCCCGACTGCCTCGCGAAGCGGTCGGGAAATGCGCCGCGGGGAAGTCGCTAGAGGCCTGCGACCACCCGCATGACGACGTGGAGGCCTCACTAGTAGGCACGATTCAGGTGGAGAAAGGGTTAACGGATCCGAACATTTGTGCGGAATTTCCGGAAGCCCCTAAAATTCTCCCTGAATCGACCATCTCGTCTCTTTCGCCAAAATCCGTGGGGCCATCCTCCCCTCCACTTTTGGACCAGAAGGAGGAGGCCACCTCCCGAACCCTAATTTGTCTATGTGACGGCCTGAGGGCTGGTTGGACCAGGGGGAAAGGAGGTGATGGCTGTTGTTCCGCGGAACCTCCTCCGGCGCCTCCACTTAACGAGATCGAGGAGGAGGTTACCTCCAAGTCCCTAATTTGTCTATGTGACGGCTCGAGGGCTGGTTGGACCAGGGGGCAAGGAGGTGACGATTTCGATCTCAAGAGACCTTTTTCCGTTCCTCCGCTGGAGGAGGAGAGGGAGGAGGCCACCTCCCGATCCCTAATTTGTCTATGTGACGGCCCGAGGGCTGGTTGGACCAGGGGACCGGGAAAAGATGGCCTTCATCCCGCGGAACTTCCTCCCACGCCTCCACTTAGGGAGACAGAGGAGGGGGTCACCTCCCGATCCCTAATTTGTCTATGTGACGCCCAAAAGGCTGGTTGGACCAGGGGAAAGCGAGGTGAAGGTCCCGATTCGGCGAGTACATTACCCGCGCCTCCACTTTTGGAGAATAGGGCCGTAGTCACCTCCACTAGTCCCTACTTTGTCTATGGGACGGCTAATTTGCCGGTTGGACCAGGGGACAGTGAGGTGGCCGGAATGGCTCGCGAATCGATTAAATATCGCCGCGATTTTCCGCCGGGATATGTTGACCGCCGCTATTATGTCCGTTTATTGATAGCTGGACATCCGCTCTGGGCTTTAATTGATAGCGGGGCCGCGCGTTCCTATTTGGGACCGGATGCGATCGAGTGGTTAGGGTCGCGTATAGATCCCACTTTTTCCGGGAAAATGCGAATGGCCAATGGCGTGCAGGACCATATCCTAGGCGAAGCGGTGATAGAGATCGAAATCGACGGGCGAAAAATTGCATTACCAGTCCGAGTCGCGAACAATTTAGACTACGATTGTGTGCTAGGGATAGATTTTCTGGAGGCTTTCGAAATCTCCCTAGACACATCGAACGCGACTTGGAAAATTCGGAATGGTCCCGCTCATTCCTTTATTGTTCCGGGTTTGCAGGATTCGAAGGAAATTATCCACGCCGATTGCGCCGCTATCGTTGAGATTACTCCGAAACAAAGCGAGCGCTTAAATCAGCTGTTGGACAGAATAATTCCCTCTCCTGCGGAAAAACCCCCCGTAACTAATCTTGTTCAGCATAGAATCGACGTGCAGGGGCACGAACCGATTAAACACCGCGCGCGACGCGTTTCTCCGAAAATTTACGAAGTCGCGCACGCGGAAGTTGACAAGATGCTCGCAGACGGAATTATTGAGCGCTCGTCAAGTGCTTGGGCGAGTTGTCCCGTGATAGTCGCGAAATCGAACGGGAAATACCGCTTTTGTATCGACTATCGCGATGTAAACAATGTTACTAAGAAGGACGCATACCCTCTCGCGCATATGGACGCGATCCTGGACAAATTACGCACTGCACTGTACATTTCGACCATCGATTTGAGTCAGGCGTACTTCCAAATTCCTCTGGAAAAGTCCAGTAGAGAAATTACGGCGTTCGTAGTCCCAGGGAAAGGGTTATTCCAATTTACGCGTATGCCGTACGGGCTGACCAACGCCCCGGCCACTTTTCAAAGGCTGATGGATCGCTTGATTGGTCCCGAGCTCGAACCTCACGCCTTCGCGTATCTTGACGATATTGTTATCGTCAATGAGACCTTCGATGACCACCTCCGCTGGATCGAAAAGGTCATTGGAATCTTAAACGAAGCCGGGCTTGAAATCAATCGGGAAAAGAGCGAATTTTGTCGCCAAGAGGTCCGGTATTGGGATATTTAATAAGCCAAAAGGGCCTCGAACCCGATCCCGAAAAGGTCGCGCCGGTTTTGTCTTACCCGGCGCCCACGACGGTCAAGCAATTGCGGAGTTTCCTCGGCATGGTCGGTTGGTACGCCCGATTTTTGCCGAACCATGCGCGTGACAAAGTCCCCTTGGTGCAGTTGCTTAAGAAAAACGAGCCCTGGCATTGGGGTAAAGCTCAAGAAGCGGCTTTTCAAAATTTGAAAAAAAGCCCTGAGCACCACCCCCGTTTTAGCACGTCCTGATTTTTCGTTGCTGTTCGTTCTTCAGACTGACGCAAGTCACTATGCAATCGGCGCGGTCCTCACACAAAAACAAAACGGGGAGGAACACCCCATTGTTTACGTGAATAGAGTCTTGACCGCAGCCGAGCAAACATATTCGGTGACCGAAAAAGAGTGTTTGGCTGTTTTATGGGCCATTAAAAAACTCCGTCCGTACCTCGAGGGGTACTCTTTTACCGTTATTACGGATCACAGCAGCCTAAAATGGCTGCATAATTTAAAAGATCCGACGGGACGATTGGCGAGATGGGCCCTTGATATGCAACAGTATTCTTTTACTATTGAGCATCGGAAAGGAGCCCTCCACCACGTCCCGGATGCACTTTCACGTGCAATAGTACCCCCAGACGACGTCGTCACTGAAGAACCTCCTGCTCATGACTTTTTAGCGGCTCTCAAGGACATTGAGAGTAATTGGTACGCTGATCGCTTAGAAAAAGTAGAATCGCATCCCGCATCGTACCCCGATTGGCGGGTTGAAGACGGACGTTTGTATTATTACCGTCCGTCTCCCACGCAAGAAATTATCGGCGAGGATGACGATGCGTGGAAGTTGGTTCTCCCCGAGAATCTTCGAGAAAAGGCCATTCGAAATGCCCATGATCTTCCGGCCGCTGGTCACCCTGGTATTGATAAAACATACCAAAGGGTGAACCAAGAGTTTTATTGGCCGGGAATGTTCCGAGACATCCGCCGTTTTGTGCAGCGATATCCCGTGTGTCAGCAGCACAAGGTCGAACAGCGCGCTCCCGCTGGACACATGGGCCGGCGAATCCCCGAACGGCCATGGGCCGTGGTGTCCGCCGATGTAATGGGTCCTTTTCCGCCCGGGCGCGGTCAAGCTCGGTACGTTGTAGTCTTCTTGGACAATTTTACAAAGTGGGTGGAGTGTAGGGCGCTCCGAAAAGCTACGGGGTCGGCTATCTTAACAGCTTTTGAAGACCTCGTACTATTTCGTTGGGGAGCCCCCGAAATACTCCTCACTGACAACGGTACCGAGTTTTGCAATAAAGAAATTGATTCGGCTTTAGAAGAATGGGGAATCACGCATTACACGATTCCCCCATACCACGCGCAAGCGAATCCGGTGGAGCGAGTCAATCGCGTCCTAAAAACGATGATTTCATCGTTTATTAAAAAGGACCACCGTGAATGGAACGTGCATTTGCACGAATTCCGATTCGCAGTTAATACGGCTGTGCATTCCTCAGCTGGCGAATCTCCTGCGGTGCTCAACTTTGGAAGAGCCCCACGATCAGTCGGCAGTATTCGACGCGCCGTGGAAGGAGAACCCCTGCTCTCCCGCAGAGACCCGCAAGCCTGGGCACAGCGATCGCGTCGCTTGTTGTTATTACACGACTTAGTGCGAGAACAATTGGAACGCGCACACAAGCGACAAGCGAAATATTATAATGCGCGTCATCGAGACGTTAGATACCGGGTAGGCGATTTAGTTTGGCGTAGGAATAGGGTCCTCTCGTCCGCCGCAGAAAATGTGGCCGCGAAACTGGCGGCCGCTTATATTGGTCCTTTTCAGGTCAAGAAGGTCCTATCGCCCGTCGTGTACGAGTTGGAGACGACCGGAACCCGTATGGTTCCGAAGGTTCACGTCTCCGACTTGAAGCCGTTTGTCGGTGATGATCCCGACGACGGCCCACCACCGACCCCTCCTAACGATATTTTTGTTAAAGATGCTGCGCCAAGGAAGGAGGGGAGGGCGGGCAACGTCCCGCAGCGCAGTGGCGCCCCACCGCCCCGAACAGGAGTTCGACCCCCTTCCCCCGGGGGCGTGCTTGGAACCCCGGCGGGCCCCGGACAACATTCGGGCAACCGAAGTCCGACCCGCCGTCGCCACCCCCGGGGTCAGCGAGGGACGAAGGGGGCGGAAGAGGAGGCGCCGTTCCAGGATGGTCCCGCAACCCGCCGCAGCGCCCGCCTCCACGCAAAGGAGGCGGAAAAGATCCTGGAGGGCCCCCGAAAAGGGAGCGGCGCTCCCCCCCGCCCCACAACCGCAACCCACGGTCTCACGGATCGTGGACCGCCGGCCAGTGAAGCGCCCCCGCCCCGCGGTGGAGGCGCCAAGCGCGGCCGGCCTTGCGGTCGTCGGCCCCGGGCCTAGTGGACCCGCGGGCCGAATTTTGGACGCGACGGCGCAATTCCTGTCTTTAATGACAGGAATAATAGGAAGCGCGCCGTCGCAGAGATCGGCGGTGGCGGGCCCGGCACCTGCGGGCGTTTGTTTCCAATGCCGGCGGAGGGGGCACGACTGGCTACAGTGCCCGTATTCTTCCGCCGGCCCCTACTGCTACCGGTGTGGGCGACCAGGGGTGACCCTGCGGTCCTGCCCGCAGTGTGTGCGAGCAGGCCCCGCAACGAAAGGGGCGGCCCCACACCGAAGGCGGTAGGAAGCCTGCGGGTGACCGCTTTAGTTGTTGTCTTTCGTCCTGGTGGTGGGTATATCTGTTTAATTAAGAGAGAAAAAAAAAAAATATATAAAACTTTAAAAGAAGAAAAAATATATATATGTATACGTATCTATGTGGTGGTGGATTACTATGGGTTGTGCCGTCTTTTATTTTCGTTTTTTTTTTATATAATCAAAATTTTCTTTATTTTCTTTTTCGTTTTTTTTTATTGTAATGTGCCGTCCAAATAGGCGGCACATTAAATTCATTTATGTTTTTTTTTGGGGTGTATCGTGTTTAGTGTATTATTGCCTCGCATAGTATTCTCACCTTTCAGTTCTTTTGTATTTCGATTTAGTTTTTTTTGGTTCTCTTTGTTCTTCTCACCGCCTCTCTCTCCGTTCCGTTGTGGGGGACAGATTTTTCTGTTCAGAGAACGAGAGAGATAGTAGGCAACTCAGCAGATCGCTCTGATCGCACGACGTTGACACCCCTGACGTCGAGCGAAATTCGGGGTTTCGGATTTTAACGCTGAGTCTCCGCCGATTTACTGGGCGTTGATTGACTCGCATTCCGAAACAGCTGATCAGCGAGTGTGAGTAAATATTGTTCTGTAGAATACTGAATGTAAACCGACGACGATGAAAAAGCCTGACCTCTCATTTAATTTGGCTAAGCCAATTATAGTGATTGAGGAAGGCTTATCGCGCCCGGATTAAGACGGCGCGACGATTTCTTGCGCCAGTTCTTATCCCGTGGCCCGTCGCTCGTCGATATGCGAGGCTTTTGTTTTGCTTTCTCCCTTCGGCCAACAACAGAGTTAGGCGCGCTGGGTTTGAGGAAGCAAGAGTCCTCCCTGGACCGGAGCCATCGTACTGTCCCTTTCTCGTTTTTTTTGTGTGTATGTGGTCCCTCATGTTCTTCCCCACCCTTCGTTCTCCCTTTTTTTATTTGTTTTACACGGTTTTTTTTCCTCGGTCCTTTTGTATAGTTTCCTTTACTTTTTCTAATAACACACAATATGTTACAGGACCGCAGTTTTTTTTTCTTTCCCTTGCCACTGAATCGGCCGCTCGCTCGCCTCGACGCGGCCTCTAGGAGCGGGCGCGAAATCGAGGAGAGGGGGACAGGACAATTTGGGGGGGGGGGGGGGGGGTGTAACGAGGCATATTTATCTTTTTTTGTATGACCTAATTTTTGGTTATGCCTCGTTACGATGACCCTCCCGAATGGCCAACCCCCCACTCCTTCGCCTGAGCGGATCCCTCGCCACGGGGGCCAGTGTGTGTTCGTGTGTTCTTTTTTTTTATTTATTCCTTTTCTTTTTTTTTATTTATTTATTTTTGCCCCCCCCCCCCCCCCCCCCCACTTCCACCCGGCGGCCAGAAGAGTCCGGAGCATCCCCGGTCGCGGAGGAACCCCTCCCTGGGCGATAGAGGTGCGGGATGGGCCCACCACAGAAGGACGTTGGCTGTCCGGTCGCGGCACCACCCCCGTCATCCTCCGCGGGGGGCGACCGGCAGCCCAGCAGCAGGAAGCGCCAGGCCTGGGGACGAGCTACCCCCGACCGCCACCTCGAGAGGGCCCCAGGACCTGGCTCCCCAGAACATCGTGGGATGGCCCATCCTCGACGCTGAAATCTCCGGGGCGGAGGAATACCGCGAACCGGGGAAGAAGACCGAGGAGAGCAGAAGCCAGCGAGCCGCCGATGAAAAATCGCGTATTTTGTATCACTTATTCGAAGCCCTTATTCATTTCTGTGGTTTCTTTTCTTTTGTGTTTTTTTCTGTGTGTTGCGTGCGTGTGTGAGTGACCGCCCCGCCCCCGGTGTGTGGATTACCGCCCCGACGCCCAAAAAAAGGTAGGAGCATTCTCCTTACCCCTTTTTTTTTGTTATTAATTTGTGCGTGGGCGAGGGTGATAGGACCCTTGGCCCCAATGACGAGGACCCTAGAGGCCGCGGACGATGTAATACGACACCGTCCCCTTCCCCTAACGCCAATCCGTGTTTTTCTCTTTTCGTCTCGCGATTCTTTCCTCTGTATTTGAGATTTAGGGCCAACGTCCCCTTGTTGTCCACGACCCCTAAGAGGGCGTGCTCCCGCGCGGACGAACTCTCCGAGGAAGCGCGACCGAACCAATTTTGTATTACGCGTGCGTACTGTGTGCCCCCGCGCCGCGATAGCCTCCCTCGCAACTGGCGAGTCGAACCTTTCTCCTTGACCGTTGCCTGTAACGCGTGGGGCCCACTACCGTCTTTTTTTTGTACCCCCTTTTTCTTTTTGCTTGCGTGGCCTATTCGGGCCCAAATAAAAACTCTCTCTGTGCTGGATACGAATTCGCGGGTCATTTACTACTTTCTTTTCTTTCCTGGCCCCCCTCTGAGTCCCGCTCCCGACAGAGCAACCGGAAGGGCGATCTCCGCGGACGAGTGCATTAGCACTGGCGCCCCGTTGAATAAATCGGCCGTGGGTGAGTGCATCGGTGAGTGGAGGACAGTTTTCCCTAACTGCCCCCACCCTAGGGACCCCTTTCGGGCTTTTCCCCCACCGATCCGTTACATACTATGTACTACGTAAGAGCCTACAAGATTCTTAGTTTTGAATGGATGGCGGGTATCAGCCATTTGGATACTCGATCGTTGGATAGTTCTAGTAGCCAGCTAACGCAGACTCCCCGTTCAAACGGTCTTGTATCTGAAACTCCGTACGGAGAGTGCTATGCTCAGCCTCAGAAGGAACTAAGACATCAACGAGAGCTCTCCAGTCACTCATATATATACATATGTTTCCTATTTTTCTGAGTTATTAACTCACCGTCAGATTCTCGGAGATCGCTCTGGGTAGTTTAGTAGCCAGCTAACACAGGCCCCTCAATTAAGCGATCAGGTTTTGGGTGTCGATTTGTGCTCTGACGAAAAGGGCCATGATCTAATTAGTTTAGAGTCAACCAAGGAGTAACTGTTCCACGTCAAAAACGAATTTTAAAGTTAATTTAAATAACCAAATATTGGTCTGTTAGTTTTGTTAGGGTCTAGATCCATTATAAAATTGTATTGTACTTTTGCGTTGCGTATATCATTATAAAGCCGCGTAATTGAAGTAGTTAGCTACCGTTCTCTGATTTGCGACAACTACAAGTCTATTATACTCTATTTTTACGTCTAGAATTCAGTCATATATGTATATACATTTTCATATTCACTAAAGAAATTGTTAATTATAATTCTCTTTCTCATAATTACTTGAATAAACCTAATTAATGAAAGGTATTAACCTGTAGATTTCACTCTTTAACCACACGCCACCACGATCCCACATTCTTTTAGAATTAGTTATAGTAAAAACGAGTCGCTTAATAGGCAAAAACCGCTCTTTGCTTCATAAGTACTGTAAAATACCTGATTCTAGTACAAGGGACGTTACAAACTCGTATACAATTTTCGAGGCAGATACTCTAGCTTGTTTTCGATAGCGGACAAAGAAACTGTCGAAGGGGCGTCAAGGTCACGAACGAGTGCGACGCAGCCAGGCCGCGTTTGTTTATCACGTGCTCTTACCGTTGAAACGAGAAACCGAATAGTCCCGATTGCGACCGTTGGAAAAAAACAGCTTATAGATTCATCTTTTAAATTCCGTGTAATCGCATCAGAATTACCGCATCCCATTACAGTTGTTCCCGATTAAGATGCAACGAACACCCCCGGGGAAAGATTGGGTGCGAACCTTGACCATGGATGAACTAGTGGAGCAATTAGCGTCTCGTGGGTTATCAATGAAGGGGATAGTACCGATATTACGAACAAGGCTTGAACAACATTTAAGAGGAAAGCAGGGGGCAACGGGTGGTGCGGAAACCTCCGGAAGTGCGGGTGAACTGCCCTTACGAGCGGCCACTCCGCTGCCAAGGGACCTCCCCCCCAATCCCACGCGTTCCGCTCAGACCGGTTACATTCCGCCTCGATTTTCGACGGGGAATAAAATAATTTTAAGAAAAAAAATACACCGACTTCGAAATGTACTAAAAATTATATAATAATTTCTATTATTTCCTAATGAAGTAATTTCTATCTCATTCAATCATACAATTACGTAACAGATATGAATGAAACCTATTTACTCGTTAGGTATTATATTAAATACATTTCAACCTTTTTGGAAGCGGCGCAAATTTAGTAATTCCCGCGTCGTGGGCTCCGTTTATAGGTTCTTAGATACCTTCTAAGATTCTTAGAGCAACGTTCACTAAGGTATTTTGAATTTTGCGCCGCCTCCAAAAAGGTTGAAATGTATTTAATATACTACCTAACGAGTAAATAGGTTTCATTCATATTTGTTACGTAATTGTATGATTGAATGAAATAGAAATTACTTCATTAGGAAATAGAAATTATTTTATACTTTTTAGTACATTTCGAAGTCGGTGTATTTTTTTTCTGAAAATTATTTTATTTCACGCTTTTTAGTGGAATGGGGAGAATTGTATAAGATACGGTGAGACAGTTCTTCCGGGCTTTTTTTTCATAAATACCATGGACATAATTAAGTAAAAGACAACATGAATATTCGTTTTTCTATTTTTTTTTTATTTATTTATAAAATTGAATACGTTAGTGGGGACTCTCCCTGTTCCGCCCCCTGCAGATCAGCTTCCAGCGACTGACACGTAAAGAAACCAGCCAAGTCTGTTTTTTTCTTTCTCTTTTATTTGCGGCCAATTGATAAAGAAATTGACAAAGACTACTTATACGAACAATTTTTAAAAATCGCAGTCGCCATATTTCATGCAGGGTAAGAATAGATTCTATTATCTTTTGCAATAACAACAGTTATTAATAATTAACGAGTAGCATAAATGTCTGTTACAAATGATATCATTTTGGAAAGATCTTCGATATTCGAAAAGTTTCATCACGATCGGTGCATTTTTTACATAACAATACCAAAGAATAGCATTTTGTAGTAATAATAGTTATTAGACATGTATGCTGATTTTCGGCGACCGCGTGTTGACTCATACACCACCAGAGACACGTAGGCATACGCAGAATTCAATATAGTGTTAGTAACAATAGTGTTTCGCTAATAACTCAAAACCTAAAGCTTCCCATTAATTGCGGATAAGGAAAGCTTGTTAAGAATCGTGTCCCTGATAACAGATTAAAAGGACATTAAAATCGGCCAAAGTTGATTTCAAAAGTTAATAACAATTTTTCGCTAATATCTCGAAAACTAAAACTTTTTGTGAAATTTGTATATGAACAAAGTTGTTCAGAATCATGTCCGTAATAACATATTAAAAGCCCATTAAAATCGGAGAAAATTTTTTCAAAAGTTGCCGGTTTTTTTTTGCAAAAAAAATACTTTGCAATTAAAATTGCAACCAATGGGGAGTAAGACCCTACCAGATGCAAAAGGTTTCGTTCCGGTTGGTCCACCCAGTTAGGAGTAATCGACGAACATACATAGAAAAAAAAAAAAAAAATATACTGATCGAATTGAGTAAACTCCTCCTTTTTCGAAGTCGGTTAAAAATAAAATACTTATGTTTGAATAAAGATAGATTAACTTGCTACGTGGGATTTCGCGGCTAGCCCGTATACGCCCGCGACCCCGCTGGCCCCATGCGGACACCCTCTCTGGTTCGCGACGATAACGGTCGCGGCTCCTCCGCAGATCCGCGAGCGGGTAGCGCTTCGGCGCCCGATTCGAATCTGTTCGATACCGCTTTAATTTTTCTTTCGATTCTATAAATTCAAACTATTTATAGAATTGTCAAAAACTGAAGTTGACCAATTAAATGGCTTGTTGCTTCGAGTGCACTATCGCATACTATCACATTATGGTGCCTCGTGTCCTGATGGCACAGTGCCAGGATTAAAACTTCGCGCAACATTTCGTACTTATGGCATTATTTTGTTTTATGCCATTCAATAAAGAAAGTATAACATACTCTAAACATAAGTTTGTTTAACATAAATAAACAAAACTTTGTGACGGATCGGTGGGAGGGACGAAAGGAAAAGTCCCTAAGGTGGAGGGCGGCCAGGAAAAGCGGTCCTCCACGTCCCAATACGCACACCCATGGACGATTTCTTTACAGGGGCGCCAGTGCAATGCACGCGTCCGAGGGAATCGCCCTTCTGGCAGCTCTTCCGGGAACAATACTCAGGGGGGGGGGGGGGGCGACAGAAAATAAGTAAAGTATCCGCGAGTATCTACAATAAATTTGGCTTTATTGTGGGCCGAAACTAGCCCTTCGAGAAGAACGAAAATGAGCCCCTCGCGGTACAAAATTCGATAAGGAACCGGGTCACGATCGCCAAAAGCGAAAAAGGGTATCGCGACACGGGGGCTCACGGGGTACGTGCGTAATACAAAATCGGAAACTTCGAGAAAACGCGGTACGCTGTGGGGGGAGCACGCCCTCTTGGGGTCGTGGACAGCAAAGGGAACGCTGAGCCTAAATGTAAAATACAAAGAAAGAATCAAAAAGGTAACCCGAACTGGGGTCAGCGGCCCAGACGCGCAGAAAACTAATAGCGCAAGTAAACAGGCGTGGTATTCCGCGGGTACGGTCCCTAAGGTCCTCGTCGCCGGGGTTGGTGGTCCTATCGCCAGGAACCACCCACACGCACACACGCTCTCGCACATGCTTAGGGATCTTACAGAAAGGCATAGATCCTACCTTTTTTTTCGTTCTCGGCGAATGTCGTTTCCCTCCGTCGGACCGGAACACCGCGGTGCCGACACACACACACACCGTATACAAAAAAAAAAAAAAAAAGAGAAAGGCGCAAGATAAGATGTTTTGCGATTTGCGGTACGCTTCCGACACTATTCGCGGCTCGCAGGCTTCTAATGCAGGATACTCGTGTCCCTTGATTAACTCTACTTCAGGCCCCACGTTGGGCGCCAATTTTGTGACGGGTACAAAATACCACGTCACAATAGATTGTATGAAAGCCTCAAGTGCTACATTTAATGTTTCTATGTTATTTGAATCTAATTTGATAAATTGGGGAGCTGATTTGGTCATTGATTCTCGAAACATTTCCCAGTTGGCTTTTTTGATTTTCTACCTTGGAGGTCTGGTGGGTCCACTTCTTGTGTCAGTGTTGTATGTTATCTTTATAGGGAAGTGATCACTATCATACAACTCATTGAGGACACACCATGTAGTATTTTGCGTGATAGATGGACTACACATCGATAAATCAATTACACTGGAATTGCCAGTTGCGATGCAAAAGTGGGTTTGTTTGTTAATATTTAGAAGATTGAGGTTGGTTGAATCTATTATATTTTCGATGATAGAACCTCGTGCATCCGTCTTATGGGATCCCCACAGAATGTTGTGGCTATTAAAATCGCCTAGAATGATGTGTGGTTTAAGTATTTGATTGATTAACTGTGTTAATTCTGTCTCATCTATGCGTTGGCTGTTTGGTATGTATATGTTACCTACGTATAGGCTCGTAGAAAGTTCGATTTTAACAACAATGGCTTCGAGATTGGTAGTAATCACTACAGTATTGCCTCGAAACAAGCAACAGTTTCGAGCCTCGAAATTAGCAAATTTTTATCCCCACTTCTTTGATTGAAGTCCGCCGCCGAGTGAGAGATCCGAGAAGAAGTGAGAGGTCCGCGAAACCGAAGAAGGCATAAATTTTCACGGTCGACTGAACAGTATAGTGGAAAGAGGACAGAACATATATATTGTTTTCTCACTCTGATGCGTGGCGATTCTGTCGTATTACGAAAAGTATATTCTCCGAAATTATATTATATCAATATGCTTTTTTTTTTAAATCTAATGGCTGACAATGATCAACAATTTCGGGTACATTTTTATCTATAATTTTAATTAATTTATTAAAAAAAAAATAAAAAAAAGTTGAAGGAAAAATTATTTAAGTGTAATACACTATATGTACAATATGAACTATGTACATTGAAATAGTAATAAAACTAGCTACTCGTTCAACCGTAATTATTTCCAAATTGCTTTATTGTCGAAGTAACAGCGATGACTTACCATTTCTACACATGAACATTTTTTAAACTATTTTATTTCAACAAACTCCAATAGCGATAATAACACAACGCATACATATGTAGGTGTGTGTTAATATTCACATAATTATAAAAAAATAAGGTGAAGTGTGACAAGTTAGGAATTGAAGTGTGTTCCATTCATCTGACTTTACATTGATCCGTAATAAGCAACTCGCTCGGGATCGGCCAGTTGCTAATTTCGAAGCTCGAACTGTTGTCTGTTTCGAGGCAATATGTATTGTGTATGTGTTCCATTCACGAACTTGTAGTAGTATTAAAAAGAAAAAGCATGTTATGTTCTGTCCCTGTCTAAAGAATAACATCGCTCCTCGACCGATTACTTTATAGTTTACCGCTACCGTCGTCGCGCTCGGGAACAAAGGCAAGCCGAATAGCATACCACCCTCGAAATAAGCAACTGGCCAGTCCCGAGCGTGTTGCTTGTTTCGAGGCAATACTGTATATCTTGGCTGTGGATACTGTTTTTGACGAGATTGGCTACACCTACACTCGCATGTGAATTACCCATTATTCCAATTCCAAAATTTCAAATTTTTCAATTTTCCACTTTCCCAAATTTTTGAATTTCTAATCCAACAATCTCAAATTTTCAAAGTACTCAATTTTTCAAATCTCGAAACTGTTTAATTCTCAAATATTCATATTTTGAATTTTCCAAAATTCTACACTCTCATTATTCAAATTTCCAAATTTTCCAATTTCTAAACTTGTAGATACTATAACCCTTAGATTTCTACATGTTTTGTTACTAAATCCTAAAGTTCCAAAATTCAAATCCTCAAATACCAAAGACCTAAATTTTTGAATTTCAAAATTTGTAAGTTTCAAATTTCTGAATTTCAAATTTGTAAGTCCCAAATTTCTAATATGTAAATTAGAAGTCCCAAACTTGTCAATTCTAAACTCCTAGTCCCTCAATATTCCTCGTTTGGTAACCTCAAAATCAAATGTTCCAAATATTCAATTCGTCCAATATTGCTAATAATTGATATTTCTGTTGTCATATTTCATTGGCGCGATATAATATCGTGTCGGAATATGGCGGGAAAAAATTGAAACGACCAGTACGGGCACGGATACAGGTACAAAAGAAAGCAGAGAAAAAAAGAAGAGTACGAATGTTGTTGGTTGCTTGAGGAGAGAGAACGATGGTGTCATTCGGGAGGGGAGGTGAAGTTACTTCGCAGAACGTGTGCACGCACACAAGGTGAATTTCCACCACCATTGTGTTTACCACCCCAACTCTATAGTCCCGTAAGAACGAGCCGGCCGATCAAATGGGCGAGAACGATAAGTCAGTCAAGTACGAGAACGCCGAAGAAGAAGACTACGAGATGTTCGAGCAAGATTTGCAGAAGGACGCCAAATGGCAACGAATACAGCAGAATACGTTCACAAGGGGGTGTCCCACTTGGACGTCGACCGATTGGACGCGTTCCGTTTGGACGGTCCCGATTCGACGCGTTCCAATTCGAAGCGGTGCCGATTGGACGCGTCCCAATTCGAAGAGGTTAGATTTGGTTAGGTTAGGAACCATTAGGAAATAGAAATTATTTTATACTTTTTAGTGCATTTCGAAGTCGGTGTATTTTTTTTCTAGAAATTATTTTATTTCACGCTTTTTAGTGGAATGCTGAGAATTGTGTAGGATATTGTGAGACAGTTCTTCGGTTTTTTTTTTCTATTTTTTTCTTTTATTGTTTCGTTATTTTAATATATTAGTAACAACAGTGTTTCGCTAATAACTCGACAACTATTGCTTCCCGTTAATTGCGGATAAGGAAAGAGTTGTTCAGAACCATTCCCCTGATAACATATTTAAAGGACATTAAAATCGTCCAAAGTTGCTTTTTAAAGTTAATAACAATTTTTTCGCTAATATCTCGAGAAGTAAAGCTTTCCGTCAATTATGCATGAGAAAAAGGTTGTCCAGAACAATGTCCCTGACAACATATTAAAAGGACATTAAAATCGTCCAAAGTTGATTTCGAAAGTTAATAACAATTTTTCGCTAATATCTTGTAAACTAAAACTTTTCGTGAAACTTGTATATGAACAAAATTGTTCAGAATCATGTCCGTGATAAGATATTAAAAGCGCACTAAAATCGAGAAAAGTTTATTTCAAAAGTTGCCGGTTTTTTTGCAATAACAATACTTTGCAATTGAAAAATGAAAAATTTTTTGATAATGGTACCAATGGGGCGGCAGAACCCACCAGGTGCAAAAGGTTTCATTCCGATTAGTCCATCCAGCTAGGCGTAATCGGCGGTCACACATAGAAAAAAAAAAAAAAAAAAAAAAAAAAAAATACTGACCGAATTGAGTAACCTCCTCCTTTTTCGAAGTCGGTTAAAAACGAGAAATGGCGCGACAAACACGAAATATCCGATACGATAAAACATGCACTTATGTTCTACTTCCGTATTAAGAGTTCGCGAAATCGAGACGTGGGAGGGCACAATATTGGCAAAGGCCTATTCGAGACGATACTTTGATTGTGGCTTACGCTGTACCATTCCCCGGTACAGGTTCGGTGATCCAGCCGAGTGGCAATCCGAGAGATCGAGAAGCGATCTCTCGGACACGCGAAAAGTCCGGACGTCGGGATCCTCGACCGTCCCGGACAGGGGGCCCCGGGTTTTACGCTTCTAACTTAAGCTAATTTCCCTACGACAATAAGCCACTCCGGTCACACTTTGCAGAACCTGCCCGTGAATGGCAAGCCAGGTGGTCGACAACCCGCGGTATGGTAATCTCGATTTCGCGCTCTTTTACATAAATAACTTGATAAGTGAGGGGACTTACCAAGATGTCCAACACAGGGCGGCAAGGCTCGATGGCTCGGTAATTCAGTAGCTCGGAAAACGGTACTACTTTTCCAACGATAACACGTGGCAAGTGCCAAATACAGAATAAATCGCTCGTGAGCCCTTGCGCCGGTATTAGGACATCTCGTAGCCTTCCCCCACCCTCGCTCGGAGTTTCCGAATTCTATCGAAGTCTTCTTCGGCAGGACTTCCTGCGGCTCCACAGCCTCTCTCTTCTATCGTCGGGCCGCAGCGGGGATGCGGCAGGGAATCGGCACTTTCCTTCGGCATACGTCGGTTCCTCGCCGGTCTCTCTCCTCTTACCCCACGCCTTCTCCTGGTCGATCAGAGGGTCTCAGCGGGGTAGCGGCAGGACAGCGGCTCGTTCCCTCGACGTACGTCGCTCCCTTGTTAACTGTGACGTCATTCTCCGGCGGTACATATAAAATAATACGGCGACAGATTTCGTTCGTACGATATTATACGCGCTTCGTTCTCTCTCTAGACGGTTCCTGCCTACGCTCTATGACCTGTCCGGTCTCCCGAGGAGGCTCCTTGTGATGGGTATAAAATACCACGTCACAGGCTATATCGTTATGGCGTTTCCTACACTGTTTCCATATGACACATGTGATCTACTTAATCCTAATAGACGTGAAGTATCCTTCGATTGTTATTTTAAGTATTTAATGTTTTATAAGGACGGCCGCTTTGCCAAAGATCCACGATTTAGATTTTTTGCAATGAATACGATTCTTAGAAGGTTCGCTATTTAGCGATCAAATATATTTATCCGCAACCATGGATTGGGGCGCTTATCACTTTCTGACATCAGAGAAAGAGTTCGAAACAATCCATCTTTTTTAAATCAAATCATGGTCTATTGCTCCAGTCTTCGCTCAACAAAACCATATTGGCGATTGAGATGCTCTGAACTTTTAGCCATGGTAAACCAATTGGGTTTGCCAACGATATTTTTTACTCTTTCTGCTGCCGATTATTATTGGCCAGATTAGTTTTCTTTGCTTGCACCTGGCACGGATCCAGCGTCTTTATCGGAGCGGCAGAGACGAGACTTAATGCACGAGAACCCACTTCTGGTTGCGTATTTTTTTCAGAGACGCTATGATGTTTTTATAAAAAAAGTATTGCGTCCGGTCTTTAAGGTAGCCGACGACTGGTCAAGATTTGAGTGGCAGTGGAGAGGAAGTCCCCACATCCACGGACTATTATGGCTTAAAGATGCCCCATCTATTGACGAGATAAGGTTAACCGAAAGTTTAGCACTACGAATCAAAGAGTATTTTGATAACAAGGTCTTGGCAATCAACCCTTTTAGGAGTCTACCCCCAGCATCTGTTCATCCATCACGTAAACGCTTCTCAGATATTGATGACGAAAATTTGTACACTGATTTAGGGCACCTGATCTATAAGTTTCAAAGACACACGCGATGTGATCGAAGAAATTGTCTTCGACAAAAGCAAGGACAAAGAAATCTCATGTGCCGATTCATGGGGGTTTTAGTGGGTAGTTTGCGATTAACGTAGGAGTCCCACACTAGTCTAAGAACATAAAGATTGTGTGGAAATGCCTTTCCCCCACTAAAAAAAAACAAACCTTGAAATATCCCTAAAAAGTATTAAAAATGTTTTTAAATATGTAGTATCCATTGCTATATAATTAGAATGAAAAAATTAATAATTAAAAGGAAAAAAAAAGAAAAAAAAATAGGGGGGTCGACCCTGCGCCAAAAAGAGTATGCAGCGGTTTACCAGTCAGGCGCCATAACCGCTCCGCTACCGATCTCCTTGGAAGACAGTTAAACATTTAAGTATATAAACAACATAGCATAAAATTAATTAATTATGTTAATTTCATTGTTGTAACTCATAAATCAATTGTGCGAACGTGAGTCCTCTTAAAATAGCCTAATGCATCTTTTATGGGAAATTGACATAAAAATTCCAAGCAGAAGTTGGTTTTTCGCGTGAAAAAATCGGTTTTTGATTTTTTTAACTACGGCGCACTAACCGAAAAATCTGAAAAAATTAGAGAATAATAGTTATACTAATACCTAACTACCATATTAATATAAAAGTAGCGCTCCGACATTGTGCGGCTCGATTGCCGAAACGTGAGATTCGCTCGGTTGAATCGGGTAACGCTGAAAAAGAGGGGCCGGAACGTGTATGAGTCGTACGTGTAAGAGAGGGAAAGAGTAAGATACAATTCACCCCGAAAATAATTTAAGTCAAAGTTTATTGAACAAGATTCGCCACGTCAGAGCTCGAGAGTGCACCGCTGATCTTTGTGTATGTCGACTGACTGGTTTCCGAGAATCGCCGCGTATATAAACAGGCGGTGGTCGATAGTTCGAGAATCCGAAGCTTCTCGACGCAATGTTTACAAATGTGCGACCGACCGCGAAGGTTCGCGTCGAGCGGGCCTTCGCGATCTTTCGCGAGGTGGCTCGTCTCGCTCCCCGCGTCCCGCACCTCGCAGTACAATTCAAAACAAAGAGACGAGCAAGAGGTGGGAGCGAGAGAGCGAGAGAGCGATTTAGAGGGTTCGAAGGTTCGGGAGTTTTCCCGAACATACCGCCCGCCTTCTTCGTACCGCGAAGAACAGAACCAAATGCACTACTGTTCGAACGTACAACTGTGAGTCGTCCCAGCGGGTTTCAGTGCAGTTCAGTGTCAGTGAAAATGTGTTCCGAAGAAAGCGAGAGTACCGAATCCATCAACAAGCTAAGTAAGTACACAGCTATTTGTTTATATTTACAGCATATACGCGCGAGGAATGAGCTTAAAGACTAGGAGACAATAAACGCAAGCAAAAGTATCTTAATGAATATAAGTCTTGAATGAAACAAAATAGAAACGCAACACTAACAAAATATTACTTAAGAATACTAACTAGAAAATAAACGCAACATATGAAATTCTAACGTAAAAATATGGGTACCGCCCGCCGTGAGTCGATATTAACAAAAGAATAAGTGCTGTACACTACATTGTTGTAACAAAAGTCTATTACGGGGAGTCGGTGACACAACCGGAAGAGGGCACAGCTTGACGATGGGTCTTTTCAAAAGGCCGTTCGCTGTCCTTACGGTTACGACCCGAACGCTACCGTCCTTTCCAGGATGCACTTCCTCGATGCGTCCCATCGGCCATTTGGTTGGCGGTTGCAGGTCGTCTTTAAGTAACACCAAGGTCCCGACTTCCAGGTTATCTCGCTGGTGTCGCCACTTAGGAAGTTGCTGCAGATGATGTAAGTACTCGTTCCTCCACCTGGTCCAGAAGGAGGCGCACATCTGATTGAGTAGCTTCCATCTGGTGGATAGGGATACAGGAGACCCTTCCGTGTCCGGGCCGGGCACAGCGACCAAAGGTTCACCGACGAGAAAATGGCCTGGGGTCAAAGCTGCAAGATCCGCCGGGTCAGCAGAGAGAGCGTAGATTGGCCGCGAATTGAGACAAGCTTCAATTTGACATAGCAAGGTCGTCAGCTCCTCAAAGGTAAGTGTGGCGTCCCCAATCACACGTCTCAGATGGTGCTTTACTGATTTGACCCCTGCTTCCCAGAGTCCTCCAAAATGTGGCGCATGCGGAGGGATGAACTTCCAGTCAGTGCCATCCGCTGCCAAGGATGAAGCGGCGTCCTGGAAAAACTCTGATGCTTGCCGGAACATGAGGCGCAGCTCGCGATCAGCCCCGCGAAAAACTGTGCCATTATCGCTGACCAAGGTGGTGCATTGTCCTCGACGGCTGACGAAGCGTTGGAACGCGGCAAGAAAAGCGGCCGCGGTAAGATTTGATACGGCTTCGAGGTGGATAGCCCGTGTTGAGAAACAGACAAATAAAGCAATATAACCTTTATAGGCCTTGTGACCACGACCAGGTGCTGTGCGCAGCATGATCGGACCCGCGTAGTCCACCCCCGCAGTTTTGAACGGCCGTTGAGGAGTCGTGCGTTCCACCGGAAGTTGGCCCATCAGCTGAGTAAGAGGTCGGCCCGAAAAGCGTCGACAGCGCACACACTCGTGGATGACAGACCTCACCAACGATCGTCCGCGCAGAATCCAATAGCGGCGGACAAGAATACTATTGGTCAGTTGTGGGCCGCCATGAAGAGAATGCAGGTGAGCCTCCATCACCAATAACTTAGCCAGAGGGCAGGGCCCAGAGATAATCACTGGATGTTTTTCTGAATAGGATAGCGATGCAGCTCCAAGGCGACCTCCTACACGCAACAGACCGTGCTGATCTAAGAAGGGCCGCAAAGAGCTAAGCGGCGACGCCTTGCGCAGCTCCCCGGTTTTTTGCAACTGATCGAGCTCTTCAAGGAAGTGAGTTTGCTGAGATCGGCGCAACAGGGCTCGCAGTGCGGCTTCTCGCTCCCAAGAACGGAGGTGCCCATCAGAGCAGGGTCGTCGTCGGGTTAAAGATGCAAACCTGAAACAGTAAGCCACGACTGACACCAAGCGAGTAAGGGAGGAGAACCTTAGCAGCAATTCATCCGGAGTTTGGATGGCGATGTTAATCGATGCTTGTCTTCGTTCTGCATTAGCATCCTCAGAACGGCGTGGGAAGTCTGAGGGCCAGAGATGTGGTGAGCCCTGCAACCACAACGGTCCGTGCCACCATAAGGTCGAGTCTAGCAGTTGGGCAGGTGTAATTCCTCTGGTTGCTAAGTCTGCTGGGTTAACTGCGGAGTTTACGTAGCGCCAGTGTTTCGCGGGAACACTGGTTTGGATTGCAGCTACCCGATGAGCGATGAACGGCTTCCACGTTGACGCGTGTCCACGTATCCAAGTCAGGACGACGCTAGAGTCTGTCCAGGCAGTTATTGTGACAGGTAAGTTGAGTCCGTTCTTGATGAGGATCAGTAACTTCGCCAAGAGCGCGGCGCCACATAATTCCAGCCGGGGAATACTAACGGTCTTCACTGGTGCTACCTTGGTTTTTGCAATCAGGAGCGTGGTGTAAGCGACCCCCGCTCTGGCAACACGAAGATATACCGCAGCAGCATATGCACGTTGAGAAGCGTCGCAGAAGCCATGTAATTCAAGGTTGTCTCCAGAGGAGCATTGGGCCCAGCGCGGCACCACTACTCGGTCAAGGTAAGGAAGAGCGTTGCGAAATTCAGCCCAGCGATGCTGAACGTTGAGAGGAAGCTCCTCATCCCAATCTACCCCCATCATCCACAGATCCTGCATGAGAGTCTTTGCATTAATTAAGACTGGAGCTGCCCAACCGAGGGGATCGAACAAGCTGGCGACTTCCGAGAGAATGGTTCGTTTCGAGCACGTGCGGGAAGTTTCCACAGGGGCGAAAACCCTTAGAGACAAGGTGTCATCCTGTGGACTCCACTTGATCCCCAAGGTCGTTAATGATTCCGAATCTTGAAAGAGACGGGACTCGACAGCGTTCGGATCCTGAAGCTCTGGTAAGTTGGATGCCCACTTGCTTAACTCGAAGGCGCCCGATTGAAGAATGGTAATCACCTGATGTCGTAACTCTTTAGCGTCTTTGATAGTATCAGCACCAGCTAAGATGTCGTCGACGTAGCGGTGATTCCTCAGGGCCATTGCTCCAAGAGGCAGACGAGTTTCCTCATCATTGGCCAGTTGCTCCATCACGCGGAGGGCCAAGAACGGGGCGGAAGCGGTGCCATATGTGACAGTGGTTAAGTTGTAACTCTGCACCGGCTCTTCAGGATGAGGGCGCCAAAGAATCCTCTGCCACTGCACATCAGAGGGATGGATCCGAATTTGCCTATACATCTTGACGATGTCAGTGGTGAAGACAATGCGAAAGAGCCGCCAGCGGGTTAACACCATCCAAAGGTCGGCCTGCAGCTTAGGCCCCACGCAGAGACAGTCGTTGAGTGACACCCCGGACGAGGACGGCAACGACGCATTAAATACGACCCTTAATTTGGCGAAAGGATCGTGCCGTTTAACAACCGCATGGTGTGGGATGTAGTAGCCATGGTTGGAATGCGTTGCATCAGGTACCACCTGCATATGCTGCAATGTCAAATATTCAGACATGAATCTAGCGTAATCGTTTTTTAGAGACGGGTTGGACGAGAGCCTCCGTTCGCAGTTGAGGAGAAGCTTTAGCGCAAGCGGCCTCGAGGTACCCAGAGCGAGGGCAGGATCTTGGCGGAAAGGTAAGCGAACCATGTATCGCCCGGTAGAATCCCTTTGGTACGTCTCTTGAAAGTGCTGTTCAGCCTGTTCTTCGTCAGGAGAAGGGGGGGCCTTCTTTGGGAGTTCCTCCAGCTCCCAAAAGCGCTGCAATAGATGCGTGACCTGGTCTTCTGCCTGACAGTGGTACGAGCGAACGGTGGTGGGTGCTGCAACAGATGTAGAATCTGCTGGGCCCATCACCACCCAGCCGAGCGGGGTCAGTTTCGCGATGGGCGAGCCTGGAGGACCAGGTCGCGTAGCATCTTGGAAGAGGACCCCACAGACGTCGGCTCCGAGGAGTAGATCGACTCGGGCGGGCACCCCAAAGTCAGGGTCCGCCAAGGTGATGTCCTGCAAATGTGGCCAGGAGTCCGGCGAGATTTGATGGGCTGGCAGAAATGAGGTTAGTTTCTTTAATATTAACGCTCGTACGGGAAGTCGAAACGTGGATTGACTTCGCGAGCGGAGAACCAAATCCACTTCGCCCGTTGCCACTCCACTCCCTTGACCTTGCACGCCGGAAATAGACACTTTCACCGCCCGCCGTGGCAACCGCAGGGCCTGTGCCACCCATTCCGTAATTAACGACGTGTCCGAACCGGTGTCCAGTAGCGCTCGGACCTCCACCTTTTGTCCCGATGGAGCCTCTAGCAGAACGCGTGCGGTGGCGAGCAAAACAGTTGTCCTGGCACGGGAAGACAGTGATAACGAGGTGGCCGACTGTCGAGGGTCCTCGGAGGATGCACTCGTACTAGAAGAAGGCACCTGAGTGGGCTCAGCACGCGCAAACGTTGGCACCACATCTCTAGCAAAGGCCTCGTGCAACAGCGTGTGATGGGGTTTGCTACAGGCTAGACAACCTTGCTTAGACCCACATTTACTCAGCTCGTGACCCGTAGACAGACAGTTTAAGCAGACCCGAAGCGCCGAGGCTCGTTCCTTGCGTCTAAGGGGGGAGAGGGCCTTAAACTTGGCGCAATAGCCTAAATTATGAGCCCCTGAACAGGAAGGGCACTTACGGGGTTCCTTTGATTTCCCGGTTGCAGCCAGCAGTGAAGTACTTTTCTTACCGGGGATGCCTTCCTTTGCTTTGAATCGAACCGTGTCATGAGGAGCGGAGGTGCGAAGCACTGGTTCGCGCCGCAAAGCCGTCTCCAATGCCTGAATGCGGTTTTCTAAAAAGAACGTCAGCTGCTGAAACGCCGGAACATCTCGCGAGTTGGCTAGAGACGTTTCCCAAGCAAGGTGAGTGGTATTGTCCAGCTTCTGACTGAGGAGATACACGAACCACTCGTCCCAAGAACGCACTGGTTTATGGAGTGCTGCGTAGGCACGGATTACTTGCCGAAACGTATCCAGAAGCCGCTTCAGCTCTGCTGCTGACTCGTTGCGGGCCGGCGGGCAGGCAAGCAAAGCTCGATGATGTGCAAAAGACAGAAGTCGAATGTTGCCATACCGAAATTCTAAATCTTCCCAAGCACCGCGATATCCTGCTTCAGTAATGGGGGTATTTTGTACCACTTAGGCTGCTTCTCCTGTTAAGCATGATTTTAAATAGAGCAATTTTTTAACTTCAGGTAAATGTGGGACGTCGTGGACCAGACTCTTAAAGAGGTCCCGAAAGCTCTCCCACTGAAGCGGATCTCCTGAGAAGGTGGGCAGCTCAATCTTCGGAAGTTGAGGTGTTAACTGAGCTGGAGTAGCCTCGTCTTCTGGGCTCTTGGATTGAGCAGTTTGTTGATCATCCAACAGTTGTTGGATCGTCGTTGCAGCCTCCAGGTACGCTTCCTCAGTAGCTGAGAATGTATCATTTTGAACGTATGCGCTCGTCGCGGCCTCCTTGCAGCGTATAAGCCTACGGTGACCTTCAAAGAACGAGGTCCAATACCGATTAAGGAGCAATTGGCGTTGTTCCAAAAGAGCAGGTGTTCTTTTCTCCTTGCCCACTTTGTTAAGATTAGCCAAAAAGCGCTGGATTAACCCCGCGACCTCTTCCTGATCACGTTGAAGCTCAATGAAACCTTCGGCGGTTGCCATGGTACAGCGTAAATTGCACTAGTTCGGTGTTTATATTTCCCGAAGCAAATGCGTTGTCCCAAACACGGGAGCGATTTAAATTCTGCCTTTGTTTTGCAGGTACAGCTGGTCGACCCAAAGTAAGGAAGTAAACAAAGCGAAGCTCGTTCGACGTCACTTGTCAGCGAAGGGGTTGACAGTTGTCAGCGCGAGGCACCGAAACACAGCACTACGGTTTTCCTAGCAACACTGAATGCAACTGTATAATTTGATGCACAAATACACAAAGATGCACCTCACTTGCAGTTTTGGATTATTCCTCCCTAGTGAGCACTGTGGAAAACAACTGAGTTCGGTTGCGGTTTAAGAGCGATTATCTTCGCGCACTGTACCGAAGCACTGATTTTCCACACGCACTAACGACGTTCGAAATCACGTATCCGGCTCGAAGGACCAAATGTGCGGCTCGATTGCCGAAACGTGAGATTCGCTCGGTTGAATCGGGTAACGCTGAAAAAGAGGGGCCGGAACGTGTATGAGTCGTACGTGTAAGAGAGGGAAAGAGTAAGATACAATTCACCCCGAAAATAATTTAAGTCAAAGTTTATTGAACAAGATTCGCCACGTCAGAGCTCGAGAGTGCACCGCTGATCTTTGTGTATGTCGACTGACTGGTTTCCGAGAATCGGCGCGTATATAAACAGGCGGTGGTCGATATTTCGAGAATCCGAAGCTTCTCGACGCAATGTTTACAAATGTGCGACCGACCGCGAAGGTTCGCGTCGAGCGGCCCTTCGCGATCTTTCGCGAGGTGGCTCGTCTCGCTCCCCGCGTCCCGCACCTCGCAGTACAATTCAAAACAAAGAGACGAGCAAGAGGTGGGAGCGAGAGAGCGAGAGAGCGATTTAGAGGGTTCGAAGGTTCGGGAGTTTTCCCGAACAGACATCTTCACTCAAAGTTCATATTATCCCAAGAATCATTTTCAATTTACTGTTTATAATGTGCGATAAATCAGCAAAATAATTAGCGGTTTCCAAAACAAATATTTTATAACCAAATTTCGCTGATAAATTGAACTGAATACATATGTTGCTACCCGGGATATCGTGGCTAGCTCGCGTGATTGCCCGCGATCCCGATTCGCCCGGGAATACTCGATTGACCCTTTTTGGCCTCGCCCGCGACTACGACCGTCGCGGCGCCTCCACGGATCCGCGAACGAGTAGCACTTCGGCGCCCGACCCGAATCCGTTCAATATCGCTTTACTTTATTCGATAATTTCGTGCCGGACGCGTTTCCGCTTTGCGATAAAGAATTTAGACGCGAGATGAGTTTCTGAGCAAAAAGATGGGGAAATCGTTTTATGTCGATCCCGGGAGAATGCGGAAGATTCGAATCGGCGGCGGAACAACTCGGTGGCCCAGTGACCGAATGAAATAATAGAGCGGCGGAATCAGTCGAGTATTCACAGGCGAAACGGGATCGCCGGCAATCACGCGAGCTAGCCGCGATATCCCGGGTAGCAAATTGCGTCCAACATGGGGTCCCGAAAGGGTAAATTCATACGTAAAGGACGTTAGAATAATTACCGAATTAAATTACCGAAAAACGATCGCGAAAAGTATCGAAAATATCGTAAAAGTATTTTGCTGTTTATTCCCGTAAGAAGTACCGTTAGCCACGCATCGCGCTGAGTTCCGTTATTAAGATACTTCAAAAATTCTAAACATTTTTTGTCTTCCCTTCGTAAACCTGGAGTTAACCGTCTTTAGTTCTTGCGAGAGTTTGGAGGGCAAACACAATTACCGGGTAGTAAACCGTTCGAGTATCATAAACACACATTTTCGTACCGTACCGTCTTCCTGAGACGGTTAGATTTCGAACCGCAGGTTGACTTGTCCCTGGAGAAGACAAGTTCCAGTCAATAAATAAAGAAAACACCTTAATGATAATAAATTTTTCTATTTCATTACCGACCGCACCATAAAAATTCGCATGGTAATGGGGTGGGGTAGTTCACGCGTGCAACATTGTTTAGAGTAGATCACCGATCGATGACACGCGCGTTAGTTAGAAAGAGACAGGAGATATACAGTAAATATTCGATATCTGCGACAATCTCCTGTACGATATGTGCGACTCAGTTATCCCCACCACTGGGGGGATGACCCCTCGTGACGCCCGAGATTCGCTCGTCGAGAAGTGTAACGTGATCCGGGCCTTAGTATATCCGTGAGACAACACCAATGCAAATATAAAACTTTTTTATTTTTGACTTTTTCGTTATCAAACTTTTACCGACTGATTCTTGACATTTTTCCGATTAAAATGAGACCAAACACGATATAATTTGGACTATACTTACTGGTTTAATTGACGATAAAAGTTTCTAAACGTAGAGGAGAATAGCGATTGTAGTAGAAAGAGACACTGCGGTCGTGGCAGTCGGCAAAGATCAAAAGTCTGTTCGATTGTTTGCAATACTTGGGCATTGCTAATTTTTGTATTTTTCATCCATTTTTTTATATAACTTTCTCCATCATATTCGTGACATTTTCCTGATTAAAATGAGACCAAACACGACGTAATTCGAATTATATTTAGTTACAATATCTTATTAGAGTAACACTTGAAATTACAAGTAAATATATTCCGAATTACGTCGTGTTTAGTGTCATTTTAATCAGGAAAATATCACGAATATGATGGAGAAAGTTGTACAAAAATTAGATTAAAAATAAAAAAGTTAGCAATTCATTAGGATTTTAAGCAATCGAACAGACTTTTGATCTTTGCCGCCTGCCATGATCGCAGTGTCTCTTTCTTTCTCACTCGCTATCCTCCTCTGCGCCAGAAACTTTTATCGTCAATTAAACCAATAAATATAGCCCAAATTATGTCATGTTTGATCTCATTTTAATCAGAAAAATGTGAAGAATCAATTGGTAAAAGTTTCATAAAAAAAAAATTAAAAATAAAAAAGTTTTATTCTTGCATTAGGAGTGTCCTTCTGGAAGGTCGCTGTTTGTTTACGTTCGGTCTCCTTCGCCCGAAATGTAGTAGCTTTACGATATCTGCGACTGGCGCCAGTGTTATTTTTCTCTTCTGTCCTTCTCTACGTTCGGCAAAACATCAATCAATGTAGGACCTGTACGATATGTGCGACAGTTCAGACCCGAGAGAGTCGCAGATATCGAATATTTACTGTACTTCGAAACAGAGTTAATATAAATTATTATTTAAATGTTTATATTATATATATTATTAATTATTCACTCATCATAAATTGCGCTATATTTTTAATTATTATTTTATATATTATTCGCGGTTAATTATTTCTTCTGTTAAAATGCTTATAAGTTGCGTATCTAAAAATGATTAAAAATGCGATTTAACGGGAAAACTTGTGAAAAACTAATTAATAGTAAATCAAAGCGTATTTTTCCTAATCAAACTAATATATATTTACTACTAAATAAAGCGTAACAAAACAATAACTACTTTTTGAGCGGGAAAAACCCACGATTCTCGGGGTATAAAAGGGCGTGCAGCAGCGGCTGCAGAGGAGAACAATCTTTGCAGTACTACGTAAGAGCCTACAAGATTCTTAGTTTTGACTGGATGGCGGGTATCAGCCATTTGGATACTCGATCGTTGGATAGTTCTAGTAGCCAGCTAACGCAGACTCCCCGTTCAAACGGTCTTGTATTTGAAACTCCGTACGGAGAGTGCTATGCTCAGCCCCAGAAGGAACTAAAGACATCAACGAGAGCTCTCCAGTCACTCATATATATACATATATTTCCTATTTTTCTGAGTTATTAACTCGCTGTCAGATTCTCGGAGTTCGCTCTGGGTAGTTTAGTAGCCAGCTAACGCAGGCTCCCCATTATTGAGCGGCTTGGTCTCTGAAGCCCGTGTCTTTTGGGTGGCGTTTCAATAACTTCAGTAAATAATTAAAGTCGAGTCATTTTTATTTGCAACCCTGTTGGTCACACGTGGTCATTTGATTCTTGTGTAACAAACAACAATATCTAGGAACACGTCAGCCATCCATGCGTCACTTAAGGCTCCTACACCCTGAACCCGTAAACACTGCAATAGTCATACTTTGTTAACCATTACTCATTCCTGACCCCTCCACATCCACCAAACCGAAACACATAAAAGTTCCCCGACCATTTTTGAAAAGGCAGTTTTTCCCCGATTCCGGAGCAATCCATTTCCAACGTTACAAATAATAAAGTATTACAAACAGAAAAGTCATAAGAGTAATTCTTTTCGACTACACCAAGTTTACGTGACATTTTGGCGATCCTGCCAGGATTGTGAAAGTGCTCGTCAAGAAAACAAGAGATATTCTACCTACGAGGAGAATCAACCTTGGACTACGAGTCATCTTCGACGACAAACTTCACAATCCACGAATCTTTGTGATACAGTAAAGACTGGATAACTGCAACGAAATCGGGACCCAAGCGTTGCAGTTATCGAGTCCTGGTGTCGATTTTGTGTATACATTTGGCTCGAGTCGAGCGCCGAACGTAGAAAAGGACAGAGATTGAAAGAGAGAAAGGTCCGAGGAAAGAAAACAATCGGCCGAGACGTATCGATGTGACAATACTAATGCAACAGTAAAACTTTTTTATTTTTTGGTTTTGCTTAATATTACTTTTACCAATGTAATTGTGAGATTCCCCTGATCAAAATAAGACCAAACACGGCATAATTTGAACAACATTTGTTTATGTAGTAATAATGTTTGTTTCTTAGAGTGTATTGAGGTACGATTTTATATGAAACCAAAAGACCATTACTCCTCGGACTTTTCTAAAAATTTAATTTTAAATAGCCTCTCTCGTTCGCTCTCTGTCCTTTCCTACATTTAGCGGTCGACGCGAGTCAAATGTAAACAAAGAATCGACACCAGGACTCGATAACTGCAACGCTTGGGTCCCGATTTCGTTGCAGTTATCCAGTCGAGGTGTCGATTCTCAATTTTAAATAGCTTCTCTCGTTCGCTCTCTGTCCTTTCCTACGTTTAGCGGTCGACGCGAGTCAAATGTAAACAAAGAATCGACACCAGGACTCGATAACTGCAACAAAGTCGGGACCCAAGCGTTGCAGTTATCGAGTCCTGGTGTCGATTCTTTGTTTACATTTGACTCGCGTCGACCGCTAAACGTAGGAAAGGACAGAGAGCGAATGAGAGAAGCTATTTAAAATTAAATTTTTAGAAAAGTCCGAGAAGTAATGGTCTTTTGGTTAGATACAAAATCGCATCTCAATACACTACAAAAAACAAACAATATTACTACATAAACAAATGTTGTTCAAATTATGCCTTGTTTGGTCTTATTTTGATCAGGAGAATCTCACAATAACATTGGTAAAAATAATATTTAACAAAACTAAAAAATAAAAAAGTTTTACTGTTAGATTAGTATTGTCTCACCGATACACCGGTTCGGATTACATTACATACGCTGCCGCTCGTCAAGTGTCAAAATTCAAGGGGGAACCCCCTAAGTGGTGGGGATAGTAACGTTGCAGTTATCCAGTCCATCGTTCGTTGCAGTTATCCAGTCTTTACTGTACTTTGATAAAGGATATTCTACGGATATCAAGTTAAACTGGATTTTTTCACTCGATATAGAACTAAATGTTCAAGTTTCGATAGTCAAGATTCTGAAGAAGTAGCTATTTTCGGGAAAATGTCAAAAGATAAGGCTTCCGCATCTAAAATGGAAACGAAGTCACTTTAAGCAAGTATTAGATGTATTACAGCGACAGAATGAAATACATGCAAAAAACGTAGCTGAAGTTCAACGGCAAATTCAAATATTAACTAAACAGTCGGATGAAGAAAATAAACGCCGCGTGAAAGAAATCGAAATGTTAGGAAAAACATTAGCCGAAATGAAATTAGGACTCGGAAGTCAGGGAACATTTGTTACGGAAGTTTTTGAATCAGTCAATCATTCGGAACTCCAAGCCAGAGCTAACATAAGACAAAGGGATGGGACTACTCGGGCGCAAATACCACTTTCGTCGGACGAGGAAGACGATAATGAAAATATATGCGGATATCAAGAAAATTTTGATGAAATACCATAACAACTTACAATGTTATCGGCAAAAGACGCGATAAGATATATTCCATTGTTAAACGGAGAAGATTATGTCGGGGTGGAAGATTTTATAAAGGAAGTTCGCGAAATGAGAGTTCGGTGTTTGGAAAGGGACTAACTTTTGAAAGCGATAAAAGTAGACAAAATAATCGGCAGGGCGGCTCAAAGCATTCGCAATATGTCTATAGAAAATTACAGTGACTTATTCGAAGCATTACGTTCCAACGTGGCAGTTCAAGTTACTTCTGACGAATATAGTGAACAATTGCGTGATTTGAAACAGGGACGCGATGAATCTGTACAGAATTTTAACATCAGATTCCGAAAAATTTTGAATAAACTCACATACGCAATCGGTAATGAAAATCCGGCACCACTTACAAAAAGAATAATGCTTGAAACTACCATGAAAAAGGTTAACCGAATATACCTCAAAGGACTACGTCACGACATCGGGCGAATTTTGCTTGCCAATGAACCGATTTCTCTATCGGAAACAGAGAAGAAAGCAGCCGATATAGAGCGATACTTGCGCGAGGAACAACGTGAATGGAGAAGATCTCAAGTAAATCGTGTGTATAATCCACCAAATCGCTTCAATAGTAATAATCGACCAATGCGTCCAGCTGTAAACAATTATCAAACTAATCGGAGTACTGGACAACTAAATAATCCTAATCGATTTGAAAGACCATCCGGACAAACACAACTCAGGTGTTTCAAATGCGGTAAATTAGGACACATGGCTTCGCAATGCCAAAATTTTCAATTACCAAAGGAATTTACCACCTCCGCGAGTGAACCAGGTGAAAAGGGAAGACAGCGATCGGCACGTGACCATCAAAGAACAGGGAAACAACGAGGAGATGGGATACCACGAGTCAACACAACAACAGGAAGATTACTCACAGTTGCATTTCGACCACCAGCGGGAGAACGAGTACATTTAATCGACACTGGCGCAGGGATAAATTTAATAAAAGAAAATAAGGCGGACACAGAAATATTTAACACGGAAGTTCGAACGTTTTACATGGGTCAAGACAAGTATTCGACAAAAAGTTATGTTAGAATCATCATTTTCGGAAAACCTCATGAGTTTTACATAGTTCCAAATAATTTCCCTTTGATAGAAGATGGAATTATAGGATTACCTTGTTTAGAGCAATATAAATATGAAATTTCAAACGATAAAATTAAACTTGATAATCACACCCTGTATTTTCAGAAACCAGAGATTGTTACACCAGGAGAGAAAAGAGTTCGAACCATCTACCTCGAAGGCAAACCAACGCGAGTATGTTTCTTCAACTCGGGTGAGACAAACAAAGAAATCTCTAACGAAATTGAAAATTCTAAAGATGTTGATAAAATTGCTAAATTAAAAATCATAGTGAGAACAGATCATATAGAGCCCGCGTTACGTACACCTATTGAAAAAATTTTAGTCCATTATATTGACGTTTTTAATCTCGAAACTGATTTTTTGCCATGTACGAATCTTACCAAACATACTATAACATTAAAGGAAAATAAAATCATAAATACCAAATCGTATCGACCACCGGAATGCCATAAAGCTGAAATTGAAAGACAGGTAAATGAAATGTTAAGTAAAAATATAATTGAAGGGTCAGATTCACCGTATAATTCACCAGTATGGGTAGTCCCAAAAAAATTAGACGCTTCGGGTAAACAAAAATGGAGGGTAGTCATTGACTTTAGAAAACTTAACGAATTGACAGACCAAGACGCTTATCCCTTACCCGATATTGAAGATATCCTTAGTCAATTATCCTGATTCAAAGAAATTGTGGAGACTTGCGTCGCGCTTTATATTATTCGCGCCATTTATATTCTATTGTTTTTTATGTACGTGTTACGTCCCGGATCGCGGTTCACGTAAAATAGGAGAGGAACTCACCGGTATTGACGCTAATTGTACAATCTTTTTGGCCATGCGGTACGTACGCCCGTCATCTGCCAGGGATCCCGGGTGTTTTAACGTAGCACAGTGACTTACTCTCGATACTTCCCGTTGATTGTTGATTTGGTACGTCGATTGGTATTAGTTTCCACTCTATGTTCGCGTCGCGGTTATGAGTAAGCTGCGCGACTTGCACTGGGGTTGGGAGATGGAAGGATCTTACTAGCTTGCGTAATTGGTATCTACGCCCTCCTCGTCGCTTTCTTCCCATGAGCCAAAATGAATGCAAAGACGTCAAACACATTATTGATACCGTGCGGCTGATTCTCGCACCACCGTATCGTGGGGACCGAAGTAGCTTGATTATGTCTCTAGGAGACCCGTGCGGCTGATTCTCGCACCACCGGTCTCGACTAAATCAAGGTAACTGCTCTAGAATATAATGCTCGTAGGGATTGTACGAATAGGAGGGTTTCTTGAGGCACAAATAACTATATGATAAAGATAAAGGTATATTCTTGAAATATGACTAATTTTACAGAGATATACTTAATGGTTAGCGCGACTTAATAATGTAGAGTTGGAGGTGAGTAGGGACAGGAGTAACAGTTAGAGAATCTAACTTGTCGGGGCTTGAACCCGTGGTTTGGAATATCGGGGCTGGGACCCGTGACGGAGTAGTGCACTGGAATGATCCAGGCACCGGAAAGAATCGGAATGGAATCGTTACTGTGCGATCTCCAGGCCCTTTTATATTGCCTACTGATCACGGAGGGGGAAAGAATTTAGTCAGTCGTTATCTGTTGTTTTGTCTTTTGAAAAGGATGTTTATGAGATAAGGTAGTTGGGACTAAGGATGTTTATGTCAGAGATATTGATTCGGCGAAAGGACTTAAGGGGTGTTATCTGGGTAGTTCTAATGTTACTTATGATTACATAGCTGATTTGGCGGTAGGTTATATGCGTAACGCAAAGCGTGAGAAGCTCGAAGTAGCGAAAGTATATGAATATAACTTAATAACTAACTTAATAACTAACTCCAACGTTGGATGACGTCACATGACTAACTCCAACGTCGGACGACGTCACATACGATATAATATTTGAGTTGGCAGCAGTGGGAGACAAAGGAATTAATAGCGAGAGTATTCATTCGTAGCGTGGCGCGTGGTGCGATGTGCACGTGCATTTTGTAGTCAATTAATATTAAAGTTATATTGAAAGTTTTTTTTTGTTTTTTTTTTTTTTTTTTTTTTTTATTAATTGTTTTTCCTTTACAATTTGTCCATTGGACATTTGATAAATTCTTAAATAGGATGCGAGTTAAATAGCATGTGGGAAGCAGATTCCATTGAAGTGCCACCGCAGCGTGTTTGACACATTATGTGATATTTGCTTAAATGTCAACTGGGTGTAGCCTTTTTAATCTTCTCCTGGTGCGAGTCATGTGCAACTCCGCCGCCAGTTGGTTGGGATGAGTTTTAACTTTTTCCTTATATTTTTTAGCGTATCGGTTTATTTCCTCCTTAACTGCTGGGATTTTTAGGTCCTTGCGTATGTCGTCATTCCTTAGGTACCACGGTGCATTAACTATTGCTCTTAGAACTTGAGATTGTAGTGATTCCAGTTTTGTTATATGACTTTTTGCAGCTATTCCCCACAATGGAATTCCATAGGTCCATATTGGTTTTATGATAGTTTTATAAACTTTTAGCTTATTTTCAGTGCTGAGCTTAGATTTACGGCTTGTCAGCCACCACATTTGTCGCCGTTTAATTCGTATGTTGTTTATTATTGCTTGAATGTGATGTTTCCAGATGAGTCTTGAATCCAAGTGGAGCCCTAGATATTTTACTTTTTTTGTTTGAGGGATAACCATGTTATTAAGTTTGACGTACGGTGCTTGCTTTTTACAGAGTGTAAATGTAATGTGATTGCATTTGTTGGCGTTTGCTTTAATTTTCTTCTCTATGAGCCATTTTTCTATTCTAGTAATGTGTTCTTGCAACATTATGACCGCTGTTTTTGGATCACTGTGTATAGCTAATACGGCGGTGTCATCAGCAAATGTTAACAATTTGGTTGTGTCGGTGACTGGAATATCAGCTGAGTGAGTGTATACAGTATGGGTCCTAGGACGCTACCTTGGGGTACCCCTGCTTTAATAACTTTAATTTCAGAGTACGTACTTTTGATTTTTACAGTAAAGGTCCGATCCTTTAAATATGATGCAAGTAAATTGTATATTTGTGTGGGAAAGTGTATTTTTATTGTGTGTAATAGTCCCTTATGCCATACCTTATCAAATGCTTTTTCAATATCCATGAAGAAGGCTGTACAGTACTGCTTCTTCTCCATTGCTTTAAGTATTTCGTTGATAAGTCTGTGAGTTTGCTCTATGATAGAGTGTTTATTCCTGAACCCAAACTGATGATCTGGTATTAGATTTTTTTCAACTATTATGGGCTTAAGACGATTGTATATTATTTTTTCAAGTATTTTAGAGAATATTGGAAGAAGCGATATTGGCCTGTATGATGAGATTTGGTGCGGATCTTTACCGGGTTTTGGCAGCATTATGATTTCCGCTATCTTCCACATGGATGGAAAATATTGTACTCTTAAAATTGCATTGTAAATTATTGTAGTTAGTCGTATTGCCTTTGGAGGTAACTGTTTTAAAATTTTTCCATTAATAAGGTCAAAACCTGGAGACTTACTGTTTTTTATGTTTTTTATGTTGTCATGAACCTCTTTGGCGGTTATAATTGGTATAGAGTAGTGTTCGTCTATTGTAAGGTTTATTGTATCCGTACTTATTGTTAGTGTAGTTGCATCTGCGTGATTATCTATGGTACTAGTGTTAATGCAGTGCGGTGTGAATGTATTGTGGAGATAGTTCGCAAATTCTTCGGCCTGTTCTTTATTACTTCTTGCCCAAGTTCCGTCTGCCTTTCTAATTGCTAGAGCTGCTTTTGTTGCTTTTGTCACTTTATTTGTAACCTTCCATAAGGAGTAGTTAGTGTTTTCGTGTGCAGAAAGTGATTCCAAAAATTTTTCAAATTCATTGTTGTTGTGTCTACTTATGCTGACTTTTAGTTCTTTTGTCACTTTATTTAGGTACTTCTTGTTTTTTATAGTTCTGCGTTTTTGCCATTTTGCTTTTGCTTTTCGTTTTTCTTTAATTTTGTCAAGAACATCTGGTGGAACTACCTTATTTTGTCTATGTGCTGGTTTGAAGGTCTTAGAAGCCCAGGCAGCTTCTTGAATGATTGTTGTTAACATCGTTACTGCTTGCTCAATATCTTCTGGTGTTTTGAGTGGGATATTACAGTCAATGTTGCTTTCAACTAGTGCTTTAAATTTTTCCCAGTTAGTGCTTTTGTTACAGAGTGACGCTACGTTATTATAGCATGTTGGTTTACCAGTGTAGAGTATTATTAGTGGGGTATGGTCAGAGCTAAGATCAAGGCTAGATGTTATGTTCAGTTTACTTATGTCGATTCCTTTTACGACTGCAAAATCAAGTACATCTGGTATTTTGTTTGTATCTGACGGCCAGTGTGTCGGGCTTCCTGCTGACAATATATTATACAGGTAACCCTCCTCTAACACGGTATCTTATAACACGGTTTTGCTATAACACGATTCGTAAATTGCGGGAACCCTCCTACAACACGACATCCTATAACACGGTTTCGCTATAACGTAATGAGAAAACTGCAAATCCTTTGTACATACAACACTGTATGTACTTATACAGCCGCGGCGAGGCTTGCTGTCTTAAAGATACAACGTTCTCGGTTGATTATACTGAGCAGTGAGGACGAATAAATTCATTAAATTATGGTTGCGTTAGATTAAAATATTTTTTTTTTACTTTGTGTTGTACATACATTTATATTTTTAATAAAAATTAAGTTGTTTATGTCGAATTAAAAAAAATATTTGTTCTTAATAAGTTTTTGGAACCTAACCCCCCTTTTTGTACTAGCTCTGGGTCTCATGCAACACGGTTTCACACAACACGGCATTTTCTAGGAACCTAACTACCGTGTTATAGGAGGGTTACCTGTAGTTATTATTTCTGATACATACTTCAAGCGTCTTACCTCTATTCGTGGTGATTCTTGAACCCCACATGGTGTGCTTGGCATTATAATCGCCCGCTGCAATAAATTTATCGCCCAGAGTTACGAAATATTCGTGCCACTTATCTGAGGTCACTTTGTGTCTCGGTGGTGCATATATCGTTGAAATTTGAAATACATTATTATCGATTTCGACTGTAATTGTTGTAGCTTGGATGTGATCGTGACTGAATTGGCTATGTAGATGATGCTTAATATCATTCTTTATTATAACTGCAGTGCCCCCATGTGCGTTTCCTGATGGATGTTTGGTGTCGTATATAGTGTAGTATGGGATTTTTATGTAACTTTTTATAGTGAAATGGGTTTCCGAAATAAGAAGTATATCAATGTTGTTGTACAGGAATGTTCTTGTTTCCAAGGCTCTTTGCTGTAGGCCGTTGGAGTTCCAAAATGCTATTTTTAGTGCTGCCATTTTTTATGTGCAACTTAGCGTATTCGTAAGTAGTTGTAACATTGTTGTTATTTGTTGAGTTTGCTGTCTGAGTATCTCGTTTTGTTCCATTATCATTTTTGCTAATAGTTCTGAATTTTTTATAGATTGTTTAAGTAGTTCCTTCATTTCCATATTATAATTCCAATTAGTATTTTCAGATTGTTCGTTTGGTGGAGCTGCATTGGTAGTTGCTTGAGCATAGCTTCGAGTATCGGTGAATTTGGTGTAGCGATTGACATTTGATGTAGACTCAAGTACAGGATTAGCATCTGCAGTATTTAGTTGCAATTTTTGTTGGGAATATGTTCTGCGTCTTAATGGCAGGAAGAGCTTTTTTTGTAGTTGCTTCCTGATTTCACAACCTTTGTAACTGGCAGGGTGATTTCCATTGCAGTTGCAGCATTTTACCGTGTTTACTTTACCTACTAACGGACAGTTTGTTGACAAATGTTTTTGTGCACATTTTACACATACTGGAGTTCTATTACAGTAGTTTTTGGTGTGCCCGTATTGCTGACATCGTATGCATTGTGGGATATCTTTTTCGTGGCGAGGTGGTTCAACTTGTACTATGGTGTTTAATAGTTTGTTAACGTGAAAGATATCCCTATTGTTATTATTGGGTTCGAGTTCTATTAAGAATAACGGTAATGGTTGCTTTGTATCGTATTTAATCATATTACTCACTGATCTTACCACGTGACCTAATTTTTCGAGCTCCGTCTTGATGTTTGCAATATTGGTCTTAGGATGTAAACCTCTAACGACTGCTTTGTAGCTTTTTTCTGACTTCAGTTGGTATGTATGGTAAGCTGCATTTTTTTGCCTAAGTGCTTGCGATACCTTCCGAAACATTTCCGAATCATTTGTTTGTACTTTTACCTGATCCAACTTTATTTGCTTTAGGGTGTAGTTTTGTGCACCTGCAGTGTTGTTTAATAGTTCAATGAGGGGATCTATTATCTGCGCATCCACGTAGATTGGAGGTGGCTTAATGGGACGAGGTGTTGTTCTCTTACTCAAGTCCATATCTACATCTTCTTCAAGTAAGCTAAACGTATTACTGAGTGGAATATCCTGTAACCATTGTCCTGTTTCGGTTGCACCGCCCGTAGGAATTATTTTACGTTTTTTGGTTTGTGTAACATTTTCCCCATTGTTGTTTTGTTCCTTGTCCTCGATTTGCCTCTGTTTTAGAATGTAATTTTCACCATTACGGGTTATTTTAAACGGCTCGATCGCATGAGCCATGTTATTGCTCGCTGGCGATACCGCCGTTATACACAAAAGCCGCAAACACCTATACTGTTTACTGTCAGAAGACACTAGTACACCTTTAAGTGAGCTATTCCGTAAACACGTCTATACGTTACGACGGCTAGACAACGACCAATATATTGAAAGTGAAGACAATTGTTAATCAAAAAACCCAACAATACTGGTAGCAGAGCGTGGTTCCAGCGACCGAGGAAGGAAATTGCAGAAAAAAAAATAAAGGAGCCACAGGCCGAAATCAAGGTAGGAAGCTGTCACGCTGGAAAGTAAAAAGAGACGCTACGAAAGAAAAATGGACAAAATACCAATGAGTTCTGTTCCTCAACTTACGCGTACAAACTATTACGTTTGGTCTATGAAATTAGAAGCTATATTATGCCTGAAGAAGGTGAAATACGTTCTTGAAACGAATCGACCTGTAACCGACGAAATTGCGCGGGGAAAATGGGACAGCGATAACGAGGATGTTGTATCCATTATAAAACTAACATTGTTCGATGACCAGGCTATGCAATTTGCAAGCGAAACCAGTGCAAAGGATTTATGGATAAAAATCAGAGAAACATACGTGGGACGCATTCAAGATTCCAAAATCGACGCTACAGTAGAACTACGCAGTATATCAATGGACGAAAAAGAGACGATCGCAGATTACGTCGCACGAGCACGAGGTATGGCGTCAAAATGCAAAACTCTAGGTGTTAATATTTCAGATCGAGAACTCGTCTACTATGTCGTGAGAGGTTTAAACGGAAAATTTAATCGAATAAGAAATACATTAAAAACGCAGCGAGAGAAGAAATTAGACGATGTGCTGGAAGATTTAAGGGAAGAAGAAAGGGAGCTGAGTAACCAGAAAAAACGGAACGATGCAGCCTACACAGCGAGAGACGGAAATCGCAACGCCGAGAAGAAATATTACGTATGTAAAAAATCTGGACATTTATCAAAATCGTGCTGGTACCGTAGGTCAAATAACGATAGCGAACGGAAGGATCGGTATCAAGATAGAGGGCGCGGAAATCAACGCAATGACGTACAACAATATGGCCGCACGCAACAAAATCGCCAGGACAGACGCAACGAACGAATTGACAAAGCCAACGAAGCAACTGACGACTATGCGTTCGAAGCGAGCGAAGCTAATCATATAGGAGATGGATGTAAGGTAAATTGGGTACTCGATAGCGGCTGCAGTAGTCATATAACTAACGAAAAGTACGTACTGAACGATTTTTGTTATATAAATGGTAACGTTTTTCTGGCGGGCAAGGGTAATGTAACTAAATCGAAAGGAATCGGGTCAATGAACAGTAAATTTCAAATTGATAACGAATACGGTAATAGTGTACACCTTAAAGATATTTTATTTGTGCCGGAATTAAGAAATAATTTACTTTCTATTCGAAAATTAGATGAAATGGGCTATAAAGTCATCTTCGGTAACGACCTAGCTTTAATCTATGACAACAATAAAACACTTGTAGGTAAAGGGCTTAGAAATGGACCTAAATATACTGTAGAGAGCGAGATTGTAATTGATAATTGTTTCGAGTCTATAGAAAACATGAAAAATGTAAATAATGCAATGTTGTGGCACAAAAGCTTAGCTCACTTGAGTCTTAAATATATTGATAGATTGATCAAAGAATCTCTTGTCGAAAACGCTGATAAAATTTACAAAGGTGAGATTGAATGCGAATGTTGTAGTATGTCAAAGTTAACACAAAAGCCCCATAAAACGATAGAATGCGAAGTTACTAGTAAGCCATTAAAACTTGTATATGTTGATTTGTGCGGACCTATGTCAACTGACTCAATTAAAGGTTCCAGGTACATGATGGTGATAGTGGATGATTACACAGGCATGTATTTTGTATATTTTCTCAAACATAAAGGTGAGTCATTAAACTATTTCATTGAGTTTCAGAAAAAGTTCGAAAACAGATTAGATACAAAGATTAAAGGTATTAGAACTGATAATGGTCGAGAATTTGTTAATGAGAGTTTCCGTAAACATTTAAATGAGTCAGGTATTAGCCATCAAAAAACCGTGCCGTTCAATCCGCAAAGTAATGGAAAAGTAGAAAGGGCAAATCGCGTATTATTGGATAGGGCCCGTACTATGCTTAATGATAGTAAACTGCCTCCCGAATTTTGGGCGGTAGCAGCTGCATGTCACGTCTCAAATTTAACTCCCAGAAAAGGAAAAGCGAAAACTCCTTTCAAATTATTCTTTGGTCGTAAACCGTCATTGGAGCACTTAAAGGTGTTCGGTTGTGTCGCGTTTTTCTATGTACCAAAAACACATCGTGATAAATTAGAACGAAGAGGCGAAATTGGTATAATGGTAGGCTATGCTAGGAGTCGTAGCGGATACCGCATCTATGATATTAAAAACTGTAGAGAGAACCACTTAAAGAGGGGTATAAAACCTTTGACTTCGAGTTATTACTCGAAAGAACGAATAGAGAGTCAATTAATACACCATTAGAAAATGAGGAAAATACATCTGATAATGAGATTTATGTAGATGCGGAATCCGATAGTGGATCAGATATAATTGATAATGGAGATAATCTGTTTCAAAATATTAATGCAAATGAAAATCGTAGGGGTAGACCGAGAGGAACTACAAATGCTGTAATACAAGTTCGTTCACAAGAGGATCGGCTAGAGCGCGAAGCAAGACTATTGGAGCAAGGCGTTCGTAGGTCGAGACGGATTACTGACAGAGATACCAATAATGCTCCTGCACGTAACGTTAACGATATAGAGGCTAACGAAGCTAATGATGAGGTAATCCCTGATAATTTTAAAGAAGCGAAAGAAAATAAAGATTGGGTAAACTGGTGTTTCGTCGAAATCTCGTCAATGTGCCGAGATTCCGCAATTCAAATTATATTTTCCTTGAAAAGGGATGGCAGGAAAGGGTTAGAATAAATTAGCTCGATGTTGGGGACAATAAGAAGAATTTATTGCCCCAGAGGAGGAAAAACCCGGCTAGGCCGAGTAAAAAACCTCCTCGTAGAAGATACAACAATTTGTATTGAACAACGTATGTGTGTGTGTGTGTGTGTGTGTTAATACCCCAATTTAATCAAGAGAGAGAGAGAGAGAGAGAGCAGGGGGGGGGGGGGGAAGGAAAGGGGGGTTGGATCCAACCGCGATGTTATAATTCGCTAGTGCTAGACTAGGAAATGTAAATAGGCGCTGGGGCCGTAATAAATTCGCTAGTGCTGGACTAGGAATTGTAATAGGCGCTAGGGCCGTAATAGAAGCTGCCGCGCGGGGCGTGCTTGTAACAGGCGCTGGGGCCGTAATAGAAGCTGCCGCGCGGGGCGTGCTTAGAAAAAAGAGTTAATGCGCGTGCCGAAGACCGCGTGTTGTTGACAGAACCGAACGCGATCTTCTCGAAGGTTCGAGAGAGACGGAGACAATTTAGTACTTCGCGTCGGGAATTCCGCGCGTTTCTCGTGACTCTGCACCTTTAATTTCTTTGACGATGTTAGAAATGGATTAACGCGAGCAAAAATGCGGCTGATCTACTGATCGTAGCTCGCACCGAACACTGAATGATATTCGCACTTGATATGACTGATCCGTGACGGACGATTAGAAGCAGCGTGAACGTTTCGATTGCCTATTAGCAACTAATTTTTCTGGCGCGTGCCGTAACCGCTTCGCTTTCCGCTCGACCACCCCGCGCCTCCGCGGAGTAGCCCTAACGGTCACGAAGGTCCCCGAACCGAACCGATCCCGGGCGAACCTGTCGATTCGCGTGACGTAATAGAAAAACACGCTCGAACCTGTCGTTTCTCGAATGATCCGGCAAAAACTGGATTCTAACTATAGACGCACGTGTTCTCGGTCAACAACACGTGCACGTCTATGCGACGCAATTTCGGGCTACGCGATTCCCCCCTTTCTTGGAATTCGACTCGACAACTGGCATAAGGCTATGAAGGACGAACTCGAGTCATTAAACTCTCATAATGTGTGGAAAGTTGTTCCTAGACCGCTGAATATAAAGATTGTCAAAAGCAAATGGATTTATACTATTAAAAATGACTCCGAAAATAATACGAAAAGATTCAAAGCACGATTAGTTGCCGCAGGATTTAACCAAGTAAAATATAAAGATTACGAGGAATCATATTCCCTAGTAGTTAATATCGAGGCTTGGAGAGCATTATTGAGTGTCGCTGCCAAGAAAAATATGCGTATACGTTTTTTTGATGTAAAAACAGCTTATCTTCATGGATCCATAAGTGAAACTGTATATATGGAACCACGTCCCGGGTTCGAAAGTATGATAGGTTCTAATAAAGTATGTAAATTACAAAAAAGTATTTATGGATTGCCTCAATCCGGGCGCAATTGGTTCAAACGACTTTGCGAGGAATTGTTAAACTTAGGTGTCGAGTCGAATTCCAAGAAAAGGGGGAATCGCGTAGCCCGAAATTGCGTCGCATAAACATGCACGTGTTGTTGACCGAGAACACGTGCGCCTATAGTTAGAATCCAGTTTTTGCCGGATCATTCGAGAAACGACAGGTTCGAGCCTGTTTGTCCGTTACGACACGCGAATCGACAGGTTCGCCCGGGATCGGTTCGGTTCGGGGACCTTCGTGACCGTTAGGGCTACTCCGCGGAGGCGCGGGGTGGTCGAGCGGAAAGCGAAGCGGTTACGGCACGCGCCCGAAAAATTAGTCGCTAATAGGCAATCGAAACGTGCACAGTTCTTATAATCGTCCGTCACGGATCAGTTATATTGAGTGCGAGTACAATTCAGTGTTCGGTGCGAGCTACGATCAGTAGATCAGCCGCATCTTTGCTCGCGTTAATTAATTTCTAGCATCGTTAACGAAATTAAAGGTGTAGAGTCACGGGAAACGCGCGGAATTCCCGACGCGAAGTACTAAATTGTCTCCGTCTCTCTCGAACCTTCGAGAAGATCGCGTTCGGTTCGGTCAACAACACGCGGTCTTCGGCACGCGCATTATCTCTTTTTTCTAAGCAAGCCCCGCGCGGCAGCTTCTATTACGGCCCTAGCGCCTATTACAATTCCTAGTCCAGCACTAGCGAATTTATTACGGCCCCAGCGCCTATTTACATTTCCTAGTCCAGCACTAGCGAATTTATTACGGCCCCAGCGCCTATTTACATTTCCTAGTCCAGCACTAGCGAATTTATTACGGCCCCAGCGCTTATTTACATTTCCTAGTCCAGCCCTAGCGAATTTATTACGGCCCCAGCGCCTATTTACATTTCCTAGTCCAGCACTAGCGAATTTATTACGGCCCCAGCGCCTATTTACATTTCCTAGTCTAGCACCAACCCCCCCCCCCCTGCTCTCTCTTTCTTGATTAAATTGGGGTATTAACACACACACACACACACACACACATACGTTGTTCAATACAAATTGTTGTATCTTCTTCGAGGAGGTTTTTTACTCGGCCTAGCCGGGTATTTCCTCCTCTGGGGCAATAAATTCTTCTTATTGTCCCCAACATTGAGCTATTTTATTCGAACCCTTTCTCAGCCATCCCTTTTTAAACGAAATATAATTTGAATTGCGAAATCTCGGCACATTGACGAGATTTCGACGAAACATTAGGTCTTAAGCAATTGACTAGCGATAATTGTATTTTTGTATACAACGAAAGTAAGATTTTTATTTGTGTGGCTGTATATGTCGATGACCTTTCTGTTATTGATAATAATCCTAAGGCTAGCAACGTATTTATTGAAAAATTACATAATGTATTTGAACTCAAAGAGACTACATGTAAAAATACGTTTCTAGGTATGGAAATTAAATTATTTGAGAAAGAAATAACGATTTCTCAGGAAGAATACATTAAAACGTTATTGAAAAAACATGGGATGTCGGATTGCAAACCGGTGACCACACCCATAGTTCCAGGACAAGATAAAGAGCCTGATATATCTGATGAGGTCATTGACATAAAGATCGACCAAGAATTAATTGGAGAGTTACTTTACTTAAGTAGTAGAACTAGGCCAGACATTGCATTCGCGACAAGTTACCTGTCACAATTTAATGCTCGTCCAGAAAAGCGTCACTACGTGATGGGAAAAAGAATATTGCATTACCTATCGAATACCTTAAATTATAAGTTGCGTTATGACCGAGAACAAGGTGAACTTAATGGCAGTAGTGATGCCAGTTGGGGAAATGGAGTTAAAATGAAGTCTTTCTCAGGTGGGGTAATTCAATTAGGGAAATCTCTTATAACATGGCATTGTCATAAACAGAAAAGCATGGCAGATTCTACATGTGAAGCAGAACTATTTGCGATTCATGATGTAACTAACAATCTAAAATGGTTAACTGGATTGTTATCCGAACTTGGTTTTGAAACCCTATGTAAACCACCTGTACGTATCGCAAGCGACAGTCAATCAGCAACTGATGTACTTAAGGAAGCGAAATCATCTCGTAGACTGCGGCATGTCTTGTTAAAAATTCAATTTATCAAAGATGAAGTTGTCAATGGGCATATCCTTGTGTGTTATACTAATACAGAATTAATGAAAGCGGATTTTCTTACCAAAGCGGCGACTAAACAAAAACTCATGTGGAGTTGTAATCAACTAGGTTTATATTAATTATATGTACTGCAAAAAATACAAAGCTCTACGCAGCTGGGGAATTGTGGAGACTTGCGTCGCCCTTTATATTATTCGCGCCATTTATAATCTATTGTTTTATGTACGATGTAATATTTGAGTTGGCACCAGTGGGAGACAAAAGAATTAATAGGGAGAGTGTTCATTCGTAGCGTGGCGCGTGGTGCGATGCGCACGTGCATTTTGTAGGCAATTAATATTAAAGTTATATTGAAAGTGAAGACAATTGTTAATCAAAAAACCCAACAGTAAAATATACGGTATCATAATCTATGCTCAAAACAAAATGTCGCGAGAGTTAAATGATCAAAGTCAACATATCTTATTTTTTCGAGACTCAATAAAATACTAAAAGAACATCGCTTTTTACAATTTCGTTACGTTGTAATTTAACCAGTTAAGTGTGTTTGACGTCATGGAGATGTGACAGAATTTTGTGTCATGACGACTATATCACGCGTAAAATTTTGTTACAATTTGATGTTTAAATTGTAATCTTGGCGCAAACTAAATTATATTCGTAAATTGTAATATGTTTGAAATGTTTGGAGGTCAACACGAAATGAAATAAATAAATAAAAAGTGTAAATGATTTGAGATCGTTTGATTATCGCGACACACACTCGTGCGCGCTTTGTAAAAAGATCGCGATAGTTAACTAATTAACTATGCAAAATGAGGCATTCAGATAATGGCAAGATAATATATTAAGTTCAATTTATCAGCGAAATTTGATTATAAAATATTTGTTTTGGAAACCGCTAATTATTTATTATTTAATTATAATTATTTAACCGCTGCTGATTTATCGCACATTAGGACTATAAATTGAAACTGATTTTTGGGTTAATGTGAATTTTGATTCCCCACTATTCTATTTCGATACCGGTGTGGAACGGCGAAGAAAGCCCCGGAACCGACAAACGGGCATCACCGAAACAGAGGTTAATAAAATGGTTCCAGTCAAAGCTACCAGATTTGCAAATCAAGAATTTCACTACGGACTGGAACGACGGTCGTGCGGTTGGTGCGCTGGTAGATGCAGTTGCCCCGAGTCTTTGCCCAGATTGGCAAGACTGGAACCCGAAAGATGCAGTACAAAATTTTGGAAATTATTTATTATTTTACAAATTCAACGGACATTAACCGGACGTTAACCGGAGATTAAAATTCAACTATTAATTGCCGGGACTCGTTTGATCAGTAGGACAGATACTTCACATAATAATGGATAGTACTTCATGACTAGATTAATAGATAACGTAGAAAATTTATAGTAATCTGTGGTATATTGAGTCAATCATGGGCTAGTCTCATTGCTTCGGAAGCATTTTGTATCGCATCCTTCGGGTTCCAACCTTGCAAGTCTGGGCAAAGATCCGGGACAACTGCATCTACCAGGACACCAACATCACGACCATCGTTTCAATCGGTAGTGAAATTGTTGATTTCCAAATCTGGTACTTTTGACTGGAACCATTTTATTAATCTTTGTCTCGGCAATGCATGTTTGCCGGTGCCGTGGCTTTCTTCGCCGTCCCACATCGGTATCGAAATCGAGTAGTGGAGAGTCAAAGTCCATATTAAACCAAGGATCAATTTTAATTTACTGTCTACGATGTCCGTTGAATTTGTAAAATAATAAATAATTTCCAAAATTTTGTACTGCATCTTTCGGGTTCCAGTCTTGCCAATCTGGGCAAAGACTCGGGGCAACTGCATCTACCAGCGCACCAACCGCACGACCGTCGTTCCAGTCCGTAGTGAAATTCTTGATTTGCAAATCTGGTAGTTTTGACTGGAACCATTTTATTAACCTCTGTTTCGGTGATGCCCGTTTGTCGGTTCCGGGGCTTTCTTCGCCGTCCCACACTAGTATCGAAATAGAATAGTGGGGAATCAAAGTTCATATTATCCCAAGAATCAGTTTCAATTTACTGTCTATAATGTGCGATAAATCAGCAAAATAATTAGCGGTTTCCAAAACAAATATTTTATAACCAAATTTCGCTGATAAATTGAACTGAATACATATGTTGCTACCCGGGATATCGTGGCTAGCTCGCGTGATTGCCCGCGACCCCGATTCGCCCGGGAATACTCGATTGACCCTTTTTGGCCTCGCCCGCGACTACGACCGTCGCGGCGCCTCCGCGGATCCGCGAACGAGTAGCACTTCGGCGCCCGATCCGAATCCGTTCAATATCGCTTTACTTTATTCGATAATTTCGTGCCGGACGCGTTTCCGCTTTGCGATAAAGAATTTAGACGCGAGATGAGTTTCTGAGCGAAAAGATGGGGAAATCGTTTTATGTCGATCCCGGGAGAATGCGGAAGATTCGAATCGGCGGCGGAACAACTCAGTGGCCCAGTGACCGAACGAAATAATAGAGCGGCGGAATCAGTCGAGTATTCGCAGGCGAAACGGGGTCGCCGGCAATCACGCGAGCTAGCCGCGATATCCCGGGTAGCAAATTGCGTCCAACATGGGGCCCCGAAAGGGTAAATTCATACGTAAAGGACGTTAGAATAATTACCGAATTAAATTGCCGAAAAACGATCGCGAAAAGTATCGAAAATATCGTAAAAGTATTTTGCTGTTTATTCCCGTAAGAAGTACCGTTAGCCACGCATCGCGCTGAGTTCCGTTATTAAGATACTTCGAAAATTCTAAACATTTTTTGTCTTCCCTTCGTAAACCTGGAGTTAACCGTCTTTAGTTCTTGCGAGAGTTTGGAGGGCAAACACAATTACAGTAAATATTCGATATGTGCACCATTCTCGGGTCTGAACTGGTGCAGATATCGTACAGTTCCTACGTTGATTGATGTTTTGCCGAACGTAGAAAAGGACAGCGAGCGAAGGATACCGAATGTAAACAAACGGAAACATAGTGAGGGATAATATTAATGCAAGAATAAAACTTCTTTATTTTCCATTTTTTCGTTATCCAACTTTTACTAATAGATTCTTCATATTTTTCTGATTAAAATAAGACTAAACACTAAATAATTTAGACTATGTATAGTACATGTTCGATATGTGCACCATTCTCGGGACCGAACTGGTGCAGATATCGTACAGTTCCTACATTTCGGGCGAAGGAGACCGAACGTAAACAAACAGCGACCTTCCAGAAGGACGCTCCTAATGCAAGAATAAAACTTTTTTATTTTTAATTTTTTTTTTATGAAACTTTTACCAATTGATTCTTCACATTTTTCTGGTTAAAATGAGACCAAACACGACATAATTCGGCACATATTTACTTGTAATTTCAAATGTTACGCGTACATCGATGACTTTACTCTAATAAGATATTGTAAGCAAATATAACTCAAATTACATCGTGTTTGGTCTCATTTTAATCAGGAAAATGTCGCGAATATGATGGAGAAAGTTATATAAAAGAATGGATGAAAAATAAAAAAATTAGCAATGTTCAAGTATTGCAAACAATCGAACAGACTTTTGATCTTTGCCGACTGCCACGATCGTAGCGTCTCTTTCTTTTTGACTGGCTATCCTCTTCGACGTGAAAAACTTTCATCGTCAATTAAACCAGTAAATATAGCCCAAATTATGTCGTGTTTGGTCTCATTTTAATCAGAAAAATGTAAAGAATCTATTGGTAAAAGTTGGATTTCGAAAAAGTCAAAAATAAAAGTTTTATATTTGTATATGTATTGCTTCACGGATATACCCGACCCCGGATCATGTTACATTTTTCGGCGATCGAGCTTCTGGGCGTCTGAAGGGGTCTTCCCCCCAGTGGTGGGGATAACTTTGGTGCACATATCGTACAGATCATTTGTGCACATATCGAATATTTACTGTACCGGGTAGTAAACCGTTCGAGTATAATAAACACACATTTTCGTACCGTACCGTCTTCCTGAGACGGTTAGATTTCGAACCGCAGGTTGACTTGTCCCTGGAGAAGACAAGTTCCAGTCAATAAATAAAGAAAACACCTTAATGATAATAAATTTTTCTATTTCATTACCGACCGCACCATAAAAATTCGCATGGTAATGGGGTGGGGTAGTTCACACGTGCAACATTGTTTAGAGTAGATGACCGATCGATGACGCGCGCGTTAGTTAGAAAGAGACAGGAGATATACTTCGAAACAGAGTTAATATAAATTATTATTTAAATGTTTATATTATATATATTATTAATTATTCACTCATCATAAATTGCGCTATATTTTTAATTATTATTTTATATATTATTCGCGGTTAATTATTTCTTCTATTAAAATGCTTATAAGTTGCGTATCTAAAAATGATTAAAAATGCGATTTAACGGGAAAACTTGTGAAAAACTAATTAATAGTAAATCAAAGCGTATTTTTCCTAATCAAACTAATATATATTTACTACTAAATAAAGCGTAATAAAACAATACCTACTTTTTGAGCGGGAAAAACCCACGATTCTCGGGGTATAAAAGGACGTGCAGCAGCGGCTGTAGAGGAGAACAATCTTTGCAGTACTACGTAAGAGCCTACAAGATTCTTAGTTTTGACTGGACAGCGGGTATCAGCCATATCGATACTCGATCGTTGGGTAGTTCTAGTAGCCAGCTAACGCAGACTCCCCGTTCAAACGGTCTTGTATTTGAAACTCCGTACGGAGAGTGCTATGCTCAGCCCCAGAAGGAACTAAAGACATCAACGAGAGCTCTCCAGTCACTCATATATATACATATATTTCCTATTTTTCTGAGTTATTAACTCACCGTCAGATTCTCGGAGATCGCTCTGGGTAGTTTAGTAGCCAGCTAACACAGGCCCCTCAATTAAGCGATCAGGTTTTGGGTGTCGATTTGTGCTCTGACGAAAAGGGCCATGATCTAATTAGGTTAGAGTTAACCACGGAGTAACTCTTCCACGTCCAAAACGAATTTTAAAGTTAATTTAAATAACCAAATATTGTTCTGTCAGTTTTGTTAGGATCTAGATCCATTATAAAATTGTACTTTTGCGTTGCGTATATCATTATAAAGGCACGTAATTGAAGTAGTTAGCTACCGTTCTCCGATTTGCGACAACTACAAGTCTATTATACTCTATTTTTACGTCTAGAATTCAGTCACACAGGGTGTCCGCGGCAGAGTGTTATAGCTTAATATCTCATGAACTATTGATGTCACGAAAAAGTGCTTATATGGAAATTACAGGGTAAAGGAGGCTCGATATTTTGGCCGAAGCGAAATTTTTTTTATTGTTATTAATGTAAAAGATATGATGGTGAAGTTTCGATTTATACGTGGAATTGCAATTCTCTTTCCGATCAGGCGATAGTGCTTTTCAAGACGAATTCATCAATGTTTTATGTACTTACCCGATTTTTAGTAGTTTTCGAGATATAACGCTTAGAAATTTACTGATTTTCAGCAGTGTCGTCTCGGTTTGACGAGTAAGTCATAAAAACGATCTTATTGTTACGGTAAGTGCCGTAGGTTAGACCCTGCCTGCCGAAACAGATAGGCGGGGTCTATGGTAAAAAATGGCAGTTCCGTAGAGTAAGAAACGTGAAAAGAATTATCCATTACAGTCTAAGATGTCCCAAACTCCCAAACTATTAATTATAATCTTCGATACGGAAATCTTGAACTGTAATGGATAATTCTTTTCACGTTTCTTACTCTTCGGAACTGTCATTTTTTACCATAGACCCCGCCTATCTGTTTCGGCAGGCAGGGTCTAACCTACGGCACTCACCGTAACAATAAGATCGTTTTTATGACTTACTCGTCAAACCGAGACGTCACTGCTGAAAATCAGTAAATTACTAAAACTACTAAAAACTACTAAAAACCGGGTAGGTACATAAAACCTTGATGAATTCGTCTTGAAAAGCACTATCGCTTGATAGGAAAAAGGATCGTAATTCCACGTATAAATCGAAACTTCACCATCATATCCTTTACATTAATAACAATAAAAAATTTCGCTTCGGCCAAAACATCGGGCCTCTTTTACCCTGCAATTTCCATATAAGCATTTTTTCGTGACATCAATAGTTCATGAGATATTAAGGTGTAACACTTTGCCGCGGACACCCTGTATACATATACATTTTCATATTCACTAAAGAAATTATTAATTATAATTCTCTTTCTCATAATTACTTGAATAAACCTAGTTAATGAAAGGTGTTAACCTGTAGATTTCACTCTTTAACCATACGCCACCACGATCCCACATTCTTTTAGAATTAGTTATAGTAAAAACGAGTCGCTTAATAGGCAAAAACCGCTGTTTGCTTCATAAGTACTGTAAAATACCTGATTCTAGTATTGATAAGCTATTGATAATTCACATTTTCATAAGTTGTGTTTGAAAAATACAATTATTTTAACCTCTCAATATCTCTATTATATATTTTATGTTAGGCATAGCTAAATAAGCTTAGCATCAGAAGCAAATTTGAATAACTTATTAAAAATGAATTTAGGTTGTCCAATTGTGTTCTGTGATATCCGCTTATTTATTTATTTGGTAATTTGAAAGTTTTTATATTTGTATAGTAGCAAATTTATGACTATTTTCACAAGCACAATATTATTATTTAACAAAATTATTTATTTTTGAAAAACTATCATGACTATTCACATGATATTGTATTCTATACATATACTCACAGGAATTTTATTTCCTTCTGGGTCTTCCACCGTGACTTCAACATTTCCTTTGCCAGCAGAAAATGTTTCAACTGTGAAATTAGCTTGTACTCCAACGATTGGACCGTTTGGTTTAATTCCAGGTCCATAAACACATACTCTATGGCAGAAATTACAGAAAATTACATCAGGTTCATATATCATTTTAATTTCTATCAAAAAGCATAAGAATAACACATTGTTATTCTAATTGGAAAATTTCGCAACTCCACTTTTGGCAGAAAACAAGGTTTTAAGGCAATCTGATATAAAAGGTGTCCCGTCTTTAATTATCATGTTATTTGAAACAGGTTTACATTTGGATTTTATACAAGATTTTATATGTATTTAATACAAGATATGAAACATAAAATAAAATTTCATTCTTCAAATTAGACATTTGACACTTTGAAATCACAGAACTTTGTGTTTTTTTTAAAGTATGAATTTTAGGATTTATAACTTACATAGTTCATCATTTTTTGAAATTTGAGTGACATAAGATTTAATAATTTTGGCTATTAAAAGTTTAAAAATTTAGGAATTTTGGAGTTTGAAAATTAAGAATTTTACAATTTTAAAAACTTAGAAATTTCAACATCTGAAAATGTAGAATCTAAGAATTTGAAAATTTTTAGAGCTAAACATTTTAGTTTTATAAGATTTGAATGTTTAAGAATATGAAAATTTAAAATAAATAATAATAAAATAATAATAAATAAAAATAAATTTGAAATAAAGGTCTTTCTGTAAAGTTTTTTGAAGTTTTTATAAAGTTTCTTATTACATTTAAAGTCTCTTAATTAACAAATAATGTATTTATAAAATGATTGTTTCCGAATTAAAAATTTGTTAAAACTGTAATGACTAAAATCTTGAAACTTTAATAATTTAAAAATTTCTCAAAACTTCGATAAATTAAAACTGAAAAAATTAAAACTTTATTACAGTTATTAAATGCAGAAACTTTAACATTATTTTCCAAGAAAGATTCATTTACAATCCATAGTCCCTTTGAAATCTTTTATCCTTGCAAGAAATAGTAAAAAGATTGACCTTAAATTTTGAGGTCAAAAACAATTTTGCACAAAGATACCGATTTAAAAATACACAATCTCATTATGGTGATTTCTGCACGTTTCATACACCCTATAGGGCAATAACTTTGTTAATTTGTAACAATATTTTATAAAAAAAGCATGGATAGCACGAAGGATAACATAACGTGTTACAGATACCTGATGCGGGTGAAGACCTAATAGAAACTTGAAGGTCAACTGCATGTTTTTTAATAGAATGTGCTGTATGTTATCTTCCAGCATAATGGCTGTTACCCACTCGACTTCCGCAAGCTATCGTTAAAGGTCATTTAAGCTCAAATATCGTGATAAAATAAACATTCTTATATTTAGAATATTTCACCCGCGGCATTGTTGTCCTATATCACATTGTCTCGTTTATTTTATCATCGCATTCTTTGAATACTCGTAAATAAACTACCCGGTAATTTTCATAACATCCAGAATTTGGAATATTATCATTTAAACAAACATTTTAACTAAATAAATGTTATTAATATATTTATTTTATTAATAATTAAGGGAAATAATTCGTTTCAAAATTTTAATACAAGTTTAATCATTTGTTGCATTTTTCTTTTGCAATAATTATTTTAATATTAATATACTTACAAAATTAATTATGAACTTAATCGTTCTAATTATATTAAATACATTTGATCAGTTTTCGAATAAATTTTGATGTATAATACCATAAACGTAATTGATAAGTGTAGTTCATTTTCCAATACATTTCAACAATAATGTTTATTAAGAATTGTAAATATTTTTATATATAATTGGTGAAGTTTTTGTTAGTAAAAATATTAATAAGCTAACGAAAGAATTACATGTAGCTAAACTACAATGTACTACAATGTACACACCAATTACTTTATTTCAAAATTGACTTCAAATTTTTTGCGCAACTGGATGAAGGTCACTGACGTATCTAGATAGCGACTAGGATATATTCGTCCCCAAAATGTAAACTGATTTTATACGTGTAAAAATTTTGAAAGTTTCAAAGATACAAATTTTTAGATTTGCAAATTTTGTAATTTCTAGGTTTTGTTTTTTATTTTTTAAATTGTCAAACCTGCAGATATCGAAATACTTAATTTTTTAATGTTTGAGATGTTGAAGTTTAAAAATTTTCAAAATATCAAATATTCCAATTTTCCAGCTCTTAAAAATTCAAAAAATTTTCGACTCTCCATCAATCCAATTTACAAATTTCTAAATTTTCAAATCTTCAAATCCCTAAATTACCGTATTTAAAAATTTTAAGTTTTCAAATCCAAATTTCAACTTTCATACATTTGAAAATTTATATAGGGTCACACTTTCAAGAGGATAAAGTTGCAAATTATTAAATTAGCTAATTTACAAATCCAAAACATTTAGTTTCCTACAATTTCAATTTTTTGTATTTATGGATTTACAAATTCTTTGATTTAAAGATTTCCAAATTCCCTAACCCAAAGATTTCCAAATTTCCAAATTCTTTATTTTAAAAATTTCAAATTTCAAATTCCCTCAAATCATTTTCCACATTTAAGAATCCCCTAACTCAAAGATCTCCATATTAAAAAATTCTCAAATTTCCTAATTTAAATATTTTCTATATTTTCTATTTCAAAATTCCCAAATTTCCTAGATTAAATATTTGCATGTTTACAAATTCCCAAATTCAGTGATTTCTTAATTCAAAAATTTCTAAATTCTCTAATTCATATATTTCCATATTAAATTTCAAAATTTAAAAATCCCTAAATTTCTTAGTTCAATAATTCCTATATTTAAAAATTCCCTGATTCGAAAATTAAAAAATTGTTTAATTTCTTAATTCTCAAATTTGCACATTTACAAAAGCTACTATATCACGCCTGCTCTAAACGCAGACATTGTTATGTTAGGACACCTAATGGACCCAGCATAAAAATTCAAGTTAAAAACGCCAGCGGTTAAAGCGAAACGTAGAACATTAAGATAGTTTTAACTTTAGATGGACATGCGCTGCTTTTAAAATAAACGGTTCATTTTTTAATTCACTCATTGTGTATCTCATAATGTACCTCATCATATGTAACAAATTACTATATTTACATTATTTAAACAAATCGAACAAAGACGGAAAATAATATCGTCAAATGTGCTCTTGAAGCAAATAAAACTTGCAGTCCGTAATGATAGCATATTGAAAAAAGACATTTCATAACAAGTTTCAACACTTTATCTTCGTATTGAAATTTCAGTTTATGCCCTATTTAATGACGTACGAAAATTCGACTCCTATTCCAATTTTACAAACAAAATTATGATTTGCATACTTTTTTCAATTACTCAAATAAAATTATGTTTCGAAGAGGAACGAAACGTAGCTTTGTTTGAAATAAACCCTGTACAATTTTTCATTGGAAAAGGCGCTTTTTTAGGTAAGTGTTTTAGGAAAAATTGCTTACCTATTTCGATTAATTGGTGGTCGAAGTGGTGCTCCTGATTTTAATTTTGCGTTCAGATATCGAGACAGGTATGTCATCATTGACATTTCGTCAATATTAGGGTCCACGATTTCTTCTGGTTTTATGAGCTGTAAAATAACAGAAAAACTTTAAATTATAATATAATCAATTGTATATATGATATACAATTACAATATTTTGAAAATAAGCAGAAATGTTATTTTTAATAATAACAATATTCTATGTGTATAATGTACCCGTAATTCAAAATTAAAAATAAAGCAAAAGAATAAGTGAACATCTAAATATAACTTAACATACACGTTAGTGCCTTACATCGATATAAGTCAATACAAATATTATAAGAAAAGTATCTTAACAAATTTTCTGATTTAAAATAAAAAACTTATGAATCGATCGTTTGATCGGTTTGATAGTTTCAGTATTAATCAAATTAACACTCGACTGTTAATTTCCGGGGCTCGTTTGATCAGTAGGACAGTTACTTAACATAGCCATGGATAGCACTAAATAACTAGATTAATAGATAATACAGAAAAATTATAGAAACCGGTGGTATATTAAGCCAATCATCGGCAAGTCCCATCGCTTTGGAAGCATTTTGTACTGCATCCTTGGGGTTCCAGTCTTGCCAGTCTGGGCAAAGACCAGGAGCAAGCGCATCTACTAGCGCACCGACCGCTCGACCGTCGTTCCAGTCGGTAGTGAAGTTCTTAATTTCCAAATCAGGTAATTTTGACTGGAACCATATTGTTAATTTTTGTCTCGGGAATACACGTTTGCCGGTGCCTTGGCTTTCTTTGCCGTCCCACATCGGCATTGAAATAGAGTAATGGAGAATTAAAGTCCATATTAAACCAAGGATTAATTTTAATTTATTGTCCACGATGTCGGATGAATCTGTAAAATAATAAATAGTTTCCAAAATAAATATCGATGACAAATTTCGCTAATGAATGTATACATTCTGTATATATTCTATATCAGATATGTAATTATCTTGAACATATATTTATTCACATATTTATCTGTGCTTATTCGTTAACTTTATAGTGATTTGATTACATATTTCGTTATTAATAACACTGTCCAACAAATTTTAACTTTTTTTCGACGTTTCTAATTTCGACTAGTGATTCTTATAGGGGGTTTCGCACTGATTGCGAATCCGCGACCCGTTTTTTCCAGCACGTACAGTTTTTGAGAAATTTGAGTTTGAAAAAAAAACACATTTTTAACATTTGAACCAATTTTGTGAGGTAACTATAAAAGACACTAAGATTCTGTTTACATCAAAAGATTCTATAGACTTTCCCGAATACAACGATATCTGCGTTTTATACATTATGAATGTTTAAACATGTTTAAATGGCCATTGAACGCCGAGAGACACGGATTTTGCACCAATTTTTGCGTATTGGTGCAATACGCAAAACCTAACGAGTAAATAGGTTTCATTCATATATGTTACGTAATTGTATGATTGAATGAAATAGAAATTACTTCATTAGGAAATAGAAATTATTTTATACCTTTTAGTGCATTTCGTTATACCACATTGCATTATATTATATTATTGTTTATTTTGATAGAATTATATTATATTATATTTGTCACGCGGGAAAGCGAGGAATTGATGTTTTAAAAAAAAACTTTTATTTTTAATCCCTAAACACTATACAATAATACACTTGCGCAATTAAATGTAACACTTGTCAAAATCAAAGTCGCACAATAGTAATATGAGCTTATCTCTTCGGTGTCTCTTCGGTGTCTGACTAAGCTCGACTGGGTCTAACTGTATCTAACTGTGTCCAGCTGTGTAACTGTCTCCAACTGTCTCCGCGCGCGCTGGCTACCTCACCTTTTATATTCTACCTATATCTTGTTTATAACCTTCAACCTTATCTTATTTACGCCTTTTGACCGGTGAGATTCCTCCCGGGGTGAAAGAAAATGCGTCCTCGCATTTTAATTTATATTTTGATGACGTCTTAATTTATTCGAATACAACGTTTCTTCCTGAATCTATTAGGCCTTGTTCAAATTCTAATGATAATTCTAATACGCTTTCTAATTTATTCATTAAATCAGGATCATTTTTCCATTCTACAAACGGTCTGTACAAATACTTTTTCGTTTTTTCCTCGTGTTCTACATCATTACTATAACAGGCTACTATGTATGTCGGAATATGTAATGATCTGGTTTTTAATAAATAGAAAAATCTAGAAAAGAATTGCGAACATGTATTACATTCAGCAGCGCGTCTATATTTATGAAGGTTTTTTCCGCAAACTAAACATGTGTAACGTCCCTAGAACCTAAGTTTAGGTTGTTACTAGCGCTAGTAAGGTAAAGAGCGGCTTTTACCCTCTGAACGACTCGTTTTCCTAATAAAGTTTGTGGGATTCGTGTGGTGTGCGGTTAAGGAGTGAAATCCACAGATCAGAATCTTTCAATAACTTAAATTTATTCAAAAACGGAAATTAAAACTAACAAATAACAATAGTATCGAAATAATAAATAATAAGTGTTTGATTAAAGAATTAAGTAAGTTTGGTATAATAGTAATAATAATAATAATGAAAAATAATAAAGATTGACAATTGAACGGCACGTAATAAACGATTGAGAAATTAACACATTATAAATCAAATAATAATTATCGTGAGAACTGGAAAGATACTCGCTTGTATCTGAGGCTAACTAAAATCTATAATAATATATGTTCGGTTCTCGCTTCTGAAATTATCGCAGTGACAAATTATGGATCGATTCGTTTAAATGACTCTAGACGAGATGTTACGCTTGTAATCTACCGCTTGCGAGGAATGCGACCTAAGTGCAATTCTCTAAGAGTACCTAAATACGCTTTCGCAAAAATCTATCGCGGAGTAATCGATTACGGAAAACGCTTAATTGAGAACAGTGTTCTTTTACCGATTTGAACTTCCGAACTCTATCTGATTTTAATAATTTATTTCTTCGGAACAGTTACTCTTTATTTACTGACTCGACAATTAATTGTTCATGACCCTTTTAGTCAAAACGAACACTGACAGCCAAGACCAGATCGCTTAATTGGGGAGCCTGTTGTTCACTGGCTACTAGAACGACCCAACGATACAGGTAAAGGGTGAACAGTATAAGTCTAACAGGGTAGCAAATCAAATGATTCTAATGTAAAATCGCAATTGCTGAACTGCCACCCAAAAGACACGGGCTTCAGAGACCAAGTCGCTCAAATGGGGAGCCTGCGGTAGCTGGCTACGAAACTACCCAGAGCGAACTCCGAGAATCTGACGGCGCGTTAGCAATTCGACAAAAAATCAAGATGAGTAGCTGAGAGCTATCCTTCCGATATCTTAGCCTTTCTTGGCGCTAAGCATAGCACTCTCCTGACGGAGTTTCAGAGACGAGATCGTTTGAATGGGGAGCCCGCGTTAGCTAGCTACTAGACGACCCACGATCAAGTATCCAAATGGCGTATACTTGCTTTACCAGTCAAGTATTAAGACTCGTGTCGGCTCTTTTACAGCGAAAACTGTTCCTGCTATACTTAGAAATGAGGCTTGTGTCGCGTTCGATTCCGAAGACTGTTCTGGTTTGAGACGGGTTTCGCTCGCCCTTTTATACCCCAAAATTCAACGAATTCGTGACGTCAGAATTTCCAAAATTTCGCATAAATTCGTTAATACATATTAATTAGAAAATCGGTTACTTCGGTTATGTTTTAAATATTGCTCTTCAATTAATTATTAACGTTTCGGCATTAGATTATTACCGTAGCGGTGTTTTAACGGAGATACGTTTTCTGTCCTTTTCTAATCAAGGGTGTTTGATTTTGCGTGGGTCAAAACTATTTCGATTTACGGATTTTCCTTTAGATAATGAAACTGATTTCTATCAAGTCTATAAATGTTTTAATGAATGATGAATTCTCATGCATGAATTTATTAAATTAATTAATTAATTTTAATATCTAAAGTTGCCGTAAATAGAGATAGTGTTCCTATCCTTTTCTATAACTATCGCTGTCTCAAGTGTTTCGGTGAGCGTCGTGACTTGCAGTCTTATTGTAGCGCAACGGAAATTTCGTACAAATTATTTATTAGAAAATTATAATACTATAATACATTATTTCGTTTCAACTATTCTAACTAAATATTCAAATGACTTTTGAAACATAATACCTACTACAATTTACAAATTAATTAATATCGGGAACATACATATCGGGTCGATAATACCCTATTGTCGGTAATTAGCTATCACTGTCGGTAATTAGCTTATACTGTCGGTAATAAATCAGAGCTGTCGAAAGGTGCAAAAACAGGGTCCGTGGGACGTTACACATGGTTCTTTTTCCGCTAGTTGCTTAATAGATAAAATATGTCTTTCGATTCCGTATTTCGCTTGATTCCATGAACTTCTGATTTCTTCGATCTTCTAATAGGTCTTCTTCTAATAAATATTGGATTGTGTATCCCATCCTGTAACATGTGTTTTTAATGTATTTCGTTAGCAGGTAATCTATAAAATATCTTTTTTGAAAGTCTAGATCTCGTAGAAGGTTCTCTTTCTTCATATTGAGGTGGTTCTTCTTCTTCGTGCACTAAGTCTGTCATTCTAACTGGTCTTGTGGGTGTTCTATCGATTGTTTGTGCGTACGTTCCGAATGAACAGTGATCATAGATTGTAACGCATGGTGTTAAGATTTTCTTCATTAAATTCCATATGGGTCGTAGACAATTTATTTTATATAGGATGTATAATGTGGCTTCAACTAGGCTGACGTATCCCAATATCGTGATATAATATTTGAATTGTTCCATTGTGGTCATGGTTATATTAAGGTCTTGTATATCGATTTGTCGATCTGTTAATATTTGTTTCCAGTGATCTAAGTGTTCTGTAGTTTCGATAGGTATATTTAATGTAGTGTTTCCCTTTTCTCCTCCTGCTTTTATAATTGCTTCTGCTGTCGTTCCGGCGCATCCTTGCGGCAAATGTATTATGTTTCTATCTTGTATTGTTATTATGTGCGGTTCTCGATTTTCGCAGATAACATGTACTTGTTCTTTCTTTGGAGTAATAGTTATCCAGTCTTGATTTGTTAACAGTTGAATAAATAGTGTTCCTTGCAATTTTATGTATTTTTGTGAGCATTGTTGATTTTTCTTTAGGAGTAATTCGATTAGACAAGCATTTGAAGATGTCGTGAGATAATTTGGGTGTTTTCTTTGTATTACATACTGATTTCCTACATTTTTAAATTGTGCTTTTTCTTCATCGTTAATAGGTATGAATTCTGTTTGTGGTTTGTTTAAGAGTATATATTCGAATTCTACGTTGTATACTGAATATCCTTGAATGTATGAGTAAATCGGTAGTGCGATTGGTCTATATAATGTGTATATATCCTCTTCCAATATCGGAATTCTAAGATTATAGATCAATTTTTCATTTGTTAATGTTATTGATATTTCGCTCGTATCTAGTAATATTCCGTAATATTCTTCTTTTAATGGTACAGGAAATTTTTCTAACTTTGTCGTGTTTCTCATGACTTCAAACAATTCTGAGGGAGGTAGTATTGTTGGATGTATTATTCCGTGTTTGCCATCGACGATTGCTTCTTGGAGTTTTTGCATTGTTGTTGAAACGTCGTGGTAAAGAAATATATAATCGGCTAAAGTCTCATCTATTTCCAAATTGAATATTTCTTCTTTCGTAGCATTTTGTAATAATTCAAAATTGATATTTAGGTTGTCCGTTTGTTGTTGAATATATTTGTAGGTTCCAAGATTATCTTGTATTTTGTGGAGCAATATCGTTGTTTGGTTTTTTATCAAGTGGGCTATTTTGATATTATCTTCTCTTAGCTTATCCAGTTCATTATTGTAATATTCTGCATCTGAGGCTGTCATGGTTCCAAATAATATTTTCATTCCTTCGCCAACTGCGTTTAGTAGTCCTCTTTTCTGTACATGACCCATAAATTTCTTCAAAGATATTGTTAAATGCTCGTGTTTACCGTGTCGGTGTTCGAGCTTTGTAGACGTTATGCACGCTTGTGCCAACAAAAATGCAACTAAACTAAGGTTCTAACCCTCGAAGGACCACCCGATACTTCGGGAAAAAATGACTAAGTTCTAGTTTTAAAATACTATAATGATTTATTCAGTCTGATGCTGTCTATTTGTTTCTAACTGTTTGCTATCTATTTGCTATGTATTCGCTATTCGGTGTTCTGATCTATCTGTCTAAAAAGTCTAAAACTATAACCGATGTAACCTCGGTATGGATGTTTTTGGCGGGGGAGGAATGTTGCGATTGGTTGCAAATATTGTGGAAACCAGGGAAGGGAGATGAAAGTTTCCGCCCTTCTCGGGTTTTTTCCAGTCGCTACCTATGACTAATTTTGACCCTTGACCGTGGCAAGTAATAAAGTCAGGCAGCGCGCTGACCGTGGTAAAACATTCGAGAAATAACGGACTAGAAAGTTAGAAATGATGGTACCTGGTGACCATATGCGAGACAAAGGAACGAAAAAGCTACGGTAAGAATCGCGGGTCTTTATGGCTTCATGAGTTTACTATTGCCACGGAACGTTTTACAAATTTTCAAGGGTCTGGCAATAAATCAGCTAAAAACTAAATGCTATGAATTTACAAACTAAGGATGAACTAAGTATTTACAGCTAAATGTATGAGAAGTCTTAACATACCGCCCACCTTGAACGGTTACGTTCAACACATCAAATTCTATACAATATGAATACAATGCTATAAGGGTTCTACAATATCAAAACTAAATTACGAACGAGATTGATACATCAAAATACGTCTAAGTGAATAAATAGAGATATGAACATATTTGTACACAAAATTATACACTTATATACATATATACAAGAAAGTTTGTCTATGATTCAATTGTCACTAGTGCACAAATCAGTTCTGGGGAAGGGTGGATCAGCAGGTTGATCCGAGTCTATAATTGGCAGAGGACAGATTTTCGTGACTGGCCTCTTCAGGATGCCATCAGCTGTCCGGAGTGTCACTACTCTAATGACGCCGTCAGCTCCGGGATGCAGCTCGGTGACGCGTCCAAGTCGCCATTTCGTCGGCGGCAAATTGTCCTCCTTGACCAGAACTAGGGAATCCTTCTTGATCATGGTAGAAGGGTTTGTCTTCCATTTATGGCGTTGCTGGAGCCTATGCAGATACTCCTTCTGCCAACGCCTCCAGAAGTGTTGAACCATCTGCTGGATCAACTGGTACCTATTTACTCTTCCTGGATTGAGATTAGTAATATCAGGCTGGGGAAGTGCCATTAACGCATCTCCAATAAGGAAATGACCAGGGGTGAGGGGATCTAGATCATTAGGATCATGGGACAAAGGATATAGGGGACGCGAGTTTAGGCATGCCTCTATTTGTGTCAAAACAGTGTAAAATTCCTCAAATGTCAATCTTTGGTCCCCGATTACGCGTTTCAAATGCGTTTTTACTGATCGGACACCCCTTTCCCATAAACCTCCGAAATGAGGCGCGCTTGGGGGTATGAAACGCCAATCTATATGCTCCTTTGCTAAAAAATCTATAACTTGTCGGCCATGCGAGCTTGATGTTAATAGCTTCCCGAGTTCTTGTAATTCATTTCGAGCACCTAAGAAGTTCCTACCATTGTCCGAATAAATGGTCTTACATCGACCTCTACGAGCTATAAAGCGATGTAGACAATTGAGAAAAGCTTCTGTGGTAAGATCAATAGCTAATTCTATGTGGATAGCCTTAGTTGTAAAACAAATAAAAAGACAGATATAGCATTTGCGAGCAACGCGAGATCGCCCGGCCTCCTTTATTAGGAACGGACCCGCGTAATCGACACCGCAGGTAGCAAACGCGCGTGCCGGTACTACGCGGTCGGCAGGTAGATCGCCCATTTTGTACGATGCATTGGTAGGCCTTGTCCGAAAGCAAGAGACGCATTGGCGCAAGACCTTTTTTACTAGCCGTTTGCCAGATAAAATCCAGAATCTAGTATGAAGGGCTGCAAGTGTCTGCTGACACCCAGCATGCAAATGCCGCAAATGTTCATGGTTTATTAACAAGGTTACAAAAGGCTCTAATTTTGGGATAATAAGTGGGTGCTTCTGCTCAAACGCTATTTTAGCGTTTCGAAGACGCCCGCCCACCCTAACGAGTCCGTGTTCGTCGATGAATGGGTTAAATGAAATCAATGGGCTATGCTTATCTATTGGTTTACCTGATGTAATAAGTGCTATTTCTTTGCTAAAATGAATTGACTGGATTCCACGAATCAAAACTCTTTCTGCTTCCGCGATTTCGGAAGCAGATAGAGGATAGGGGCTACTATTTTCCTTGACTTGACTAGCAAATCCTTTAACGCGTGTATTTCGGTTAAAGCGTAAACAATAGGCTATTACGCGAAGCAATGTTATATACGATGAATATCGCGAAACTAAATCTAAAATTAACGAAGAGGAGGTGTCAGATATCGCAAGATTTGCCGAAACAACCCGTTTTTGCTCCGGAATGTCCGCTATTGGAACCTCAACGGGCGAAACTAATTCTATGTCGTGTTGGAGCCAGTCCGGCCCACACCACCATAAACTATGACCTTTTAAATCCAAAGGGGTAACACCTCGAGATAGCAAATCTGCCGGGTTGTCGCATGAAACTACGTGCTTCCAATCACTTGAACATGTTAGCCTTTGTATTTCTGACACTCGATTGGCCACGAATGTCTTCCAACGACAAGGCTCGTCCCTAATCCACGCTAACACTATTGTGGAGTCGGTCCAGCAATATTCTTTCATAGACTCTACACGCAAGGCATTTCGCACCTTAGAAACTAATTGGGCTAGTAATAACGCCCCGCACAATTCTAACCGCGGCAAACTAATCGTTTTTAAAGGTGCCACTCGCGTCTTGGCACATAACAATCTACAACCCCACGTATTGCTACCTGTTCGCGTGCGCAGGTAAATAGCAGCTCCGTACGCCTTTTCGGACGCATCCGAAAAACCGTGAAGCTCGACACGTTCACTTGAATTGACTAAAGCTCGACGAGGAATTAATAAGGAATTAATATCGCGTAATTCGGTGCGAAAGCTGCACCACCGTGTATGCATTTCTTGTGGGAGGCTAACATCCCAACCTATATTTAACTGCCAAAGCTCTTGCATTATTAATTTTGCCCTGACGATGATAGGACCTATGAGACCAAGTGGGTCGAATATTTTTGCGATTTCGGATAGAATAACCCGTTTAGTGATTCTGCTTGTTGGATAGTCCGCGATTGTGTAGCTAAGGTGATCCGAATTCACCGACCAAAACAAACCTAAAGTCTTCGGATCCTTTTCCGCGGTTTTAATAACTACAGTGCTTTCGGGATTGCTATTTTGTACAATTCGCGAATCATTGCTCGCCCATTTTCGCAAGCAGAAGCCTGCTTGCGCTAGGACCGAATTCAACGATTCCTGCAATTCTTTCGCCTCTTCAACTGTCTCGCAACCCGTTAGCAAGTCGTCGACGTAAAAATCGTCACGAATGACGCTGCTAGCGCGAGGGAAAGATTGCGCGTAGTCCTGCCCTACCTGCCGCAATGCTCTTGTCGCTAAGAAGGAAGCTGACGCTGTTCCATATGTCACAGTATTCAGCTCATAAGTTCTAATCGGCTCGTTATCAGTAGACCGCCAAAGTATTCTTTGATATTTTCGATCTGCACTGGCAACAAGTACTTGCCGGTACATTTTCTCAATATCAGCGGATAAAACAATACGATGTTTTCGAAAACGAATGAGAATTGTGACAAGGTCACTCTGAACTGTAGGTCCTACTAATTGTGCGTCATTCAGCGAGAGACCTGATGACGTCTTCGCCGAACCATCGAATACTACTCTAATTTTCGTGGTTGTGCTAGATGATTTGAAAACAGCATGATGCGGCAAGTAATAGCAAGAGTCGGTATTTTCTATGTTTTCGTCTGGAACTATGGACATATGGCCTAAATCTATGTACTCTTGCATAAAATCTATGTACTGCAATCGGAGAGTTGAATCTCTTTTGAATCTACGCTCTATGTTCAATAAACGTTTCTGGGCTTGTTCGCGAGAATTTCCCAATTCACTAACACGGTCGTTAAAAGGCAAGCTAACTACATAACGCCCGTCCGAATTGCGTACCGTAGTTTCCTTGAAATATATCTCGCATTCATTGCTATCTATACTAATTGAGTCTCCTGAATCAATTTCTTCTATGCTCCAAAATCGTGAAATCGAGGCATCTAACTGTGCATTTGTAATCGCGTGGCATGCTTGCACCGATTTTCTATTCTCTGGCCAATTCAAACTACCTCCTAAAACCCAGCCTAAACGCGTTTTTTGCCATACTAAGTTACCTAAGCCTACTTTGTGCTGGCCGATACACAATAATCGCCAAAATAAGCCAGCGCCGATTAATAGATCGATGTGCCCGGGTTGTTGGAACTCAGGATCCGCCGGAATAACGCCAGGAGGTATCGGAATATTAACCTTGTGAAGGGGAATATTCGGCATGGTCTCTGTGATTCTTTTGATGACTAAACACGACAATTCGGTATGGAACGAGTTTCCCTCAGAAGCTATTTCTATTTGCGTTTTAAATTCTATGGGACTTTTAGCTCCAGCCAAACCAGCGACAGACATATCTACGGGCCTACGTCTAAGATTGAATCGTTGGCAAAATTCCTCAGTAACAAAATGAGCCTGAGAACCTACATCTAAAAGCGCACGACATTTGTGCCTATTGCCCTTATCATCTATTACAAAAACTATTGCCGTTGACAAAACAGTGCACTCGATCGCGGCTTCGGTCGAATTCGCTAAGCAAGATTGTACTACGTGTGACGTAGAAGGAACTGCAGGAGTTGACTTTACTTCAGCCGTCGCGGATGCTTCTTCGCGATGCAATACGGTGTGGTGTTTTTTACCGCAGATTCTACATTTACCGCGAGTGCAATTCTTGATACTATGTCCCGGCAACAGACAATTGAAACAAACTTGCAAACGTTTGATTGTTTCATGCCTTTGCGAGAAAGCTAATCCTAACAAGTTACTACAATATTGCAACTCATGTTCACCCTTGCATAATAGGCATTCTTTATGCTGACTAGTGACATGAGAAACGGGATGATATGATCTATTAACTACTCGGTTGTCTGTGCGAGGTCGATTATCCTTATTCAAATTACTAGGGACTATAATCGCGCCTGCCTTATTCGCATCCTTTCTAGCAAGATATTGCGAACGATGTTCCAGAAATTTTGCGAATTCGGTAAATCCAGGCCTATTCGGAGCTTCCATAATTTTTCGCTCCCATTCATCGAGCGAAGCGGAATCTATGCGTCGCGACAAATATGCACTAATAAATGTTTCCCACAATTCTATCGGTTTTAATAATCCTTCTAACGCACGAACATTATTGACCGCAGTATCTATAAATTTGCTAAGAGATTCGCCGTCTTGCTTTCGAACAGGGGGTATATCAAACAACGCGTTTACGTGATGATCGATTAACGCCTTTGTGTTTTCGTACCGTTCCTTTAAGCGCGACCACGCAAGTTCATAATTCGCGGCCGATACGCTAAATGACTCTAAAATACGCGCCGCAGGTCCAGATAATGCCGAAACTAGATAATTAAAACGATCGATGTCCGTCAACTTGTCACAGCTATGCACCAGAGAAGTAAAAGTGTCACGAAATCTAATCCACTGGCCAAAATCGCCGCTAAAAGTTGGGAGTTTGATAACGGGAAGCCTAGTCGTCATCGGCTCAACGGCTGCCGACGGAGCACCGGTTACTTGCGACGGAACCGGAGATCGCACGTCTCTAACACCATTTAATCGCCTCTCGGCATTCGAAAGAACACTAAAATAAATATTTTCGAACGATTCGCGCTCTTGCAAATGCGTCTCCTCATTTTCCGTGCCTACTACCATGGTCTCTATACGCGATTGAACGCCATCAAATTTATCGTACAAGCCCTCATTTGCCCGAACGCGTTTCTCAAATGCTAATACATCAGCTTCTATAGCTGACGTCTCCACGAACTTCTTAAATCGCGTTAACTTCGATTTTATCGCCCCGCGCTCGGCTACCAAAGATTTGAGGGATTCCATTTCTACACTATTTCAACGCAAATAAGACAAAGGAACCAAAAACTCACGTGACGAAGGGATTGGATTAGCGTTACTAGGATGCTTCCTCCAGCTGCAGCGTCGATTTCCTCGAATCTGCGTATCTGCACGGCTGCTATCACGTCCAGGGGGATGCGTTGTCCAACTATTGCACACAGTCGCCTTCCTGGATGTACCGCTGCAGATGCTGTAGCCTCCTTCGATGTCCCTCTGCACGTCCTCGCTGACAGTTGTGGGTCGATCCAAGTACCAAACTGCTTCCAGTGAGACGTCTTCTTCAAAGTGTCTTCTTCGTAGCCAAAGAGCGAATGAACGTATCCGGCTCGAAGGACCAAATGTTAAATGCTCGTGTTTACCGTGTCGGTGTTCGAGCTTTGTAGACGTTATGCACGCTTGTGCCAACAAAAATGCAACTAAACTAAGGTTCTAACCCTCGAAGGACCACCCGATACTTCGGGAAAAAATGACTAAGTTCTAGTTTTAAAATACTATAATGATTTATTCAGTCTGATGCTGTCTATTTGTTTCTAACTGTTTGCTATCTATTTGCTATGTATTCGCTATTCGGTGTTCTGATCTATCTGTCTAAAAAGTCTAAAACTATAACCGATGTAACCTCGGTATGGATGTTTTTGGCGGGGGAGGAATGTTGCGATTGGTTGCAAATATTGTGGAAACCAGGGAAGGGAGATGAAAGTTTCCGCCCTTCTCGGGTTTTTTCCAGTCGCTACCTATGACTAATTTTGACCCTTGACCGTGGCAAGTAATAAAGTCAGGCAGCGCGCTGACCGTGGTAAAACATTCGAGAAATAACGGACTAGAAAGTTAGAAATGATGGTACCTGGTGACCATATGCGAGACAAAGGAACGAAAAAGCTACGGTAAGAATCGCGGGTCTTTATGGCTTCATGAGTTTACTATTGCCACGGAACGTTTTACAAATTTTCAAGGGTCTGGCAATAAATCAGCTAAAAACTAAATGCTATGAATTTACAAACTAAGGATGAACTAAGTATTTACAGCTAAATGTATGAGAAGTCTTAACAGATATTAATTCTTGATTCAATCGTTTATTTCGTTCTTGTTGAAGTATTATTCTTTGCTTACTGAAGCACGGGTTAATTTCATTACATCGTTTAGCTAGTTGATTTGTATGCAGTATTAATAATTTTATTTCGTCTTGTAAATGTCCATACTCGATTCCAACTGTAACTTTCCACGTGTCATGATATAATTGGGCTTCTTTTATATGTTCTAGATAAATTGATTTCTTTGTGTCGATTGGCGTTATAATTATTTCTTCTTTTTCAATCGGTTTCGTCGGCGCTTTGTGTATCAATATGCTCAGAATCAATAGGTTCAATAGTCGATTCATTTTCATCTTGTTCTCTTGTAGTTTCTTGATTTTCCTCTTCTGTTTCTGTAACATAGAAAGGTTTGAGGTCGGATAGATGATATGTTACGTCTCGATTTCCTTTTCGAATGGTTGCTGCTTGATTATCTATTATTCCAGTGATTTCATATGGGCCTTCCCATGGTGAATCGAGTCTCTTATCTTGTGGTTGTCTTCTTCGAACCATTACGTGTTGTCCTATTCTATATTCTCTCTCTATTCTGGCAGTTGGTAATCTTTGTTGTGTCTTTTCTTGTTGCTCTCTTATTCTTTCTTTTGCGATCTCTTGGGTTCTTCGTCTCTTATTGCTTAGGGCTTCATATGCCATTTTATGTCCAAATTCCATCTCGTGTGTTTCTATTGGAATGTAAGGCTTCCAGCCGAACATGAATTCTGAAGGTGATACTCCGGTGACTTCGTTATGAGTATTATTAAATGATATAGTAGCGTCAGGCAAAAGTTTAACCCATTCGTTCTTTTCTTCTATAAAGCTTCTTAAATAGTTAAATACTTCCTTATGACTTCTTTCGTTTTTTCCATTAGACTGTGGATGATATACTGCGGTCGTTGTGTGCTTAATTCTGAGTTTTTCTTCAACAAATTCTTGGAATTCTCCTCTAAATTCTAGACCATTATCTGTCAATATTTCCTTTGGTACTCCAAACACTTGGCAATAATATGTCCAGAAATTTTCTACGATTTCTTTGGGTGTCTTAGTTTTTAATGGAGCTAATTGTACGTATCTCGTTAAGTAATCTTGTATGACTAATATGTATCGATATTTTCTGTCTGATGGTAATGGTCCAATAGTGTCTAATGATACTTTATCATTAGGTTTTGATGGTATATCGGGTTTTCCTGGGGGCGGTCTGTTAGCCGTATATTTTAATCTTTCTCGTTGGCATGTTTCGCATTTCTTTATAAAATTCTCTACATCTTTCGTTATTCCTGACCAGTTATACATGGTTCTTAATCGTTGGAGCGTCCTCTCGACTCCTTGGTGTCCTCCTATAGTACTTCCATGTACGCTTTTTATTAATCTTTCTTTTTCTTCTTGAGTTTCTGGATCCTTTGCTGTATTACATTTTACGATTAGGCGCTTCTCCGGCGTCTTTTCTTTGTGTATGAATTCTATCATTCGTAAAATCGTTTCTTTTACATATGGGTCTACGATTCGTACTTCTATTTCGTTTACTTCTGGTACCTTGGTTCTCAGCCCAGCGTACCATATTTCTTCTTCTGCATTTGGATCAATGCATAGACCTCTATTCGTTCTGCTGGTCGTGACAACGAGTCCTCTCCGGGATACTCGCCCTGTGTCATATTCCAGCGTTTCTTCTTTTTCAAACGTTCTTTCGTTATCTTTAAAATCTTTGTACGTTGGAGCAGCTTCTTCCTGAAGGTCGCTCAACACGTTTTCTATTGTTTCATTCATCTCATCTTCATCAACCATATTTACGATTGTTTCAGGAATGCGGGACAATGCGTCCGCATTAGAATTACGTTTACCCTTCTTATAGATTATCTCGTAGTCGTATTCTTCCAATTTTAATCTCCATCTCATAAGTCTCGAAGTAGGATCCTTGACGTTCATAACCCAAGTCAGGGGTTTGTGATCAGTAATTATTTTGAATCTTCGTCCGTACAGATATTGATGAAAATGTTTAATTCCCCATACAATAGCTAATAATTCTTCTTCCGTCGTTGAATAATTTCTTTCCGCTTTATTGAGGGTTCTTGATGCATATGCTATAGGTCTGTCTTGCCCAATTATTCCTTGTGAAAGCACGGCTCCTATTGCTTCGTTACTCGCATCTGTGGTTAATATGAATGTCTTGCTCCAATCAGGATAGATAAGAATTGGTTCTTCGCAAAGTGCGTTTCGTAATGTATCAAATGCGCCTTGTTCTTCGTTTTCCCATTTCCATTTAATTTTATCTTTCAGCAGTGTGGTTAATGGTGACGCCTTTTTAGAAAAATCCTTTATGAACTTTCTATAATATCCGGCTAAACCTAGGAATTGTTTGATTTCTTTCTGGATTTGGTTTTATTCCTTCGGCAGATATTATGTGTCCCAAATATGATAATTCCGGTTTAAGATACTCGCATTTGTCCGGTTGTAATTTCAATCCGCATTTTGATAATCGTTCAAGCAAAATTTGTAGATTCTTATTGTGTTCTTCGAGAGTAGTTCCGAATACTATTATATCGTCCATATAAACAAAGCATGTGTTTCCAATTAGTCCTCTTAGGCCATTATTCATCATTCTTTGAAAAGTAGCTGGTGCATTTTTTAATCCGAATGGCATTCTATTATATTCGTAATGTCCGTCTGTAGTTGAAAATGCAGTTTTGGGTTTATCCTTTTCTCGCATGCCTATTTGATGGAATCCAGAGGCTAAGTCAAATGCAGAAAAATATCTTGCGTTACCTAATTTATCAAGTATTTCGTCGATTAATGGAAGTGGATATGAATCTTGTTTCGTTCGTTCATTTAGTTTTCTGTAATCTATTACCAATCTCCACTTCTTTTTTCCTGATGCATCTGGTTTTTTCGGTACAATCCAAAGTGGTGAATTAAAGGGAGAATTACTTTCTCTGATTATTCCTTCTTCTAACATTTTCTTTACTTGATGTGCTATTTCTTCTTGATGAATCGGCGGGAATCTATATTGTCTGGTGTGGATCGGAGTAGGATCTGTTAATTCTATGGAGTGCTCTGTTAAATTGGTTAATGGTATAGGATCTCCTGGCAATACAAAAATATCGTGGTACCTTTTTATTATTTCCCATATTTGTTCCTTTCCATCTTTAATGTGTTCCAAACGTGTGTTTTGTTTTAGAAACTTTTCGCGTTCTTTGGTTAGCGATTTAGGGTTCTTGGGAAAATCTGATACTTGAATTTTCTGACCTAGTATTTCTGTTGTTTTTATCGTTTTTGCTTCTGTTTCGCTCAGATTGTTCACGGGTATTTGGGTTATCCCGTTTTTTACAGTAACTAACATGTCTACGTCTTCGAAAGTTATTTTTGCTTCACCGTTTTGAATATTCATTACTTTGATTTTCTGTAATTTACTCGTTTTCGGCGGTATGGTTATTTCCTCTGTATTGTTGGTTTTTCGCGTGAATGTTTTACTTCCAAGTTGTAATTGTCCTTGACAAATATCCCACGTACAATGTAATGTTCTTAACGAATCTATTCCAAGTAATCCGTCTTCTTGCATTATCTCATCTTTTACTACCAAAAATTTTAGATTTTTACCTAACAATTTTGTTTCAAATTCACCCGCTGTTTTAAATGTGTGTCGGGATAACGTTCTTATTTCTCGTGTATTTTGCCTCATTATTTTCTCTTTATCGATAATCATTGATTCTCTTATTAATGAAACCGCAGCGCCTGAATCTACCAAAAATCTACCAGTTTTAACATTTTCGGGTTGAAGAGTGACGTATGTTAATCGATTGCCGATAGCCGTATTAATTTTAGTAATTGTTCGTTGGGTATTTACTGGAGGTCTTCGATCTGAGAGTCTTTTACTTCTAGGTCTTGTTCTTGGTCGTTCGATATAGCGTGTGCTGGTGGGGTTTCTGGGAATTCCTGACGTATACGAAAATTTTGAAATCTTTTCGTTCTACACTCGTTTTCGTTGTGCCCTATTCTTTTGCAGTAATTACATTGTTTTATCTGACCTTGCATTGATGGTCCGAATGGGTTTGGACGAATTTGGAGATTTTGTTGGAGTCTTTGCGTGTTAACATTTCGAAAATTTTGTTGAGGTTTTTGTGTATTAAATCGTGCACGGTTTTGAAATCTTATCGGGTTTGGTTTAAAGAAATCGTGTCTTTGTTGCATTAGTTCTGACATTCGAGCAGCATTTGTCGCTTCCTGAATTGTTCGAGGATTAGATGTTTTCACTTCTAATCGAGTTTCTCTTTCTAGGCCGTTTATAAAATCTATTATTCCTTTGCATTTTTCTTCTTCTAGCAGTAATTCACGTTGTTCTGCGGGAAGGGGTCTGCTTAACGTAGCATTCAAAGCGGCGTCGTGTATTCTTATGAATCGCGATATATAAGAATTTACAGGTTCTTTAAAATTCTGTCGGCATTGAATTCTTTGCAATTGCAGCAATGTGGAATCGATTGGAGAGCCGTAATTTTGTCTTAGTTGGATTTTTAAGTCTTCAAATGTTCTTATCATTTCTGCACGTATAACAGTTCTAGCTTTTCCGACAATTTTCTGGGCTAATATACTTCCAAGTAATAATTGAGATCTTTCTTTCTGTACATTGTATTTAACTGTTTCGACTTGGCAAATGAATGTCTCGACCGGCAATGTTTCGCCATCAAATTCAGACACCGTTCCTAGTAGTTCATTTAATGTGTATGGAGAAGGTTCAGAGTCATCATCATTCGTTACTATCGAGTTGGAGGATCCAGCAAGGGGGTTCTCTCTCCGTAGACTATCACCCCTAGTTTCTAGTCTCTCCAGTCGACTCGTAATCTCAGAAAGCATTTTGGTAATAGTTTCGATTTCTGCCATCTTACTTTGATTTATCTTCTCGATGCTTTCGTCGTTGGTACCTCTCAAAATATTCGCCCTTTTTCTTTTCTCTTCTTTCCCGTGAGGGTTCGGGATCCGCTGGCCGTCTCCGCAGCTACGTCGACTCAGCAACGATTTTCAGCAGATCCCACCGCTGCCACCAATTTTAATGTCACGCGGGAAAGCGAGGAATTGATGTTTTAAAAAAAAAAACTTTTATTTTTAATCCCTAAACACTATACAATAATACACTTGCGCAATTAAATGTAACACTTGTCAAAATCAAAGTCGCACAATAGTAATATGAGCTTATCTCTTCGGTGTCTCTTCGGTGTCTGACTAAGCTCGACTGGGTCTAACTGTATCTAACTGTGTCCAGCTGTGTAACTGTCTCCAACTGTCTCCGCGCGCGCTGGCTACCTCACCTTTTATATTCTACCTATATCTTGTTTATAACCTTCAACCTTATCTTATTTACGCCTTTTGACCGGTGAGATATTAAATATATTTTTACCATATTATATTAGATTTATTATGTTTATTATAAAATAATTAGATTTACTATGCTGAATTTATTATACAAAAAGTGTAAAATTTAAAAATGTAGATAAATGTAAATAAATTTTTAAAACATGAAAGAGTGGGGTCCAAATTGCGCCGAATACGCTGTGCAGTAAACACGGCCCTGGTTACAGGTAAAAAAATTAGCAAAGTCTAGCTAAACCGTTGACATCTGGACTCAAATTATGCAGATTAATTGTTTTTTGCCTTTACCATTAATCAGTCTATTTCGTTACGCAGTTAACAAAGAAATACTACACGTTTTATCCTCTCTCGCTTTGTTATCTTTAAAATAATGTAATTCATTATAAATAATACACCACTTACAAGCAAAGTCTCACAGCATGATAACTGTGATTAATATATATGCATGTTTGCTAGAATTAAAATATAAATCTTTGTAAATTTTGGACGTGTCATATATTTTGAGATCGTTACAAGAAAGATTACAACAAAAGAGAAAAGTAAACGGTCATTTAACGTGTTCGGACGAACCGATAGGTCACGTAGAATGTTTTCGTTTTTTAAGTACCATGCTTATATTCAAAGCGAAAGTAACATGTGACAAATACAATTGTGTCCTTAAAAGAAGGACAGGATAATTAGAACAAAATACACTAAATTTAGAGTATAATATGAATTTGGAATTATTTTTATAAATATCGAAATTACAATGTCTAAAAAAAAAACAAAAAACTTGACAGTTGAAATAATTGAAAAGATATGTTATATTTATTGTACATACATATAACTTATTGTACATATATCTAGTATTAGAGTTATCATTATTATCGTCTTATTAATAAAATTATGTCGATGTTGAACATAATTTCCACTGTCAGAAATTTCATAGTTGCAAAATTTAATTAATTATATGCATAAAAAACTTGCATGCATGAAACAGTTTGAAAACTATTTATCGATAGCAGAGATTTATGTAAAATGAAATCCGAGGTACTGAAGCATCGCGAACTGATTTTTGGTGCGTCACGGTGAATATTAAATATTTGAAACGTTGGAATTTTGAAATTGTTGGGTGTCGGGACACTGCAGTTATGGTATATTAAAATTTTAGTACTGCGAATGTAATTTTCGAGATATTTTATTTTCTAAGGTTTAGAAAGATGAAAATTTAAGAATGTCGAATTTAGGAATTGCGATATTTTACATTTTGTTACGTCTCCAACTACGAAATTGTTATAATTATATTGTTTTAATAATATTGTTATAATTAGTTTGTTATAATTAGAATATAAATCTTTGTACATTTTGGACGTGTCATATATTTTGAGATCGTTACAAGACAGATTACAACAAAAGAGAAAAGTAAACGGTCATTTAACGTGTTCGGACGAACCGATAGGTCACGTAGAATGTTTTCGTTTCTAAACATCATGCTTATATTCAAAGCGAGAGTAACATGTGGCAAATACAATTGTGTCCTTAAAAGAAATACAAGTTTGGGACTTCTAATTTAAATTTTAGAAATTTCTGACTTACGAATTTGAAATTCAGATATTTGGGACTGACTAATAGTCTCTTATCCATCATGCAATAAAATCCAACACAGCCTGAGAAATAGTTGCTGATATAATTTCTATTATTATTGTTTGCTTCGAGAAATAACTACTTCACCCAAGACTGTTTCGTTAATAGAAAAAGAATATTCTATATCGGTATTATAAATAAGATCTGTTTATGCACAAGTCCAAATCGAATACAAGCATATCTAGAGGATAGGTCGAGAATCAAAGATGACGTAATCTTCCGAAGATCACTCGAAGATAAAAGTAAAAATGAATCAGAGCGACTGAGACAACGAATTTACACGCTGTCGATGTGTAACGTCCCTAGAACCTAAGTTGAGGTTGTTACTAGCGCTAGTAAGGTAAAGAGCGGCTGGCGGGCGAATGGTGGCAGTGTGCCACAAGTCGGATCTCCCACCTTCTCGTGGTGTCCGCTGGGGTGGAGGCACTCTATGCTCTTCGGTAGTACAGTATTCCCTCCGTAAATGTGACTTTTGCCGGTCTCGATTGTAACATTTACGGAAGAGGTGCTCTATTCTTTGTAGTGTGCCGAACGTAGAAAGAGACAGCGATACAAAAGACAAGGAGGGATAGAATTTCGAGCGTTCGGCAAACATGAAAGACTCGTGCGTGTCCTGTCTTTTAAATTTAAAAATTTTAATTTTTTATTTTTGGTTTTTCGTTAATGGAACTTTTACCATCGTATTTGTCTCGTTTTTCTGATTACAATGACACCAAACACGATATGATTACGATCATAATTACTTATGTAACAAGTCATGAAAGTTTGGGAAATATTCACTCCGTAAATGTGACTTTCGGCGGTCTCGATTGTAACATTTACGGAAGAGGAGCGAATTCCTAACATTATCCGTTCCAATTGGAGCAGTCAGAAAGAAAATCTTGCACCACAGGCGGTTTTTATGCAATATGTGCATTGTGCCTTATTTAATACAACTAATTATTAATTTAAAAATATATGTTAGAATTTCATATAGAGTTTCCTATAGGTTTACGACATGACAAGAGAAAGCGGTCACTTTTAATCCCTATACATAATTTAGTATCCGTACCATCTGCATGCCAGCAATACGATGGTACGTGACAATTTATAGTTTTTAGCAGATGTATTTATTGTTGCACTAGTCCTTAAAGTTTTTGGCTTCAGTGACACAGGCCATGTCATAAACCTGGAGTCTTAGAAGTCTCTTAACCTGTGTTAAGATATCAAAGGGACAACTTTATGATACGGCCAAATATTCATAGAGTCATTTGTGAACTGTTACTTTTTTCTTCTTTGTGAGCATGCCGGCCTATGGCCAGTACATACGCGGCACGTAAAAAAATAGTAGCACCTCTTCCGTAAATGTTACAATCGAGACCGCCGAAAGTCACATTTACGGAGTGAATATTTCCCAAACTTTCATGACTTGTTACATAAGTAATTATGATGGTAATCATATCGTGTTTGGTGTCATTTTAATCAGAAAAACGAGACAAATGCGATGGTAAAAGTTCCATTGACGAAAAACCAAAAATATAGAATTTTAATTTTTGAATTTAAAAGACAGAACACGCATGAGCCTTTCATGTTTGCCGAACGCGTCAACCTTCTGCCTCTCTTTCTTTTCCATTCGCCGTCCTCTTTTATGTTAAAAACTTTAATCACTCGTTACACACGCAATTATTAACGTAATTATATCATGTTTGGTGTCATTTTAATCAGGAAAACTAGACAAATACAACAGTAAAAGTTTCATGAAAAAATAATAAGAAATAAGAAAGTTGCAATCTTTTTCTTAGCTTGCATTAGTATGTGTCTCACCGACATTCGATCCTCGTCGTTCAGCGACCGATCGTGTTTAATTCTTGACTGATTTCGAGGGGGATCCCCCCCAGTAGTGGGGATAGAATTTTAACATTTACGGCAGAGATCTTTTTCACATTTACGGAGGGAATACTGTACTTCGGTGCTACCCAAGGGTGAGGGCCTCCATGCTAACGGGAGAACGGCGGGTCCTCCAGTTTAGGGAGGGCCTAAGATCACACCGTAAGCCTGTGGTCATGTTTCGCAGGAACGGGGGGGCTTGCCTTAACCGGCTGGCCCCGCGAGGAGTAAACCTCTATAAAAAAATCCGCTGTGTGGTCGCGGGGCGGAATACGGCCACGGTATCCCCTGCCTGTCGTAGGAGGCGACTAAAAGGGGGTGCTCCCGTCGTTGCTGTAGTAAGTCCAATGATGTGCGAGGCTATGCTGGCGGGGTCTTCGGACCCTGGCAGGTACTACCATGCCGGACAGGCTCGGACTGAGGATCGAAAAGGCAACGGCGTGGGGCGGGAGGTTCGTCCAAACCTAAGGTGTGTAGGATAACCGTGCCGAGAGGTGCATGGCTGCCTGGACGTTAAATTGGTGCAGTCTCGAACGGTCCCTCGGGGGTACCTGCCGACCCCCCCGAGTAGGAAGGCTTACCCGGTGTAAGGCAGCTCTGGCCGGGCGGACATTCTCACAGACCAACTCGTGGGACACATTATGGAGATTCAAATTACAAAAACAAAAACTTTGGGGAATGGGGGGGACTTGTCACTTGTGGCTTGTCAAGTGGAGGTGGAGCGTATGTCAGGTGTTGCTGTTGAGCGTTCGCGCTCGCGCACGCTTGACGGGAAGGAGAAGCCGCCGGACAACGGTGCGCCGCCGGCAGAGGCCGGTCCAAGTGGTGAGGGAGAGCCTTTCCGGCCCCCCTCCACTGTGCCTACTGAATCGGAGTCTAGGACACGAGCGAGGAGCACCAGTAGGTGCCGCTCGAAGACGGCATCGCGGGCGTCATCCGTCGAATCTACGACGATGACGGCCCTAGCGAAGGAGGTGGGTGAGTGCGATCTGGACGATGGCGGCAGTAAGCCCGACGCATCAGTCACCTCGGGACCGGCGATCCACCCCGCCAAGAGAAGAAAGAGAGGACGGCCAATTACTACGGGGGAGTATGTTAACCTCGCCGAGGCGAAGAGGAAACTCCTGTTAGTAGAAGAGCAAGAGGCAGAAATGCTTGCTGCGAGGGCTGTGCTCGACCCCAGTGTGCCGGCACAACCGCCGAACAAGGCAGCGATCCCTTTGCCGGATGAAGCAGCCCTGGCAAGGGAGTTCCGCGCAATGCCAACTGCGGCTCTGGCGGCGCGCGTGATGGAGCAGATGGCGGTCGTTGACAAAGTTGCTGGCAACAGCAGAAATCTCAATGGCCGGTTCGTGCGTGCCCTGCGAATTGCAGCGCACGAGACCCGAATTGCGGAGGCCGAGCTGGCCACTAGGTCCGCTACGTCTTCGACGGCTGCGCTGGAAGCGGAAAACCGCTCTTTACAAAAGAGGGTCGCAGAATTAGAGGAGGACGTTAAGCTCCTCCGGAGGGACCTGGAGCGGTGCCGCCGTGCCCGGTCTCCGGCTGCGGCAAGGGTTGAGATACCGGAGCCTGTTGCGGATCTGGAACCTGCACCAACCCTGGCGAGAAGGTCGCCGCCACCGGTGGTGCGCACGACGCCTTCGCCGCCGGGGACGACAAGGGCGCGGCGGAGAGAACCGCCCCCTCCGGCAGTAGGGTCTACAACACCCGACGACCCTATTTCGCGCCTGGCGCGCCTGATGGAGGAGCGTTTCGCCGCTCTAAGGGCGGAATTTCTGCCGCTGGTGTTAGCGCGACGCATTGAGCGGCAGACGATGCAGCCACCACTGCCGCCACAGGACGCCATATCAAGGACAGCGGCCCCTGGCGACATCGGGAAGGAGGTACCCGGCAAATCTGCCAGGAAGGAAAAGACGAGAAAGAAGGCCGTTCCGTCTTCTGGCGTCGCGCCGCCCGTGGTTCCGGCGGCTGAGCTGCCTCGGGCACCGGTACCAGCCGAGGCGAGGGCTACTGCGCCCACAGCTGCTCCGGCACCTCATCCGGCGCCCACAGAGTCGTGGGCCACCGTCGTCGGGCGGAGGGCTCGGCGCGGCGCAGCAAAGACCGCGGCGGTGTCTACTGTGCCTACTTCATCCGGTGCTGTGGTGGGCCGCGTCGACCACGCTGGACAGAAGGGAGCTTCGGCCGCGAAGCCTAAAAAGCCCGTGCCGCCGCGTCCGCCGCGTTCAGCGGCGGTCATGCTCTCCATACCGAGCGGATGCCCGGTGACATATGCTGAGGCCATGAGCAGGGCCAGGGCTAAGGTTGACCTGGCAGCCATCGGGATTTCGGCCGTCCGCCCCCGACAGGCGGCTACAGGAGCGTTTCTCTTGGAGGTGGAGGGAGCCGAACGATCCGAGAAGGCGGACCTCCTAGCCTCGAAAGTGGCCGAGGCCCTGGAAGGCACCGGAGTTCGTGTGACGAGACCCACGAAAGCCGCCGACCTAAGATTGAGGGGCATAATGCCCTCAATCACTTCGCAAGATGTGGTGGCAGCCGTCGCGTCGGCGGGGGGATGTACCCCCGCCGACGTGCGGACGGGTGACATACGGCCAACACCAGCCGGCTTGGGTACCGTGTGGGTGCGGTGCCCGGCCGCAGCGGCAAGAAAGGTGGCATTAGCGGGCCACATAGTGGTAGGATGGACGCGGGTGGCTGTGGACGCCCTTCAGGCCAGGCCACTGCAGTGTCACCGCTGCCTCGAATTCGGACATGTGAGGCAGCGGTGCACTAGCACAGTGGACCGAACGGGGCGGTGCTACGCCTGCGGCGCTGAGGGCCACCTCGCGTCGCAATGCACCGCCCCTCTAAAGTGCACGGTTTGTGCGGAGAGAGGAAAGCCGGCGAATCATAGGCTGGGCACACAGTCGTGCCCAACGGCGGGAGAGGGTGCCCGAAAAGGGCGCAGCGGCAAGCGCCGTCGGGGCCATAAAGCCGCCGCCCTTGCGGCGGCTAAGGCAATCCCGCTGGCCCCAGTGCCAGCGGTAGTATACGAGCCAGCGGGAAGTAAACCGGCGGCGCCAGTGGGGGCGCCAGTTACACCGGATCAGGCGCCCCCGGCCGCCGCGGAAGATAGGCCTGCTTCGGCCCCGGTGGCTGAAACGCCACAGACGGAGGGAATTCCGGAGCTGGTGCCCAGCACCAGCTCCGCGGCAGCAGGGCCTGCGGCCCCAATGGAGACTGAGTAATGGGGCCCGCGGGCCCAATACTCCAGTCAAACCTGAACCACTCGGCCAGGGCGCAAGACCTCTTCGGTCAGGCCCTGGCCGAGCGGGAAGCAGGTATAGGAGTAGTGGCGGAGCCCTACCGGGTCCCGGACCACCCACATTGGTTCGGTGACTCGGGGGGCTCCGTCGCCATCGTTTGGACCGGTCGGCCGCGTTCCCCGCCCTGTACGATCTTAGAGAGTGGGCGGGGGTATGTCGCGGTCGACTGGGGTGGCACCGCGGTGGTGGGTGTCTATGCTCCCCCGAGCTGGCCCCTCGCGTCTTTCGAGGTTGTTCTGGACGAGGTCCGGCAATGCGTTTCCCGCTGCCGGCCTCGTCCGGTCATTGTCCTGGGGGACTTCAACTCCAAGGCTACGGCATGGGGGTCCCCCAGGACTGACGCGAGGGGCGAGACATTGCTCGATTGGGCGGCTGGACTGGAGCTCCGTTTGTTAAACACGGGCTCCGTCCATACGTGCGTGCGGCAGCAAGGCGGGTCGATCGTAGACCTTTCGTTCGCGACCCCAGCTGCCGCGCGCCGTATCTCGGGGTGGAGGGTGGCGGAGGAGGTGGAAACACTCTCTGACCATCGTTACATAACGATGGTCCTCTCCGCCGCCCCCGAAGGTGTGCCGCCCCGAGGCCGCCCTCAGGAGGGAGCGGCCCCACCACCGCGGTGGTCGCTACGGCGATTGGACAGGGACGCCCTGATGGCCGCCGCCCACGTCGTGGCCTGGAATATGGACAGGCCCGTCGACGGGCACGAAGGGGCCCGCTGGCTTCGCCGCGTCATGACACTCATATGCGACGCGGCGATGCCTAGAGCGGGCCCCACGTGGAGGAAGGCCGTGTACTGGTGGTCGCCCGAGATAGCGGAGCTGCGTAGCGGCTGCGTTCGGGCGCGCCGCCGGTGCACGCGTGCCCGTCGACGCCGGAACGTTGACGCGACGTGGGCGGCGGAGCTGTATGCGCTGTACAGGGAGAGAGTGACAGCGCTGCAGCGGGCCATCAAAAAGGCCAAGGCCGAGGCATGGCAGGAGCTCCTCAACAGACTGGAGGAAAATCCGTGGGGGCGCCCGTACAGGATCGTACTTGGTCGCTTACGACCGTGGGCGCCCCCCGTGACGGAAACTCTGGACCCCCAGTTCCTCAGTCGCGTGGTCGAAGCCCTCTTTCCCCCTTCCGGGGACGTGGAGGGTGGGACCGCTGCGGCTGGGGCGTCGGACCATGTCGATTGGTCCGACGATCTGGGGGTCACGGACGAGGAGCTCCTCGCCGCGCTGAGGAGGCTCGGGGCGAAGAACACCGCCCCGGGCCCCGACGGCGTGCCAGGTAAGTCCTTGGTCTTGGCCTCGGGTGTCCTTGGTCCGGAGATTAAGGCCCTCTACACGGAGTGTCTTAAGGCGGGAATATTCCCGAAGGAATGGAAGACTGGACGGATGGTCCTCATCAAGAAAGAAGGAAGACCCGCGGATTCTCCCTCCGCGTACCGGCCAATATGCCTGCTCGACGAGGCGGGAAAGCTGCTAGAACGCATTATAGCTTCCCGCCTCCACAGGCACCTGTCCTCGGTAGGACCTGATCTGGCGGACAGCCAGTTCGGCTTCCGCGAGGGGCGATCGACAGTAGACGCGATCATGCGCGTCAAGTCCCTCGCGGGGGCAGCTGTATCCCGGGGCGGGGTGTGCGTTGCTGTGTCTTTAGACATTACAAACGCCTTCAACACCCTGCCCTGGGCCGCCATCAGGGAGGCCCTGGTTTTCCACCAGGTGCCTCCCTATCTCAGGGCGGTGATCGGGTCCTACCTGAGTGACAGGTACATCGAGTATAGTGGCCGGGACGGACATGTGCGAAGGGAGGTGAATCGCGGCGTACCCCAGGGTTCCGCTTTGGGACCGGATTTATGGAACCTGGGGTACGACCGCGTCCTGCGGGTCCCTCTCCCCGACGGCACTTATGTCGTCTGTTACGCAGACGATACGTATATTCTTGCCGTTGGGGAGACCTTCGAGAGGACCATCCGTCTGGTCGAGGTGGCTGTGGCCGCCGTCGCCGGACGGATCCACGAGCTGGGGTTGAGGATCGACCCAAAAAAGACCGAGGCCATGTTCTTTCACAACAGGCCTCGGTCAAAGGGTCCTCCCCCCTCGTGGATCCGGGTGGGTGATGCCTGGGTCGAGGTCGGGTCGAGTATGAAGTATCTCGGACTCGTCCTCGACAGCCATTGGCGCTTTGATCAGCATTTCGATCGCCTGGTCCCCCGAGTGGAGAAGGCGGCGGCCGCGTTAGGCCGCCTCATGCCTAATCTCGGGGGGCCGGAAGTGAGGGTTCGCCGCCTCTACGTGGGGGTGGTTCGGTCCATGGTACTGTATGGAAGCCCAGTCTGGGCGGGGGCCCTGATGGTCAGCCGGTGCAGCCTTATCCGGGTGCACCGGCTCCAGCGACGGCTGGCCATCAGGGTCGTGAGAGGGTACCGCACCATCTCCTACGCGGCGGCGATGGCTCTGGCGGGGCTAGTCCCGTTCGAATTCTTGGCGGGGGCGGACGCGCTTATTTACGTGCGCGTCCGTGCCCTGCGGCGAATCGACGGTGTCCCGCCGGAGCCACAGGCGATCGAACTGATCAGGCGCCAGTCCCGGCAACTGGCTGTAGCGCGCTGGAAAGCCGAATTGCGCGCATACAGCGACAAGCCGGTTGTCGGGGCCCTCCTGCCACATTTTCAAGAGTGGCAGGAGCGGCGGCAAGGTAGGCTCACCTACCGTATGACGCAGGTGCTCTCCGGTCATGGTTGTTTCGGGGAGTACCTGCGGCGAATAGGCAAGGAGGCGACGGCGGCCTGCCACCGTTGTGGCGAGCCGGAGGACACGGCGCGGCATACGCTGGAGGTTTGCCCCGCCTTTTCAGCGCCGCGCCGTGTCCTGATTCAGGAAATGGGTTATGACCTCTCGCTGCCAGCAGTAGTTGGGGCAATGCTGGCAAGCGAGAGGTCGTGGAAGGCCGTGGCCTCCTTCTGCGAGGAAGTCATGCAGCAGAAGGAGGCCGCGGAGCGGGTCCGCGAACAATCGGACCCGCTTCGTCGAGCGAGGGGGCGAAGCCGCCGTGGTGTGGCGGCTCGCCCCCAAAGAGGCGTTGCAGCTCCCCGTGGCACGACAGTCACGGGGGCTGCTCCAGTAAGAGGAAGGGGAAGCGGTCGGGGCCAGCGCAGGCTCCGACCTGCTTCCCCTAGCTGAGGTAGGCAGGCCGGTGGCACCTCGTAGCAGTAGCGAGGGCCACCGGCCTTTCCGGGTCCTATTCGGATTCGGGGGTTAAGTGGCGGCTCCGGGGTGGTCTTACGTCACCCCTGGCAGAGCCGCCGCCGGGGCAGCGGCGTCCTGGGTTGGGGCCCAGGACGCGTTGCACACTGCCCCGGGGGGGAGACGGCGGAGCCTCGGTGGTCCGGGCTCAGTCGTAATGAGAGTTATGAGTTTGGGGGAGGTCCTTCCGACCTCCCCCGGGAAGGGCTCTGAAGAGCCAAGGCGTGGGGGTCCCGGTCGTGTTCTTTAAGAGTTCGTGGGGGTTTTAGCTGGTAAAAATCCGGCATAACCCCGCGCCCTCCCCCAAGGGCGCGGGGTATCTTTCGAAGATTTCCCCCACGTAAAAAAAAAAAAAAAAAAAAAAAAAAAAGGTAAAGAGCGGCTTTTACCCTCTGAACGACTCGTTTTCCTAATAAAGTTTGTGGGATTCGTGTGGTGTGCGGTTAAGGAGTGAAATCCACAGATCAGAATCTTTCAATAACTTAAATTTATTCAAAACGGAAATTAAAACTAACAAATAACAATAATATCGAAATAATAAATAATAAGTGTTTGATTAAAGAATTAAGTAAGTTTGGTATAATAATAATAATAATGAAGAATAATAAAGATTGACAATTGAACGGCACGTAATAAACGATTGAGAAATTAACACGTTATAAATCAAATAATAATTGTCGTGAGAACTGGAAAGATACTCGCTTGTATCTGAGGCTAACTAAAATCTATAATAATATATGTTCGGTTCTCGCTTCTGAAATTATCGCAGTGACAAATTATGTTTCGATTCGGTTAAATGATTCTAGACGAGATGTTACGCTTGTAATCTACCGCTTGCGAGGAATGCGACCTAAGTGCAATTCTCTAAGAGTACCTAAATACGCTTTCGCAAAAATCTATCGCGGAGTAATCGATTACGGAAGAACGCTTAATTGAGAACAGTGTTCTTTTACCGATTTGAACTTCCGAACTCTATCTGATTTTAATAATTTATTTCTTCGGAACAGTTACTCTTTATATTCTGACTCGACAATTAATTGTTCATGACCCTTTTAGTCAAAACGAACACTGACAGCCAAGACCAGATCGCTTAATTGGGGAGCCTGTTGTTCACTGGCTACTAGAACGACCCAACGATACAGGTAAAGGGTGAACAGTATAAGTCTAACAGGGTAGCAAATCAAATGATTCTAATATAAAATCGCAATTGCTGAACTGCCACCCAAAAGACACGGGCTTCAGAGACCAAGTCGCTCAAATGGGGAGCCTGCGTTAGCTGGCTACGAAACTACCCAGAGCGAACTCCGAGAATCTGACGGCGCGTTAGCAATTCGACAAAAAATCAAGATGAGTAGCTGAGAGCTATCCTTTCGATATCTTAGCCTTTCTTGGCGCTAAGCATAGCACTCTCCTGACGGAGTTTCAGAGACGAGATCGTTTGAATGGGGAGCCCGCGTTAGCTAGCTACTAGACGACCCACGATCAAGTATCCAAATGGCGTATACTTGCTTTACCAGTCAAGTATTAAGACTCGTGTCGGCTCTTTTACAGCGAAAACTGTTCCTGCTATACTTAGAAATGAGGCTTGTGTCGCGTTCGATTCCGAAGACTGTTCTGGTTTGAGACGGGTTTCGCTCGCCCTTTTATACCCCAAAATTCAACGAATTCGTGACGTCAGAATTTCCAAAATTTCGCATAAATTCGTTAATACATATTAATTAGAAAATCGGTTACTTCGGTTATGTTTTAAATATTGCTCTTCAATTAATTATTAACGTTTCGGCATTAGATTATTACCGTAGCGGTGTTTTAACGGAGATACGTTTTCTGTCCTTTTCTAATTAAGGGTGTTTGATTTTTGCGCGAGTCAAAACTATTTCGATTTACGGATTTTCCTTTAGATAATGAAAATGATTTCGATCAAGTCTATAAATGTTTTAATGAATGATGAATTCTCATGCATGAATTGATTAAATTAATTAATTAATTTTAATATCTAAAGTTGCCGTAAATAGAGATAGTGTTCCTATCCTTTTCTATAGCTATCGCTGTCTCAAGTGTTTCGGTGAGCGTCGTGACTTGCAGTCTTATTGTAGCGCAACGGAAATTTCGTACAAATTATTTATCAGAATTAAAATAAGAATAATACATAATCTTTCTTTAATTAATCTAATTTAATGTTAAAATACTTTTATGAAGATTATTACCTACGCCGAATTAAGATAGTTAGTAATAATGAATATTAATATATGTATATATATATATGTGTATATATGTGTTACCGACTGTCGAATTTGACAGATATGGTAATAGATTCATAATGTGCCGTCGGTAATTGCCTAATACTGTCGATAATAGATCTGAGATGTCGTAAAGTACAAAAACCGGGTCCGCGGGACGTTACAGATGTACGTATACATATACCGGGCGTCCAATCGCGAATATTTTACTTCGTGTATCACCGTCTATTATCTTAATGACTCGATTACAACTTCATTTAAATTACTTAGAATTAAACTAATATTTTTGGCGAAATACTTTTATTACAAATTTGAACCGGAAAATTTATTCGAGAAAAATTTTGGTCGTTTTCTTGAATAATAAAAAAATTGTGATTATTCTTCAAAGTTGTCACACTTGTATATGATTCTAGTAGCAAATATCAGTAAATGACGTCACGTTTCGTCGATGAGTCGATACGGCATCGACAAGTTATCAGTGACATAGCTTTTTCGAAGATCATTTTCGCAAAGTTAAAGGTTTTTTGTAGGTAATTGCATCTTATTTTAGATTGATAATAATTAACTAAACAAATTTTGAGAACAGTAATATACGAAAAGGGTGATAATATACATACTTGTGGTTATTTGTTTTTTTAAATAAAGATGCATAGTAATTCTTTTTTGAAGTCGAAGTTGATCGATAAATGACGTCAACGTCTTACGATGAGTCTATATAGTACAGTATCAACAAGTAGTTAATGACATAATCTCTACGAGCATCATTTTTGTGAAGTTAAAGATTTTTTGTAGATAATTGTATTTTATTTATTTTAGATTTTATTTTTTAAATAAAAAGATATATGGCAATTATTTTTTGAAGTGGACCGATAAATGACGTCAACGTGCGATGAGTTGATATCGTACAGTATCAACAAGTTGTAACGTCCCTGGAAGAATTTTTTTTGTGTTCTTCATGACAGACTTGTGTTCAGTTCATTTACCTGCTGTAAGAATAGTTTAGTTATCGACAGTATTAGACTATTACCGACAGTGTTTCGTCGAAATCTCGTCAATGTGCCGAGATTCCGCAATTCAAATTATATTTTCTTTAAAAAGGGATGGCAGGGAAAGGTTTAGAATAAATTAGCTCAATGTTGGGGACAATAAGAAGAATTTATTGCCCCAGAGGAGGAAAAACCCGGCTAGGCCGAGTAAAAAACCTCCTCGAAGAAGATACAACAATTTGTATTGAACAACGTATGCGCGTGTGTGTGTGTGTGTGTGTTAATACCCCAATTTAATCAAGAGAGAGAAAGAGAGAGCAGGGGGGGGGGGGGAAGAGAGGGGGTTGGATCCAACCGCGATGTTATAATTCGCTAGTGCTAGACTAGGAAATGTAAATAGGCGCTGGGGCCGTAATAAATTCGCTAGTGCTGGACTAGGAATTGTAATAGGCGCTAGGGCCGTAATAGAAGCTGCCGCGCGGGGCGTGCTTGTAATAGGCGCTGGGGCCGTGATAGAAGCTGCCGCGCGGGGCGTGCTTGTAAAAAGGAGTTAATGCGCGTGCCGACGACCGCGTGTTGTTGACAGAACCGAACGCGATCCTTCGCGTCGGGAATTCCGCGCGTTCCCGTGACTCTACACTTTAATTTCGTTAACGATATTGGAAATGAGTTAACGCGAGCAAAGATGCGGCTGATCTACTGATCGTAGCTCGCACCGAACACTGAATGATATTCGCACTTGATGTGACTGATCCGTGACGGACGATTAGAAGCAGTATGAACGTTTCGATTGCCTATTAGCAACTAATTTTTCTGGCGCGTGCCGTAACCGCTTCGCTTTCCGCTCGACCACCCCGCACCTCCGCGGAGTAGCCCTAACGGTCACGAAGGTCCCCGAACCGAACCGATCCCGGGCGAACCTGTCGATTCGCGTGACGTAACGGACAAACACGTTCGAACCTGTCGTTTCTCGAATGATCTGGAAAAAACTGGATTCTAACTATAGGCGCACGTGTTCTCGGTCAACAACACGTGCACGTCTATGCGACGCAATTTTCGGGCTACGCGATTCCCCCCTTTCTTGGAATTCGACTCGACAGACAGTATATTATATACTATTACCATATGTATTAATTTCGACGGTCGGTAATCGATGTTATATACATTTTTGATTTGTAACAATTATTTGATGATTTTGATTTGAAATAGGTAATATGTCTCATAAAGATAATCAAATATTTAGTTAGAACAATTGAAACAAGATTTATGTATTATTTTATAGTTATTCTAATAAATGTATAATTCTATATGGAAAATTTCGCGATGCTATGTGCCTACGTGCCGCGATGCTCACCCCGAATTTCCTGGTATCCTCGCGTTAGCTTAGAGAAGGATAGGAATAAATTTTACAATTGCGATATTATTAATTATGAAAATTATTAGTTAAACAAATCAATTAATACGTATCGAGCCTACTAATATTACGTTATCCGGAACTAAAGTCAGATATTAGTTTATTGCAGTATATACAGGGTGTTCGGCTACAGGTGGGAACCCTCTTAAGGGATGGTAGCTGGGGTGATTCTGAACAACTTTTTCCTTTACCAAAATGTTGGTTAAAGCTTAGTTTTTGAATTATTAATGAAAAACACTGACCAATCAGAGGGCGAGAATAGTGCGCGCTCGGATGCGAGAGCGACGGGTGCAAGCGTGACGATTGACACTGGTCGTGAACAAACAAATCGCGCGACATCGGTAACGTAGTTATAACCGTCGATAATGCGTCAGCCGGTAAGTAGTTACAAAATTTACTAAGTATACATTTATTAACGGAACTAAGTGTATCAATGAAACGAAAATGAAGATGAATATTCAGAGCAATTTTGTCGCGCGATTTGTTTGTTCATGACCAGTGTCAATCGTCACGCTTGCACCCGTCGCTCTCGCATCCGAGCGCGCGCTATTCTCGCCCTCTGATTGGTCAATGTTTTTCATTAATAATTCAAAAACTAAGCTTTAACCAGCATTTTGGTAAAGGAAAAAGTTGTTCAGAATCACCCCAGCTACCACCCCTTAAGAGGGTTCCCACCTGTAGCCGAACACCCTGTATAGTAAATTATATGTAACGTGAACGTACATAGTTAGTACCTTGAATATAGCTATTGTAATATGATGATTAGGCCGTGAGAGTATTTACCGAGCATGTCTGTATTTTGTTATATCAATGGCTATAAATTAAGAGCGAAATTCAAACCATCTGAGCGAGCGTTTATGTATATTAGACAAAGCCGATATTGTTAAAGCCACTCGACGTGGGTGTCTATGCTAAGGAAAGTTTGGGAACTCAGAGAATAAACAGAGTTTCACTTCGAGTGTTTTAAAAGATAAATTTATTAGGTACCGTATCAAATTCGTTGTTTTCGACCAAGTCACGTACAGTTCTTGAAAGCTTCAATCTCCAATGTATATCTTGTCTTTCCATGCACTCTGAATGGGTCGTAAATTTTCTCGAGGGTAAATTTTCGCAAGTTCAAGGGCTTGATTGTTTTCTGTTCTCTGAGTCTCACGCTTTCTCTAAGCACATGTGCGCTGATACGTTCCCGCGTCTTGGCGGAGTTTTTCCACCACCATGCGGCTGAGGGTGGACCACAACCAGGAGAAGGGGCCTACATCGGACGGGGTGGACTCCTCCACCATTGGACCAGGGATGATCCTGAGGGAGGATTCAGGAACCAACCAGGAACGGGCATCGATCCGCATCGACCGAAGATCTTCTCCGCCAAGCGCTGATCGAGCAGACTAATTTTGTAACTCTTACGCTTCAGTTCGCTCTTATAAAAAAGTACTTCGTTGATTATTGAAATAAATAGTTGGACTTAGAATTTCTCATAGTAAACTTGTTTGAATTTATTTCAACACACCGCGAGCAGAGTGCCTTAGCACTCCACGGGTTGACTTACACACATCCTAAAATCCCTAGACCGCTAACGGTAAACGCAACATATAATATTATTCAATGGAATGTTCTAGAAGCACCGTATGCTTATACATTTAACTCCGATCCGTATAGAAGTCGTGCGTAGAATGTAGAAGAAGATAGAACATAATTTAATTTTCATTAAAACACTATTGAACCATAATTTTTGTATCAACGACATGAACCACCGAGTGGAGTGTAATTGTACTTGAGTATTGCTCTCAACTACTCATCTTGATTTTTGTCGGATTGCTAACGCGCCATCAGATTCTCGGAGCTCGCTTTGGGTCGTTTCGTAGCTAGCTAACGCAGGCTCCCCATTTGAGCGGCTTGGTCTCTGAAGCCCGTGTCTTTTGGGTGGCAATTCAGCAATCACGATATTATAATTAGAATCAATTGATTTACTACCCTGTTAGACTTATACTGTTCACCCTTTACCTGTATCGTTGGGTCGTTCTAGTTGCTAGCTAACGCAGGCTCCCCAATTAAGCGATCTAGTCTTGGCTGTCAGTATTCGTTTTGACTAAAAGGGTCATGGACAATTAGTTGTCGAGTCAAATAAAGAGAGTAACTGTTCCGAGGTAAAAATTCATTTAGATTCAAACAAATTTTAAACTTGAATTAATAAAAGAATATTGTTCTGTCATCAGCGTAATTACAGTAGTCGTCTACACCGCGTTAGATATCGGTTAAAATCATTGATCTGTTTAATTTTGCGAAAGCGTATTTAGGTACACTTAGAGATCACACTTAGGTCGTGTTCCTCGCTGAGGTAGACTATCAACGCGCTATTATTTCTATTAATCTCATAAAAGAATATTCATTATATAGATTCTATCTTATTAATCAAGATAAAAATTGTAATTGCGATAGCGTTCAAACAAGAATGAAATAATATAGAATATCGAATTTAGTTTATTTGCGAAAGCGAAGTTAGTTTGTCTGAAATCAGAATTAATTAGAAATCAGATTATCTATTACATATTGTTTAATTTACCGAGTTCTATTATTTCTATTATTACTATTATATCAAGATCCATTTAGTTTCGTTTTATCAAGCTAATATACTTTTCATATTTTGTTGTTATTTGTTATTTGTTATATTTATTAGTTTTAGTATTTTATTGAATAAATCTTGTTGTTGAAAGATATTGACCTGTGGATTTCACTCCTTAACCGCACACCACACGAATCCCACAATCTTAGATTAGTTATTAACCGACTTCGAAGAAGGAGGAGGTTACTCAATTCGATCAGTATATTTTTTTTTTTTTTTTTTTTTTTTTTTTATGTATGTCCGCCGATTACACCTGACTGGATGGACCGATCGGAATGAAACCTCTTGCATCTTGTAGGTTCTGACGTCCCATTGGTACCGTTATAAAAAAATTTCTCATATTTTAATTGCAAAGTATTGTCATTGCAAAAAAATCGGCAACTTTTGAAAAAAACTTTTCTCAATTTTAGTACGCTTTTAATATCTTATCACGGACATGATACTGAACAATTTTGTTCATATACAAATTTCACGAAAAGCTTTAGTTTACAAGATATTAGCGAAAAATTGTTATTAACTTTCGAAATTAACTTTGGGTGATCTTAATGTCCCTTTAATATGTTGTCAGGGGCATTGTTCTGGACAACCTTTTCCTTATGCATAATATACTACCTAACGAGTAAATAGGTTTCATTCGTATGTATTACGTAATTGTATGATTGAATGATATAGAAATTACTTCATTAGGAAATATGTTGGAATATCTAGGTTCAAAATACAAGTCGAGTGTCGTAGCATTCTAAATGTTTCTTTATTGCCTGACAGTCCTCAGGTCAAGAAATTGAAGGCCTGCAGTTTCTCACTGCGGAGTGGGCCGACTAATAAACAAGCACATGGGCACTCTGAGTTTTTCTTTCTATAGGATCCAACAATGGTGTTTCCTTGTTCAAAACTTTCTTTTTCGTTTTCACTTCAGTTCTAGCTTTCGTACAGTACAGACATCCTCCGTGATCGTAGTAGAAAATAAAGTTTCAGTTTAACGTTAATTTCGTGTGTACAATTTATTATAAACTCTGTAAAACCATGTCCTATTTCCATTAAAATAGAAATTATTTTATACTTTTTAGTGCATTTCGAAGTTGATGTATCTTTTTCTTAAAATTATTTTATTACATTTTTATATGAACTTTTAATTTTTATACGGTAAAATTTCTGAACTTTTAAGTTTTTGAAATTTAAATATTTAAATGATCAAAATTTTCAAATTTTCAAGTTATCAAATTTGCATATTTTAAAATATCCAAATTACTCAACACTAACGCTTTTAAAAAGTCAAAATTACTAAATTTTTGTATTGCCCATTATTCCAATTCCAAAATTTCAAATTTTTCAATTTTCCACTTTCCCAAATTTTTGAATTTCTAATCCAACAATCTCAAATTTTCAAAATACTCAATTTTTCAAATCTCGAAACTGTTGAATTCTCAAATTTTCATATTTTGAATTTTCCAAAATTCTACACTTTCATTATTCAAATTCCCAAATTTTCCAATTTCTAAACTTGTAGATACTATAACCCTTAGATTTCTACATGTTTTGTTACTAAATCCTAAAGTTCCAAAATTCAAATCCTCAAATTCCAAAGACCTAAATTTTTGAATTTCAAAATTTGTAAGTTTCAAATTTCTGAATTTCAAATTTGTAGATCCCAAATTTCTAACATTTAAATTAGAAGTCCCAAACTTGTCAATTCTAAACTCCTAGTCCCTCAATATTCCTCGTTTGGTAACCTCAAAATCAAATGTTCCAAATATTCAATTCGTCCAATATTGCTAATAATTGATATTTCTGTTGTCATATTTCATTGGCGCGATATAATATCGTGTCGGAATATGGCGGGAAAAAATTGAAACGACCAGTGCGGGCACGAATACAGGTACAAAAGAAAGCAGAGAAAAAAAGAAGAGTACGAATGTTGTTGGTTGCTTGAGGAGAGAGAACGATGGTGTCATTCGGGAGGGGAGGTGAAGTTACTTCGCAGAACGTGTGCACGCACACAAGGTGAATTTCCACCACCATTGTGCTTACCACCCCAACTCTATGGTCCCGTAGGAACGAGCCGGCCGATCAAATAGGCGAGAACGATAAGTCAGTCAAGTACGAGAACGCCGAAGAAGAAGACTACGAGATGTTCGAGCAAGATTTGCAGAAGGACGCCAAATGGCAACGAATACAGCAGAATACGTTCACAAGATGGGTGAACCAAAAACTGAAGGCGGCGAACAAACACATCGATGATCTCGAGTGCGATTTGTCGGACGGGTTTCGATTGATTTCTTTGATCGAGGTGCTCACACAGAAGAAACTTCCGAAACACAATCAACGGCCCACTTTCAGATCGCAGAAGCTGGAAAATGTGTCGGTAGCGTTAAAATTTTTGGACCACGAGGGCATCAGGATCGTTAACATCGGTGAGTGATAGTTTATTTCTCGTAATACTAGTTTTGAGTGCATCTTCGTGTAAATACATCTGATAAATGTAAATACGGCAACCTACGGGCAGAAAAATATAATTTTATAATTATTAATCATTCATTATTTAATTATACGTAATTTCTTTAATGTTTACTGCCTTTCTATAATCTACATTCCTTTTTAACCGACTTCGAGAAAGGAGGAGGTTACTCAATTCGATCAGTATATTTTTTTTTTTTTTTTCTATGTGTGACCGCCGATTACGCCTAGCTGGATGGACTAATCGGAATGAAACCTTTTGCACCTGGTGGGTTCTGCCGCCCCATTGGTACCATTATCAAAAAATTTTTCATTTTTCAATTGCAAAGTATTGTTATTGCAAAAAAACCGGCAACTTTTGAAATAAACTTTTCTCGATTTTAGTGCGCTTTTAATATCTTATCACGGACATGATTCTGAACAATTTTGTTCATATACAAATTTCACGAAAAGTTTTAGTTTACAAGATATTAGCGAAAAATTGTTATTAACTTTCGAAATCAACTTTGGACGATTTTAATGTCCTTTTAATATGTTGTCAGGGACATTGTTCTGGACAACCTTTTTCTCATGCATAATTGACGGAAAGCTTTACTTCTCGAGATATTAGCGAAAAAATTGTTATTAACTTTAAAAAGCAACTTTGGACGATTTTAATGTCCTTTAAATATGTTATCAGGGGAATGGTTCTGAACAACTCTTTCCTTATCCGCAATTAACGGGAAGCAACAGTTGTCGAGTTATTAGCGAAACACTGTTGTTACTAATATATTAAAATAACGAAACAATAAAAAAAAAAAATAGGAAAAAAAAACCGAAGAACTGTCTCACAATATCCTACACAATTCTCAGCATTCCACTAAAAAGCGTGAAATAAAATAATTTTTAGAAAAAAAATACACCGACTTCGAAATGCACTAAAAAGTATAACATAATTTCTATTTCCTAATGAAGTAATTTCTATTTCATTCAATCATACAATTACTTAACATATATGAATGAAACCTATTTACTCGTTAGGTAGTATATTAAATATATTTCAACCTTTTCGGAGGCGGCGCAAATTTGGTAATTCCCTCGTCGTGGGCTCCGTTTATAGGTTCTTAGATACCACAATCAACTAGCTATTGGGAACAACGTTTACTATGGTATTTTTAATTTTGCGCCGCCTCCGAAAAGGTTGAAATGTATTTAATATACTACCTAATGAGTAAATAGGTTTCATTCGTATCTGTTACGTAATTGTATGATTGAATGAGATTGAAATTACTTCATTAGGAAATAGAAATTATTTTATACTTTTTAGTGCATTTCGAAGTCGGTGTATTTTTTTTCTAAAAATTATTTTATTATATTTCTAATAATTTCATAACTGTCAAATTAATATAATATGTTATATTTCATAATATAATATAACTAACTATCAACATTAAATAATATTATATATTGCAAATATTGATAAAATTTGTATTTTTAAGTTATTAATTATTTATTAGTTAATTCTAAATAGTTTACTTATTTGTCAATTTTAACGTAATATTTATATTTATTATAATTTATAACGTTCACAACATATCTCCCACAATTCTTGATGATTTTTCTTTGCATTTTTCTCCACATAATTATGTCGTATTTACATTTATTCGTACGAAGTTTTTCTTGAAGACATAAGTCTGAAAAAGAAAGAAAGCGCATTTTATTTAGGCCAACATTATAGAAAATAACGAGTACAGGAATAATTATTGGTGATATCTAATTACTTAGTGTTCATTCTGATAATTAAAAAGTATCTCGTAATGTCAATACTCACGCATTGTAAAATATAACATCTGATATTAAGTCATAACCGACAAATGCCAACAAGGCGAGAATTTTAAATATCAAGATCGCGTGATTGAATATCCTGACTGGGTATTTTACTTCTCTTTTTAATTTTTCCTCCAATACTTGAAAAATGATATTGGGTGAACGATTAGCAAGTGTTATGTCTTCGTTTTATTCGTATTTTTATTAAATTCCTTTTATAGATATTTTGTAATCAGAAAATAATAATTTAAATAAGTAATCCACAACTGAAAATAAAAGTAATATGTAAATTATTAAAAATATCATCGTGAAACATGTGTTACGTATATGTATAACGAATTACAGTCTGTTTAAAGCAAAAATAATATTTTTTATTCTATTTGAATCGTACCGGTTGTGTATCTAGTTCGATTACAAAATAAATCTATCAAAATCGTTATCGCGAAAGTGGCTACGCTCTCCACTAATCGCAGATTAAAGATTAACCATCTTTTCGAATGAAGTGGACACAATACGAGGTGCGATCATTAAGTTCCCGGACTGGTCCTGTATATGCAGATACAATTACCTTTTTCAAATTTGGCTGTTATCCCCTTCAAAGTAATCCCCTTGGGCAACAATACACCATTCCCAGCGTTTCTGCTATTTTTGGAAAGCTTCCTGAAAGTCTTTTTCTTGAAGCGTATTGAGCACCTCCTGCGATTCGCGTTGAATCTCGTCCACCGTGTCAAACCGTTGATTCTTTAGCTTCAATTTCATTTTGGGGAATAAAAAGAAGTCACAGGGTGCCAAATCTGGTGAGTATGGAAGGTGAGGAAGGACGGTCATGTTATTTCGTGCACAAAACCCTTGTGTTACGAGTGCTCTGTGTGCTGGCGCGTTGTCTTGGAGCATCGTAATTTCGCAGCGGAGCGTGCGCGTATGCTACTATAAAATTGTATAACAAACGATTTAATGAACATATCGCTTCCAAACTTCGTGTCATTTGTCTTGAAGATTGTTATTCGTATATTCTGCGAGCGCGTGTGAATTGCGTGAACCGTTTGATCACAGCAAACACAGTCCGGGAACTTAATGATCGCACCTCGTATAGGGTGCTGTTAAAATGCAGGCGTGTATATGACAGTTCTTTTATGACTAATAAGCAAAATAGTAGATTAAGTCTTTTTTGTTTCACACATCATTTTTGTGAAGTGTACTCTTATCATTTGTGGGGATTCACTTCCAAAATAGTAATATTTGACACTAATTTATAATGCATTATTTACTAAAGTTCTGAGGATTCAAAATTTAAAAATCGTAAAATTTTGTGATGTGAAAAGTTTTGATCTGAAATTTCAAATTCTAAAATTTGATGATTGTGACATTTTTTAATTCTATAATTCCGCAATTCCATAATTTTGAAATTCCGCGATTCTATAATCACACAATTCAACAATTCCATAATTCTGCAATTCCACAATTCCAAAATTTCACGATTCAGCAATTCCACAGTTTTACAATTCTGCAATTTCACAATTCTGACATTCTACAGTCCTGAAATTTCACAATTCTGAAATTTCCAAACTCTGAAATTCTACAATGCCGAAATTCAACGATTCCTAAATTCTACAAATGCGAAATTCTACCATTCCGAAATTCCACAATTTAAAAATTCCGCAATTGCTAAATTTTATAAATTCGAAATTGTACCATTTCGAAATTTCACAATTCCTAGATTCTACAGTTCTGAAATTCAGCATTTTCAAATTTTAGCAATTCCTAAATTCTAAAATTGTAGAATTCCAAAACTTTGTATTTCCGGAAGTAACAAAAGGGTATAGCCGGATAAGCTAGTCAAATGTGCCCTTGAGTCGAATTAGAAAAACAATTCGTCAGCCGATAGCACATCCAAAAAAAACATCTCACACCAAGTTTCAACTCCCTATCTCATTCGTGGGGGTAGTAAAAGGGAAAAACCATATTCCGGTTTTTGGCCTTTTTTGCCTATTTAATTTCGTACAAAAATTCTGAAAAAATTCTAAAACATTGAGGTCCACATAGCGCATATTATAGAATTTTTTCAGATTTTTTGATCGCAAATTGTAAATCTAAATTCTAAAATTGTAGGGTTCCAAAACTTTGTAGTTCCAGAAGTAACAAAATTTAAAATATCGCAATTCCTAAATTCCACATTCTTAAATTTTCATCTTTCTAAAACTTAGAAAATAAAATATTCCAAAAATTACATTCGCAGTACCAAAATTTTAATATACCATAACTGCAGTGCCCCAACACCCAACAATTTCAAAATTCCAACGTTTCAAATATTTAATATTCACCGTGACGCACCAAAAATCAGTTCGCGATGCTTCAGTACCTCGGATTTCATTTTACATAAATCTCTGCTATCGATAAATAGTTTTCAAACTGTTTCATGCATGCAAGTTTTTTATGCATATAATTAATTAAATTTTGCAACTATGAAATTTCTGACAGTGGAAATTATGTTCAACATCGACATAATTTTATTAATAAGACGATAATAATGATAACTCTAATACTAGATATATGTACAATAAGTTATATGTATGTACAATAAATATAACATATCTTTTCAATTATTTCAACTGTCAAGTTTTTTGTTTTTTTTTTAGACATTGTAATTTCGATATTTATAAAAATAATTCCAAATTCATATTATACTCTAAATTTAGTGTATTTTGTTCTAATTATCCTGTCCTTCTTTTAAGGACACAATTGTATTTGTCACATGTTACTTTCGCTTTGAATATAAGCATGGTACTTAAAAAACGAAAACATTCTACGTGACCTATCGGTTCGTCCGAACACGTTAAATGACCGTTTACTTTTCTCTTTTGTTGTAATCTTTCTTGTAACGATCTCAAAATATATGACACGTCCAAAATTTACAAAGATTTATATTTTAATTCTAGCAAACATGCATATATATTAATCACAGTTATCATGCTGTGAGACTTTGCTTGTAAGTGGTGTATTATTTATAATGAATTACATTATTTTAAAGATAACAAAGCGAGAGAGGATAAAACGTGTAGTATTTCTTTGTTAACTGCGTAACGAAATAGACTGATTAATGGTAAAGGCAAAAAACAATTAATCTGCATAATTTGAGTCCAGATGTCAACGGTTTAGCTAGACTTTGCTAATTTTTTTACCTGTAACCAGGGCCGTGTTTACTGCACAGCGTATTCGGCGCAATTTGGACCCCACTCTTTCATGTTTTAAAAATTTATTTACATTTATCTACATTTTTAAATTTTACACTTTTTGTATAATAAATTCAGCATAGTAAATCTAATTATTTTATAATAAACATAATAAATCTAATATAATATGGTAAAAATATATTTAATATCTCACCGGTCAAAAGGCGTAAATAAGATAAGGTTGAAGGTTATAAACAAGATATAGGTAGAATATAAAAGGTGAGGTAGCCAGCGCGCGCGGAGACAGTTGGAGACAGTTACACAGCTGGACACAGTTAGATACAGTTAGACCCAGTCGAGCTTAGTCAGACACCGAAGAGACACCGAAGAGATAAGCTCATATTACTATTGTGCGACTTTGATTTTGACAAGTGTTACATTTAATTGCGCAAGTGTATTATTGTATAGTGTTTAGGGATTAAAAATAAAAGTTTTTTTTTTTAAAACATCAATTCCTCGCTTTCCCGCGTGACATTAAAATTGGTGGCAGCGGTGGGATCTGCTGAAAATCGTTGCTGAGTCGACGTAGCTGCGGAGACGGCCAGCGGATCCCGAACCCTCACGGGAAAGAAGAGAAAAGAAAAAGGGCGAATATTTTGAGAGGTACCAACGACGAAAGCATCGAGAAGATAAATCAAAGTAAGATGGCAGAAATCGAAACTATTACCAAAATGCTTTCTGAGATTACGAGTCGACTGGAGAGACTAGAAACTAGGGGTGATAGTCTACGGAGAGAGAACCCCCTTGCTGGATCCTCCAACTCGATAGTAACGAATGATGATGACTCTGAACCTTCTCCATACACATTAAATGAACTACTAGGAACGGTGTCTGAATTTGATGGCGAAACATTGCCGGTCGAGACATTCATTTGCCAAGTCGAAACAGTTAAATACAATGTACAGAAAGAAAGATCTCAATTATTACTTGGAAGTATATTAGCCCAGAAAATTGTCGGAAAAGCTAGAACTGTTATACGTGCAGAAATGATAAGAACATTTGAAGACTTAAAAATCCAACTAAGACAAAATTACGGCTCTCCAATCGATTCCACATTGCTGCAATTGCAAAGAATTCAATGCCGACAGAATTTTAAAGAACCTGTAAATTCTTATATATCGCGATTCATAAGAATACACGACGCCGCTTTGAATGCTACGTTAAGCAGACCCCTTCCCGCAGAACAACGTGAATTACTGCTAGAAGAAGAAAAATGCAAAGGAATAATAGATTTTATAAACGGCCTAGAAAGAGAAACTCGATTAGAAGTGAAAACATCTAATCCTCGAACAATTCAGGAAGCGACAAATGCTGCTCGAATGTCAGAACTAATGCAACAAAGACACGATTTCTTTAAACCAAACCCGATAAGATTTCAAAACCGTGCACGATTTAATACACAAAAACCTCAACAAAATTTTCGAAATGTTAACACGCAAAGACTCCAACAAAATCTCCAAATTCGTCCAAACCCATTCGGACCATCAATGCAAGGTCAGATAAAACAATGTAATTACTGCAAAAGAATAGGGCACAACGAAAACGAGTGTAGAACGAAAAGATTTCAAAATTTTCGTATACGTCAGGAATTCCCAGAAACCCCACCAGCACACGCTATATCGAACGACCAAGAACAAGACCTAGAAGTAAAAGACTCTCAGATCGAAGACCTCCAGTAAATACCCAACGAACAATTACTAAAATTAATACGGCTATCGGCAATCGATTAACATACGTCACTCTTCAACCCGAAAATGTTAAAACTGGTAGATTTTTGGTAGATTCAGGCGCTGCGGTTTCATTAATAAGAGAATCAATGATTATCGATAAAGAGAAAATAATGAGGCAAAATACACGAGAAATAAGAACGTTATCCCGACACACATTTAAAACAGCGGGTGAATTTGAAACAAAATTGTTAGGTAAAAATCTAAAATTTTTGGTAGTAAAAGATGAGATAATGCAAGAAGACGGATTACTTGGAATAGATTCGTTAAGAACATTACATTGTACGTGGGATATTTGTCAAGGACAATTACAACTTGGAAGTAAAACATTCACGCGAAAAACCAACAATACAGAGGAAATAACCATACCGCCGAAAACGAGTAAATTACAGAAAATCAAAGTAATGAATATTCAAAACGGTGAAGCAAAAATAACTTTCGAAGACGTAGACATGTTAGTTACTGTAAAAAACGGGATAACCCAAATACCCGTGAACAATCTGAGCGAAACAGAAGCAAAAACGATAAAAACAACAGAAATACTAGGTCAGAAAATTCAAGTATCAGATTTTCCCAAGAACCCTAAATCGCTAACCAAAGAACGCGAAAAGTTTCTAAAACAAAACACACGTTTGGAACACATTAAAGATGGAAAGGAACAAATATGGGAAATAATAAAAAGGTACCACGATATTTTTGTATTGCCAGGAGATCCTATACCATTAACCAATTTAACAGAGCACTCCATAGAATTAACAGATCCTACTCCGATCCACACCAGACAATATAGATTCCCGCCGATTCATCAAGAAGAAATAGCACATCAAGTAAAGAAAATGTTAGAAGAAGGAATAATCAGAGAAAGTAATTCTCCCTTTAATTCACCACTTTGGATTGTACCGAAAAAACCAGATGCATCAGGAAAAAAGAAGTGGAGATTGGTAATAGATTACAGAAAACTAAATGAACGAACGAAACAAGATTCATATCCACTTCCATTAATCGACGAAATACTTGATAAATTAGGTAACGCAAGATATTTTTCTGCATTTGACTTAGCCTCTGGATTCCATCAAATAGGCATGCGAGAAAAGGATAAACCCAAAACTGCATTTTCAACTACAGACGGACATTACGAATATAATAGAATGCCATTCGGATTAAAAAATGCACCAGCTACTTTTCAAAGAATGATGAATAATGGCCTAAGAGGACTAATTGGAAACACATGCTTTGTTTATATGGACGATATAATAGTATTCGGAACTACTCTCGAAGAACACAATAAGAATCTACAAATTTTGCTTGAACGATTATCAAAATGCGGATTGAAATTACAACCGGACAAATGCGAGTATCTTAAACCGGAATTATCATATTTGGGACACATAATATCTGCCGAAGGAATAAAACCAAATCCAGAAAGAAATCAAACAATTCCTAGGTTTAGCCGGATATTATAGAAAGTTCATAAAGGATTTTTCTAAAAAGGCGTCACCATTAACCACACTGCTGAAAGATAAAATTAAATGGAAATGGGAAAACGAAGAACAAGGCGCATTTGATACATTACGAAACGCACTTTGCGAAGAACCAATTCTTATCTATCCTGATTGGAGCAAGACATTCATATTAACCACAGATGCGAGTAACGAAGCAATAGGAGCCGTGCTTTCACAAGGAATAATTGGGCAAGACAGACCTATAGCATATGCATCAAGAACCCTCAATAAAGCGGAAAGAAATTATTCAACGACGGAAGAAGAATTATTAGCTATTGTATGGGGAATTAAACATTTTCATCAATATCTGTACGGACGAAGATTCAAAATAATTACTGATCACAAACCCCTGACTTGGGTTATGAACGTCAAGGATCCTACTTCGAGACTTATGAGATGGAGATTAAAATTGGAAGAATACGACTACGAGATAATCTATAAGAAGGGTAAACGTAATTCTAATGCGGACGCATTGTCCCGCATTCCTGAAACAATCGTAAATATGGTTGATGAAGATGAGATGAATGAAACAATAGAAAACGTGTTGAGCGACCTTCAGGAAGAAGCTGCTCCAACGTACAAAGATTTTAAAGATAACGAAAGAACGTTTGAAAAAGAAGAAACGCTGGAATATGACACAGGGCGAGTATCCCGGAGAGGACTCGTTGTCACGACCAGCAGAACGAATAGAGGTCTATGCATTGATCCAAATGCAGAAGAAGAAATATGGTACGCTGGGCTGAGAACCAAGGTACCAGAAGTAAACGAAATAGAAGTACGAATCGTAGACCCATATGTAAAAGAAACGATTTTACGAATGATAGAATTCATACACAAAGAAAAGACGCCGGAGAAGCGCCTAATCGTAAAATGTAATACAGCAAAGGATCCAGAAACTCAAGAAGAAAAAGAAAGATTAATAAAAAGCGTACATGGAAGTACTATAGGAGGACACCAAGGAGTCGAGAGGACGCTCCAACGATTAAGAACCATGTATAACTGGTCAGGAATAACGAAAGATGTAGAGAATTTTATAAAGAAATGCGAAACATGCCAACGAGAAAGATTAAAATATACGGCTAACAGACCGCCCCCAGGAAAACCCGATATACCATCAAAACCTAATGATAAAGTATCATTAGACACTATTGGACCATTACCATCAGACAGAAAATATCGATACATATTAGTCATACAAGATTACTTAACGAGATACGTACAATTAGCTCCATTAAAAACTAAGACACCCAAAGAAATCGTAGAAAATTTCTGGACATATTATTGCCAAGTGTTTGGAGTACCAAAGGAAATATTGACAGATAATGGTCTAGAATTTAGAGGAGAATTCCAAGAATTTGTTGAAGAAAAACTCAGAATTAAGCACACAACGACCGCAGTATATCATCCACAGTCTAATGGAAAAAACGAAAGAAGTCATAAGGAAGTATTTAACTATTTAAGAAGCTTTATAGAAGAAAAGAACGAATGGGTTAAACTTTTGCCTGACGCTACTATATCATTTAATAATACTCATAACGAAGTCACCGGAGTATCACCTTCAGAATTCATGTTCGGCTGGAAGCCTTACATTCCAATAGAAACACACGAGATGGAATTTGGACATAAAATGGCATATGAAGCCCTAAGCAATAAGAGACGAAGAACCCAAGAGATCGCAAAAGAAAGAATAAGAGAGCAACAAGAAAAGACACAACAAAGATTACCAACTGCCAGAATAGAGAGAGAATATAGAATAGGACAACACGTAATGGTTCGAAGAAGACAACCACAAGATAAGAGACTCGATTCACCATGGGAAGGCCCATATGAAATCACTGGAATAATAGATAATCAAGCAGCAACCATTCGAAAAGGAAATCGAGACGTAACATATCATCTATCCGACCTCAAACCTTTCTATGTTACAGAAACAGAAGAGGAAAATCAAGAAACTACAAGAGAACAAGATGAAAATGAATCGACTATTGAACCTATTGATTCTGAGCATATTGATACACAAAGCGCCGACGAAACCGATTGAAAAAGAAGAAATAATTATAACGCCAATCGACACAAAGAAATCAATTTATCTAGAACATATAAAAGAAGCCCAATTATATCATGACACGTGGAAAGTTACAGTTGGAATCGAGTATGGACATTTACAAGACGAAATAAAATTATTAATACTGCATACAAATCAACTAGCTAAACGATGTAATGAAATTAACCCGTGCTTCAGTAAGCAAAGAATAATACTTCAACAAGAACGAAATAAACGATTGAATCAAGAATTAATATCTGTTAAGACTTCTCATACATTTAGCTGTAAATACTTAGTTCATCCTTAGTTTGTAAATTCATAGCATTTAGTTTTTAGCTGATTTATTGCCAGACCCTTGAAAATTTGTAAAACGTTCCGTGGCAATAGTAAACTCATGAAGCCATAAAGACCCGCGATTCTTACCGTAGCTTTTTCGTTCCTTTGTCTCGCATATGGTCACCAGGTACCATCATTTCTAACTTTCTAGTCCGTTATTTCTCGAATGTTTTACCACGGTCAGCGCGCTGCCTGACTTTATTACTTGCCACGGTCAAGGGTCAAAATTAGTCATAGGTAGCGACTGGAAAAAACCCGAGAAGGGCGGAAACTTTCATCTCCCTTCCCTGGTTTCCACAATATTTGCAACCAATCGCAACATTCCTCCCCCGCCAAAAACATCCATACCGAGGTTACATCGGTTATAGTTTTAGACTTTTTAGACAGATAGATCAGAACACCGAATAGCGAATACATAGCAAATAGATAGCAAACAGTTAGAAACAAATAGACAGCATCAGACTGAATAAATCATTATAGTATTTTAAAACTAGAACTTAGTCATTTTTTCCCGAAGTATCGGGTGGTCCTTCGAGGGTTAGAACCTTAGTTTAGTTGCATTTTTGTTGGCACAAGCGTGCATAACGTCTACAAAGCTCGAACACCGACACGGTAAACACGAGCATTTAACATTTGGTCCTTCGAGCCGGATACGTTCATTCGCTCTTTGGCTACGAAGAAGACACTTTGAAGAAGACGTCTCACTGGAAGCAGTTTGGTACTTGGATCGACCCACAACTGTCAGCGAGGACGTGCAGAGGGACATCGAAGGAGGCTACAGCATCTGCAGCGGTACATCCAGGAAGGCGACTGTGTGCAATAGTTGGACAACGCATCCCCCTGGACGTGATAGCAGCCGTGCAGATACGCAGATTCGAGGAAATCGACGCTGCAGCTGGAGGAAGCATCCTAGTAACGCTAATCCAATCCCTTCGTCACGTGAGTTTTTGGTTCCTTTGTCTTATTTGCGTTGAAATAGTGTAGAAATGGAATCCCTCAAATCTTTGGTAGCCGAGCGCGGGGCGATAAAATCGAAGTTAACGCGATTTAAGAAGTTCGTGGAGACGTCAGCTATAGAAGCTGATGTATTAGCATTTGAGAAACGCGTTCGGGCAAATGAGGGCTTGTACGATAAATTTGATGGCGTTCAATCGCGTATAGAGACCATGGTAGTAGGCACGGAAAATGAGGAGACGCATTTGCAAGAGCGCGAATCGTTCGAAAATATTTATTTTAGTGTTCTTTCGAATGCCGAGAGGCGATTAAATGGTGTTAGAGACGTGCGATCTCCGGTTCCGTCGCAAGTAACCGGTGCTCCGTCGGCAGCCGTTGAGCCGATGACGACTAGGCTTCCCGTTATCAAACTCCCAACTTTTAGCGGCGATTTTGGCCAGTGGATTAGATTTCGTGACACTTTTACTTCTCTGGTGCATAGCTGTGACAAGTTGACGGACATCGATCGTTTTAATTATCTAGTTTCGGCATTATCTGGACCTGCGGCGCGTATTTTAGAGTCATTTAGCGTATCGGCCGCGAATTATGAACTTGCGTGGTCGCGCTTAAAGGAACGGTACGAAAACACAAAGGCGTTAATCGATCATCACGTAAACGCGTTGTTTGATATACCCCCTGTTCGAAAGCAAGACGGCGAATCTCTTAGCAAATTTATAGATACTGCGGTCAATAATGTTCGTGCGTTAGAAGGATTATTAAAACCGATAGAATTGTGGGAAACATTTATTAGTGCATATTTGTCGCGACGCATAGATTCCGCTTCGCTCGATGAATGGGAGCGAAAAATTATGGAAGCTCCGAATAGGCCTGGATTTACCGAATTCGCAAAATTTCTGGAACATCGTTCGCAATATCTTGCTAGAAAGGATGCGAATAAGGCAGGCGCGATTATAGTCCCTAGTAATTTGAATAAGGATAATCGACCTCGCACAGACAACCGAGTAGTTAATAGATCATATCATCCCGTTTCTCATGTCACTAGTCAGCATAAAGAATGCCTATTATGCAAGGGTGAACATGAGTTGCAATATTGTAGTAACTTGTTAGGATTAGCTTTCTCGCAAAGGCATGAAACAATCAAACGTTTGCAAGTTTGTTTCAATTGTCTGTTGCCGGGACATAGTATCAAGAATTGCACTCGCGGTAAATGTAGAATCTGCGGTAAAAAACACCACACCGTATTGCATCGCGAAGAAGCATCCGCGACGGCTGAAGTAAAGTCAACTCCTGCAGTTCCTTCTACGTCACACGTAGTACAATCTTGCTTAGCGAATTCGACCGAAGCCGCGATCGAGTGCACTGTTTTGTCAACGGCAATAGTTTTTGTAATAGATGATAAGGGCAATAGGCACAAATGTCGTGCGCTTTTAGATGTAGGTTCTCAGGCTCATTTTGTTACTGAGGAATTTTGCCAACGATTCAATCTTAGACGTAGGCCCGTAGATATGTCTGTCGCTGGTTTGGCTGGAGCTAAAAGTCCCATAGAATTTAAAACGCAAATAGAAATAGCTTCTGAGGGAAACTCGTTCCATACCGAATTGTCGTGTTTAGTCATCAAAAGAATCACAGAGACCATGCCGAATATTCCCCTTCACAAGGTTAATATTCCGATACCTCCTGGCGTTATTCCGGCGGATCCTGAGTTCCAACAACCCGGGCACATCGATCTATTAATCGGCGCTGGCTTATTTTGGCGATTATTGTGTATCGGCCAGCACAAAGTAGGCTTAGGTAACTTAGTATGGCAAAAAACGCGTTTAGGCTGGGTTTTAGGAGGTAGTTTGAATTGGCCAGAGAATAGAAAATCGGTGCAAGCATGCCACGCGATTACAAATGCACAGTTAGATGCCTCGATTTCACGATTTTGGAGCATAGAAGAAATTGATTCAGGAGACTCAATTAGTATAGATAGCAATGAATGCGAGATATATTTCAAGGAAACTACGGTACGCAATTCGGACGGGCGTTATGTAGTTAGCTTGCCTTTTAACGACCGTGTTAGTGAATTGGGAAATTCTCGCGAACAAGCCCAGAAACGTTTATTGAACATAGAGCGTAGATTCAAAAGAGATTCAACTCTCCGATTGCAGTACATAGATTTTATGCAAGAGTACATAGATTTAGGCCATATGTCCATAGTTCCAGACGAAAACATAGAAAATACCGACTCTTGCTATTACTTGCCGCATCATGCTGTTTTCAAATCATCTAGCACAACCACGAAAATTAGAGTAGTATTCGATGGTTCGGCGAAGACGTCATCAGGTCTCTCGCTGAATGACGCACAATTAGTAGGACCTACAGTTCAGAGTGACCTTGTCACAATTCTCATTCGTTTTCGAAAACATCGTATTGTTTTATCCGCTGATATTGAGAAAATGTACCGGCAAGTACTTGTTGCCAGTGCAGATCGAAAATATCAAAGAATACTTTGGCGGTCTACTGATAACGAGCCGATTAGAACTTATGAGCTGAATACTGTGACATATGGAACAGCGTCAGCTTCCTTCTTAGCGACAAGAGCATTGCGGCAGGTAGGGCAGGACTACGCGCAATCTTTCCCTCGCGCTAGCAGCGTCATTCGTGACGATTTTTACGTCGACGACTTGCTAACGGGTTGCGAGACAGTTGAAGAGGCGAAAGAATTGCAGGAATCGTTGAATTCGGTCCTAGCGCAAGCAGGCTTCTGCTTGCGAAAATGGGCGAGCAATGATTCGCGAATTGTACAAAATAGCAATCCCGAAAGCACTGTAGTTATTAAAACCGCGGAAAAGGATCCGAAGACTTTAGGTTTGTTTTGGTCGGTGAATTCGGATCACCTTAGCTACACAATCGCGGACTATCCAACAAGCAGAATCACTAAACGGGTTATTCTATCCGAAATCGCAAAAATATTCGACCCACTTGGTCTCATAGGTCCTATCATCGTCAGGGCAAAATTAATAATGCAAGAGCTTTGGCAGTTAAATATAGGTTGGGATGTTAGCCTCCCACAAGAAATGCATACACGGTGGTGCAGCTTTCGCACCGAATTACGCGATATTAATTCCTTATTAATTCCTCGTCGAGCTTTAGTCAATTCAAGTGAACGTGTCGAGCTTCACGGTTTTTCGGATGCGTCCGAAAAGGCGTACGGAGCTGCTATTTACCTGCGCACGCGAACAGGTAGCAATACGTGGGGTTGTAGATTGTTATGTGCCAAGACGCGAGTGGCACCTTTAAAAACGATTAGTTTGCCGCGGTTAGAATTGTGCGGGGCGTTATTACTAGCCCAATTAGTTTCTAAGGTGCGAAATGCCTTGCGTGTAGAGTCTATGAAAGAATATTGCTGGACCGACTCCACAATAGTGTTAGCGTGGATTAGGGACGAGCCTTGTCGTTGGAAGACATTCGTGGCCAATCGAGTGTCAGAAATACAAAGGCTAACATGTTCAAGTGATTGGAAGCACGTAGTTTCATGCGACAACCCGGCAGATTTGCTATCTCGAGGTGTTACCCCTTTGGATTTAAAAGGTCATAGTTTATGGTGGTGTGGGCCGGACTGGCTCCAACACGACATAGAATTAGTTTCGCCCGTTGAGGTTCCAATAGCGGACATTCCGGAGCAAAAACGGGTTGTTTCGGCAAATCTTGCGATATCTGACACCTCCTCTTCGTTAATTTTAGATTTAGTTTCGCGATATTCATCGTATATAACATTGCTTCGCGTAATAGCCTATTGTTTACGCTTTAACCGAAATACACGCGTTAAAGGATTTGCTAGTCAAGTCAAGGAAAATAGTAGCCCCTATCCTCTATCTGCTTCCGAAATCGCGGAAGCAGAAAGAGTTTTGATTCGTGGAATCCAGTCAATTCATTTTAGCAAAGAAATAGCACTTATTACATCAGGTAAACCAATAGATAAGCATAGCCCATTGATTTCATTTAACCCATTCATCGACGAACACGGACTCGTTAGGGTGGGCGGGCGTCTTCGAAACGCTAAAATAGCGTTTGAGCAGAAGCACCCACTTATTATCCCAAAATTAGAGCCTTTTGTAACCTTGTTAATAAACCATGAACATTTGCGGCATTTGCATGCTGGGTGTCAGCAGACACTTGCAGCCCTTCATACTAGATTCTGGATTTTATCTGGCAAACGGCTAGTAAAAAAGGTCTTGCGCCAATGCGTCTCTTGCTTTCGGACAAGGCCTACCAATGCATCGTACAAAATGGGCGATCTACCTGCCGACCGCGTAGTACCGGCACGCGCGTTTGCTACCTGCGGTGTCGATTACGCGGGTCCGTTCCTAATAAAGGAGGCCGGGCGATCTCGCGTTGCTCGCAAATGCTATATCTGTCTTTTTATTTGTTTTACAACTAAGGCTATCCACATAGAATTAGCTATTGATCTTACCACAGAAGCTTTTCTCAATTGTCTACATCGCTTTATAGCTCGTAGAGGTCGATGTAAGACCATTTATTCGGACAATGGTAGGAACTTCTTAGGTGCTCGAAATGAATTACAAGAACTCGGGAAGCTATTAACATCAAGCTCGCATGGCCGACAAGTTATAGATTTTTTAGCAAAGGAGCATATAGATTGGCGTTTCATACCCCCAAGCGCGCCTCATTTCGGAGGTTTATGGGAAAGGGGTGTCCGATCAGTAAAAACGCATTTGAAACGCGTAATCGGGGACCAAAGATTGACATTTGAGGAATTTTACACTGTTTTGACACAAATAGAGGCATGCCTAAACTCGCGTCCCCTATATCCTTTGTCCCATGATCCTAATGATCTAGATCCCCTCACCCCTGGTCATTTCCTTATTGGAGATGCGTTAATGGCACTTCCCCAGCCTGATATTACTAATCTCAATCCAGGAAGAGTAAATAGGTACCAGTTGATCCAGCAGATGGTTCAACACTTCTGGAGGCGTTGGCAGAAGGAGTATCTGCATAGGCTCCAGCAACGCCATAAATGGAAGACAAACCCTTCTACCATGATCAAGAAGGATTCCCTAGTTCTGGTCAAGGAGGACAATTTGCCGCCGACGAAATGGCGACTTGGACGCGTCACCGAGCTGCATCCCGGAGCTGACGGCGTCATTAGAGTAGTGACACTCCGGACAGCTGATGGCATCCTGAAGAGGCCAGTCACGAAAATCTGTCCTCTGCCAATTATAGACTCGGATCAACCTGCTGATCCACCCTTCCCCAGAACTGATTTGTGCACTAGTGACAATTGAATCATAGACAAACTTTCTTGTATATATGTATATAAGTGTATAATTTTGTGTACAAATATGTTCATATCTCTATTTATTCACTTAGACGTATTTTGATGTATCAATCTCGTTCGTAATTTAGTTTTGATATTGTAGAACCCTTATAGCATTGTATTCATATTGTATAGAATTTGATGTGTTGAACGTAACCGTTCAAGGTGGGCGGTATGTTAAGACTTCTCATACATTTAGCTGTAAATACTTAGTTCATCCTTAGTTTGTAAATTCATAGCATTTAGTTTTTAGCTGATTTATTGCCAGACCCTTGAAAATTTGTAAAACGTTCCGTGGCAATAGTAAACTCATGAAGCCATAAAGACCCGCGATTCTTACCGTAGCTTTTTCGTTCCTTTGTCTCGCATATGGTCACCAGGTACCATCATTTCTAACTTTCTAGTCCGTTATTTCTCGAATGTTTTACCACGGTCAGCGCGCTGCCTGACTTTATTACTTGCCACGGTCAAGGGTCAAAATTAGTCATAGGTAGCGACTGGAAAAAACCCGAGAAGGGCGGAAACTTTCATCTCCCTTCCCTGGTTTCCACAATATTTGCAACCAATCGCAACATTCCTCCCCCGCCAAAAACATCCATACCGAGGTTACATCGGTTATAGTTTTAGACTTTTTAGACAGATAGATCAGAACACCGAATAGCGAATACATAGCAAATAGATAGCAAACAGTTAGAAACAAATAGACAGCATCAGACTGAATAAATCATTATAGTATTTTAAAACTAGAACTTAGTCATTTTTTCCCGAAGTATCGGGTGGTCCTTCGAGGGTTAGAACCTTAGTTTAGTTGCATTTTTGTTGGCACAAGCGTGCATAACGTCTACAAAGCTCGAACACCGACACGGTAAACACGAGCATTTAACAATATCTTTGAAGAAATTTATGGGTCATGTACAGAAAAGAGGACTACTAAACGCAGTTGGCGAAGGAATGAAAATATTATTTGGAACCATGACAGCCTCAGATGCAGAATATTACAATAATGAACTGGATAAGCTAAGAGAAGATAATATCAAAATAGCCCACTTGATAAAAAACCAAACAACGATATTGCTCCACAAAATACAAGATAATCTTGGAACCTACAAATATATTCAACAACAAACGGACAACCTAAATATCAATTTTGAATTATTACAAAATGCTACGAAAGAAGAAATATTCAATTTGGAAATAGATGAGACTTTAGCCGATTATATATTTCTTTACCACGACGTTTCAACAACAATGCAAAAACTCCAAGAAGCAATCGTCGATGGCAAACACGGAATAATACATCCAACAATACTACCTCCCTCAGAATTGTTTGAAGTCATGAGAAACACGACAAAGTTAGAAAAATTTCCTGTACCATTAAAAGAAGAATATTACGGAATATTACTAGATACGAGCGAAATATCAATAACATTAACAAATGAAAAATTGATCTATAATCTTAGAATTCCGATATTGGAAGAGGATATATACACATTATATAGACCAATCGCACTACCGATTTACTCATACATTCAAGGATATTCAGTATACAACGTAGAATTCGAATATATACTCTTAAACAAACCACAAACAGAATTCATACCTATTAACGATGAAGAAAAAGCACAATTTAAAAATGTAGGAAATCAGTATGTAATACAAAGAAAACACCCAAATTATCTCACGACATCTTCAAATGCTTGTCTAATCGAATTACTCCTAAAGAAAAATCAACAATGCTCACAAAAATACATAAAATTGCAAGGAACACTATTTATTCAACTGTTAACAAATCAAGACTGGATAACTATTACTCCAAAGAAAGAACAAGTACATGTTATCTGCGAAAATCGAGAACCGCACATAATAACAATACAAGATAGAAACATAATACATTTGCCGCAAGGATGCGCCGGAACGACAGCAGAAGCAATTATAAAAGCAGGAGGAGAAAAGGGAAACACTACATTAAATATACCTATCGAAACTACAGAACACTTAGATCACTGGAAACAAATATTAACAGATCGACAAATCGATATACAAGACCTTAATATAACCATGACCACAATGGAACAATTCAAATATTATATCACGATATTGGGATACGTCAGCCTAGTTGAAGCCACATTATACATCCTATATAAAATAAATTGTCTACGACCCATATGGAATTTAATGAAGAAAATCTTAACACCATGCGTTACAATCTATGATCACTGTTCATTCGGAACGTACGCACAAACAATCGATAGAACACCCACAAGACCAGTTAGAATGACAGACTTAGTGCACGAAGAAGAAGAACCACCTCAATATGAAGAAAGAGAACCTTCTACGAGATCTAGACTTTCAAAAAAGATATTTTATAGATTACCTGCTAACGAAATACATTAAAAACACATGTTACAGGATGGGATACACAATCCAATATTTATTAGAAGAAGACCTATTAGAAGATCGAAGAAATCAGAAGTTCATGGAATCAAGCGAAATACGGAATCGAAAGACATATTTTATCTATTAAGCAACTAGCGGAAAAAGAACCATGTGTAACGTCCCACGGACCCTGTTTTTGCACCTTTCGACAGCTCTGATTTATTACCGACAGTATAAGCTAATTACCGACAGTGATAGCTAATTACCGACAATAGGGTATTATCGACCCGATATGTATGTTCCCGATATTAATTAATTTGTAAATTGTAGTAGGTATTATGTTTCAAAAGTCATTTGAATATTTAGTTAGAATAGTTGAAACGAAATAATGTATTATAGTATTATAATTTTCTAATAAATAATTTGTACGAAATTTCCGTTGCGCTACAATAAGACTGCAAGTCACGACGCTCACCGAAACACTTGAGACAGCGATAGTTATAGAAAAGGATAGGAACACTATCTCTATTTACGGCAACTTTAGATATTAAAATTAATTAATTAATTTAATAAATTCATGCATGAGAATTCATCATTCATTAAAACATTTATAGACTTGATAGAAATCAGTTTCATTATCTAAAGGAAAATCCGTAAATCGAAATAGTTTTGACCCACGCAAAATCAAACACCCTTGATTAGAAAAGGACAGAAAACGTATCTCCGTTAAAACACCGCTACGGTAATAATCTAATGCCGAAACGTTAATAATTAATTGAAGAGCAATATTTAAAACATAACCGAAGTAACCGATTTTCTAATTAATATGTATTAACGAATTTATGCGAAATTTTGGAAATTCTGACGTCACGAATTCGTTGAATTTTGGGGTATAAAAGGGCGAGCGAAACCCGTCTCAAACCAGAACAGTCTTCGGAATCGAACGCGACACAAGCCTCATTTCTAAGTATAGCAGGAACAGTTTTCGCTGTAAAAGAGCCGACACGAGTCTTAATACTTGACTGGTAAAGCAAGTATACGCCATTTGGATACTTGATCGTGGGTCGTCTAGTAGCTAGCTAACGCGGGCTCCCCATTCAAACGATCTCGTCTCTGAAACTCCGTCAGGAGAGTGCTATGCTTAGCGCCAAGAAAGGCTAAGATATCGGAAGGATAGCTCTCAGCTACTCATCTTGATTTTTTGTCGAATTGCTAACGCGCCGTCAGATTCTCGGAGTTCGCTCTGGGTAGTTTCGTAGCCAGCTACCGCAGGCTCCCCATTTGAGCGACTTGGTCTCTGAAGCCCGTGTCTTTTGGGTGGCAGTTCAGCAATTGCGATTTTACATTAGAATCATTTGATTTGCTACCCTGTTAGACTTATACTGTTCACCCTTTACCTGTATCGTTGGGTCGTTCTAGTAGCCAGTGAACAACAGGCTCCCCAATTAAGCGATCTGGTCTTGGCTGTCAGTGTTCGTTTTGACTAAAAGGGTCATGAACAATTAATTGTCGAGTCAGTAAATAAAGAGTAACTGTTCCGAAGAAATAAATTATTAAAATCAGATAGAGTTCGGAAGTTCAAATCGGTAAAAGAACACTGTTCTCAATTAAGCGTTTTCCGTAATCGATTACTCCGCGATAGATTTTTGCGAAAGCGTATTTAGGTACTCTTAGAGAATTGCACTTAGGTCGCATTCCTCGCAAGCGGTAGATTACAAGCGTAACATCTCGTCTAGAGTCATTTAAACGAATCGATCCATAATTTGTCACTGCGATAATTTCAGAAGCGAGAACCGAACATATATTATTATAGATTTTAGTTAGCCTCAGATACAAGCGAGTATCTTTCCAGTTCTCACGATAATTATTATTTGATTTATAATGTGTTAATTTCTCAATCGTTTATTACGTGCCGTTCAATTGTCAATCTTTATTATTTTTCATTATTATTATTATTACTATTATACCAAACTTACTTAATTCTTTAATCAAACACTTATTATTTATTATTTCGATACTATTGTTATTTGTTAGTTTTAATTTCCGTTTTTGAATAAATTTAAGTTATTGAAAGATTCTGATCTGTGGATTTCACTCCTTAACCGCACACCACACGAATCCCACAAACTTTATTAGGAAAACGAGTCGTTCAGAGGGTAAAAGCCGCTCTTTACCTTACTAGCGCTAGTAACAACCTAAACTTAGGTTCTAGGGACGTTACACGTTGTTATATAAATATAAATTTTTGGTGGCAGCGGTGGGATAGTCAGGTATAGATCGTTGGACGTAGCCACGCATACGAGCACCGATCTCCTGCGTGGTAAGAGAACTTTTCTCTGCGGAGGTCAGAATCGTTCAATCTCTAAAATAATAGATAGGCGTATATAGGAGTAGAATAAAAAAAAAAAAAAAAAAAAAAGAGAAAAAATATATAATAGGAAAAATTTTGTAATTAGTTAGTCATAGTAGGAAATTTCGCGATTCATAATGGAAAACGAACTAGGGACGCAACAAAAAAGTTCAGAAATTCAGGAGGAGAGCACTGCTCGCCCCTCTCCTCAAATTAGTATTAGGGACGCCGCGGACATTGTGCCTCCTTTCGACGGACACAATATTCCTTTATACCAATTCACGAAAAGTTGTCTAAATGCCAAAAATATTATCTCACCTCAAGCTGAATATGGTTTAGTACAATTAATTAAAAATAAATTGTTTGGTCAGGCGGCTCGAGTAATCGCAAGCGGCGATTACAACTCGATTATTGGATTAATTACCGTATTGAAATCGCGTTTCGCTCCATTGTGTACTTCTTATCAATTGTACGGGGATCTCTCTAAGATGGCACAAATGCCGAACGAAGCCGTCGTGGATTACGGTAGCCGCGTGGCAAGCCTCTTATCCCAGATTAAGAATTGTAATGAGACGGAACAACCGCGGTTAGCGCCACAATACAATAAGACCGCCGAAAATAATGCGATTAGGACATTTATGACAGGGTTAAGACCGGAGATTTATAATAGGGTGCGACATCATGAATATATATTTCTCGATGATGCGATTAGCGCAACAATTCTCGCCGAAGCCGAATTTAGAGAAAGTCAAATCCGATTGAAAATGGCAGAAGATTATTATCGCGTTAATAGTTATCAGCGTCCTACGTATGTATCGGGTTCTCAACAAACCGCTAGGGTACAAGGGCAACAAAAATACTGTCTCCACTGTCAAAGATCAGGGCACAGAACCCCAGACTGTCGTAATTTTAGTCAACAAGGAAGACCTTGGAGAGGAACTAATCAGGAACAACTACAACCCCCGCACACCGCACCAAATCCGAGTAACCAAATAACTAGCCCGACTATTCTCAGAAGGCCTACAGTAGCCAGACCTTCTCCCCCTACCTGCACCTTCTGTAAAAATATCGGTCATACTATCGAGCAATGTAGAAAGAAGGCCTACCAAGATAAAAGAGCCGAACAGGTGCGTAGCAATACAAATTTTATAGTCCCCACAAAAGTCATTAAAAAACCCCCTAGTATAGAAGCGAAGAACCAAATTTTCCAAAACGGGTCAGCTCTATTCATGATTGATACTGGGTCAGATTTAAATTTAATTAAACAAGCAGCCTTAGTACACCCCATCCAAATCCATACTGACGTATGCCTCCAACTAAGCGGAATTACTAAAGGAAAAATTTCTACAACAGGGTACGTCAAAGTGAGGATATTCGACCACGAAACCATACTACACATAGCCGAAACACTACCAATAGAACAGGACGGGATTCTAGGAAATGAATTTTTCCAAAACAGTGAAGCCATAATTAACTATCCTAAAGCAATAGTAATCACCAGGGATTCAACCATTCCGTTCGAAGAACCAATTATTCATATAAAACCTCGGGAAAGAAATGTAATACCGATTAGGGTACTAAACACAGACGTCAACACCGGATACGTTCCGAAGTTAGAAATAAATCCTAATTTGCATCTGGGTAACGCTATTGTCACTAATAGAAACGGAGTAGCTTTTATTTACGCGATTAATGTCTCGTCCGAACAAATCGAAATCCCCATGCCAGAAATAGAACTAGAACCTTTCGAAGAGTCACCAATAGAAGAATTACAATCGTCCGAAACCCATAGGACTCAAAAATTACTTAATTTACTACGATTGGATCATCTAAATTCCGAAGAGAAATCTAGCATCGAAAAATTAATAACTAAACACGCGGACAGATTTAACTTACCAGAAGAAGATTTAGGAGCTACCAATAAGGTATATCATCGAATAATTACTACGGACGACGCGCCAATTAATATAAAACAATACAGATATCCCCATTGTCATAAAGAGGAAATTAACAAACAAATCAGCGAACTTCTTGATAAAGGAATCATCGAAAAATCGACTTCACCTTATAATTCTCCCTTATGGATCGTACCGAAGAAAGAAGATTCTCAGGGTAGAAAGAGATGGCGATTAGTAATAGATTTTAGGCGACTGAATGAAAAAACCATTGGCGACGCGTATCCCCTTCCGAATATCACAGATATTTTGGACCAGTTAGGAAGCGCAAAATACTTCTCGATATTCGATCTTAAATCAGGATTCCACCAAATTCCAATGCACCCTGAAGACAAGAGTAAAACTGCGTTTTCGACCCCCTATGGTCACTACGAGTTCAACAGGATGCCATTCGGACTAAAGAACGCACCAGCCACTTTCCAGCGACTGATGGATAACGTTCTATCTGGACTCCAAGGGATCGAGATTTTCGTGTACTTGGATGATATAGTCATTTACGCAAGTTCACTACACGAGCACGAGGTTAAGTTCCACAAACTAATGGAAAGATTAAGAGACGCCAATCTCAGCCTGCAGCCCGATAAATGCGAATTTCTAAAAAAGGAAGTGACATACCTGGGCCACATAATCGATGAAAATGGAGTCAAACCAGATCCCAAGAAGATAGAAGCAGTAGAGAAATTTCCAGTACCACAGACAGTGAAGAACGTACGGCAATTCTTAGGACTTTGCGGATACTATCGACGATTCATAGAAAATTTCTCGAAGATAGCAAAACCTCTGTCAGACTTGACGAAGAAAGAGCGGAAATTTGAATGGACAAACCTCCAACAGGAAGCCTTTACAGTCCTTAGGGAAAACTTATGTAAAGAACCAATCCTCACGCATCCGGATTTTACCAAACCCTTCAATATTACCACGGACGCATCAGGGATAGCGATTGGAGCCATTCTCAGCCAAGGTGAAATTGGAAAGGACCAGCCGATCTCGTACGCATCAAGAGTCCTCAACCCTGCAGAAACAAGATACTCAACCACGGAACGAGAATTACTCGCCATCGTTTATGCAGTACACCATTTCCGCCCATACGTCTACGGAAGAAAATTCTTCCTCATTACTGACCACAAACCTTTAGTCTGGTTAAATAGCGTCGCCGATCCGACTTCAAGATTATTACGCTGGCGAATAAAATTAAGTGAGTACGACTACGAAATCAAGTACAAGGCTGGAAGTCTGAACGCCAACACGGATGCATTATCCCGTAACCCCGTCCCGACGAAAATTCTACCGGTCAACGCGAAGAGACCTCAACCTTCAACCACAAGTACCGATACGAATAGGGAAATCAAGAAAAGAAAAGAGTTTCATCAGTACCAAACTCGACCACGAGAATCAGCAACGTCCAGTTCGAAAGAAGTTAAACGGAAAAAAGAATTTCATCAGTATAAGACTCGTCCACGAGAAACGACCGCATCCAGCTCCAGAGAAATTAAAAAACGGAAGGAAGTACACCAATATCCAACTCGACCAAGAGAATCAACTGCATCCAGCGCTAGGGAAATTAAAAAGAAAAAGGAATTTCACCAATACAAAACCCGACCACGGGAATCGACGACTACAAGTTCGAGAGAATTCAAAAAACCCAAAACGCATCATCAATACCCTACTCGCCCGCTGGAAGACGAGAATCCTGGCCCATTGCCTCGTAGATGCAGGAGAAAGATAGAAGAGGAGGAAGACACAAGCTCCAGCGAATCAAATTATTACGATACAGATGGTTCCGACGAAGAAGTCATTTCTGAAAAGCAAAAAGAAGAAATTACCAACCACAGGAAAATTGAAGAAAATCAAATACAAGTACAAGCTCAGATTCATCGACCACCTTACGAATTCAAGGCTAAAACTCCGCCACCGCTGGTGCTAAGGAAAAGAGACCCTCTTGTAATAGGGGACGAAATAGAAGAACTTGATCAAGAAACTATAATCCCCAAGCACTTGTTTAGAGATCCGCCAAAGATTAATGCCGCACCTCCGTCTTCAGAATCCGAAAGAGAGGAAAAAGACGCTAGTTACAAGCCTAAAAAGTTAAATAAATCGGGTCCAATAACTCCCATTAAAATAAAAAGGGAAGACGGAAAACTTACAGTGAGTAAAGCGCGGAAACCAAGGATAACAGAAGAAATAACGAGCTCTGTAATCGAAGTGAAAGATCATCTGTGGACCAGAAAGGGACCGATAGCAGTATTTTGGGACTCCCAAGGAATTCCCCTGAATTCCGAATCGGAATTATTAATCAGAAGAAAGAAAATCAAACCGGTACCTGAAAAAGAAATAACTCAAGTTAAATTAAAGAAGCAATGGATATTCGGCGCAACTGTCATATCAAAGAAGGAATTACCTCAAACCCTTAGGAAACTCGCGTTACTCCTCCGAAACAAAAAAATTAGTGACCTTAGCTTGCCAGATGACAAAAACTTAAAGAAATTAATACACTTAGCTTTCGCTGATATGCCAATACGTATCACCATTTGCACCGGCGATATTAAAACTCCACCACTCGAAGAAAGGATTCCCATCATTGAAGAAAACCATATAACGCCCACCGGGGGACATAAAGGGATAAGAAAGACTTACCATCGCATTAAGAACAATTATTATTGGAAGAATATGAAGAAAGACATAACAGATTATATAAAGACCTGTATAGATTGTCAGAGGAACAAATTAGTTCGCATTAAAAATAGGGAACCCATGGTAATAACAGATACCCCCCTTGATGCATTTGATAAAATTTCATTAGACATATTAGGACCCTTACCTTTGACACCACGCGGATACAGCTACGTATTAACAATCCAAGATAACCTAACAAAATATTCAATAGCGGCGCCCATCGCTTCAATGACCGCAGAAGACGTAGCCAAAGCATTCACTGAATACTTCATCTGTAGGTTTGGTTGTCCCAAGGCGATTTTAACTGACCAAGGGGCATGCTTTATGAGCGCGTTGATGAGGAAATTGGCAAAAATATTCCAGATAAAAACATACCGGACCTCATCTTTTCACCCACAATCAAACGGATCCCTGGAAAGAAGTCACCAAGTACTAATCGAATACTTAAAACACTTTCTTACCGAAGAAAAACAATGGGACGAATGGCTACCTCAGGCTATGTTTTCCTACAATACCAGCATTCACGAAGGTACAAGGTTCACGCCGCACGAATTGATATTTGGAAGAAAAGCAAGACAACCGTCTAACTTCCCAGTAGAAAACGCAATCAGCACCTATCCAGATTACGTCGACGAACTTATCACAAAACTGCACAATTTTCGGAAAACCGCACGAGGAAATCTCGAACAAGCGAAATACAGGCAAAAATACTATTACGATAGAAAGATCCGGCCAATTCACTACGAGACAGGCGATGATGTGTTTCTGTTAAATCCGCCACGGAAGCATAAACTCAAGAAGGAATACTCAGGCCCATACAGGATTACCAGAACTATAGGTAACAATAACGTAGAATTACATATAAATACGAGGAATACAAAGCGGATCGTTCATAAGGATCGAATTAAGCGGGCCTATTTGCCAATCATAAACCCGCGACCGATCAATAGATGAAGCCTTGAGGATCTAGAAATTTCGAATCACAGTGCCTAATAAATCTTCAAACCCAACGATCATTAGTCGTACGGAAACCTTCGAAGGAACCACACGCAAAATGGAAAATCCCGGGGCCACACCTTTGCAATACGCTATGTGCGTGCGAGACAGGGAATTTGTATTTTCGCACAAGTTCAACATTCAAGTGGGCAGATTGTGCGCTGTATGCGCAATCACCATTTGCCAGGAAGCAAAATCGGACTGGTGGAATCTAGGCAAGAGGAAAAATCCTTTAAATAGTAAGCTCTTTTTTTTGCATAATCTAACATACGCCAATACGTACCGCAGGCTCTCATCACCACACCACGAATTTCAATGTAAGAGGAACGCTACGTTGCATTCGATGTCGGAGGAAAATAGCCCAGGCGCGACCGGCATTGGCGTGCACCCTCTGCCGCGAAAAATTAAGAGACATGGACCCTGATACCCGGGACGCCTTCGAGGGTGGAATGCTCCTAACCACTATAATTGAACCCATCTTGGAGCTCGACCACGTTAGAATTAATATAGTATAAGAATTTGTTTTCTTCTTCTACATATATATATCTATATATAAAATAGGAAATAAAGGGATAAGGAAAAGGGAAATCATCTGTCTTAATTGATCCTAACCCAGCCCAGCGAGTAACCACCGAATAGCTTAAATTTGCGCCAAATTCGATCAGAAATTCTTACGTTACGCGTTACGTAATCTCAAAAAGGGGACAACGCCCTAATACGAGACAAAATGGCCGCGAAGCAGGTAGGCGAAAAGATTCGAAAACCTAGGGGAGAACGAATAGTAGGAAAAGGGGAAAAGATTTGGTTATTCGGACAAACGCGGTGTTGCCCAGAGGAAAAGCGGAAATTTTTATGGCTATCGTACATCTGAAAAAGCGAGAAATCGGAAAACATCAAAATTCAAATTACACCGTAACCAGCACGCGTCGTTATGTAATCACAACGGTCCGCGATTAATCGAACCATAGTCGATCGAGCCGAAACAGAGTAGACAATAGTCGTAAACAGTACATATCACAGACAACATGACGCGAAGGGCCGGCAGGAAAGCAATGCTAAGGAACCTTAAGACCAAGTTAAGAAAGAGCTTGCTAAAGGTAACAAAATTAAAAATATAAAAAGATAACCAATTACACAGATCACCACATAATCCAGGAGGAGTCGACCAACCAGTGGAGGCTCATAAAAATCGACATACCCGACCCGCCGTCCGAACGATACAAACACATAAACAACCCTCAAGACCCAAGGAAAGCTTACTGGAAAACCCTGTGGCTATTCGGACAGGGTTCAGCATCACCCCGCAATAACCCGGAGTCCTGCACCTGCCAGGAATGCATCGCCAAGCGGACCACTAACCAGGAACCCGTCTCTTGAGGACAAGAGACTTCGATAAGGGGGAAGGTGTAACGTCCCACGGACCCTGTTTTTGCACCTTTCGACAGCTCTGATTTATTACCGACAGTATAAGCTAATTACCGACAGTGATAGCTAATTACCGACAATAGGGTATTATCGACCCGATATGTATGTTCCCGATATTAATTAATTTGTAAATTGTAGTAGGTATTATGTTTCAAAAGTCATTTGAATATTTAGTTAGAATAGTTGAAACGAAATAATGTATTATAGTATTATAATTTTCTAATAAATAATTTGTACGAAATTTCCGTTGCGCTACAATAAGACTGCAAGTCACGACGCTCACCGAAACACTTGAGACAGCGATAGTTATAGAAAAGGATAGGAACACTATCTCTATTTACGGCAACTTTAGATATTAAAATTAATTAATTAATTTAATAAATTCATGCATGAGAATTCATCATTCATTAAAACATTTATAGACTTGATAGAAATCAGTTTCATTATCTAAAGGAAAATCCGTAAATCGAAATAGTTTTGACCCACGCAAAATCAAACACCCTTGATTAGAAAAGGACAGAAAACGTATCTCCGTTAAAACACCGCTACGGTAATAATCTAATGCCGAAACGTTAATAATTAATTGAAGAGCAATATTTAAAACATAACCGAAGTAACCGATTTTCTAATTAATATGTATTAACGAATTTATGCGAAATTTTGGAAATTCTGACGTCACGAATTCGTTGAATTTTGGGGTATAAAAGGGCGAGCGAAACCCGTCTCAAACCAGAACAGTCTTCGGAATCGAACGCGACACAAGCCTCATTTCTAAGTATAGCAGGAACAGTTTTCGCTGTAAAAGAGCCGACACGAGTCTTAATACTTGACTGGTAAAGCAAGTATACGCCATTTGGATACTTGATCGTGGGTCGTCTAGTAGCTAGCTAACGCGGGCTCCCCATTCAAACGATCTCGTCTCTGAAACTCCGTCAGGAGAGTGCTATGCTTAGCGCCAAGAAAGGCTAAGATATCGGAAGGATAGCTCTCAGCTACTCATCTTGATTTTTTGTCGAATTGCTAACGCGCCGTCAGATTCTCGGAGTTCGCTCTGGGTAGTTTCGTAGCCAGCTACCGCAGGCTCCCCATTTGAGCGACTTGGTCTCTGAAGCCCGTGTCTTTTGGGTGGCAGTTCAGCAATTGCGATTTTACATTAGAATCATTTGATTTGCTACCCTGTTAGACTTATACTGTTCACCCTTTACCTGTATCGTTGGGTCGTTCTAGTAGCCAGTGAACAACAGGCTCCCCAATTAAGCGATCTGGTCTTGGCTGTCAGTGTTCGTTTTGACTAAAAGGGTCATGAACAATTAATTGTCGAGTCAGTAAATAAAGAGTAACTGTTCCGAAGAAATAAATTATTAAAATCAGATAGAGTTCGGAAGTTCAAATCGGTAAAAGAACACTGTTCTCAATTAAGCGTTTTCCGTAATCGATTACTCCGCGATAGATTTTTGCGAAAGCGTATTTAGGTACTCTTAGAGAATTGCACTTAGGTCGCATTCCTCGCAAGCGGTAGATTACAAGCGTAACATCTCGTCTAGAGTCATTTAAACGAATCGATCCATAATTTGTCACTGCGATAATTTCAGAAGCGAGAACCGAACATATATTATTATAGATTTTAGTTAGCCTCAGATACAAGCGAGTATCTTTCCAGTTCTCACGATAATTATTATTTGATTTATAATGTGTTAATTTCTCAATCGTTTATTACGTGCCGTTCAATTGTCAATCTTTATTATTTTTCATTATTATTATTATTACTATTATACCAAACTTACTTAATTCTTTAATCAAACACTTATTATTTATTATTTCGATACTATTGTTATTTGTTAGTTTTAATTTCCGTTTTTGAATAAATTTAAGTTATTGAAAGATTCTGATCTGTGGATTTCACTCCTTAACCGCACACCACACGAATCCCACAAACTTTATTAGGAAAACGAGTCGTTCAGAGGGTAAAAGCCGCTCTTTACCTTACTAGCGCTAGTAACAACCTAAACTTAGGTTCTAGGGACGTTACACATGTTTAGTTTGCGGAAAAAACCTTCATAAATATAGACGCGCTGCTGAATGTAATACATGTTCGCAATTCTTTTCTAGATTTTTCTATTTATTAAAAACCAGATCATTACATATTCCGACATACATAGTAGCCTGTTATAGTAATGATGTAGAACACGAGGAAAAAACGAAAAAGTATTTGTACAGACCGTTTGTAGAATGGAAAAATGATCCTGATTTAATGAATAAATTAGAAAGCGTATTAGAATTATCATTAGAATTTGAACAAGGCCTAATAGATTCAGGAAGAAACGTTGTATTCGAATAAATTAAGACGTCATCAAAATATAAATTAAAATGCGAGGACGCATTTTCTTTCACCCCGGGAGGAATCTCACCGGTCAAAAGGCGTAAATAAGATAAGGTTGAAGGTTATAAACAAGATATAGGTAGAATATAAAAGGTGAGGTAGCCAGCGCGCGCGGAGACAGTTGGAGACAGTTACACAGCTGGACACAGTTAGATACAGTTAGACCCAGTCGAGCTTAGTCAGACACCGAAGAGACACCGAAGAGATAAGCTCATATTACTATTGTGCGACTTTGATTTTGACAAGTGTTACATTTAATTGCGCAAGTGTATTATTGTATAGTGTTTAGGGATTAAAAATAAAAGTTTTTTTTTAAAACATCAATTCCTCGCTTTCCCGCGTGACAAATATAATATAATATAATTCTATCAAAATAAACAATAATATAATATAATGCAATGTGGTATAACGAAATGCACTAAAAGGTATAAAATAATTTCTATTTCCTAATGAAGTAATTTCTATTTCATTCAATCATACAATTACGTAACATATATGAATGAAACCTATTTACTCGTTAGGTTTTGCGTATTGCACCAATACGCAAAAATTGGTGCAAAATCCGTGTCTCTCGGCGTTCAATGGCCATTTAAACATGTTTAAACATTCATAATGTATAAAACGCAGATATCGTTGTATTCGGGAAAGTCTATAGAATCTTTTGATGTAAACAGAATCTTAGTGTCTTTTATAGTTACCTCACAAAATTGGTTCAAATGTTAAAAATGTGTTTTTTTTTCAAACTCAAATTTCTCAAAAACTGTACGTGCTGGAAAAAACGGGTCGCGGATTCGCAATCAGTGCGAAACCCCCTATAAGAATCACTAGTCGAAATTAGAAACGTCGAAAAAAAGTTAAAATTTGTTGGACAGTGTTATTAATAACGAAATATGTAATCAAATCACTATAAAGTTAACGAATAAGCACAGATAAATATGTGAATAAATATATGTTCAAGATAATTACATATCTGATATAGAATATATACAGAATGTATACATTCATTAGCGAAATTTGTCATCGATATTTATTTTGGAAACTATTTATTATTTTACAGATTCATCCGACATCGTGGACAATAAATTAAAATTAATCCTTGGTTTAATATGGACTTTAATTCTCCATTACTCTATTTCAATGCCGATGTGGGACGGCAAAGAAAGCCAAGGCACCGGCAAACGTGTATTCCCGAGACAAAAATTAACAATATGGTTCCAGTCAAAATTACCTGATTTGGAAATTAAGAACTTCACTACCGACTGGAACGACGGTCGAGCGGTCGGTGCGCTAGTAGATGCGCTTGCTCCTGGTCTTTGCCCAGACTGGCAAGACTGGAACCCCAAGGATGCAGTACAAAATGCTTCCAAAGCGATGGGACTTGCCGATGATTGGCTTAATATACCACCGGTTTCTATAATTTTTCTGTATTATCTATTAATCTAGTTATTTAGTGCTATCCATGGCTATGTTAAGTAACTGTCCTACTGATCAAACGAGCCCCGGAAATTAACAGTCGAGTGTTAATTTGATTAATACTGAAACTATCAAACCGATCAAACGATCGATTCATAAGTTTTTTATTTTAAATCAGAAAATTTGTTAAGATACTTTTCTTATAATATTTGTATTGACTTATATCGATGTAAGGCACTAACGTGTATGTTAAGTTATATTTAGATGTTCACTTATTCTTTTGCTTTATTTTTAATTTTGAATTACGGGTACATTATACACATAGAATATTGTTATTATTAAAAATAACATTTCTGCTTATTTTCAAAATATTGTAATTGTATATCATATATACAATTGATTATATTATAATTTAAAGTTTTTCTGTTATTTTACAGCTCATAAAACCAGAAGAAATCGTGGACCCTAATATTGACGAAATGTCAATGATGACATACCTGTCTCGATATCTGAACGCAAAATTAAAATCAGGAGCACCACTTCGACCACCAATTAATCGAAATAGGTAAGCAATTTTTCCTAAAACACTTACCTAAAAAAGCGCCTTTTCCAATGAAAAATTGTACAGGGTTTATTTCAAACAAAGCTACGTTTCGTTCCTCTTCGAAACATAATTTTATTTGAGTAATTGAAAAAAGTATGCAAATCATAATTTTGTTTGTAAAATTGGAATAGGAGTCGAATTTTCGTACGTCATTAAATAGGGCATAAACTGAAATTTCAATACGAAGATAAAGTGTTGAAACTTGTTATGAAATGTCTTTTTTCAATATGCTATCATTACGGACTGCAAGTTTTATTTGCTTCAAGAGCACATTTGACGATATTATTTTCCGTCTTTGTTCGATTTGTTTAAATAATGTAAATATAGTAATTTGTTACATATGATGAGGTACATTATGAGATACACAATGAGTGAATTAAAAAATGAACCGTTTATTTTAAAAGCAGCGCATGTCCATCTAAAGTTAAAACTATCTTAATGTTCTACGTTTCGCTTTAACCGCTGGCGTTTTTAACTTGAATTTTTATGCTGGGTCCATTAGGTGTCCTAACATAACAATGTCTGCGTTTAGAGCAGGCGTGATATAGTAGCTTTTGTAAATGTGCAAATTTGAGAATTAAGAAATTAAACAATTTTTTAATTTTCGAATCAGGGAATTTTTAAATATAGGAATTATTGAACTAAGAAATTTAGGGATTTTTAAATTTTGAAATTTAATATGGAAATATATGAATTAGAGAATTTAGAAATTTTTGAATTAAGAAATCACTGAATTTGGGAATTTGTAAACATGCAAATATTTAATCTAGGAAATTTGGGAATTTTGAAATAGAAAATATAGAAAATATTTAAATTAGGAAATTTGAGAATTTTTTAATATGGAGATCTTTGAGTTAGGGGATTCTTAAATGTGGAAAATGATTTGAGGGAATTTGAAATTTGAAATTTTTAAAATAAAGAATTTGGAAATTTGGAAATCTTTGGGTTAGGGAATTTGGAAATCTTTAAATCAAAGAATTTGTAAATCCATAAATACAAAAAATTGAAATTGTAGGAAACTAAATGTTTTGGATTTGTAAATTAGCTAATTTAATAATTTGCAACTTTATCCTCTTGAAAGTGTGACCCTATATAAATTTTCAAATGTATGAAAGTTGAAATTTGGATTTGAAAACTTAAAATTTTTAAATACGGTAATTTAGGGATTTGAAGATTTGAAAATTTAGAAATTTGTAAATTGGATTGATGGAGAGTCGAAAATTTTTTGAATTTTTAAGAGCTGGAAAATTGGAATATTTGATATTTTGAAAATTTTTAAACTTCAACATCTCAAACATTAAAAAATTAAGTATTTCGATATCTGCAGGTTTGACAATTTAAAAAATAAAAAACAAAACCTAGAAATTACAAAATTTGCAAATCTAAAAATTTGTATCTTTGAAACTTTCAAAATTTTTACACGTATAAAATCAGTTTACATTTTGGGGACGAATATATCCTAGTCGCTATCTAGATACGTCAGTGACCTTCATCCAGTTGCGCAAAAAATTTGAAGTCAATTTTGAAATAAAGTAATTGGTGTGTACATTGTAGTACATTGTAGTTTAGCTACATGTAATTCTTTCGTTAGCTTATTAATATTTTTACTAACAAAAACTTCACCAATTATATATAAAAATATTTACAATTCTTAATAAACATTATTGTTGAAATGTATTGGAAAATGAACTACACTTATCAATTACGTTTATGGTATTATACATCAAAATTTATTCGAAAACTGATCAAATGTATTTAATATAATTAGAACGATTAAGTTCATAATTAATTTTGTAAGTATATTAATATTAAAATAATTATTGCAAAAGAAAAATGCAACAAATGATTAAACTTGTATTAAAATTTTGAAACGAATTATTTCCCTTAATTATTAATAAAATAAATATATTAATAACATTTATTTAGTTAAAATGTTTGTTTAAATGATAATATTCCAAATTCTGGATGTTATGAAAATTACCGGGTAGTTTATTTACGAGTATTCAAAGAATGCGATGATAAAATAAACGAGACAATGTGATATAGGACAACAATGCCGCGGGTGAAATATTCTAAATATAAGAATGTTTATTTTATCACGATATTTGAGCTTAAATGACCTTTAACGATAGCTTGCGGAAGTCGAGTGGGTAACAGCCATTATGCTGGAAGATAACATACAGCACATTCTATTAAAAAACATGCAGTTGACCTTCAAGTTTCTATTAGGTCTTCACCCGCATCAGGTATCTGTAACACGTTATGTTATCCTTCGTGCTATCCATGCTTTTTTTATAAAATATTGTTACAAATTAACAAAGTTATTGCCCTATAGGGTGTATGAAACGTGCAGAAATCACCATAATGAGATTGTGTATTTTTAAATCGGTATCTTTGTGCAAAATTGTTTTTGACCTCAAAATTTAAGGTCAATCTTTTTACTATTTCTTGCAAGGATAAAAGATTTCAAAGGGACTATGGATTGTAAATGAATCTTTCTTGGAAAATAATGTTAAAGTTTCTGCATTTAATAACTGTAATAAAGTTTTAATTTTTTCAGTTTTAATTTATCGAAGTTTTGAGAAATTTTTAAATTATTAAAGTTTCAAGATTTTAGTCATTACAGTTTTAACAAATTTTTAATTCGGAAACAATCATTTTATAAATACATTATTTGTTAATTAAGAGACTTTAAATGTAATAAGAAACTTTATAAAAACTTCAAAAAACTTTACAGAAAGACCTTTATTTCAAATTTATTTTTATTTATTATTATTTTATTATTATTTATTTTAAATTTTCATATTCTTAAACATTCAAATCTTATAAAACTAAAATGTTTAGCTCTAAAAATTTTCAAATTCTTAGATTCTACATTTTCAGATGTTGAAATTTCTAAGTTTTTAAAATTGTAAAATTCTTAATTTTCAAACTCCAAAATTCCTAAATTTTTAAACTTTTAATAGCCAAAATTATTAAATCTTATGTCACTCAAATTTCAAAAAATGATGAACTATGTAAGTTATAAATCCTAAAATTCATACTTTAAAAAAAACACAAAGTTCTGTGATTTCAAAGTGTCAAATGTCTAATTTGAAGAATGAAATTTTATTTTATGTTTCATATCTTGTATTAAATACATATAAAATCTTGTATAAAATCCAAATGTAAACCTGTTTCAAATAACATGATAATTAAAGACGGGACACCTTTTATATCAGATTGCCTTAAAACCTTGTTTTCTGCCAAAAGTGGAGTTGCGAAATTTTCCAATTAGAATAACAATGTGTTATTCTTATGCTTTTTGATAGAAATTAAAATGATATATGAACCTGATGTAATTTTCTGTAATTTCTGCCATAGAGTATGTGTTTATGGACCTGGAATTAAACCAAACGGTCCAATCGTTGGAGTACAAGCTAATTTCACAGTTGAAACATTTTCTGCTGGCAAAGGAAATGTTGAAGTCACGGTGGAAGACCCAGAAGGAAATAAAATTCCTGTGAGTATATGTATAGAATACAATATCATGTGAATAGTCATGATAGTTTTTCAAAAATAAATAATTTTGTTAAATAATAATATTGTGCTTGTGAAAATAGTCATAAATTTGCTACTATACAAATATAAAAACTTTCAAATTACCAAATAAATAAATAAGCGGATATCACAGAACACAATTGGACAACCTAAATTCATTTTTAATAAGTTATTCAAATTTGCTTCTGATGCTAAGCTTATTTAGCTATGCCTAACATAAAATATATAATAGAGATATTGAGAGGTTAAAATAATTGTATTTTTCAAACACAACTTATGAAAATGTAAATTATCAATAGCTTAACTTACACTCCCACTTTTAATAATTCTGATTACACTTACCTCACATAGCAAAAACACAAATTAATCCTTTCTTACCTTGCAAATTAATCGTCATTTATTTGTAATTATATCCTGTGGGTTATCTGACATTAATATGGGACATATTTATGGCAGCAAATTTAAATTGTCTGTTAATATTTGGTTTTGGAGAATAACTGACTTTGTGTACCTTGGATTATAATATATATTTCTGTTCTATATTTGTTCACAATATTTTATACAGACTGCACGCTTCTTTCTTATATCACGCTTCCTTTCAATCTCACGCTTCCTTCTGAGAGCGAGTTCCTTTTTCCGATCCTCAGTTGTTCTCTCTTCATACGCACACACACACACGCACATTTATATATATCTATAGGGGGTTCGAGAAGAAGCATTACATCTCTTAACACCCTCTCTTAATGCTTCTTTCCTTTCATCGAATTTAGTTTCCTTTAATCTAGTCCTAGACGACTTCGCAAGTTATACAACGCTGGTTTTGGCAGCCCTTTGGTTAACATATCTGCCTGCTGTTCTTTGGTGCATATATACTTAATATTAATTACTCCAGTCTTTAAATGTTCGCATACAAACTTGTACTTAATATCTAAATGCTTTAAACGACGGTTTTGTTCTGGATTCTTAATTAACGCAATACAACCCTGAGTATCCTCCAATATTGTAAAACTACTAATATGTACATTTAGGTCGCACAGTATTTTCTTAAACCATATTCCTTCTTGCACCACACTACACAGTGCAATCAGTTCTGCTTCTGTGGAAGACAGAGCGACGCAGTTCTGCCTCTTTGTACTCCACGCTATAGTATTATCGTACACTTTAATCAAAAAACCCGAAACTGACTTCCTATCAATTAAATCTCCTCCCCAATCAGAGTCTACATAACACAGTAATGGTTCCATCCCCTCTCTTCTCTTATAAATTAAACCCAACGAGGTTGAACCCTTTATATATTTTAGCACTTGTTTCAGATAAGACCATACTTCATTTCCAGCTTTGTCTTGGTATCTACTAAAATAATTAATTGCGTAACTAATGTCTGGACGTGATCCTATCATCAAATACATCAAGCACCCTATGAGCTCTCGTATTGGTTTATCAGTTTCCATTGTCTCCTGTTTATCTATCATTAGTCTCAATTTTGGATTTATCGGAATTGAGCAAGCATTACAATCTCCAAAATTAAATTTTCGCAGGATTCCCAGTGCATATCTCTCTTGGCTAATCTTTAGAAAACCATTGGCTCTGTCATAACTTATTTCTAAACCTAAAAAATATTTTAGCTTCCCCTTGTCCTTTACTTTAAATTCGTTTGTTAACCTATCCTTATATTCATTTATTACCTCCAACGTTGGGGCTGCAATAATTATGTCATCTACATAAAGCAACAAGTAAAGTACTTCTTTATCAACTTCCTTAATGTATAGGCAGCAGTCACTATCTGCCCTCCTAAATCCCACTCTTATCAAAAAGGTGTTTATTCTTTCGTTCCAACATTTAGGAGCCTGTTTCAGTCCGTAAAGTGATTTCTTTAATTTGAGTACGTGACCCTTTTTACAATTCACCCCATATGGGGCATAAATATAAATTTCCTCCTTGAGGTAACCATTTAAAAATGCGGTTTTAACATCTAACTGTGCAAAGTAGTACGCTCTTTGATTACCTATAGCTAATAAGGTTCTTATTGTTGCCATCCTAGCTACTGGTGAGTATATCTCATCATAGTTGAACGTGGTTTTCTGTGCAAAGCCTCTCACCACAAGCCTAGCTTTATATCTGTCCTCTACATTTTCTTCTAATGACTTTATACTATACACCCACTTAGTATCTAGAATCTCTGAATCTTTGGGTATCTCGACTTCCTCCCAGGTATTATTTTCATTGATCGATTCTATTTCCCTTTCCATTGCCTGTAACCAATATTTCCTATCCTGCCTTTCTTCTATCTCATTGTAGTCTTTAGGAGCTTCCTCAACATAGGACATGGCATCAAAAGCCATGTACATTTCATAATCTCTTAGTCTAGATGGCAACATTCTAACCCTCTTATTTCTCTGATCCCTGAGCTCAGTATTAACCTCACTCACTCTTTCCTGTTCTATATCTTCTAAAGTATCTTCCTCTCTTACAGTTGTCCTTTCTCTCAATTCTACTTTACTTTCTGTATCTTCTAAACTATTCTCATTTTCATCTACTATTTGAATCTGGTTTAGTTTCAGATGAATGGACTCCTCATTGACTACTACGTCTCTAGACACTATAATTTTCTGTTTTTCAGGATCCCACAACCTATAACCATTCTGAGCGTATCCCACAAATATACATTTTTCTGCTTTTGAGTCTAACTTACTTCTCAACTCCTTTGGTATATGAACATATGCCACTGAACCGAAAACCCTCATATTTTTGACATCCGGTTTTCGTCCATACCACACCTCAGCTGGTGTAACTCCCAACAGATTTGCACTGGGACTCCTGTTTACAATATATGCCGCAGTTCTTATCGCTTCATCCCAAAACTTCCTAGAAATGTTTGTATCATTAATCATTGACCTCGCTTTATCAATGAGACTCCTGTTAAATCGTTCAGCTTTGCCGTTGTGCTGAGGTGTATATGGGATGGTATAATCTATTCTAGTTCCATTTTCTTTACAATAATTTTTCAAGTTTTCTGAAATATACTCTCTCCCATTATCACACCTCAACACAGCAATTCTTTGATTAAACATTACTTGTGCCATCTGAGCATATTCTCTAAACTTATCAAACACTTCAGTCTTATTTCTAATAAGGTAAATACATACAAAATTAGAGTACCCATCAATAAATGTTACAAAATATCTATACTCGCCATTTGAAATAGGTGTTATTGGTCCACACACATCAGAATGTACAATTTCCAGAATTCTTCTACTCTGAGTTCTAGTGCCAAAACTGAATCTTGTCATCTTACCTTTTATACAGGGTTCGCAAAGCTCACTTCTATTTACCTTTATGTTACCTAAACCTTCAACCATCTTTTCGTCTACCAGTTTCCTAAGATTTGAGTATCCAATGTGACCATACCTCCTATGCCATAATCTTGCTTCTTCAGTTCCAGTTTCAGTATTTAAACACTCATCTCTTAATATCTTAAACGAAATCTCATATAGATTATCTCTATGACCTAACCCTATCAAAGCCTTATTATTTACAAGTCGCACTTGACCATTCTCAAAAATCACTTTTATATTCGACATCTCTAATCTCTTAACTGATAAAAGATTCCTTCTTAAAGTAGGTACATACAACGCATTCTTAATTGTACAGTTTATTACTCCATTTTCTGTTTGGCTTACAACATCTATTTTCCCTATTCCAACTGCTTCTAAATACTGGTTATCTTTGGCAATAGCTATCATTATAGGTTCTTTTAAAACTACTAAATTTGAGAAATATTTCTTATTATTTACTAGATGGTCAGTGCACCCTGAATCAACAAAGAATGTAATTTCATTGTCGTCTACAACAATTTTATCTTCTTTACTATTACCCATGAAGCAGATGTTGTTGTCTCCCAGTTCTCTGGCTTGTTGATTCCTCTCAGTATAATTTCCTCTTCTGACTGCTTGGTAACCTCTGCTTTGCCCTCTCTGATATCTGGCGTGCTGACTTTGATACGATCCTCTTGTGCCATATCCTTGGCTAACTCCCCTTGTTAGCCCCCTTCTTGGATATCCTCTGCCTTCCCTCACTGACTTTCTAGGTTGCTCATACCTTTTAGATTCCTCTGATGGCCATTTCTTACAATCTCTCTTAAAGTGTCCATATTCTCCACAACCATAGCAGACTCCATGCCTGTTCGCTGCGAAAGCAGCAGATTCCACATCTTCCTTAACGTTACTTGTTAATCTTCCCATTCGCTTTTCAGCTTCTGCTTTCAACTTTGACTTTACCAAGTTGAACGTGAGAATCTCCGCTGGCATATTCTCCAACACAGTCACCACCATTTCATATGATTTTGGTAAAGAGAGGAGCAGATTGCATATAGCATCATCTTCTTTAACTTCCACTCCAGACGTCTTAAGTTGATTTAGCACTTCCTCAAATTTTAGAATGAATTCCTCCAAGTTTTCACCTTCATTTAGTTTCATTGTCATTAGCTTCCTCTTCAGAAATAGTTGCCCTGGCAAGCCCTTTTTCTCATATGCCTCTCTTAGACTTTCCCACATCGCAAATGCTGTCTGTTTTCCTCTGATTAACTCTAACTGGGTATTATCTACGCTTTGAACAATAATTGATTTGCATTTATTATCCTTTTTCCTTGCTTCCTCCCGTTGTTCAACAACTGCGTAATCCGTCTCCCTATACTCTTCGTTAACCATTTCTTTTACATCTTGTTCAACCATTATAGTTTCAACTCTAAATTTCCATGCGTGATAATTATCTCCCACTAAGGGATCAATATTAAAATACTTCTTAACACACCGCCATTTCTCGGATCGTTTCCCTCCACGCGGTTAACCTCAATTTTCTCAATCCACTTGAATCAAGCCTCCTGGGCCCATAACCTGTTAATATTTGGTTTTGGAGGATAACTGACTTTGTGTACTGCTACGCGGGTTTTCGCGGCTAGCTCGTACACGCCCGCGACCCCGCTGTCCCCCCGCGGATAATCTATCGGATTCGCGACGAGAACGGTCGCGGCGCCTCCGCGGATCCGCGAGCGGGTAGCACTTCGGCGCCCGATTCGATCTGTCCGCTATCGTCTGAATTTTCTTTGAATGGGCGCCAGACGTTTCTCAACGTCACGATAGCGAACTTAGGCGCGAACCGGGATTCTACGGTGGAAAACGAAGAGATTCGTGAGGATCTGTCCCTGAAAAACGCGGAGACTCGAATCGGCGGCGGAACGACTCGACAGCTCAGTAACCGTACAATCGGGTAGAGTGGCGGGGTTCTTTGTGGGTAAAATAACGCGGAGGCAAAGGGACGAAACACAAGGGAATCTTACAGAGAGAGAGAGAACTCGACTCAGCGTTCTATAAAGAAATTAACAAGAAGATTTATTAACTAGTGGATTCGGCTTCGACGCACAGGCGATTCCAAGTACTCGGAGCGCGGGACATTCGCTTTGCATTCAGCGAAAACCGATATTTGATTTGCCGAGACTCGCACGCGAAAGAATTCGCAATTGCCAATTCCTAGGTCCCAAGATGGTCGTTTAATTACGCTCGGTTCCCGGACCGGTACGCGACGCGACGCAATTAATTAAATCTAGCTTAAAACTAACGAAACGCGGCGCGATTTTCCTTACCTAACCGTAACGCGACGTAACTGTACTCCTTAACCGAAACGCGACGCAACTCTAGTATCTAAACGCAACGCGATTCTATTCTCTAACAATAACGCGAAAGAAATTCCAAAATCTAATTGTAACGCGACGCAACGCTCTTATCTAAAGGTAACACAACGCAATTATGCTACACGCAACGAAACTAATATCTAATTATCCGCGATACGCTTTATTCGATTCTACGCGACGATTCCGAAATGATTCCGTACCGGCGACCGTCTAGAGAGAGAGAAAGACGAAGAATCGCGCAACAAACGAAATACACGGTACGTTAACATGCACCTACGTTCTACCCCCGCACCAAGGGTTCGTGAGATCGAGACGTGGGAGGGCCCGATATCGGCAAAGGCCTATTCGAGGCGATACTTTAATCGCGGCTGACGCTATAATATTCCCCGAGACAAGTTCAGTGATCCGGCCGGATGGCGATTCGAGAGATCGTGAAGCGATCTCTCGCCGAAACGATAAAGTCCGGACGCTAGGATCCGCGAACGCCCGGACAGGGGCCCCCGGTTTCTAACCTTCTAACTTAAACTACTTCCCTATGAACAAAAACCACCCCGGTCACACTTTTCAGAACCCACCCGTGAATATCAAGCCCGGTGGTCTACAACCCACGTGGCGGTATTCCCGATCTCACGACCCCTTTTACACGCTAAACAGGTGGAGGAGACTTACCAAGGTGTCCACGCACTGGCTCGTTACTACGTCACGGGACGGCAATGGTCCTCAAGTTTTTTGTTTTATATTTTCGACGGTGATTCTACTACTCGTGAACGGGCACACTCGGCAATTGCCAGAAACGGAATAATAGGTCATCGGTAACGAGCCCTTGTGCGAGATCGTGCGACACCTCGTGGTCTCCCCCACCCACGGCCGGAACCCCCGAATTCCCACGAAGTCATCTTCGGTCGAGTCTCCTCCGGCTTCGTGGTTCCTCTTCCTGGTTCGTAGGGCCGCTGCGGGGAAGCGGCAGGGTAACGTCGTTTTCCTTTGCTGTACGTCGCTCGCTCGCTGATCCTTTCCTCCGGCTCCGCACCCTCTCCTGGCCTAGCGGAGGATCTGCGCGGGGTAGCGGGAGGGCTCTGGCGTATTCCTACGACGTACGACGTTCCTTCGATGTTGTTGATCTCTCCCCCGGTGGTTCATACAAAACATTGCGGCGGCAGATTACATTTATAATAATTCGCGCGCTTCGCTCTCTCTCTAGACGGTTGTTGCCCATGAAATGACCCATTTTGACCCCCCTCCGAGGGGTTCCTTGTGACGGGTATAAAATACCACGTCACAGTACCTTGGATTATAATATATATTTCTGTTCTATATTTGTTCACAATATTTTATACAGACTGCACGCTTCCTTCTTATATCACGCTTCCTTTCAATCTCACGCTTCCTTCTGAGAGCGAGTTCCTTTTTCCGATCCTCAGTTGTTCTCTCTTCATACGCACACACACACACGCACATTTATATATATCTATAGGGGGTTCGAGAAGAAGCATTACATCTCTTAACATTGTCAAATGCACTTTATGGACAAATGTGCTCTGATTTCTTCTATGATGTATTTAGTCCCTTCATTTTCAGTTTTTCTATTAATTTTCCTTCTAAACATTTAAATTATTTTGATGTACTGTGGTTAGACTTAAGATTTTAATCATATAATATTAAAATCATTTGAACAATATAGAACATATTATTACTTTAAACCTTGGTGATCTTTAAATTTGTATATTTGTACTTGTATATTGTATATTTGTACATTTGTTGTAACAATAAGTGGTAAGCTTGTTATGTCTTTACGTATTGTAGACACACAAAAATTGTACATATTGATAGTTAATTGATAATTGATTGTAAGATAAACTTGTAAGATTAACTTGTAAGGTTTTAAAATTTATTACACATTGAGAAATATGCAATCATTTATAAATGTAATAATATGTAAAAATTGTTTTCAAAATATAAAAAAAATATTTCTATAAAGTGACAAAAAGTAATTAATGGAGGAACTGATCTATTGTACTAATAAAACTTATGTCACACAGATGAAGTATACGTAACATACTTATCTCAAATGTGGTTGACCACTATACAGGAAATTGTTATTTATAGATATTAAGTTAACGCATTAATTAAAAAGCAGGATATGTATAATGTAATAGTTATTTCTATATCAATGTGTGATTTCATCAAATTCCATCATATACACATAGTATGCTTTGTTTTCTACAGTTTCAAGTAAACGAAGATTAGTTCCATTTTTTTTCCTTGATAATAATAACGATGATGTCACAGGAATGTATGATTGTTTTTATCAGAAATATATCTAGAGTTATTATGCAATAGAAACAGATAGTATAAAATGTCTTTTTATGCTTAAAATATAAAAAGTGTGATTTGATTGATGGAAAATTCTGGTACAAGAGCTCTAGTAATATTGATATTTAATTCTTAGATTTCTAAAGTCTCAAATTCTTAATTTCTGTATTCTAATCTTTTAAATTTCTAATTTTTAATATTCACGTTTCCAATTTTTTACATTTTTAAATTTCCAAATACTTAATTGGAAACACCACACTTCCTGTTTTCTAAATTCCTAAAATCTCAAATTTTGAAACTGTATAATTCTTAAATTTTTAAAATTACAACATTCACAAATATTCAAATCGCATAATTCTGAATCTTTATCACTACTATAAAATATCATCACTATTATATCTACTATATCATTACTATAATAATTACTATAAAAACTATATCGTGTGTCTATTCCATCCCTTACAAAAATTCTATATTATTATGCTAATAAAATACAGTAAATACATTTTATAATAATAGCTCTTTTTTTTTCTATCAAAGGCTGACGTTCATTTCAACAATGACAAGAATCTCACATATTCTGTATCCTACACCCCAAAACTGGAAGGACCACATAAAATAAAAATACTATTTGCTGGTAGAGAAGCTGGTGATGCTGGCAAAGTTACTGCAAGTGGCCCAGGATTACAACCTGAAGGAATTATAGTTAATAAACCGACTTTCTTTGAAATAAACACGAAGGATGCTGGACGTGGTGTACCGGAAGTGATTATATTACCCCCACAGGTAAAATGTCATTTAACCCTTTTAAACAATAGATGTCTGATTTTAAATTATATAACTGATTTCGGATGTCTGATTTTAAATTTTATCAGGAATATGTATTTCTCAAGGTCATATAAAGTTTCAAGAGTTTTATGTATTACGTTGTTCTAAAAATAATCTTATTTTTTTTTCTAACAGAGGTTTCAGTTTTTATACAACTAATTAATTCTGATAATAATAAAATTACACCTAAACATAAAATTGATTATTATTTGACTTAAACTTAATTAATTGAGAAACAGATATTTTTTCAAAACTGTAGAAATTCTATAACAAAGGAGTAAGATTTAAAAAATTATCAAAATAATTGTACTTTAACTTTTGTATAATAATTTTATTTAATATCACTATTATATTCTACTCAATTTCCACTTTAAATATTTTTTAATCCAATATTTATTCTCATTTTCACATTTTCACATCTATGAAAATTGAAGCATTTTTTAAAATTCAAAAAATCTTACAACAAAAATATAAGCTAGGAATAAAAATAATAATAGAATTGGTATTAAAAATAATAGTCGAATTTCTAAAGAAACAGTAGGGCATATTGGTACACTTAATCAAAAACAGAAAATTAAAAAATTAACATATGTGTTTTATAAAAAAATATATAAAATCTGTTCACACATTCAACGGTACGATTTCAAATATTGTCATTTCTGTTTTACAGGGTGTAAAGGCATCGATACCTGTAAAATTACATCAAACTTTACTAAACGTGTGGAGATGCGACTACATTTCACCCGTAACAGGTTTACACTCGGTAAACATATTCTTTGCCGGTAAATTAATTCCTGGAAGTCCTTGCGGCGTAAATGTGGTCCTTGCGTCTGACGCGAAGAAATTTAGAGCTTACGGACGAGGAATTTTACCGAATGGAGTCCGTGTTCAAGACGATGCAGATTTTGTGATCGTCACCAAAGGTGCCAGTGAAGATGTACCCGGTGTTAAAGTCATTGGACCTGAAGAAGTAAATCATCCTGTCAAGTACGTTACTTGAATGTTTGTTTTAGACATTTCTTATTTCCTTTCGAATGTGTCAGTAAAAATAGAAAGGTCAATATCTCATCAACGTTAAACACTTTATATTGTTGTTACATTAAAATGAAACATTCTGTATATAGAATCAAGTAGTGTGATATTGACAGAAGGCAGACACATACAGTTTTCATTCACATATGAATGTTAATTCATGAATGCGTCTAAGATATAAACAATTTAACTTAATTTACAAATGAGGTGTAAATTCTCCAGGTGCAAGTAGCTGACTCATACAGTATACAAAAAGGAGAAGTTACATTACCTTAGTAAAGTAAAAGGTTTCATTAAAAATATCCAGAAAAGTTCACTAACTTGTTCATATATTGTACATGTTTGTTGAGGTATATACATATATTTGCTATGTTGTGTTGCTCATATGTGATCATCTTGCAACATAAAGTACTTTAAAATATGATATAGCTACTTCAGTAAATTTATTAATATGTCTAAACGACAACTGATCTACTTCAAATTTATTGTATACACACTCTAACTACTTGTTGACATCTATAGAAAGTTTTGTTTAATAATATTTATTCATCAAGATACAGTAAATAATGTAACTAATATGATGGAACTTGATAGAACTACTATAACTAATACATCAGTTGGTATAAACCATATAAATAATGTAACACTTTAGATATAACTAGTATAACTAAGGTAAAACCCAATAACATAACTGATATAACTGATATAACACTTAATACAACTAATGGAATAACAATGTTTTCAGCATGACCAAAATCGATGACAAAACATACGAGTGCCATTACACACCAATAAAAGAAGGACGCCACGTGGTGATGATAACGTACGGTGGTCAAGAAATCCACAAATCACCGTTTGAAGTGAATGTAGGCCCTTACAAGGAATCAGCCATAAGAGTATTTGGCCCTGGTCTTTACACCGGAATTGTCGATTATCCGGCGAAGTTTACTGTTGACACGAGTGGAGAAACTGGAGGTCTTGGATTTTCTATCGAAGGTCCATCGAAAGCGAAAATCACTTGCCGCGATACTGGTGATGGAACAGGGGACGTATCCTATTTGCCTACTGCGCCGGGTAGATACGCGATCCACATCCTTGGCGACAATGAGGACATTCCGAAATCACCGTATGTCGCGAATATCTTACCGAAAGCCGACTTCGATCCTCACAAGGTTCGTTTTTGACCCTGTTATCGTGATGGAATGAAATTTATAAGTGATGTTAGTCAAATTTTAGAAATGAGATACGTGCCACAAAATAAAATTGAAAACTGATGTCTTCATTAGATTGTTAAAGTTGCTTGATAATATAATTGACTAAGAGAGCTATATGTGACGCTCTGAGCTCTTCAAATATTGAATTCAGTACATAAATCTATGTTTATTCGTTTAAAGAAATAATGCAAGCTGTAAGTCTGCTTGTATAATGTAAGAAACATTATATTATTGTATAATGTGATAAGTAGAACTACTACTGGAATAGTAGTTTCCGTTAAATTATTTCAAATATTATTTTGTGAGTGTTGAAAATCCTCATTTGAAAGAAGAACTAATACAGAATCTAATACAAGATAGCTTTAATATATAGTAAAATCACTAGGAATATAAAAAAGCAAGCATTCCATCAGTTTAATAAACTTCACAATTTCTAAAATATCATGAAATAGAAACAGAAATTAACTACACCACTATAATTTTATTCCATCAATTGCTCACAATGGCTTTGAAATAGTATAGTTGAATATGGCTAAGTCCTTATCAGAATATCCATCATTGCCCTCACCGGTTCCTGGAATTCGGTTAATTAAAGCAGTTTATACCTCGCATCTCTATGAATAAACATACTTCCGTGTTAGGTGTAACATACATCCGTTTTATTTCCTGTAACATTCACCTATCTGACTAATTGTTGATATATGGTCCCGAACAATGTATGGTGTAGACTCAACAAATTATACTGTACCTATTCGCAAGAAAAACTCACGGAAAGGAATTTGTTAGGTTGAAGTCTACCCCTCTGGATTTCAATCGAAATTCATACCTTGTGGAAAACCAACGGTTTTCACGATAGATGTTACAAAAGCTGGTCAAGCACCTTTGGAGGTTGCCATTCAAGACGCTTTGGGATGGGAAGTTCAGGTTCATCTGGATGATAAACACGATGGAACAGTACAGTGTAGTTTTACTCCAACATCTGGGTGACAACACGTCATCATGGTAAATATATTATAAGTTATGATTTAGATATAATAGTAGGTTTATCGTTATGTATCGTGTATATTTGAGTGTAATCTAGACTTTATTTTACTTGTAAATAAATATACACAAAATAGTCCTAGTTTAAGTTTGGAAGGTGTGAGATAAATAGATCGATTGTGAGACGTACAGAGGCTGATAGAGATAGATAGCCCGATATACACAATCTTAAATAGACGGAGGCAAACTGAGGAAAACTAAGAGGTATAGATTGAGACAGTGTGTCACAACATAAGATCATGTTGAGACAGAAGCAGATAGCAGTCTATAACATAGACTGCAACGGACTGAGATTAATTGTGGAATAGTAGAAAATTGACAGATATGAATAGCTAGTTGTAGACTGTGTGAGATAGAATGAGACAGGCAGAGACAAAATGCGGAAAACATACTGAGATATACTGAAACAGACTGAGGCCAAATAAAACAATGAAATTGAGACATGTTGAGACAGACGGAGAAAGTATACTGAAACAGACTGAAACGAAAAGACTTAGGCAGACTGATTGATTCAGCTAACTATAGACACCCTAATATAAATACAACTACATTTGTATTGATAGAGTTACTGTAACAATAGATTTTATCCTTTTACTTGCAACAAAGAATCATTTTTAATTTTATTGTCAAACAAGAACACGAATGATACATGTCCCTTAACCTTGCCAAAATATGAGTCATTTACTGTAGAAGTAAAGCATATTTATTTTTATTGAACAGTTTTGATTTCAGGATTTGATTGTTTATTGAATTTGAAATTATAGTTTACAGACATGAATAAATTATCCAAATGAAAGATTTACCCTATTTTATATTAGAGAGAAAAGTATTGTGAAAATTTTATTATATGAAAATAAGATAAATCTTTATATTAGAAAAAAGCTAATACGAACAGGTCAAGTTCATATAAATTATTCCCAACAAAAAATTAAATAAAATAATAGAATTTTGAAACAACATTAATATATGTAATGATTGCTTATGATTTTAGGTGAACTACGGTGGTGTAGCCACGAAGGACTCTCCTTACAGAATGAAAGTAGAAGCACCTTTAAATCCAGCTATGGTGAAAGCCTTCGGACCTGGTCTCAAGAAGGGTGTAAGATTAACACTGCAACGCATTTCAACATCGATTGCCGCAAAGCTGGTCCAGGTGATCTCCACGTTACCATGATAAATCCTGAAGGAGCGGAAATCCCCTTTCAAATTACGGATAATAAAGACGGTATATACATCGTCGATTACATGGCACCTCAGCCAGGCACTTATTTAGTACACTTAAATTATGGAGGATTAAAAGTAGCCCAGAGTCCAATCAAGGTCAACGTCCAACCACGTGTTGATGTCTCGAAGATCAAAGTTGACGGTCTTGCACAAAGTAAGTAAAAAATTATTTTTTTTGTCCGCGCTATTTTATAATACATTGATGGATGATTGCGATTGATCAAGGTATTCATTGATACGACTATTGATACTGTAGGTAAATATGAATAATGTCGGAAGATTGGATAACTTCAAAAATTTAGCGAACAGAATGAGTGTTTTCTAATCCACCTTCCTCACATTCCTCTTCTCAGGTCGCAATTAATAGACTCCTATAAAAGATCGAATCTAAACATCTCCTGACAGTCATCCTGGGAATATTAATGATCCTATATAGAAGCATATATTGTGAATTATAGCAAAAATGCATGCGACGAAATTATTTTTTACTACAAATTTTATTATTGTTGCATATTTATTTTTATAATTATTTAACCTTGAATATCTTTTCACTCGAATAAAATATTGTAAGTTTGTAAGTGACAAATTGTATGTTGTGTGGTGTGTGCTACTAATTTAATCAACTCTGATTTTTATTTTATTAAAATATACGCATTTATTTATTTTTTAATGCATATAGTATTAGATGTGCACTTTAGATGTTTTTCACGAAATTGTATTTGCTTCACACGTTCGATCCAAAGGTAATACAGAGATCGCCGCCTGTGTAGAATATGTAATATTACACAGTTGGGTCTGAACGTGTTAGTTACTATGACTAACACATTAATTAAATCAATATTTCATTTAATTAAAATTAAAAATAATTTAAATACTTTTTTAGTTATAGTAACTGGAATCACATAGATATGTCAGTCGTGCAGATTTATTTCCGTAGACGCACGTTTTATTTAAAAAATGTTTTATTTGTACCTAAATGCGCAGAACAATTTTGCTGTATGAATACTTGCCAAAATATGCAAATTCAGGGGTGGATCCACAGAGGACATTAAAGATTATAATCAAGGGTTATAAAATTTGAAATTAGCTAATATTCTAAAATAAAATTACCTTAACTAGTATAAATAATATGATACTTTGAAATAAAAGTGTTAGTACATAAATCATGTATAAATTTCAAAATTTATATAAGAATATTTAGAAAGATTCATCTTCTGGATTCACCCTTGTTTAATGTACTGTGCATTTATGATTTGTACAGTGTTTTGAATAATTTAAACTTTTTTTAAAACGTCCAAATACACAGACTTCAGAACCTTAAACTATCGTATGCGACACAAAAGTTAATTTTTTATTTCTTTGTAAATTACATGTCAATGCGTCGACCAATCAACAGAATTCACAATAGACACCCGAGGAATCGGAAAGACAGAGAACGATGTTAAGAAAGTTTCCTGCACAATTAATAATCCTAGTGGTGCTACAACCGACAAGATCATTATTCCCCAAGGAAATGGTACCTATTTAGTTCGGTACATACCGTTCGAGGAGGGTCAGCATTCCGTAGACATACTTTACGACAATATTCCCATACCTGGCTCCCCGTTCACTGTGAACGTTCAACGTTTTAGTGATCCTAGTAAATGCAGAGCATATGGGCCAGGCTTACAGAAAGGACGCGTGAACAAAATCAACACATTCACCATAGAAACAAAAGGTAAGTTTAAGACAACGACCCTGAAAATATATTCAGAGATATTCGCTACTTTTTTATTTGTACTAAATGATTAGTAAGACATGTTTGGCCTTTCTCTCCTACTACCTTATAAATAAAATATCGTAAATTATTTACTGTAAAAAAAATTGTAACTGTACGCACATGACTTTGAATATGAATTATTTACATACCTAAATAACTTACATGAATTATATACTTACTTATTTACATAAATTATTCAAATATTTAGATGCAGGAAAAGGTGGTCTGAATTTATCCGTGGAGGGCAGCAACGAAGTGAAGGCAACTTGCAAGGACAATTACGATGGCTCCTGCACTGTAGAATATATCACAAACGAGCCGGGTGATTACGAATTTTCCATCAAATTCGCGGACCAACATATACCTGGATCTCCTTTCCGAATCCCGATTGTGAGCGACACCGATACAAGCAAGTATCAGTGACGACCGCTTATGGTGCCGTAATAGAAGCTGTACGGTAAAACGTACCTCCGAAGTTTGTAGTAAATACGTGGAAATGCAATCCAGCACAACTGGATATCACATTGAAGACTGATAAGAGACAGATCCAAACTCCGATAATCAAGGATCGCGGGGATGGGTTATATGAAGTGATTTATCAACCACCACCAGCCGGAAGCAACTTACAAGTCCGAGTGACGTATGATGGAGAAGACATTCCGGGAAGTCCGTTCAAACCGAAGGTTTTACCCACAGTTGAACCTAATAAGGTTGTGTGTTTGTTATGAAAAATGAGTATTTATTTAAATGAAATAGATAAGTAAATAAATGTCTTCCACTTTTGTTGAATTTATTTTATATATTATTTTTAAAAATAACCTTATAATACTATATAATATTAAGAATTTACGTATACGCATTACACAACCTGTTTCATATTACGTAACCTTAACGTAATCGATCTTATACCCGAATTTCGACAGAAACGTAATACTTCTCTTAAAAAGAAAATAAATTTAATGATAAATTACTTTTGAACACCAGAAATAAACGTATTCAATGATAAATACAGAAATAATATTTTGTACCTTCGTTAAAACTCTAATTTTTTACCTTGTTCTTTAAAAACTTTAAGAACTATGAAGCAATGCTTTGTGTCCACCGACACACTTTCCAAAGCTCAATTAATGTGATTGTCATTTATTTGTAACAAAATATTTGACGCGGTCACTGATTGATTTTACTTATTTTCCAAGCTGTTATAATGTAGTAAATTACTCTCGGCAAATAATAATTTCTTGATAACAGCAAAAGTTTTTAAAGAAGTGAAAGCATAATGAGTCGAGCAAGACCTAAAAGACCTTAGCAGGGTTAATGGATCTTATTTTATGAGTAAAGGTCATTATCTAATCAGATCATTGCATTTTCTTTCATCGACACAAAAAGCGACAAAATTTTCCGCAGGATCTGATAACACCTACTTACCATTACGCGTTACGTTTTTCTTTTTCGCGAAACAGCGTACGTTTTAAGGGCAAAAAGCATGAATTTAATTTTTGTCAAAATATTAGAATTACAGTAATTCTTTGAACTGACTATAGCGAGTTTGGCAATGGACGATCCACACTGCATAAACGTATTTTTATTACCTTCAAAATGTAAACGTTGTTTGTGTACGTCCGACTCGTCCTCCAATAGGCAAAAATCTATCAAAAAATCTGAAAGAATTCATGCAACTTTTTAGACGATCCCAATATTTTAAGAGCGAATCAGACAAGCTAAGTTATAGTAATAGGGTTAAAACATAAACGGATGTTAAATATTATTAATGAGAAATCAGACTGTTGGATTTAATATGATGGTTCGTAAGCATTTCTGTTCAAAATGTTGCTATCGTGGATGATTTAAGTAAAACAAATTCTGCTTTAGACAAATTACGTTAGTATTTTATTTAATATTTAACATATTTAATTTGTGTAATTACTTCAAGTCTTATTTGTAAAATTTATGTAATTATTTTATTGTTCTGCTTTGTTGTACAGAGTTGTAATATATTAATAAATGTCTGGTAATAATGTTCTGTAATTTTTATTTTGCTACTGTACAATTATCCTACAATTGTCCTATGGTATTGTGTTTTATATAAGTTATTTTTATTACTTTTTTATGTAATCTAATAGGAAATTCATTGTATTAACAAAATGCAATTTTGTATTTTTAAATACATGTGTATGTTTCTAGTACTGCATTGAATCTGTTGCATTACAAAATAAAAAAAATAGAAAAATGTTTTCAATTCTTTATTTACAAAATTTAAATAAGAAATTGTTAAAGCTTGTTTGAGAAACTTTATTTTAACTTTATTGCAACTTGAAATAAATCCATTAGTAGAAACTACAGATAAGCAAGTTATAGCAGTAGATGCAAAAATTGCATTTGACGATAATGCTTGATTTAGGCAAGAACATTTGTTTGCTTTAGACAATGATGAGATAAAAGATCCTAGAGAAGTAGCTGCATCACGGTTTAATCTAAATTATATTGCTATGGATGGTAATATAGGATGTTTAGGTATGCTTGATTAATAGAATTATACTCATACACCATAAATTAGAAAATTCCCTTTTATTTCATTGTTTTGCTACAACAGAATTCATAAATGAATATTACATCAAATTAGTAATCAAAATAAATAATACATTGCAGATAGTTTGAATTTACTTAACATTTGAGTCTATATATTATGTTTAGTTAATGGTGCTAGATTAGCAATGGCTACTATGGATATAATTAAACTACATTGTGGATTTCCAGCTAATTTCTTAGATGTTGGAGGAAGCGTTAAAGAAGATCAAGTTTTTCAAGCATTTAAAAATCTGAGTGAAGGTATGTATACTGATTAATATTAAGATAAGTAGTTATATCTAATCCAATTTTACAAACATTAATAGTGTCAATGCTATTTATATACATATACTGATCGCATTGAGTAACCTCCTTCTTTTTCGAAGTCGGTTAAAAAGTATTGGATTTGGAATATTAAATATATGAAATATGAAAACTCCAAAGTATAGAAGCTTTATTGAAGGCGAGGACATCCGTGGTTGAATTAAGTGTCGTAATTAATTATATACAGAACAGAAAAACTATTTATTCAAGAACGATTACAAAATCACAGTCAAAATACGTGAGAGAAGTTAGAGGACAAAGTTGAATCGAAATATGCGAATGCAAGAAGATACAGTTAATAATAATTGTTGAGGACAGGAACGCAAAATATTTCATTTTAGTCGATAATTATCTGTGTTTTTAATTTATCGGGATTTTGGTATTTGTATATACATTAATTTGAGTTATGAGGATGCTTGTGAGGGATGCGTAGGAATAACGAATCAAAACGGGAGGCATCAAAATTAGTAATTATTAATTGTTTATAATTTATTATCTATGTATGGACTGGCAGGCGATCTCTTTGCGTGCACGCTTTACGCGTCCCTGGGGCCGACAAACCGTGGCTAGGAGGGGTGTTTATGACGCCCCTCTGAGGCCTTCATGAAGCCCCGTGAGGGAGATGCTTGCATCTCCTGTTGCGATGCAACACAACACCTTCAATACAATAAGACAAAAACAAATCAAAATTTTCTGAAGACAATATTCCAAGAGCTTAAAAATTCCTACTCAAATTATTCGCACATATGTATATACCGATGGTTCAAAAACTGCAATAGGTTCCGGGTACGCCATAATTAACGAACAAGTAACAACAAGTAACAAACTCCATCCAAATTCAACCATATTTGATTGCGAAATCACAGCACTCAAACATGCCATCGAACTCACTACTACCGAAGAAGATAAAAATTTGGCTATCTTCTGCGATTCTCTAACCGCCATCTGCACAATCTAAAATCAATGGACAAACGATACCCTCATACAAGAATGCCAACTAGCCTACACTCAATCAACACAAAGAAACAATAAAATTACAATAGTGTGGTTTCCTTCACATGTAGGCATTACGGGAAACGATACAGTGGATAAACTAGCCAAAGAAGCAGCGAACTCTTCAATGTCTGATCATTATACAAATCTCCCGTCTCCTGAAATACCCTTCCTTAACGCCAAACAGAAATTGGAAGCGAACTAGAATAACACATGGATTATGCAATGTAAACCTAGAGTAACAACGATAAAAGGTAACTTTTATAAGAAAATTATCACCAGCTCCTTGCAAAGACGTGACCAAGTTGTCATTACAAGAATTACAATTGCCCACACGAAATTCACACATCGGTACCTCCTTACTAAAGAATAACCCCCAATTTGCGACCTTTGCAAGGTCAATGTAACGGTGGACCACCTCATCATTCAATGCGCAAAGTATGCTGCCGATAGACAGAAATACGACATAAAACCCACAGGGAATGACAATCTGAAGGATGATAAAACCATACAGAACCTGCTCAACTTTTTGAAGGACACCAAACTGTATAATAAACTGTAAACTGAAGTATTAAGTTGCTAATAACCCAAAAGTGGTTGATGCGACTGTAAACACTAATTAAAAAAAAAAGGAAAAAAAAATAAGTTTTCAGAAATTGGAGGAGACTGAAATTTCAGGAGACTGAACATCAATAAATTTACTATTTAAAAATAAATACCGGGGTCACGATGAAGTTTTTAAAATAACATAGTAATATTTCACTTACATCAACGACATGTAACAAGTCGCTGCGTAACAGGGGAAAATAGACGAGGATGCAGAAGGCCTTCATGAAACGCAAAGAATAGAAAAAGTGTATCAAATCTATTTATCGGTTGAAAAATAACGATAGATTATTTTAAGAATATTGAAAGATTCTTTTAGTTTAACAAAAGAGTATCTTAAGAAAATTGTTGAGTTATTTTGTGGGCATTAAATAAACAGCACACGAGGTCTATTAATATAAGTTTAATGTAATATCGAACTGATTAACACAGATGAATTCTGCACGTGCACATTGCAACGTGTATCGCACGCGGAGAGAAAACGGAAGTAGAAAGAACACAAGAACGTACTGGCCGAATGGAGCCCCGGTGGGAGTACATACTTCACGCGCACTTTGAATCCATTTTCAATAAATATAATAAAATCCTTTTAATTTAACAACTACAGCTTTACATAAAATTCGTGATAATATACAGGGTGTTCGGCTACAGGTGGGAACCCTCTTAAGGGGTGGTAGCTGGGGTGATTCTGAACAACTTTTTCCTTTACCAAAATGTTGGTTAAAGCTTAGTTTTTGAATTATTAATGAAAAACACTGACCAATCAGAGGGCGAGAATAGTGCGCGCTCGGATGCGAGAGCGACGGCTGCAAGCGTGACGATTGACACTGGTCGTGAACAAACAAATCGCGCGACATCGGTAACGTAGTTACCACCGATAATACGTCAGCCGGTAAGTAGTTACAAAATTTACTAAGTATACATTTATTAACGGAACTAAATGTATCGATGAAACGAAAATGAAGATGAATATTCAGAGCAATTTTGTCGCGCGATTTGTTTGTTCATGACCAGTGTCAATCGTCACGCTTGCAGCCGTCGCTCTCGCATCCGAGCGCGCGCTATTCTCGCCCTCTGATTGGTCAGTGTTTTTCATTAATAATTCAAAAACTAAGCTTTAACCAGCATTTTGGTAAAGGAAAAAGTTGTTCAGAATCGCCCCAGCTACCACCCCTTAAGAGGGTTCCCACCTGTAGCCGAACACCCTGTATACGATATTAGCCCTGTAATCTTTATAAATTGAAAAGATCAAGTAGCTAACTAGATTAAGAATTGGTCACACCAAATTAACACATTCATTTCTTATTACTAAATCAAACCAAACGATCTGTGATGTGTGCAATGCACTTTTCATTGACCACATCCTAATTCAGTGGCATAAATACCGCGTTAAAAGTGCGCAGTTTGACATATCAAATGTAACAAGTATGCTGCAAAATGTAAATTTCTGCAGGAAAATTATAACATTTTTGATAGATATCGGTTTCTATTATCAAATGTAATACCAATAGGCTTACAACACAGTCCCAAATGAAATGTGGTCACTAATAACCTAAGAAGGCGCATGTGACCTTAAGGTTTTCAGTATTCACTATTCAGTATTCAAGTATTCAATTAAAAAAAAAAAAGAAAGAATAAAAATTTGATATTTATTACTATTAATTATATCAAGATTTTTAATCGCGTTTTAAAAAATCATTTTCTTGTTATGCTTTTAGTGAGGTTGTAGACATTGACATCGAAGATAACGGAGATGGCACTGTAAACATTTACTATACCGTCGCCGATGCTGGTGATTATACTCTCAGCATCAAGTTTGGTGGTCAGCCTATTCCCGAGGGATTCTACACGTTTACGGTAAGTACTTATTTCTTTTTATTAAAATATATTTTATTAAACAATTAGCACAGAATCGATTATTGTATAATTTTAATGATTAGTGATAAATAAATGGGTTTTATTTGAAGTAATATAGAAAAGCCTCGATATAAGTAAATCTCTTGGGTCGGATCTTTTGTTCGGTTAGTAACTCCGACATTGACCGAAATTTGCCGAATGTAAGAAAGTAGCAAATGACGGAAATAACCAAATGTAAATAAACAGTAGTATATTGATCTGGTAATCATAATATTTTATTTTTAATATTTTATTGCGGAGCTTTCACCAACATATCTATGGTATATTTCTGATTAAAATGAGATCAAACACAACGTAATTTGAAACATATTTACGTGTCATGCTTCCTTTTCAGGGGAACGGGAGGAAACTCAAAGAGGAGCTTCGAAGCTCCCTGGTACTGCGTCCATTTCCGGTAGGATCTTCCGCTTTTAAAGTCAACGTAATCTGGCTGATGATACCTGGAACGTTTTGTAATAGACCGACGTCATTTTGGATAATTTAGTAACCAGATACTAAGTGTTCTGTTTATCTATATGATAAAACTTGATGTGAGGACTGCGCTCGTAGAATATTAACCTTTTGCATTTTTTTAATTTTGAGAACATAGTTTGGAATTCTTGAATGTAATACTAAAATCTTTATAGGAAATAGGTGGTGAAATAAAGTAATAACAATAAGTACGTTATATCAAAGAAACTTTAATTTAACTTTCGAGGCTCAGAAAGGCACGTCTTTACTAGTCAACGAAAACCGTAAGAATAAGAAAACTTCTCGTAGGAAAAATCCGTTACGAGTCTATAGGCCCTATGGGTCCTAAAGTGAAAACAAACATCTGCAACCTCTCAAGTCGAACCTCCAGCGTTAGTGAAAGTTTACGACCCGATGATTTTTGCAGACAAAACATTTATTCTGTTGAATAAATCCAACAATCTTTAATTAAGATTTACTTAAAAGTAGTGTAGTTTTAAGGTTACTAACAGTTGCACATTAGTTAGGTTTTGAAGAACCGTATAAAGATTGTGATTATAAAACACGAGAAATATTTCTAATAATTTTGGTAGTTATGAAACTTACTGTCCGTGAGTTTATACTTATTATTCATGAGTTTAACATGCATTTACTATGTATTTAATGCACACAGTATAAGAATGTTATAGTTTATCGTTTTATGTATCATATTTGCAAGAGAACGTAGCGAAGGGTTAATTTAGAAAGTATCATGTTTCCATGCGAGCACATGCGTGGAAGCTTAAATTGGAAATATTTAATTTGAAATTTGCATCGTTAAATAATTACGCAAACATTGATTTAATGTCCTAATTGAAAAACAAACACTTCTTTTTACTCGGTATTGACTACGTTTGTATTTGATTATATGCCAATCGCAAACTGCAAAAATATGTAACTTGATATTAATTATTTGATATCAATTATTTTATGTGTATAATATAGGCTATAAGCATAATAACGTTTATAGAAAAATGTGTTTTTAAATATTTAAGGGTGCATGGAGAGTAGAGTAATAGCAAGCATCAAAATTAAATTTCTGAAAACTTATTTTTTTTTCCTTTTTTTTTTAATTAGTGTTTACAGTCGCATCAACCACTTTTGGGTTATTAGCAACTTAATACTTCAGTTTACAGTTTATTATACAGTTTGGTGTCCTTCAAAAAGTTGAGCAGGTTCTGTATGGTTTTATCATCCTTCAGATTGTCATTCCCTGTGGGTTTTATGTCGTATTTCTGTCTATCGGCAGCATACTTTGCGCATTGAATGATGAGGTGGTCCACCGTTACATTGACCTTGCAAAGGTCGCAAATTGGGGGTTATTCTTTAGTAAGGAGGTACCGATGTGTGAATTTCGTGTGGGCAATTGTAATTCTTGTAATGACAACTTGGTCACGTCTTTGCAAGGAGCTGGTGATAATTTTCTTATAAAAGTTACCTTTTATCGTTGTTACTCTAGGTTTACATTGCATAATCCATGTGTTATTCTAGTTCGCTTCCAATTTCTGTTTGGCGTTAAGGAAGGGTATTTCAGGAGACGGGAGATTTGTATAATGATCAGACATTGAAGAGTTCGCTGCTTCTTTGGCTAGTTTATCCACTGTATCGTTTCCCGTAATGCCTACATGTGAAGGAAACCACACTATTGTAATTTTATTGTTTCTTTGTGTTGATTGAGTGTAGGCTAGTTGGCATTCTTGTATGAGGGTATCGTTTGTCCATTGATTTTAGATTGTGCAGATGGCGGTTAGAGAATCGCAGAAGATAGCCAAATTTTTATCTTCTTCGGTAGTAGTGAGTTCGATGGCATGTTTGAGTGCTGTGATTTCGCAATCAAATATGGTTGAATTTGGATGGAGTTTGTTACTTGTTGTTACTTGTTCGTTAATTATGGCGTACCCGGAACCTATTGCAGTTTTTGAACCATCGGTATATACATATGTGCGAATAATTTGAGTAGGAATTTTTAAGCTCTTGGAATATTGTCTTCAGAAAATTTTGATTTGTTTTTGTCTTATTGTATTGAAGGTGTTGTGTTGCATCGCAACAGGAGATGCAAGCATCTCCCTCACGGGGCTTCATGAAGGCCTCAGAGGGGCGTCATAAACACCCCTCCTAGCCACGGTTTGTCGGCCCCAGGGACGCGTAAAGCGTGCACGCAAAGAGATCGCCTGCCAGTCCATACATAGATAATAAATTATAAACAATTAATAATTACTAATTTTGATGCCTCCCGTTTTGATTCGTTATTCCTACGCATCCCTCACAAGCATCCTCATAACTCAAATTAATGTATATACAAATACCAAAATCCCGATAAATTAAAAACACAGATAATTATCGACTAAAATGAAATATTTTGCGTTCCTGTCCTCAACAATTATTATTAACTGTATCTTCTTGCATTCGCATATTTCGATTCAACTTTGTCCTCTAACTTCTCTCACGTATTTTGACTGTGATTTTGTAATCGTTCTTGAATAAATAGTTTTTCTGTTCTGTATATAATTAATTACGACACTTAATTCAACCACGGATGTCCTCGCCTTCAATAAAGCTTCTATACTTTGGAGTTTTCATATTTCATATATTTAATATTCCAAATCCAATACTTTTTAACCGACTTCGAAAAAGAAGGAGGTTACTCAATGCGATCAGTATATGTATATAAATAGCATTGACACTATTAATGTTTGTAAAATTGGATTAGATATAACTACTTATCTTAATATTAATCAGTATACATACCTTCACTCAGATTTTTAAATGCTTGAAAAACTTGATCTTCTTTAACGCTTCCTCCAACATCTAAGAAATTAGCTGGAAATCCACAATGTAGTTTAATTATATCCATAGTAGCCATTGCTAATCTAGCACCATTAACTAAACATAATATATAGACTCAAATGTTAAGTAAATTCAAACTATCTGCAATGTATTATTTATTTTGATTACTAATTTGATGTAATATTCATTTATGAATTCTGTTGTAGCAAAACAATGAAATAAAAGGGAATTTTCTAATTTATGGTGTATGAGTATAATTCTATTAATCAAGCATACCTAAACATCCTATATTACCATCCATAGCAATATAATTTAGATTAAACCGTGATGCAGCTACTTCTCTAGGATCTTTTATCTCATCATTGTCTAAAGCAAACAAATGTTCTTGCCTAAATCAAGCATTATCGTCAAATGCAATTTTTGCATCTACTGCTATAACTTGCTTATCTGTAGTTTCTACTAATGGATTTATTTCAAGTTGCAATAAAGTTAAAATAAAGTTTCTCAAACAAGCTTTAACAATTTCTTATTTAAATTTTGTAAATAAAGAATTGAAAACATTTTTCTATTTTTTTTATTTTGTAATGCAACAGATTCAATGCAGTACTAGAAACATACACATGTATTTAAAAATACAAAATTGCATTTTGTTAATACAATGAATTTCCTATTAGATTACATAAAAAAGTAATAAAAATAACTTATATAAAACACAATACCATAGGACAATTGTAGGATAATTGTACAGTAGCAAAATAAAAATTACAGAACATTATTACCAGACATTTATTAATATATTACAACTCTGTACAACAAAGCAGAACAATAAAATAATTACATAAATTTTACAAATAAGACTTGAAGTAATTACACAAATTAAATATGTTAAATATTAAATAAAATACTAACGTAATTTGTCTAAAGCAGAATTTGTTTTACTTAAATCATCCACGATAGCAACATTTTGAACAGAAATGCTTACGAACCATCATATTAAATCCAACAGTCTGATTTCTCATTAATAATATTTAACATCCGTTTATGTTTTAACCCTATTACTATAACTTAGCTTGTCTGATTCGCTCTTAAAATATTGGGATCGTCTAAAAAGTTGCATGAATTCTTTCAGATTTTTTGATAGATTTTTGCCTATTGGAGGACGAGTCGGACGTACACAAACAACGTTTACATTTTGAAGGTAATAAAAATACGTTTATGCAGTGTGGATCGTCCATTGCCAAACTCGCTATAGTCAGTTCAAAGAATTACTGTAATTCTAATATTTTGACAAAAATTAAATTCATGCTTTTTGCCCTTAAAACGTACGCTGTTTCGCGAAAAAGAAAAACGTAACGCGTAATGGTAAGTAGGTGTTATCAGATCCTGCGGAAAATTTTGTCGCTTTTTGTGTCGATGAAAGAAAATGCAATGATCTGATTAGATAATGACCTTTACTCATAAAATAAGATCCATTAACCCTGCTAAGGTCTTTTAGGTCTTGCTCGACTCATTATGCTTTCACTTCTTTAAAAACTTTTGCTGTTATCAAGAAATTATTATTTGCCGAGAGTAATTTACTACATTATAACAGCTTGGAAAATAAGTAAAATCAATCAGTGACCGCGTCAAATATTTTGTTACAAATAAATGACAATCACATTAATTGAGCTTTGGAAAGTGTGTCGGTGGACACAAAGCATTGCTTCATAGTTCTTAAAGTTTTTAAAGAACAAGGTAAAAAATTAGAGTTTTAACGAAGGTACAAAATATTATTTCTGTATTTATCATTGAATACGTTTATTTCTGGTGTTCAAAAGTAATTTATCATTAAATTTATTTTCTTTTTAAGAGAAGTATTACGTTTCTGTCGAAATTCGGGTATAAGATCGATTACGTTAAGGTTACGTAATATGAAACAGGTTGTGTAATGCGTATACGTAAATTCTTAATATTATATAGTATTATAAGGTTATTTTTAAAAATAATATATAAAATAAATTCAACAAAAGTGGAAGACATTTATTTACTTATCTATTTCATTTAAATAAATACTCATTTTTCATAACAAACACACAACCTTATTAGGTTCAACTGTGGGTAAAACCTTCGGTTTGAACGGACTTCCCGGAATGTCTTCTCCATCATACGTCACTCGGACTTGTAAGTTGCTTCCGGCTGGTGGTGGTTGATAAATCACTTCATATAACCCATCCCCGCGATCCTTGATTATCGGAGTTTGGATCTGTCTCTTATCAGTCTTCAATGTGATATCCAGTTGTGCTGGATTGCATTTCCACGTATTTACTACAAACTTCGGAGGTACGTTTTACCGTACAGCTTCTATTACGGCACCATAAGCGGTCGTCACTGATACTTGCTTGTATCGGTGTCGCTCACAATCGGGATTCGGAAAGGAGATCCAGGTATATGTTGGTCCGCGAATTTGATGGAAAATTCGTAATCACCCGGCTCGTTTGTGATATATTCTACAGTGCAGGAGCCATCGTAATTGTCCTTGCAAGTTGCCTTCACTTCGTTGCTGCCCTCCACGGATAAATTCAGACCACCTTTTCCTGCATCTAAATATTTGAATAATTTATGTAAATAAGTAAGTATATAATTCATGTAAGTTATTTAGGTATGTAAATAATTCATATTCAAAGTCATGTGCGTACAGTTACAATTTTTTTTACAGTAAATAATTTACGATATTTTATTTATAAGGTAGTAGGAGAGAAAGGCCAAACATGTCTTACTAATCATTTAGTACAAATAAAAAAGTAGCGAATATCTCTGAATATATTTTCAGGGTCGTTGTCTTAAACTTACCTTTTGTTTCTATGGTGAATGTGTTGATTTTGTTCACGCGTCCTTTCTGTAAGCCTGGCCCATATGCTCTGCATTTACTAGGATCACTAAAACGTTGAACGTTCACAGTGAACGGGGAGCCAGGTATGGGAATATTGTCGTAAAGTATGTCTACGGAATGCTGACCCTCCTCGAACGGTATGTACCGAACTAAATAGGTACCATTTCCTTGGGGAATAATGATCTTGTCGGTTGTAGCACCACTAGGATTATTAATTGTGCAGGAAACTTTCTTAACATCGTTCTCTGTCTTTCCGATTCCTCGGGTGTCTATTGTGAATTCTGTTGATTGGTCGACGCATTGACATGTAATTTACAAAGAAATAAAAAATTAACTTTTGTGTCGCATACGATAGTTTAAGGTTCTGAAGTCTGTGTATTTGGACGTTTTAAAAAAAGTTTAAATTATTCAAAACACTGTACAAATCATAAATGCACAGTACATTAAACAAGGGTGAATCCAGAAGATGAATCTTTCTAAATATTCTTATATAAATTTTGAAATTTATACATGATTTATGTACTAACACTTTTATTTCAAAGTATCATATTATTTATACTAGTTAAGGTAATTTTATTTTAGAATATTAGCTAATTTCAAATTTTATAACCCTTGATTATAATCTTTAATGTCCTCTGTGGATCCACCCCTGAATTTGCATATTTTGGCAAGTATTCATACAGCAAAATTGTTCTGCGCATTTAGGTACAAATAAAACATTTTTTAAATAAAACGTGCGTCTACGGAAATAAATCTGCACGACTGACATATCTATGTGATTCCAGTTACTATAACTAAAAAAGTATTTAAATTATTTTTAATTTTAATTAAATGAAATATTGATTTAATTAATGTGTTAGTCATAGTAACTAACACGTTCAGACCCAACTGTGTAATATTACATATTCTACACAGGCGGCGATCTCTGTATTACCTTTGGATCGAACGTGTGAAGCAAATACAATTTCGTGAAAAACATCTAAAGTGCACATCTAATACTATATGCATTAAAAAATAAATAAATGCGTATATTTTAATAAAATAAAAATCAGAGTTGATTAAATTAGTAGCACACACCACACAACATACAATTTGTCACTTACAAACTTACAATATTTTATTCGAGTGAAAAGATATTCAAGGTTAAATAATTATAAAAATAAATATGCAACAATAATAAAATTTGTAGTAAAAAATAATTTCGTCGCATGCATTTTTGCTATAATTCACAATATATGCTTCTATATAGGATCATTAATATTCCCAGGATGACTGTCAGGAGATGTTTAGATTCGATCTTTTATAGGAGTCTATTAATTGCGACCTGAGAAGAGGAATGTGAGGAAGGTGGATTAGAAAACACTCATTCTGTTCGCTAAATTTTTGAAGTTATCCAATCTTCCGACATTATTCATATTTACCTACAGTATCAATAGTCGTATCAATGAATACCTTGATCAATCGCAATCATCCATCAATGTATTATAAAATAGCGCGGACAAAAAAAATAATTTTTTACTTACTTTGTGCAAGACCGTCAACTTTGATCTTCGAGACATCAACACGTGGTTGGACGTTGACCTTGATTGGACTCTGGGCTACTTTTAATCCTCCATAATTTAAGTGTACTAAATAAGTGCCTGGCTGAGGTGCCATGTAATCGACGATGTATATACCGTCTTTATTATCCGTAATTTGAAAGGGGATTTCCGCTCCTTCAGGATTTATCATGGTAACGTGGAGATCACCTGGACCAGCTTTGCGGCAATCGATGTTGAAATGCGTTGCAGTGTTAATCTTACACCCTTCTTGAGACCAGGTCCGAAGGCTTTCACCATAGCTGGATTTAAAGGTGCTTCTACTTTCATTCTGTAAGGAGAGTCCTTCGTGGCTACACCACCGTAGTTCACCTAAAATCATAAGCAATCATTACATATATTAATGTTGTTTCAAAATTCTATTATTTTATTTAATTTTTTGTTGGGAATAATTTATATGAACTTGACCTGTTCGTATTAGCTTTTTTCTAATATAAAGATTTATCTTATTTTCATATAATAAAATTTTCACAATACTTTTCTCTCTAATATAAAATAGGGTAAATCTTTCATTTGGATAATTTATTCATGTCTGTAAACTATAATTTCAAATTCAATAAACAATCAAATCCTGAAATCAAAACTGTTCAATAAAAATAAATATGCTTTACTTCTACAGTAAATGACTCATATTTTGGCAAGGTTAAGGGACATGTATCATTCGTGTTCTTGTTTGACAATAAAATTAAAAATGATTCTTTGTTGCAAGTAAAAGGATAAAATCTATTGTTACAGTAACTCTATCAATACAAATGTAGTTGTATTTATATTAGGGTGTCTATAGTTAGCTGAATCAATCAGTCTGCCTAAGTCTTTTCGTTTCAGTCTGTTTCAGTATACTTTCTCCGTCTGTCTCAACATGTCTCAATTTCATTGTTTTATTTGGCCTCAGTCTGTTTCAGTATATCTCAGTATGTTTTCCGCATTTTGTCTCTGCCTGTCTCATTCTATCTCACACAGTCTACAACTAGCTATTCATATCTGTCAATTTTCTACTATTCCACAATTAATCTCAGTCCGTTGCAGTCTATGTTATAGACTGCTATCTGCTTCTGTCTCAACATGATCTTATGTTGTGACACACTGTCTCAATCTATACCTCTTAGTTTTCCTCAGTTTGCCTCCGTCTATTTAAGATTGTGTATATCGGGCTATCTATCTCTATCAGCCTCTGTACGTCTCACAATCGATCTATTTATCTCACACCTTCCAAACTTAAACTAGGACTATTTTGTGTATATTTATTTACAAGTAAAATAAAGTCTAGATTACACTCAAATATACACGATACATAACGATAAACCTACTATTATATCTAAATCATAACTTATAATATATTTACCATGATGACGTGTTGTCACCCAGATGTTGGAGTAAAACTACACTGTACTGTTCCATCGTGTTTATCATCCAGATGAACCTGAACTTCCCATCCCAAAGCGTCTTGAATGGCAACCTCCAAAGGTGCTTGACCAGCTTTTGTAACATCTATCGTGAAAACCGTTGGTTTTCCACAAGGTATGAATTTCGATTGAAATCCAGAGGGGTAGACTTCAACCTAACAAATTCCTTTCCGTGAGTTTTTCTTGCGAATAGGTACAGTATAATTTGTTGAGTCTACACCATACATTGTTCGGGACCATATATCAACAATTAGTCAGATAGGTGAATGTTACAGGAAATAAAACGGATGTATGTTACACCTAACACGGAAGTATGTTTATTCATAGAGATGCGAGGTATAAACTGCTTTAATTAACCGAATTCCAGGAACCGGTGAGGGCAATGATGGATATTCTGATAAGGACTTAGCCATATTCAACTATACTATTTCAAAGCCATTGTGAGCAATTGATGGAATAAAATTATAGTGGTGTAGTTAATTTCTGTTTCTATTTCATGATATTTTAGAAATTGTGAAGTTTATTAAACTGATGGAATGCTTGCTTTTTTATATTCCTAGTGATTTTACTATATATTAAAGCTATCTTGTATTAGATTCTGTATTAGTTCTTCTTTCAAATGAGGATTTTCAACACTCACAAAATAATATTTGAAATAATTTAACGGAAACTACTATTCCAGTAGTAGTTCTACTTATCACATTATACAATAATATAATGTTTCTTACATTATACAAGCAGACTTACAGCTTGCATTATTTCTTTAAACGAATAAACATAGATTTATGTACTGAATTCAATATTTGAAGAGCTCAGAGCGTCACATATAGCTCTCTTAGTCAATTATATTATCAAGCAACTTTAACAATCTAATGAAGACATCAGTTTTCAATTTTATTTTGTGGCACGTATCTCATTTCTAAAATTTGACTAACATCACTTATAAATTTCATTCCATCACGATAACAGGGTCAAAAACGAACCTTGTGAGGATCGAAGTCGGCTTTCGGTAAGATATTCGCGACATACGGTGATTTCGGAATGTCCTCATTGTCGCCAAGGATGTGGATCGCGTATCTACCCGGCGCAGTAGGCAAATAGGATACGTCCCCTGTTCCATCACCAGTATCGCGGCAAGTGATTTTCGCTTTCGATGGACCTTCGATAGAAAATCCAAGACCTCCAGTTTCTCCACTCGTGTCAACAGTAAACTTCGCCGGATAATCGACAATTCCGGTGTAAAGACCAGGGCCAAATACTCTTATGGCTGATTCCTTGTAAGGGCCTACATTCACTTCAAACGGTGATTTGTGGATTTCTTGACCACCGTACGTTATCATCACCACGTGGCGTCCTTCTTTTATTGGTGTGTAATGGCACTCGTATGTTTTGTCATCGATTTTGGTCATGCTGAAAACATTGTTATTCCATTAGTTGTATTAAGTGTTATATCAGTTATATCAGTTATGTTATTGGGTTTTACCTTAGTTATACTAGTTATATCTAAAGTGTTACATTATTTATATGGTTTATACCAACTGATGTATTAGTTATAGTAGTTCTATCAAGTTCCATCATATTAGTTACATTATTTACTGTATCTTGATGAATAAATATTATTAAACAAAACTTTCTATAGATGTCAACAAGTAGTTAGAGTGTGTATACAATAAATTTGAAGTAGATCAGTTGTCGTTTAGACATATTAATAAATTTACTGAAGTAGCTATATCATATTTTAAAGTACTTTATGTTGCAAGATGATCACATATGAGCAACACAACATAGCAAATATATGTATATACCTCAACAAACATGTACAATATATGAACAAGTTAGTGAACTTTTCTGGATATTTTTAATGAAACCTTTTACTTTACTAAGGTAATGTAACTTCTCCTTTTTGTATACTGTATGAGTCAGCTACTTGCACCTGGAGAATTTACACCTCATTTGTAAATTAAGTTAAATTGTTTATATCTTAGACGCATTCATGAATTAACATTCATATGTGAATGAAAACTGTATGTGTCTGCCTTCTGTCAATATCACACTACTTGATTCTATATACAGAATGTTTCATTTTAATGTAACAACAATATAAAGTGTTTAACGTTGATGAGATATTGACCTTTCTATTTTTACTGACACATTCGAAAGGAAATAAGAAATGTCTAAAACAAACATTCAAGTAACGTACTTGACAGGATGATTTACTTCTTCAGGTCCAATGACTTTAACACCGGGTACATCTTCACTGGCACCTTTGGTGACGATCACAAAATCTGCATCGTCTTGAACACGGACTCCATTCGGTAAAATTCCTCGTCCGTAAGCTCTAAATTTCTTCGCGTCAGACGCAAGGACCACATTTACGCCGCAAGGACTTCCAGGAATTAATTTACCGGCAAAGAATATGTTTACCGAGTGTAAACCTGTTACGGGTGAAATGTAGTCGCATCTCCACACGTTTAGTAAAGTTTGATGTAATTTTACAGGTATCGATGCCTTTACACCCTGTAAAACAGAAATGACAATATTTGAAATCGTACCGTTGAATGTGTGAACAGATTTTATATATTTTTTTATAAAACACATATGTTAATTTTTTAATTTTCTGTTTTTGATTAAGTGTACCAATATGCCCTACTGTTTCTTTAGAAATTCGACTATTATTTTTAATACCAATTCTATTATTATTTTTATTCCTAGCTTATATTTTTGTTGTAAGATTTTTTGAATTTTAAAAAATGCTTCAATTTTCATAGATGTGAAAATGTGAAAATGAGAATAAATATTGGATTAAAAAATATTTAAAGTGGAAATTGAGTAGAATATAATAGTGATATTAAATAAAATTATTATACAAAAGTTAAAGTACAATTATTTTGATAATTTTTTAAATCTTACTCCTTTGTTATAGAATTTCTACAGTTTTGAAAAAATATCTGTTTCTCAATTAATTAAGTTTAAGTCAAATAATAATCAATTTTATGTTTAGGTGTAATTTTATTATTATCAGAATTAATTAGTTGTATAAAAACTGAAACCTCTGTTAGAAAAAAAAATAAGATTATTTTTAGAACAACGTAATACATAAAACTCTTGAAACTTTATATGACCTTGAGAAATACATATTCCTGATAAAATTTAAAATCAGACATCCGAAATCAGTTATATAATTTAAAATCAGACATCTATTGTTTAAAAGGGTTAAATGACATTTTACCTGTGGGGGTAATATAATCACTTCCGGTACACCACGTCCAGCATCCTTCGTGTTTATTTCAAAGAAAGTCGGTTTATTAACTATAATTCCTTCAGGTTGTAATCCTGGGCCACTTGCAGTAACTTTGCCAGCATCACCAGCTTCTCTACCAGCAAATAGTATTTTTATTTTATGTGGTCCTTCCAGTTTTGGGGTGTAGGATACAGAATATGTGAGATTCTTGTCATTGTTGAAATGAACGTCAGCCTTTGATAGAAAAAAAAAGAGCTATTATTATAAAATGTATTTACTGTATTTTATTAGCATAATAATATAGAATTTTTGTAAGGGATGGAATAGACACACGATATAGTTTTTATAGTAATTATTATAGTAATGATATAGTAGATATAATAGTGATGATATTTTATAGTAGTGATAAAGATTCAGAATTATGCGATTTGAATATTTGTGAATGTTGTAATTTTAAAAATTTAAGAATTATACAGTTTCAAAATTTGAGATTTTAGGAATTTAGAAAACAGGAAGTGTGGTGTTTCCAATTAAGTATTTGGAAATTTAAAAATGTAAAAAATTGGAAACGTGAATATTAAAAATTAGAAATTTAAAAGATTAGAATACAGAAATTAAGAATTTGAGACTTTAGAAATCTAAGAATTAAATATCAATATTACTAGAGCTCTTGTACCAGAATTTTCCATCAATCAAATCACACTTTTTATATTTTAAGCATAAAAAGACATTTTATACTATCTGTTTCTATTGCATAATAACTCTAGATATATTTCTGATAAAAACAATCATACATTCCTGTGACATCATCGTTATTATTATCAAGGAAAAAAAATGGAACTAATCTTCGTTTACTTGAAACTGTAGAAAACAAAGCATACTATGTGTATATGATGGAATTTGATGAAATCACACATTGATATAGAAATAACTATTACATTATACATATCCTGCTTTTTAATTAATGCGTTAACTTAATATCTATAAATAACAATTTCCTGTATAGTGGTCAACCACATTTGAGATAAGTATGTTACGTATACTTCATCTGTGTGACATAAGTTTTATTAGTACAATAGATCAGTTCCTCCATTAATTACTTTTTGTCACTTTATAGAAATATTTTTTTTATATTTTGAAAACAATTTTTACATATTATTACATTTATAAATGATTGCATATTTCTCAATGTGTAATAAATTTTAAAACCTTACAAGTTAATCTTACAAGTTTATCTTACAATCAATTATCAATTAACTATCAATATGTACAATTTTTGTGTGTCTACAATACGTAAAGACATAACAAGCTTACCACTTATTGTTACAACAAATGTACAAATATACAATATACAAGTACAAATATACAAATTTAAAGATCACCAAGGTTTAAAGTAATAATATGTTCTATATTGTTCAAATGATTTTAATATTATATGATTAAAATCTTAAGTCTATCCACAGTACATCAAAATAATTTAAATGTTTAGAAGGAAAATTAATAGAAAAACTGAAAATGAACGGACTATATACATCATAGAAGAAATCAGAGCACATTTGTCCATAAAGTGCATTTGACAATTTAAATTTGCTGCCATAAATATGTCCCATATTGATGTAAGATAACCCACAGGATATAATTACAAATAAATGACGATTAATTTGCAAGGTAAGAAAGGATTAATTTGTGTTTTTGCTATGTGAGGTAAGTGTAATCAGAATTATTAAAAGTGGGAGTGTAAGTTAAGCTATTGGTAATTTACATTTTCATAAGTTGTGATTGAAAAATACAATTATTTTAACCTCTCAATATCTCTATTATATATTTTATGTTAGGCATAGCTAAATAAGCTTAGCATCACAAGCATATTTGAATAACTTATTCAAAATGAATTTAGGTTGTCCAATTGTGTTCTGTGATATCCGCTTATTTATTTATTTGGTAATTTGAAAGTTTTTATATTTGTATAGTAGCAAATTTATGACTATTTTCACAAGCACAATATTATTATTTGATAAAATTATTTATTTTTCAAAAACTGTGATGACTATTTACATGATCTTGTATTCTATACATATACTCACAGGAATTTTATTTCCTTGTGGGTCTTCCACCGTGACTTCAACATTTCCTTTGCCAGCAGAAAATGTTTCAACTGTGAAATTAGCTTGTACTCCAACGATTGGACCGTTTCGTTCAATTCCAGGTCCATAAACACGTACTCTATGGCAGAAATTACAGAAAATTACATCAGGTTCATATATCATTTTAATTGCTATCAAAAAGCATAAGGATAACACATTGTTATTCTAATTGGAAAATTTCGCAACTCCACTTTTGGCAGAAAACAAGGTTTTAAGGCAATCTGATATAAAAGGTGTCCCGTCTTTAATTATCATGTTATTTAAAACAGGTTTACATTTGGATTTTATACAAGATTTTATATGTATTTAATACAAGATATGAAACATAAAATAAAATTTCATTCTTCAAATTACACTTTTGACACTTTGAAATCACAGAACTTTGTGATTTTTTTAAAGTATGAATTTTAGGATTTATAACTTACATAGTTCATCATTTTTTGAAATTTGAGTGACATAAGATTTAACAATTTTGGCTACTAGAAGTTTAAAAATTTAGGAATTTTGGAGTGTGAAAATAAAGAATTTTACAATTTTAAAAACTTAGAAATTTCAACATCTGGAAATGTAGAACTTAAGAATTTGAAAATTTTTAGAGCTAAACATTTTAGTTTTATAAGATTTGAATGTTTAAGAATATAAAAATTTAAAATAAATAATAATAAAATAATAATAAATAAAAATAAATTTGAAATAAAGGTCTTTCTGTAAAGTTTTTTGAAGTTTTTATAAAGTTTCTTATTACATTTAAAGTCTCTTAATTAACAAATAATTGTTGGATGACCAATCTAATGATTCATTTAAGATAAGAATATCGGAACCCATTTTAGTCAGCCTTGTTTTTCCCTTTTTCTATTTGCCCAGAAAACTTCAAGATTCAGTAATGCGTCATGTTTCAACGAAGATTTACAATTAATCTTCGGTTTCCGTGAAGATTAATTGTATCCGGAGCTGTATTTTTAACCGACTTCGAAAAAGGAGGAGGTTACTCAATTCGATCAGTATATTTTTTTTTTTTTTTTTTTTTTTTTTCTATGTGTGACCGCCGATTACGCCTAGCTGGATGGACTAATCGGAATGAAACCTTTTGCACCTGGTGGGTTCTGACTCCCCATTGGTACCATTATCAAAAAATTTTTCGGTTTTCAATTGCAAAGTATTGTTATTGCAAAAAAACCGGCAACTTTTGAAATAAACTTTTCTCGATTTTAGTGCGCTTTTAATATCTTATCACGGACATGATTCTGAACAATTTTGTTCATATACAAATTTCACGAAAAGCTTTAGTTTACAAGATATTAGCGAAAAATTGTTATTAACTTTCGAAATCAACTTTGGACGATTTTAATGTCCTTTTAATATGTTGTCGGGGACATTGTTCTGGACAACCTTTTTCTCATGCATAATTGACGGAAAGCTTTACTTCTCGAGATATTAGCGAAAAAATTGTTATTAACTTTAAAAAGCAACTTTGGACGATTTTAATGTCCTTTAAATATGTTATCAGGGGAATGGTTCTGAACAACTCTTTCCTTATCCGCAATTAACGGAAAGCAATAGTTGTCGAGTTATTAGCGAAACACTGTTGTTACCAATATATTAAAATAACGAAACAATAAAAAAAAAAAAAATAGAAAAAAAAACCGAAGAACTGTCTCACAATATCCTACACAATTCTCAGCATTCCACTAAAAAGCGTGAAATAAAATAATTTTTAGAAAATAAATACACCGACTTCGAAATGCACTAAAAAGTATAAAATAATTTCTACTTTCTAATGAAGTAATTTCAATCTCATTCAATCATACAATTACGTAACAGATACGAATGAAACCTATTTACTCATTAGGTAGTATATTAAATACATTTCAACCTTTTCGGAGGCGGCGCAAATTTGGTAATTCCCTCGTCGTGGGCTCCGTTTATAGGTTCTTAGATACCACAATCAACTAGCTATTGGGAACAACGTTTACTATGGTATTTTTAATTTTGCGCCGCCTCCGAAAAGGTTGAAATGTATTTAATATACTACCTAATGAGTAAATAGGTTTCATTCGTATCTGTTACGTAATTGTATGATTGAATGAGATTGAAATTACTTCATTAGAAAATAGAAATTATTTTATACTTTTTAGTGCATTTCGAAGTCGGTGTATTTATTTTCTAAAAATTATTTTATTTCACGCTTTTTAGTGGAATGCTGAGAATTGTGTAGGATATTGTGAGACAGTTCTTCGGTTTTTTTTTCTATTTTTTTTTTTTTATTGTTTCGTTATTTTAATATATTGGTAACAACAGTGTTTCGCTAATAACTCGACAACTATTGCTTTCCGTTAATTGCGGATAAGGAAAGAGTTGTTCAGAACCATTCCCCTGATAACATATTTAAAGGACATTAAAATCGTCCAAAGTTGCTTTTTAAAGTTAATAACAATTTTTTCGCTAATATCTCGAGAAGTAAAGCTTTCCGTCAATTATGCATGAGAAAAAGGTTGTCCAGAACAATGTCCCCGACAACATATTAAAAGGACATTAAAATCGTCCAAAGTTGATTTCGAAAGTTAATAACAATTTTTCGCTAATATCTTGTAAACTAAAGCTTTTCGTGAAATTTGTATATGAACAAAATTGTTCAGAATCATGTCCGTGATAAGATATTAAAAGCGCACTAAAATCGAGAAAAGTTTATTTCAAAAGTTGCCGGTTTTTTTGCAATAACAATACTTTGCAATTGAAAACTGAAAAATTTTTTGATAATGGTACCAATGGGGAGTCAGAACCCACCAGGTGCAAAAGGTTTCATTCCGATTAGTCCATCCAGCTAGGCGTAATCGGCGGTCACACATAGAAAAAAAAAAAAAAAAAAAAAAAAAATATACTGATCGAATTGAGTAACCTCCTCCTTTTTCGAAGTCGGTTAAAAAGCAATAAGTATGATTATTATAGTTCTAGCGATAATAACAGTATAATACGGGTAATAATGCATGCTATATTGATAATAATAAAAGCAATAAGTATAATTATTATAGTTCTAGCGATAATAACAGTACAATACGGGTAATAATGCATTTTATAATGATAACAATAAAAGTAATAAGCATAATTATTACAGTTCTAGCGATAATAACTGCATAATATGAGTAATAATGCATGTTATATTAATTGTTGTACAAGTAATAAGTATAATTATTGTACTTCTAGCAATAATAACTGCATAATATGGGTAATAATGCATGTTATATTGATAATGATAAAAGTTATAAGTATAATTATTGTAGTTCTAGCGATAATAACAGTACAATACGGGTAATAATGCATTTTATAATGATAATAATAAAAGTAATAAATATAATTATTATAGTTCTAGCGATAATAACAGAATAATACGGGCAATAATGCATGTTATATTGATAATAATAAAAGTAATAAGTATAGTTAATATAGTTCTAGCGATAATAACAGTATAATATAGGCAATAATGCATGTTATATTGATAATAATAAAAGCAATAAGTATGATTACTATAGTTCTATGGGTAATAACAGTACAATATGGGTAATAATGCATGTTATATTGATTGTTGTAAATGTAATAAGTATAATTGTTATAGTTCTAGAGATAATAGCATAATAATACGGATAGCAATGCATGTTATATTGATAATAATAAAAGTAATAAGTATAATTATTATAGTTCTAGCGATAATAACTGTATGATATGGTTAATAACGCACGTTATATTGATAATAATAAACGTAATAAGTATAATTATTGTAGTTCTAGCGATAATAACTGCATAATATGTGTAATAATGCATGTTGTACTGATAATAATATAAGTAATAAGTAAGACTATTATAGTTCTAGCGATAATAACGGTATAATATGGGTAATAATGCATGTTATATTGATAATATTGGGAGTAATAAGTATAATTATTGTAGTTCTAGCGATAATAACCGCATAATATGGGTAATAATGCATGTTATATTGATAATGGTAAAAGTTATAAGTATAATTATTGTAGTTCTAGCGATAATAACTGCATAATATGGGTAATAATGCATGTTATATTGATATTATTGGGAGTAATAATTACAATTATTACAGTTTCAGCAATAATAACTGCATAATATGGGTAATAATGCATGTTATATTGATAATAATAAAAGTAATAAGTATAATAATTATAGTTCTAGCGATAATAATTGTATAATATGGGTAATAATGCATTTAATATTTATAATACTGGGAGTAATAAGTATAATTATTATATTTCTGGCGATAATAACAATATAATATGGGTAATAATGCATGTTATATTGATAATATTGGGCGTAATAAGTATAATTATTATAGTTCTAGCGATAATGACTGCATAATATGGGTAATAATGCATGTCATATTAATTATAATAAAAATAAAAAGTATAATTATTATAGTTCGAGCGATAATAACTGTATAATATGGGTAATAATGCATGTTATATTGATAATATTGGGAGTAATAAGTGTAATTATTATATTTCTGGCGATAATAACAGTATAATATGGATAATAATGCATGTTATATTGATAATATTGGGAGTTATAAGTATAATTATTATAGTTTTAGCAATAATAACTGCATAATATGGCTTATTAGCCATGCATTATTATGCATGTTGTATTGATAATATTAGGAGTAATAAGTATAATTATTGTAGTTCTAGCGATAATAACTGTATAATATGTGTAATATTGGATGTTATATTCATAATATTAGGAGTAATAAGTATAATTATTATAGTTCTGGCGATAATAACTGTATAATATGGGTAATAATGCATGTTATATTGATAATATTGGGAGTAATAAGTATAATTGTAGGAATAGATTTGTAGAACTATTCTTTATTAATCTAAAAGTGCACAATAAGAAATAAACAAGAACACAAGAACACAATAACCGTAAATCGTAAAACGTAAAATCAGTTCGTAATTCGCGGCGTTTATAATACGTCTTGACCGTTTCGTTTCCGTTTCTAAACTAACTATAACGACACTTTTTCCTAAACGCTAGCAACTACTTCCGCTCAGCATTTCACACTGTTCCTTTCATAAATCGTCATTCACACCTGCAGTCATACATACAATTTAACAACTAATAACAAACTATACGAACATTTAACAACTAAACAAACATAAAATACACTACAATACACTCACTCCCACACTTATATTATTATCAGTATAACATGCATTATTACCCCTATTATGCAGTTATTATTGCTAAAACTATAATAATTATACTTATTACTCCCAATATTATCAATATAACATGCATTATTACCCGTATTATACAGTTATTATCGCTAGAACTATAATAATTATACTTATTACTTTTATTATTATCAATATGTAGGGAATGTGGCATAATTCGGTTGAAGTAATATTATGCGACGTAGTATATTATACAATGTATTGAGTGAGGAGCGATGGAATTTTTCCAGAAAGCGCGAGGTTTTTGTTTTAACCGACGTGTCAAAACCTGCACGCGTGCTCGAGGCGGAGTTTGACGAGACGCCGCGACCTAAAGACGTATCATTTATATTTATATTAACCTACATTTATATTTATACTAACCGTCATTACAGTCAACTTTACAATAAAACCTATATATATTTATACTAACCATCATTACAGTTAACTTTATAATAAAACCTATAAATATAACATGCATTATTACCCATATTATGCAGTTATTACTGCTAAAACTATAATAATTATACTTATTACTCCCAATATTATCAATATAACATGCATTATTACCCATATTATGCAGTTATTATTGCTAAAACTATAATAATTATACTTATTACTCCCAATATTATCAATATAACATGCATTATTACCCATATTATACAGTTATTAACGCTAGAACTATAATAATTATACTTATTACTTTTATTGTTATCAATATAACATGCATTATTACCCATATTATGCAGTTATTACTGCTAAAACTATAGTAATTATACTTATTACTTTTATTATTATCAGTATAGCATGCATTATTAACCATATTATGCAGTTATTATTGCTAAAACTATAATAATTATACTTATTACTACCAATATTATCAATATAACATGCATTATTACCCATATTATGCAGTTATTATCGCTAGAACTACAATAATTATACATATTACTTTTATTATAATTAATATAACATACATTATCACCCATACTATACAGTAATTATCCCAGACCTATAATAATTATACTTATTACTTTTATCATTATCAATATAACATGCATTATTACCCATATTATACAGTTATTATCGCTAGACCTACAATAATTATACATATTACTTTTATTATAATTAATATGACATACATTATTACCAATATTATACTGTTATTATCACTAGAACTATAATAATTATACTTATTACTCGCAATATTATCAATATGACATGCATTATTACCCATATTATGCAGTTATTATCGCTAGAACTACAATACTTATACTTATTACTTTTATTATTATCAATATAACATGAATCATTACCCATATTGTGCAGTTATTATCGCTCGAACTATAATAATTATACTTATTACTTTTATTATTATCAATATAACATGCACTATTTCCCATATTATGCAGTTATTATCACTAGAACTATAATAATTATGCTTATTACTCCCAATATTATCAATATAACATGCATTATTAACCGTATTATACAGTTATGATCGCTAGAACTATAATAGTTATACTTATTACGCATATTATTATCAGTATAACATGCATTATCTCCCATATTATGCAGTTATTATCGCTAGAACTATAATAATTATACTTATTGCTCCTAATATTATCAATATGTCATGCATTATTATCCATATTATACAGTTATTATCGCTAGAACTATAATAGTTATACTTATTACTTATATTATTATCAGTATAACATGCATTATTACCCATATTATGCAGTTATTATTGCTAAAACTATAATAATTATATTTATTACTCCCAATATTATCAATATAACATGCATTATTACCCATATTATACTGTTATTATCGCCAGAAATATAATAATTATACTTATTACTCCCAATATTATCAATATAACACGAATTATTACCCATATTATGCAGTTATTATCGCCAGAACTATAATAATTATACTTATTACTCCCAATATTATCAATATAACATGCATTATTACCCATATTATGCACTTACTATTGCTAAAACTATAATAATTGTATTTATTACTCCCAATATTATTAATATAACATGCACTATTACCCATATTATGCAGTTATTATCGCTCGAACTATAATAACAATACTTATTACTTTTATTATTATCAATATAACATGCATTATTACCCATATTATTGTAGTTATTATCGCTAGAACTATAATAATTATAGTTATTACACCCAATATTATCAATATATCATGCATTATTACCCATATTATGCAGTTATTATCGCTAGAACTACACTAATTATACTTATTACTTTTATCATTATCAATATAACATGCACTATTACCCATATTATGCAGTTATTATCGCTAGAACTATAATAATTATACTTATTACTTTTATTATTATCAATATAACATGCACTATTACCCATATTATGCAGTTATTATCGCCAGAAATGTAATTATTATACTTATTACTCCTAATACTATCAATATGTCGTGCATTATTACCCATATTATGCAGTTATTATCACTCGAACTATAATAATTATACTTATTACTTTTATTATTATCAATATAACATGCATTATTACCCATATTATGCAGTTATTATTGCTAAAACTATAACAATTATACTTATTACTCCCAATATTACCAATATAACATGCATTATTACCAGTATTATAGAGTTATTATCGCTAGAACTATACTAATTATACTTATTACTCGCAATGTTATCAAAATAACATGCATTATTACCCATATTATACAGTTATTATCGCTCGAACTACAATAATTATACTTATAACTACCAATATTATCAATATAACATGCATTATTATCCATATTATACTGTTATTATCGTCAGAACTATAATAAATATACTTATTACTCGCAATATTATCAATGTAGCATGCATTATTACCCATATTATGCAGTTACTATCGCTAGAACTACAATAATTATATTTATTAGTCCCTACATTATCAATATAACATGCACTGTTACCCATATTATGCAGTTATTATCGCTCGAACTATAATAATTATACTTATTACTTTTATTTTTATCAATATAACATGCACTATTACCGATATTATGCAGTTATTATCGATAGAACTATAATAATTGTACCTATTACTCCCAATATTATCAATATAATATGCGTTATTACCCATATTATGCAGTTATTATCGCTAGAACTACAATAATTATACTTATTACTTTTATTATTATCAATATAACATGCGTTATTACCCATATTATGCAGTTATTATCGCTCGAACTATAATAATTATGCTTATTACTTTCATTATTATCAATATAACATGCACTATTACCGATATTATGCAGTTATTATCGCTAGAACTATAATAATTGTACTTAATACTCCTAATTTTATCAATATGTTATGCATTATTACCCATATTATACAGTTATTATCGTCAGAACTATAATAAATATACTTATTACTCCCAATATTATCAATATAACATGCACTATTACCCATATTATGCAGTTATTATCGCTCGAACTATAATAATTACACTTATTACTTTTATTATTATCAATATAACATGCACTATTACCCATATTATGCAGTTATTATCGCAAGACCTATAATAATTATACTCATTACTCCTAATTTTATCAATATAACATGCATTGTTACCCATATTATACAGTTATTATCGCTAGACCTACAATAATTATACATATTACTTTTATTATAATTAATGTAACATACATTATTACCCATATAATACTGTTATTAGCGCTAGATCTACAATAATTATACTTATTACTCCCAATATTATCAATATAACATGCATTATTACCCATATTATACAGTTATTATCGCCAGACCTATAATAATTATACTTATTACTCCCAATATTATCAATATAACATGCATTACTAGCCGTATTATACAGTTATTATCGCTAGAACCATAATAATTAAACTTATTAATTTTATTATTATCAATGTATCATGCACCATTACCCATATTATGCAGTTATTATCGCTAGAACTATAATAATTATACTTATTACTCCTAATTTTATCAATATGACATGCATTATTACCCATATTATACAGTTATTATCGCTAGAAATATAATAGTTATACTTATTACTTATATTATTCTCAGTATAACATGCATTATTACCCATATTATGCAGTTATTATCGCTAGAACTATAATAAATATACTTATTACTCCCAATATTATCAATATAACATGCAATATTACCCGTATCATACAGTTATTATCGCTAGAACTATAATAATTATACTTATTACTCCTAATATTATCAATATGTCATGCATTATTACCCATATTATACAGTTATTATCGTCAGAAATATAATAGTTATACTTATTACTTATATTATTATCAGTATAACATGCATTATTACCCATATTATGCAGTTATTATCGCTAGAACCATAATAGTTTTACTTATTACTCCCAATATTATCAATATAACATGCAATATTACCCGTATCATACAGTTATTATCGCTAGAACTACAATAATTATACTTATTACTCCCAATATTATCAATATAACATGCAATATTACCCGTATTATACAGTTATTATCGCTAGAACTATAATAATTATACTTATTACTTTTATTATTATCAATGTAACAAGCACCATTACCCATATTATGCAGTTACTATCGCTAGAAATATAATAGTTATACTTATTACTTATATTAATATCAGTATAACATGCATTATTACCCATATTATGCAGTTATTATCGTCAGAACTATAATAAATATACTTATTACTCCCATTATTATCAATATAACATGCATTATTACCCATATTATGCAGTTATTATCGCTAGAACCATAATAGTTTTACTTATTACTTATATTATTATCTGTACAACATGCATTATTACACATATTATGCAGTTGTTATCGCTAGAGCTATAATAATTACACTTATTACTCCCAATATTATCAATATAACATGCAATATTACCCGTATTATACAGTTATTATCGCTAGAACTATAATAATTATACTTATTACTCCTAATATTATCAATATGTCATGCATTATTACACATATTATACAGTTATTATCGCTAGAACTATAATAATTATACTTATCACTCCCAATGTTATCAATATAACATGCATTATTACCCATATTATGCAGTTATTATCGCCAGAACTATAATAATTATGCTTATTACTTTCATCATTATCAATATAACATGCATTATTGCCCATATTATACAGTTATTATCGCCAGAACTATAATAATTATACTTATTACTCCTAATATTATCAATATGTCATGCATTATTACACATATTATACAGTTATTATCGCTAGAACCATAATAATTATACTTATTACTCCCAATATTATCAATATAACATGAATTATTACCCATATTATACAGTTATTATCGCTAGAAATATAATAGTTATACTTATTACTTATATTATTCTCAGTATAACATGCATTATTACCCATATTATGCAGTTATTATCGCTAGAACTATAATAGTTTTACTTATTACTTATATTATTATCAGTACAACATGCATTATTACACATATTATGCAGTTATTATCGCCAGAACTATAATAATTATACTTATTACTCCCAATATTATCAAAATAGCATGCATTATTACACATATTATGCAGTTATTATCGTCAGAACTATAATAAATATACTTATTACTCCCAATATTATCAATATAACATGCATTATAACCCATATTATACAGTTATTATCGCTAGAACTACAATAATTATACTTATTACTCCCAATATTATCAATATGTCATGCATTATTACCCATATTATGCAGTTATTATCGCAAGACCTATAATAATTATACTTATTACTCCTAATTTTATCAATATAACATGCATTATTACCCATATTATACAGTTATTATCGCTCGAACTACAATAATTATACCTATAACTACCAATATGATCAATATGATATGCATTATTACCCGTATTATACAGTTATTATCGCTAGACCTATAATAATTATACTTATTACTTTTATTATTATCAATGTAACAAGCACCATTACCCATATTATGCAGTTATTATCGCTCGCACTACAATAATTATACTTATAACTACCAATATTATCAATATAACATGAATTATTACCCGTATTATACAGTTATTATCGGTAGACCTATAATAATTATACTTATTACTTTTATTATTATCAATGTAACATGCACCATTACCCATATTATGCAGTTATTACCGCTAGAACTGTAATAATTATACTTATTACTCCTAATATTATCAATATAACATGCATTATTTCCAATATTATACTGTTATTATCGTCAGAACTATAATAAATATACTTATTACTCCCAATATTATCAGTATAACATGCATTATTTCCCATATTATGCAGTTATTATCGCTTGAACTATATTAAGTATACTTATTACTCCCAATATTATCAATATGTCATGCATTATTACCCATATTATGCAGTTATTATCGCAAGACCTATAATAATTATACTTATTACTCCTAATTTTATCAATATAACATGCATTATTACCCATATAATACAGTTATTATCGCTCGAACTACAGTAATTATACTTATAACTACTAATATTATCAATATGACATGCATTATTACCCGTATTATACAGTTATTATCGCCAGAACTATAATAATTATACTTATTACTCCTACTATTATCAATATGTCATGCATTATTACCCATATTATGCAGTTATTATCGCTAGAACTATAATAATTATACTTATTATAGCCAATATTATCAAAATAGCATGCATTATTACACATATTATGCAGTTATTTTCGGTAGAGCTACAATAATTATGCTTATTACTCCCAGTATTATCAATATATCATGCATTATTTCACATATTATGAAGTTATTTTCGCTAGACCTACATTAATTATACTTATTACTCCCAATATTATCAATATAACATGCATCATTACCCAGATTATGCAGTTATTATCGCTAGAACTATAATAATTATACTTATTACTCCCAATATAATCAGTATAACATGAATTATTACCCATATTATGCAGTTATTATCGCCAGAACTATAATAATTATACTTACTACTCCTAATATTATCAATATGACATGCGTTATTACCCATATTATACACTTATTATCGCTGGAACTACTATAATTATACTTATTACTTTTATTATAATCAATATAACATGCAGTATTACCCATATTATACAGTTATTATCGCTAGAACTATAATAATTATACTTATTACTTTTATTTTTACCAATATAACATGCATTATTACCCATATTATGCACTTATTATCGCTAGAACTATAACAATTATACTTACTACTCCCAATGTTATCAATATAACATGCATTATTACCCATATTATGCTGTTATTATCGCTAGAACTACAATAATTATACTTATTACTTTTATCATTAGCAATATAACTTGCACTATTACCCATATTATGCAGTTATTATCGTCAGAACTATAATAAATATACTTATTACTCCCAATATTATCAATATAATATGCATTATTACCCATATTATGCAGTTATTATCGCTAGAACTATAATAATTATACTTATTACTCCCAATATTATCAATATTAAACGCGTTATTACCCATATCATACAGTTATTAGAGCTAGAACTACAATAACTATACTCATTACTTTTATCATAACAATATTACATGCAGTATTACCCATATTATACAGTTATTATCGCTAGACCTACAATAAATATACATATTACTTTTATTATAATTAATATAACATACATTATTACCCATATTATACTGTTATTATCACTACAACTATATTAATTATACCTATTACTCCAAATTTTATCAATATAACATGCATTATTACCCATACTACACAGTAATTATCGCCAGACCTATAATAATTATACTTATTACTCTTATCATTATCAATATAACATGCATTATTACCCATAGTATGCACTTATTATCGCTAGAACTATAATAATTATACTTATTACTCGCAATATTGTCAATATAACATGCATTATTACCCATATTATGCAGTTATTATCGCAAGACCTATAATAATTATACTTATTACTCCTAATTTTATCAATATAACATGCATTATTACCCATATTATACAGTTATTATCGCTAGAACTATAATAATTATACTTATTACTTTTATTATTATCAATGTAACATGCACCATTACCCATATTATGCAGTTATTATCGCTAGAACTATAATAACTATACTTACTACTCCCAATGTTATCAACATAACATGCATTATTACCCATATTATACTGTTCTTATCGCCAGAAATATAATAATTATACTTATTACTCCCCATATTATCAATATAACATGAATTATTACAAATATTATGCAGTTATTATCGCCAGAAATATAATAATTATACTTATTACTCCCAATATTATCAATATAACATGCATTATTACCCATATTATGCAGTTATTATTGCTAAAACTATAATAATTATACTTATTACTCCCAATATTATCAATATAACATGCATTATTACCCATATCATACAGTTATTATCGCTAGAACTATAATAATTATACTTATTACTTTTATTATTATCAATATAACATGCACTATTACCCATATTATACAGTTATTATCGCTTGAACTATAATAGTTATACTTATTACCTATATTATTATCAATAAAACATGCTTTATTACCCATATTATGCAGTTATTATCGCTAGAACTATAATAAATATACTTATTACTCTTAATATTATCAATGTGACATGCGTTATTACCCATATTATGCACTTATTATCGCTAGAACTATAATAATTATACTTATTACTCGCAATATTGTCAATATAACATGCATTATTACCCATATTATACTGTTATTATCGCCAGAAATATAATAATTATACTTATTACTCCCACTATTATCAATATAACATAAATTATTACCCATATTATGCAGTTATTATCGCTAGAACTATAATAATTATACTTATTACTCCTAATATTATCAATATGACATGCATTATTACCCATATTATACAGTTATTATCGCTAGAACTATAATAATTATGCTTATTACTCCCAATATTATCAATATGACATGCATTATTACACATATTATGCAGTTATTATCGCTAGAACGACAATAATTATAGTTATTACTTTTATTATTATCAATATAACATGCACTATTACCTATATTATGCAGTTATTATCGCTCGAACTATAATAATTATACTTATTACTTTTATTATTATCAATATAACATGCACTATTACACATATTATGCAGTTATTATCGCTAAAACTACAATAATTACACTTATTACTCCCAATGTTATCAATGTAACATGCATTATTACCCATATTATACTGTTATTATCGTCAGAACTATAATAAATATACTTATTACTCCTAATATTATCAATGTGACATGCGTTATTACCCATATTATGCACTTATTATCGCTAGAACTATAATAATTATACTTATTACTCGCAATATTGTCAATATAACATGCATTATTACCCATATTATACTGTTATTATCGCCAGAAATATAATAATTATACTTATTACTCCCACTATTATCAATATAACATAAATTATTACCCATATTATGCAGTTATTATCACTAGAACTATAATAATCATACTTATTACTCCTAATATTATCAATATGTCATGCATTATTATCCATATTATACAGTTATTATCGCTAGAACTACAATAGTTATACAAATTACTTTTATTATAATCAATATAACATACATTATTACCCATATTATACTGTTATTATCGCTAGAACTATAATAATTATAATTATTACTCCTAATATTATCAATATGACATGCATTATTACCCATATTATACAGTTTTTATCGTTAGAACTATAATAAGTATACGTATTACTCTTATTATTATCAATATAACATGCATTATTACCCATATTATGCAGTTATTATCGGTAGAACTACAATAATTATACTTATTACTTTTATTATTATCAATATAACATGCACTATTACCTATATTATGCAGTTATTATCGCTCGAACTATAATAATTATACTTATTACTTTTATTATTATCAATATAACATGCAGTATTACACATATTATGCAGTTATTATCGCTAAAACTATAATAATTATACTTATTACTCCCAATATTATCAATATAACATGAATTATTACCCATATTATACAGTTATTATCGCTGGAACTATAATAAGTATACTTATTACTCTTATTATTATCAATATAGCATGCACTATTACCCATATTATGCAGTTATTATTGCTAAAACTATAATAATTATATTTACTACTCCCAATTTTATCAATATAACATGCATTATTACCCGTATTATACAGTTATTATCGCTAGAACTATAATAATTATACTTATTACTTTTATTTTTATCAATGTAACATGCACCATTACCCATATTATGCTGTTATTATCGCTGGAACTATAATAATCATACTTATTACTGCTAATATTATCAATATAACATGCATTATTACACATATTATGCAGTTATTATCGCTAGAACTACAATAATTGTACTTATTACATCCAATATTTTCAATATAACATGCATTATTACCCATATAATGCAGTTATTATCGCTAGAACTACAATTATTATACTTGTTACTTTTATTATTACCAATATAACATGCATAATTACCCATATTATGCAGTTATTATCACTGGAACTATAATAATCCTACTTATTACTCCTAATGTTATCAATATGTCATGCATTATTATCCATGTTATACAGTTATTATTGCTAGGACTATAATAATTATACTTATTACTCCCAATGTTATCAATATAACATGCATTATTACCCATATTATGCAGTTATTATCGCTAGACCTATAATAATTATACTTATTACTCCCAATATTATCTATAATAAAAGCATTATTACCCATATTATACAGTTATTATTGGTGGAACTATAATAATTATACTTATTACTCCCAATGTTATCAATATAACATGCATTATTACCCATATTTACAGATATTATCGCTAGAACTATAATAATTATACTTATTGCTCCTAATATCATCAATATGACATGCATTATTACCCATATTATACAGCTATTATCGCTAGAACTATAATAATTATACTTATTACTCCCAATGTTATCACTATAACATGCATTATTACCCATATTATGCAGTTATTATCGCTAGAACTATAATAATTATACTTATTACTCCCAATATTATCAATATAACATTCATTATTACCCGTATTATACAGTTATTATCGCTAGAACTACAATAGTTATACTTATTACTCCCAATATTATCTATAATAAGAGCATTATTACCCATTTTATACAGTTAGTATCGCTAGAACTATAATAAGTGTACTTATTACTCTTATTATTATCAATATAACATGCATTATTACCCAAATTATGCAGTTATTATCGCTAGAACTACAATTATTATACTTATTACTTTTATTATTAACGATATAACATGCACTATTACCCACATTATGCATTATCGCCGGAACTATAATAATCATACTTACTACTCCCAATATTATCAATATAACATGCATTATTACCCATGTTATACTGTTATTATCGCCAGAAATATAATAATTATACTTATTACTGCCAATATTGTCAATATAACATGCATTATTACCCATATTATGGAGTTATTATCGCTAGAACTACAATAATTATACTCATTACTCGCAATATTATCAATATGTCATGCATTATTACCCATATTATACAGTTATTATTGCTAGAACTATAATAATTATACTTATTACTCCCAATGTTATCAATATAACATGCATTATTACCCATATTATGCAGTTATTATCGCTAGAACTATAATAATTATACTTATTACTCCCAATATTATCTATAATAAAAGCATTATTACCCATATTATACAGTTGTTATCGCTAGAACTGTAATCATTATACTTATTACTCGCAATATTGTCAATATAACATGCATTATTACCCATATTATACTGTTATTATCGTCAGAACTATAATAAATATGCTTATTACTCCCAATATTATCAATATAACGTGCATTATTACCCATATTATGCAGTTATTATCGGTAGAACTACCATAATTATGCTTATTACTCCCAATATTGTCAATACAACATGCATTATTACCCTTATTATGCAGTTATTATCGCTGGAACTATAATAATCATACTTATTACTCCTAATATTATCAATATGTCATGGATTATTATCCATATTATACAGTTATTGTCGCTAGAACTACAATAGTTATACTTATTACTTATATTAATATCAGTATAACTTGCATTATTACCCATATTATGCAGTTATTATCGCTAGAACTATAATAATTATACTTATTACTCCCAATGTTATCAATATAACATGCATTATTACCCATATTATGCCGTTATTATCGCTAGAACTATAATAATTATACTTATTACTCCCAATGTTATCAATATAACATGAATTATTACCCATATTATGCCGTTATTATCGCTAGAACTATAATAGTTATACTTATTACTCCCAATATTATCTATATATCATGCATTATTACCCATATTATGCAGTTATTATCGCTAGAACTACAATAATTATACCTATCACTTTTATCATTATCAATATAACATGCACTATTACCCATATTATGCAGTTATTATCGCAAGACCTATAATAATTATACTTACTACTCCCAATGTTATCAATATAACATGCATTATTACCCATATTATGCCGTTATTATCGCTAGAACTGTAATAGTTATACTTATTACTCCCAATATTATCTATACATCATGCATTATTACCCATATTATGCAATTATTATCGCTAGAACTACAATAATTATACTTATCACTTTTGTCATTATCAATATAACATGCACTATTACCCATATTATGCAGTTATTATCGTCAGAACTATAATAATTATACTTATTACTCCCAATGTTATCAATATAGTATGCATTACTACCCATATAATACAGTTATTATCGCTTGAACTATAATAATTATACATATTACTTTTATTATTATCAATATAATATGCATTATTGCCAATATTATGCAGTTATTACCGCTAGAACTGTAATAATTATACTTATTACTCTCAATGTTATCAATATAACATGCATTATTACCCATATTATGCAGTTATTATCGCTAGAACTACAATAATTATACTCATTACTCCCAATATTATCAATATGTCATGCATTATTATCCATATTATACAGTTATTATCGCTAGAACTATAATAATTATATTTATTACTCCCAATATTATCAATATAACATGCATTATTACCCATATTATACAGTTGTTATCGGTAGACCTATAATAATTATACTTATTATTATTATTATTATCAATATAACACGCATTATTACTCATATTATGCACTTATTATCGCTACAACTATAATAATTATACTTATTACTCCCAATATTATCTATAATAAGAGCATTATTACCCATATTATACAGTTATTATCGCTAGAACTGTAATAATTATACTTATTACTCCCAATGTTATCAATATAACATGCATTATTACCCATATTATGCAGTTATTATCGCTAGAACTACAATAATTATACTCATTACTCCCAATATTATCAATATGTCATGCATTATTATCCATATTATACAGTTATTATCGCTAGAACTATAATAATTATACTTATTACTCCCAATATTATCTATATATCATGAATTATTACCCATATTATGCAGTTATTATCGCTAGAACTACAATAATTATACTTATCACTTTTATCATTATCAATATAACATGCACTATTACCCATATTATGCAGTTATTATCGCAAGACCTATAATAATTATACTTATTACTCCCAATGTTATCAATATAGTATGCATTACTACCCATATAATACAGTTATTATCGCTTGAACTATAATAATTATACATATTACTTTTATTATTATCAATATAATATGCATTATTGCCAATATTATGCAGTTATTACCGCTAGAACTGTAATAATTATACTTATTACTCTCAATGTTATCAATATAACATGCATTATTACCCATATTATGCAGTTATTATCGCTAGAACTACAATAATTATACTCATTACTCCCAATATTATCAATATGTCATGCATTATTATCCATATTATACAGTTATTATCGCTAGAACTATAATAATTATATTTATTACTCCCAATATTATCAATATAACATGCATTATTACCCATATTATACAGTTGTTATCGGTAGAACTGTAATAATTATACTTATTACTTTTATTGTTATCAATATAACATACATTCTTACCCACACTATACAGTAATTATCGCCAGACCTATAATAATTATACTTATTATTATTATCATTATCAATATAACATGCATTATTACTCATATTATGCACTTATTATCGCTACAACTATAATAATTATACTTATTACTCCCAATACTATCTATAATAAGAGCATTATTACCCATATTATACAGTTATTATCGCTAGAACTATAATAAGTATACTTATTACTCTTATTATTATCAATATAACATGCATTATTACCCAAATTATGCAGTTATTATCGCTAGAACTACAATTATTATACTTATCACTTTTATCATTATCAATATAACATGCACTATTACCCATATTATGCAGTTATTATCGCTAGAACTACAATAATTATACTCATTACTCCCAATATTATCAATATGTCATGCATTATTATCCATATTATACAGTTATTATCGCTAGAACTATAATAATAATATTTATTACTCCCAATATTATCAATATAACATGCATTATTACCCATATTATACAGTTGTTATCGGTAGAACTGTAATAATTATACTTATTACTTTTATTGTTATCAATGTAACATAAATTCTTACCCAATACTATACAGCAATTATCGCCAGACCTACAATAATTATACTTATCACTTTTATCATTATCAATATAACATGCACTATTACCCATATTATGCAGTTATTATCGCAAGACCTATAATAATTATACTTATTACTCCCAATATTATCAATATAGTATGCATTACTACCCATATAATACAGTTATTATCGCTTGAACAATAATAATTATACATATTACTTTTATTATTATCAACATAACATGCACTATTACCCATATTATGCAGTTATTATCGCTAGAACTATAATAATTATACTTATTACTCCTAATATTATCAATATGACATGCATTATTACCCATATTATGCAGTTATTATCGTTAGAACCATAATAATTATGCTTATTACTCCTAATATTATCAATATAACATGCACTATTACCCATATTATAAGTTATTATCGCTAGAACTATAATAATTATACTTATTACTCCCAATATTGTCAATATAACATGCATTATTTCCCGTATTATACAGTTATTACCGCTGGAACTATAATAATTATACTTATTACTCCCAATATTATGAATATAACATGAATTATTACCCATATTATGCAGTTATTATCGCCAGAAATATAATGATTATACTTATTACTCCCATTATTATCATTATATCATGCATTATTACCCGTATTATACAGTTATTATCGCTGCAACTATAATAATTATACTTATTACTCCCAATATTATCAATATAACATGCATTATTACCCATATTATACTGTTATTATCGCTGGAACTATAATAATTATACTTATTACTCCTAGTATTATCAATATGTCATGCATTATTATCCATATTATACAGTTATTATCGCTAGAACTATAATAATTATACTTATTACTCCTAATATTATCAATATGTCATGCATTATTACCCATATTATGCAGTTATTATCGCTAGAACTATAATAGTTTTACTTATTACTTATATTGTTATCAGTACAACATGCATTATTACACATAGTAAGCAGTTGTTATCGCTAGAGCTATAATAATTATACTTATTACTCGCAATATTGTCAATATAACATGCATTATTACCCATATTATACTGTTATTATCGTCAGAACTATAATAAATATACTTATTACTCCCAATATTATCAATATGACATGCATTATTACCCATATTATGCAGTTATTATGGCTAGAACTATAATAGTTATACTTATTACTTATATTATTATGAATATAACATGCATTATTACCCATATTATGCAGTTATTATCGCTAGAACTATAATAATTATACTTATTACTCCTAATATTATCAATATGACATGCATTATTACCCATATTATACAGTTATTATCGCTAGAACTATAATCATTATACTTATTACTCCCAATGTTATCAATATAGCATGCATTATTACCCATATTATTGCAGTTATTATCGCTAGAACTATAATAATTATACTTATTACTCCTAATATTATCAATATGTCATGCATTATTATCCATATTATACAGTTACTATCGCTAGAACTATAATAGTTACACTTATTACTTATATTATTATGAATATAACATGCACTATTACCCATATTATACAGTTATTATCGCTAGAACTATAATAATTATACTTAATACTCCTAATATTATCAATGTGTCATGCATTATTACCCATATTATGCAGTTGTTATCGCTAGAACTATAATAGTTTTACTTATTACTTATATTGTCATCAGTACAACATGCATTATTACACATAGTAAGCAGTTGTTATCGCTAGAGCTATAATAATTATACTTATTACTCCTAATATTATCAATATGTCATGCATTATTACCCATATTATGCAGTTATTATCGCTAGAACTATAATAGTTTTACTTATTACTTATATTGTTATCAGTACAACATGCATTACTACACATAGTAAGCAGTTGTTATCGCTAGAGCTATAATAATTATACTTATTACTCCTAATATTATCAATATGTCATGCATTATTACCCATATTATGCAGTTATTATCGCTAGAACTATAATAGTTTTACTTATTACTTATATTGTTATCAGTACAACATGCATTATTACACATAGTAAGCAGGTGTTATCGCTAGAGCTATAATAATTATACTTATTACTCGCAATATTGTCAATATAACATGCATTATTACCCATATTATACTGTTATTATCGTCAGAACTATAATAAATATACTTATTACTCCCAATATTATCAATGTAACGTGCATTATTACCCATATTATGCAGTTATTATCGCTAGAACTATAATAATTATACTTATTACTCCCAATGTTATCGATATAACATGCATTATTACCCATATTATACTGTTATTATCGCCAGAAATATAATAATTATACTTATTACTCCCAATATTATCAATATAACATGAATTATTACCCATATTATGCAGTTATAATCGCCAGAAATGTAATAATTATACTTATTACTCCTAATATTATCAATATGTCATGCATTATTACCCATATTATGCAGTTATTATCGGTAGAACTATAATAGTTATACTTATTACTTATATTATGATCAATATAACATGCATTATTACCCATATTATGCAGTTATTACCGCTAGAACTATAATAATTATACTTATTACTCCCAATATTATCAATATAACGTGAATTATTACCCACATTATGCAGTTATTATCGCTAGAACTATAATAATTATACTTATTACTCCCAATGTTATCGATATAACATGCATTATTACCCATGTTATTGCAGTTATTATCGCTAGAACTATAATAATTATACTTATTACTCCCAATGTTTTCAATATAACATGCATTATTACCCATATTTTGCAGTTATTATTGCCAGAAATATAATAATTATACTTATTACTCCCAATATAATCAATATAACATGCATTATTACCCATATTATGCAGTTATAATCGCTAGAACTATAATAGTTATACTTATTACTTATATTATGATCAATATAACATGCATTATTACCCATATTATGCAGTTATTATCGCTAGAACTATAATAATTATACTTATTACTCCTAATATTATCATTATGACATGCATTATTACCCATATTATACAGTTATTATCGCCAGAAATATAATGATTATACTTATTACTCCCAATATTATCAATATAACATGCATTATTACCCATATTATGCAGTCATTATCGCTAGAACTATAATAATTTTACTTATTACTCCCAATGTTATCAATATAACATGCATTATTACCTATATTATTGTAGTTATTATCGCTAGAACTATAATAATTATACCTATTACTCCCAATATTATCAATATATCATGCATTATTACCCATATTATGCAGTTATTATCGCTAGAACTACAATAATTATACTTATAACTCCCTACATTAACAATATAACATGCACTATTACCCATATTATGCAGTTATTATCGCTCGAACTATAATAATTATACTTATTACTTTTATTATTATCAATATAACATGCACTATTACCCATATTATGCAGTTATTATCGCAGGAACTATAATAATTATACTTATTACTCCCCATGTTATCGATATAACATGCATTATTACCCATATTATACTGTCATTATCGCCAGAAATATAATAATTATAGTTATTACTCCCAATATTATGAACATAACATGAATTATTACCCATATTATGCAGTTATTATCGCCAGAAATGTGATAATTATACTTATTACTCCCAATATTATCAATATAACACGAATTATTACCCATATTATGCAGTTATTATCGCTAGAACTATAATAATTATACTTATTACTCCCAATATTATCAATATAACATGCATTATTACCCATATTATGCAGTTATTATCGCTCGAACTACAATAATTATACTTATAACTACCAATATTATGAATATAACATGCATTACTATGAATATTATACTGTTATTATCGTCAGAACTATAATAAATATACTTATTACTCGCAATATTATCAATGTAGCATGCATTATTACCCATATTATACTGTTATTATCGCCAGAAATGTAATAATTATACCTATTACTCCCAATATAATCAATATAACATGCATTATTACCCATATTATGCAGTTATAATCGCTAGAACTATAATAGTTATACTTATTACTCATATTATGATCAATATAACATGCATTATTACCCATATTATGCAGTTATTATCGCTAGAACTATAATAATTATACTTATTACTCCCAATATTATCAATATAACATGCATTATAACCCGTATTATACAGTTATTATCGCTAGAGCTATAATAGTTATACTTATTACTTATATTATTATCAGTATAACATGCATTATTACCCATATTATGCAGTTATTATTGCTAAAACTATAATAATTATACTTATTACTCCCAATGTTATCGATATAACATGCATTATTACCCATATTATACTGTTATTATCGCCAGAAATATAATAATTATACTTATTACTCTCAATATTATCAACATAACATGAATTATTACCCATATTATGCAGTTATTATCGCCAGAAATGTAATAATTATACTTATTACTCCCAATATTATCAATATAACACGAATTATTACCCATATTATGCAGTTATTATCGCTAGAACTACAATAATTATACCTATTCCTCCCAATATTATCAATATGACATGCATTATTACCCATATTATGCAGTTATTATTGCTAAAACTATAATAATTATACTTATTACTCCCAATATTATCAATATAACATGCATTATTACCAGTATTATAGAGTTATTATCGCTAGAACTATACTAATTATACTCATTACTCGCAATATTATGAAAATAACATACATTATTACCCATATTATACAGTTATTCTCGCTCGAACTACAATAATTATACTTATAACTACCAATATTATCAATATAACATGCATTATTATCCATAATATACTGATATTATCGTCAGAACTATAATAAATATACTTATTACTCGCAATATTATCAATGTAGCATGCATTATTACCCATATTATACTGTTATTATCGCCAGAAATATAATAATTATACTTATTACTCCCAATATTATCAATATAACATGAATTATTACCCATGTTATGCAGTTATTATCGCCAGAAATGTAATAATTATACTCATTACTCCCAATATTATCAATATAACACGAATTATTACCCATATTATGCTGTTATTATCGCTAGAACTATAATAGTTATACTTATTACTTATATTATTATCAGTATGACATGCATTATTACCCATATTATGCAGTTATTATTGCTAAAACTATAATAATTATATATATTACTCCCAATATTATCAATATAACATGCATTATTACCCGTATTATACAGTTATTATCGCTAGAGCTATAATAATTATACTTATTACTTTTATTATTATCAATGTAACATGCACCATTACCCATATTATGCAGTTATTATCGCAGGAACTATAATAATTATACTTATTACTCCCAATGTTATCGATATAACATGCATTATTACCCATATTATTCTGTTATTATCGCCAGAAATATAATAATTATACTTATTACTCCCAATATTATCAACATAACATGAATTATTACCCATATTATGCAGTTATTATCGCCAGAAATGTAATAATTGTACTTATTACTCCCAATATTATCAATATAACACGAATTATTACTCATATTATACAGTTATTATCGCTAGAACTGTAATAGTTATACTTATTGCTTATATTATTATCAGTATAACATGCATTATTACCCATATTATGCAGTTATTATTGCTAAAACTATAATAATTATACTTATTACTCCCAATGTTATCGATATAACATGCATTATGACCCATATTATACTGTTATTATCGCCAGAAATATAATAATTATACTTATTACTCCTAATATTATCAATATAACATGCATTGTTACCCGTATTATACAGTTATTATCGCGGGAACTATAATAAATATACTTATTATTCCCAATATTATCAATATAACATGCATTATTACCCATATTATACAGTTATTATAGCTAGAACTATAATAATTATACTTATTACTTTTATTATTATCAATATAACATGCACTATTACCCATATTATGCAGTTGTTATCGCTAGAACTATAATAATTATACTTATTGCTCCTAATATTATCAATTTGTCATGCATTATTATCCACATTATACAGTTATTATCGCTAGAACTATAATAGTTATACTTATTACTTATATTATTATCAGTATAACATGCATTATTACCCATATTATGCAGTTATTATTGCTAAAACTATAATAATTATATATATTACTCCCAATATTATCAAGATAACATGCATTATTACCCGTATTATACAGTTATTATCGCCAGAGCTATAATAGTTATACTTATTACTTATATTATTATCAGTATAACATGCATTATTACCCATATTATGCAGTTATTATTGCTAAAACTATAATAATTATATTTATTACTCCCAATGTTATCGATATAACATGCATTATTACCCATATTATGCAGTTATTATCGCTAGAACTATAATAATTATACTTATTACTCCCAATATTATCAATATAACACGAATTATTACCCATATTATGCTGTTATTATCGCTAGAACTATAATAGTTATACTTATTACTTATATTATTATCAGTATGACATGCATTATTACCCATATTATGCAGTTATTATTGCTAAAACTATAATAATTATATATATTACTCCCAATATTATCAATATAACATGCATTATTACCCGTATTATACAGTTATTATCGCTAGAGCTATAATAATTATACTTATTACTTTTATTATTATCAATGTAAAATGCACCATTACCCATATTATGCAGTTATTATCGCAGGAACTATAATAATTATACTTATTACTCCCAATGTTATCGATATAACATGCATTATTACCCATATTATACTGTCATTATCGCCAGAAATATAATAATTATACTTATTACTCCCAATATTATGAACATAACATGAATTATTACCCATATTATGCAGTTATTATCGCTAGAACTATAATAATTATACTTATTACTCCCAATATTATCAATATAACATGCATTATTACCCATATTATGCAGTTATTATCGCTAGAACTACAATAATTATACTTATTACTCCCTACATTATCAATATAACATGCACTATTACCCATATTATGCAGTTATTATCGCTAGAACTATAATAATTATACTTATTACTCCTAATATTATCAATATGTCAAGCATTGTTACCCGTATTATACAGTTATTATCGCTAGAACTATAATAATTATACTTAATACTCCTAATTTTATCAATATAACATGCATTGTTACCCATATTATACAGTCATTATCGCTCGAACTACAATAATTATACTTATAACTACCAATATTATCAATATAACATGCATTATTACCCATATTATACCGTTATTATCGTCAGAACTATAATAAATATACTTATTGTTCCCAATATTATCAATATAACATGCATTATTACCCATATTATGCAGTTATTATCACTAGAACTACAATAATTATACTTATTACTCCCTACATTATCAATATAACATGCACTATTACCCATATTATGCAGTTATTATCACTCGAACTATAATAATTATACTTATTACTTTTATTATTATCAATTTAACATGCATTATTACCCATATTATGCAGTTATTATCGCTAGAACTATAATAATTATACTTATTACTCCCAATGCTATCAATATAACATGCATTATTACCCATATTATTGCAGTTATTATCGCTAGAACTAAAATAATTATACTTATTACTTTTATCATTATCAATATAACATGCACTATTACCCATATTATACAGTTATTATCGCTAGAACTATAATAATTATACTTATTACTCCCAATGTTATCGATATGACATGCATTGTTACCCATATTATACTGTTATTATCGCCAGAAATATAATAATTATACTTATTACTCCCAATATTATCAACATAACATGAATTATTACCCATATTATGCAGTTATTATCGCCAGAAATGTAATAATTGTACTTATTACTCCCAATATTATCAATATAACACGAATTATTACTCATATTATACAGTTATTATCGCTAGAACTGTAATAGTTATACTTATTGCTTATATTATTATCAGTATAACATGCATTATTACCCATATTATGCAGTTATTATTGCTAAAACTATAATAATTATATATATTACTCCCAATATTATCAAGATAACATGCATTATTACCCGTATTATACAGTTATTATCGCCAGAGCTATAATAGTTATACTTATTACTTATATTATTATCAGTATAACATGCATTATTACCCATATTATGCAGTTATTATTGCTAAAACTATAATAATTATACTTATTACTCCCAATGTTATCGATATAACATGCATTATTACCCATATTATGCAGTTATTATCGCTAGAACTATAATAATTATACTTATTACTCCCAATATTATCAATATAACACGAATTATTACCCATATTATGCTGTTATTATCGCTAGAACTATAATAGTTATACTTATTACTTATATTATTATCAGTATGACATGCATTATTACCCATATTATGCAGTTATTATTGCTAAAACTATAATAATTATATATATTACTCCCAATATTATCAATATAACATGCATTATTACCCGTATTATACAGTTATTATCGCTAGAGCTATAATAATTATACTTATTACTTTTATTATTATCAATGTAAAATGCACCATTACCCATATTATGCAGTTATTATCGCAGGAACTATAATAATTATACTTATTACTCCCAATGTTATCGATATAACATGCATTATTACCCATATTATACTGTCATTATCGCCAGAAATATAATAATTATACTTATTACTCCCAATATTATGAACATAACATGAATTATTACCCATATTATGCAGTTATTATCGCTAGAACTATAATAATTATACTTATTACTCCCAATATTATCAATATAACATGCATTATTACCCATATTATGCAGTTATTATCGCTAGAACTACAATAATTATACTTATTACTCCCTACATTATCAATATAACATGCACTATTACCCATATTATGCAGTTATTATCGCTAGAACTATAATAATTATACTTATTACTCCTAATATTATCAATATGTCAAGCATTGTTACCCGTATTATACAGTTATTATCGCTAGAACTATAATAATTATACTTAATACTCCTAATTTTATCAATATAACATGCATTGTTACCCATATTATACAGTCATTATCGCTCGAACTACAATAATTATACTTATAACTACCAATATTATCAATATAACATGCATTATTACCCATATTATACCGTTATTATCGTCAGAACTATAATAAATATACTTATTGTTCCCAATATTATCAATATAACATGCATTATTACCCATATTATGCAGTTATTATCACTAGAACTACAATAATTATACTTATTACTCCCTACATTATCAATATAACATGCACTATTACCCATATTATGCAGTTATTATCACTCGAACTATAATAATTATACTTATTACTTTTATTATTATCAATTTAACATGCATTATTACCCATATTATGCAGTTATTATCGCTAGAACTATAATAATTATACTTATTACTCCCAATGCTATCAATATAACATGCATTATTACCCATATTATTGCAGTTATTATCGCTAGAACTAAAATAATTATACTTATTACTTTTATCATTATCAATATAACATGCACTATTACCCATATTATACAGTTATTATCGCTAGAACTATAATAATTATACTTATTACTCCCAATGTTATCGATATGACATGCATTGTTACCCATATTATACTGTTATTATCGCCATAAATATAATAATTATACTTATTACTCCCAATATTATCAACATAACATGAATTATTACCCATATTATGCAGTTATTATCGCCAGAAATGTAATAATTATACTTATTACTCCCAATATTATCAATATAACACGATTTATTACCCATATTATGCAGTTATTATCGCTAGAACTATAATAATTATACTTATTACTCCCAATGTTATCAATATAACATGCATTATTACCCATATTATGCAGTTATTATCGCTAGAACTACAATAATTATACTTATTACACCCTACATTATCAATATAACATGCACTATTACCCATATTATGCAGTTATTATCACTCGAACTATAATAATTATACTTATTACTTTTATTATTATCAATATAACATGCATTATTACCCATATTATGCAGTTATTATCGCTAGAACTATAATAATTATACTTATTACTCCCAATGTTATCAATATAACATGCATTATTACCCATATTATTGCAGTTATTATCGCTAGAACTAAAATAATTATACTTATTACTTTTATCATTATCAATATAGCATGCACTATTACCCATAAATAATTATACTTATTACTTTTATCATTATCAATATAGCATGCACTATTACCCATATTATACAGTTATTATCGCTAGAACTATAATAATTATACTTATTACTCCCAATGTTATCAATATAACATGCATTATTACCCATATTATGCAGTTATAATCGCTAGAACTACAATAATTATACTTATAACTACCAATATTATCAATATAACATGCATTATTACCCATATTATGCAGTTATTATCGCTAGAACTACAATAATTATACTTATTACTCCTAATATTATCAATATGTCGTGCATTGTTACCCGTATTATACAGTTATTATCGCTAGAACTATAATAATTATACTTAATACTCCTAATATTATCAATATGTCATGCATTATTACCCATATTATGCAGTTATTATCGCTAGAACTATAATAGTTTTACTTATTACTTATATTGTCATCAGTACAACATGCATTATTACACATATTATGCAGTTATTATTGCTAGAACTACAATAATTATACTTATTACTTTTATCATTATCAATATAACATGCACTATTACCCATATTATTGCAGTTATTATCGCTAGAACTACAATAATTATACTTATAACTACCAATATTATCAATATAACATGCATTATTATCCATATTATACTGTTATTATCGACAGAACTATAATAAATATACTTATTACTCGCAATATTATCAATGTAGCATGCATTATTACCCATATTAGTGCAGTTATTATCGCTAGAACTAAAATAATTATACTTATTACTTTTATCATTATCAATATAACATGCACTATTACCCATATTATACCGTTATTATCGTCAGAACTATAATAAATATACTTATTGTTCCCAATATTATCAATATAAAATGCATTATTACCCATATTATGCAGTTATTATCGCTAGAACTACAATAATTATACTTATTCCTCCCAATATTATCAATATTAAATGCGTTATTACCCATATCATACAGTTATTACCGCTAGAACTATAATAATTATACTTAGTACTTTTATTATTATCAATGTAACATGCGCCATTACCCATATTATGCAGTTATTATCGCAGGAACTATAATAATTATACTTATTACTCCCAATGTTATCGACATAACATGCATTATTACCCATATTATACTGTTATTATCGCCAGAAATATAATAATTATACTTATTACTCCCAATATTATCAACATAACATGAATTATTACCCATATTATGCAGTTATTATCGCCAGAAATGTAATAATTATACTTATTACTCCCAATATTATCAATATAACACGAATTATTACCCATATTATGCAGTTATTATCACTCGAACTATAATAATTATACTTATTACTTTTATTATTATCAATATAACATGCACTATTACCCATATTATGCAGTTATTATCGCCAGAAATATAATAATTATACTTATTACTCCCAATATTATCAACATATCATGCATTATTACCCATATTATGCAGTTATTATCGCTAGAACTATAATAATTATACTTGTGACTCCCAATGTTATCAATATAACATGCATTATTACCACTATTATTGTAGTTATTATCGCTAGAACTATAATAATTATACTTATTACACTCGATATTATCAATATATCATGCATTATTACCCATATTATGCAGTTATTATCGCTAGAACTACAATAATTATACTTATTACTCCCTACATTATCAATATAACATGCACTATTACCCATATTATGCAGTTATTATCACTCGAACTATAATAATTATACTTATTACTTTTATTATTATCAATATAACATGCACTATTACCCATATTATGCAGTTGTTATCGCTAGAACTATAATAATTATACTTATTACTTCCAATATTATCAATATAACATGCACTATTACCCATATTATGCAGTTATTATCGCTAGAACTATAATAATTATACTTATTACTCCTAATATTATCAATATGTCATGCATTATTATCCATATTATACAGTTATTATCGCTAGAACTGTAATAGTTATACTTATTACTTATATTATTATCAGTATAACATGCATTATTACACATATTATGCAGTTATTATTGCTAAAACTATAATAATTATATTTATTACTCCCAATATTATCAGTATTACATACATTATTACCCGTATTATACAGTTATTATCGCTAGAGCTATAATAATTATACTTATTACTCTCAATATTATCAAAATAACATGCATTATTACCCATATTATACAGTTATTATCGCTCGAACTACAATAATTATACTTATTACTCCCAATGTTATCAATATAACATGCATTATTACCCATATTATACAGTTATTATCGCTCGAACTACAATAATTATACTTATAACTACCAATATTATCATAATAACTTGCATTATTATCCATATTATACTGTTATTATCGTCAGAACTAAAATAAATATACTTATTACTCGCACTATTATCAATGTAGCATGCATTATTACCCATATTATGCAGTTATTATCGCTAGAACTACAATAATTATACTTATTCCTCCCAATATTATCAATATTAAATGCGTTATTACCCATATCATACAGTTATTACCGCTAGAACTATAATAATTATACTTATTACCTTTATCATTATCAATATAACATGCACTATTACCCATATTATGCAGTTATTATCGCAGGAACTATAATAATTATACTTATTACTCCCAATGTTATCAATATAACATGCATTATTACCCATATTATTGCAGTTATTATCGCTAGAACTATAATAATTATACTTATTACTCCCAATGTTATCAATATAACATGCATTATTACCCATATTATTGCAGTTATTATCGCTAGAACTATAATAATTATACTTATTACTCCCAATGTTATCAATATAACATGCATTATTACCCATATTATTGCAGTTATTATCGCTCGAACTACAATAATTATACTTATAACTACCAATATTATCAATATAACATGCATTATTATCCATATTATACTGTTATTATCGTCAGAACTATAATAAATATACTCATTACTCGCAATATTATCAATGTAGCATGCAGTATTACCCATATTATGCAGTTATTATCGCTAGAACTATAATAATTATACTTATTACTCCCAATGTTATCAATATAACATGCACCATTACCCATATTATGCAGTTATTATCGCAGGAACTATAATAATTATACTTATTACTCCCAATGTTATCGATATAACATGCATTATTACCGATATTGTACTGTTATTATCGGCAGAAATATAATAATTATACTTATTACTCCCAATATTATCAATATAACATGAATTATTACCCATATTATGCAGTTATTATCGCCAGAAATGTAATAATTATACTTACTACTCCCAATATTATCAATATAACACGAATTATTACCCATATTATGCAGTTATTGTCGCCAGAACTATAATAATTGTACTTATTACTCCCAATATTATCAATATAACATGCATTATTACCCATATTATGCAGTTACTATTGCTAAAACTATAATAATTATATTTATTACTCCCAATATTATCAATATAACATGTACTATTACCCATATTATGCAGTTTTTATCGCAAGAACTATAATAATTATACTTATTACTCCCAATGTTATCGATATAACATGCATTATTACCCATATTATACTGTTATTATCGCCAGAAATATAATAATTATACTTATTACTCCCAATATTATCAATATAACATGAATTATTACCCATTTTATGCAGTTATTATCGCTAGAACTATACTAATTATACTTATTACTCGCAATATTATCGATATTAAATGCGTTATTACCCATATCATACAGTTATTATCGCTAGAACTATAATAATTATACTTATTACTTTTATTATTATCAATATAGCATGCACTATTACCCATATTATGCAGTTATTACCGATAGAATTATAATAATTATACTTATTACTCCCAATATTATCAATATATCATCCACTATTACCCATATTATGCAGTTATTATCGCCAGAAATGTAATAATTATACTTATTACTCCCAATATTATCAATATAACACTAATTATTACCCGTATTATGCAGTTATTATCGCTAGAACTATAATAATTATACTTATTACTCCTAATATTATCAATATGTCATGCATTATTACCCATATTATGCAGTTATTATCGCCAGAAATGTAATAATTATACTTATTACACCCAATATTATCAATATAACACGAATTATTACCAATATTATGCAGTTATTATCGCTAGAACTATAATAATTATACTTATTACTCCCAATATTATCAGTATAACATGCATTATTACCCATATTATGCAGTTATTATCGCAAGACCTATAATAATTATACTTATTACTCCTAATATTATCAATATGTCATGCATTATTACCCTTATTATGCAGTTATTATCGCCAGAAATGTAATAATTATACTTATTACTCCCAATATTATCAATATAACACGAATTATTACCCATATTATGCAGTTATTATCGCTAGAACTATAATAATTATACTTATTACTCCCAATATTATCAATATAACATGCATTAATACCCATATTATGCACTTATTATCGCTAGAACTACAATAATTATACTTATTACTCCCTACATTATCAATATAACATGCACTATTACCCATATTATGCAGTTAATATCGCTCGAACTATAATAATTATACTTATTACTTTTATTATTATCAATATAACATGCACTATTGCCCATATTATGCAGTTATTATCGCTAGAACTATAATAATTATACTTATTACTCCTAATATTATCAATATGTCATGCATTATTACCCATATTATGCAGTTATTATCGCCAGAAATGTAATAATTATACTTATTACTCCCAATATTATCAATATAACACGAATTATTACCAATATTATGCAGTTATTATCGCTAGAACTATAAAAATTATACTTATTACTCCCAATATTATCAGTATAACATGCATTATTACCCATATTATGCAGTTATTATTACTAAAACTATAATAATTATACTTCTTACTCCCAATATTATCAATATAACATGCATTATTACCAGTATTATAGAGTTATTATCGCTAGAACTATACTAATTATACCTATTACTCGCAATATTATCAAAATAACATGCATTATTACCCATATTATACAGTTATTATCGCTCGAACTACAATAATTATACTTATAACTACCAATATTACCAATATAACATGCATTATTATCCATATTATACTGTTATTATCGTCAGAACTATAATAAATATACTTATTACTCGCAATATTATCAATGTAGCATGCATTATTACCCATATTATGCAGTTATAATCGCTAGAACTACAATAATTATACTTATTCCTCCCAATATTATCAATACTAAATGCGTTATTACCCATATCATACAGTTATTATCGCTAGAACTATAATAATTTTACTTATTACTTTTATCATTATCAATATAACATGCACTATTACCCATATTATGCAGTTATTATCGCAAGACCTATAATAATTATACTTATTACTCCTAATTTTATCAATATAACATGCATTGTTACCCATATTATACAGTCATTATCGCTCGAACTACAATAATTATACTTATAACTACCAATATTATCAATAATACATGCATTATTACCCATATTATACCGTTATTATCGTCAGAACTATCATAAGTGTACTTATTACTCCCAATATTATCAATATAACATGCATTATTACCCATATTATGCACTTATTATCGCTAGAACTACAATAATTATACTTATTACTCCCTACATTATCAATATAACATGCACTATTACCCATATTATGCAGTTAATATCGCTCGAACTATAATAATTATACTTATTACTTTTATTATTATCAATATAACATGCACTATTGCCCATATTATGCAGTTATTATCGCTAGAACTATAATAATTATACTTATTACTCCTAATATTATCAATATGTCATGCATTATTCCCCATATTATGCAGTTATTATCGCCAGAAATATAATAATAATACTTATTACTCCCAATATTATCAATATAACATGAATCATTACCCATATTATGCAGTTATTATCGCTGGACCTATAATAATTATACTTATGAGTCCTAATATTATCAATATGTCATGCATTATTATCCATATTATACAGTTATTATCGCTAGAACTATAATAGTCATACTTATTACTTATATTATTATCAGTATAGCATGCATTATTAGCCATATTATGCAGTTATTATTGCTAAAACTATAATAATTATATTTATTACTCCCAATATAATCAATATAACATGCATTATTACCCGTATATATACAGTTATTATCGCTAGAACTATAATAATTATACTTATTACTTTTATTATTATCAATGTAACATGCACCATTACCCATATTATGCAGTTATTATCGCAGGAACTATAATAATTATACTTATTACTCCCAATGTTATCGATATAACATGCATTATTACCGATATTATACTGTTATTATCGCCAGAAATATAATAATTATACTTATTACTCCCAATATTATCAATATATCATGAATTATTTCCCATATTATGCAGTTATTATCGCAAGAAATGTAATAATTATACTTATTACTCCCAATATTATCAATATAACACGAATTATTACCCATATTATGCAGTTATTATCGGTAGAACTATAATAATTATACTTATCACTCCCAATATTGTCAATATAACATGCATTATTACCCATATTATGCAGTTATTATTGCTAAAACTATCATAATTATACTTATTACTCCCAATATTATCAATATAACATGAATTATTACCCATATTTTGCAGTTATTATCGCCAGAAATGTAATAATTATACTTATTACTCCCAATGTTATCAATATAACATGCATTATTACCCATATTATGCAGTTATTATCGCTAGAACTATAATAATTATAATTATTACTCACAATATTATCAATATAACATGCATTATTACCCATATTACACAGTTATTATCGCTGGAACTATAATAGTTATACTTATTACTCCCAATATTATGAATATAACATGCACTATTACCCATATTATGCAGTTATTATAGCTGGAACTATAATAATTATACTTATTACTCCCAATATTATTAATATATCATGCATTATTACCCATATTATGCAGTTATTATTGCTAAAACTATAATAATTATACTTATTACTCCCAATATTATCAATATAACATGCATTATTACCAGTATTATAGAGTTATTATCGCTAGAACTATACTAATTATACTTATTACTCGCAATATTATCAAAATAACATGCATTATTACCCATATTATACAGTTATTATCGCTCGAACTACAATAATTATACTTATAACCACCAATATTATCAATATAACATGCATTATTATCCATATTATACTGTTATTATCGTCAGAACTATAATAAATATACTTATTACTCGCAATATTATCAATGTAGCATGCATTATTACCCATATTATGCAGTTATTTTCGCTAGAACTACAATAATTATACTTATTCCTCCCAATGTTATCAATATAACATGCATTATTACCCATATTGTGCAGTTATTATCGCTAGAACTATAATAATTATACTTATTACTTTTATCATTATCAATATAACATGCACTATTACCCATATTATGCAGTTATTATCGCAAGACCTATAATAATTATACTTATTACTCCTAATTTTATCAATATAACATGCATTGTTACCCATATTATACAGTCATTATCCCTCGAACTACAATAATTATACTTATAACTACCAATATTATCAATATAACATGCATTATTACCCATATTATACAGTTATTATCGTCAGAACTATCATAAATGTACTTATTGTTCCCAATATTATCAATATAACATGCATTAGTACCCATATTATGCACTTATTATCGCTAGAACTACAATAATTATACTTATTACACCCTACATTATCAATATAACATGCACTATTACCCATATTATGCAGTTAATATCGCTCGAACTATAATAATTATACTTATTACTTTTATTATTATCAATATAACATGCACTATTGCCCATATTATGCAGTTATTATCGCTAGAACTATAATAATTATACTTATTACTCCTAATATTATCAATATGTCATGCATTATTACCCTTATTATGCAGTTATTATCGCCAGAAATGTAATAATTATACTTATTACTCCCAATATTATCAATATAACACGAATTATTACCCATATTATGCAGTTATTATCGCTAGAACTATAATAATTATACTTATTACTCCCAATATTATCAATATAACATGCATTATTACCAGTATTATAGAGTTATTATCGCTAGAACTATACTAATTATACTTATTACTCGCAATATTATCAAAATAACATGCATTATTACCCATATTATACAGTTATTATCGCTCGAACTACAATAATTATACTTATAACTACCAATATTATCAATATAACATGCATTATTATCCAGATTATACTGTTATTATCGTCAGAACTATAATAAATATACTTATTACTCGCAATATTATCAATGTAGCATGCATTATTACCCATATTATGCAGTTATTTTCGCTAGAACTACAATAATTATACTTATTCCTCCCAATATTATCAATATTAAATGCGTTATTACCCATATCATACAGTTATTACCGCTAGAACTATAATAATTATACTTAGTACTTTTATTATTATCAATATAACATGCACTATTACCCATATTATACAGTTATTATCGCTAGAACTATAATAATTGTACTTATTACTCCCAATGTTATCAATATAACATGCATTATTACCCATATTATGCAGTTATTATCGGAAGACCTATAATAATTATACTTATTACTCCTAAGGTTATCAATATGTCATGCATTATTATCCATATTATACAGTTATCATCGCTAGAACTATAATAGTTATACTTATTACTTATATTATTATCAGTATAACATGCATTATTACCCATATTATGCAGTTATTATTGCTAAAACTATAATAATTATATTTATTACTCCCAATATTATTGATATAACATTCATTATTACCCGTATTATACGGTTATTATCGCTAGAACTATAATAACTATACTTATTACTTTTATTATTATCAATGTAACATGCACCATTACACATATTATGCAGTTATTATCGCAGGAACTATAATAATTATACTTATTACTTTTATTATTATCAATATAACATGCATTATTACCCATATTGTGCAGTTATTTTCGCTAGAACTATAATAATTATACCTATTACTTTTATTATTATCAATATAACATGCACTATTACCCATATGATGCAGTTATTATCGCTAGAACTATAATAATTATACTTATTACTCCCAATATTATCAATATATCATGCATTATTACCCATATTATGCAGTTATTATCGCTAGAACTACAAAAATTATACTTATTACTTTTATCATTATCAATATAACATGCACTATTACCCATATTATGCAGTTATTATCGCTAGAACTACAATAATTATACTTATTCCTCCCAATATTATCAATATTAAATGCGTTATTACCCATATCATACAGTTATTACCGCTAGAACTATAATAATTATACTTATTACTCCTAAGGTTATCAATATGTCATGCATTATTATCCATATTATACAGTTATCATCGCTAGAACTATAATAGTTATACTTATTACTCCCAATATTATCAATATAACATGCATTATTACCAGTATTATAGAGTTATTATCGCTAGAACGATACTAATTATACTTATTACTCGCAATATTATCAAAATAACATGCATTATTACCCATATTATACAGTTATTATCGCTCGAACTACAATAATTATACTTATAACTACCAATATTATCAATATAACATGCATTATTATCCATATTATACTGTTATTATCGTCAGAACTATAATAAATATACTTATTACTCGCAATATTATCAATGTAGCATGCATTATTACCCATATTATGCAGTTATTATCGCTAGAACTACAATAATTATACTTATTCCTCCCAATATTATCAATATTAAATGCGTTATTACCCATATCATACAGTTATTACCGCTAGAACTATAATAATTATACTTATTACTTTTATTATTATCAATGTAACATGCACTATTACCCATATTATGCAGTTATTATCGCAGGAACTAAAATAATTATACCTATTACTCCCAATGTTATCGATATAACATGCACTGTTACCCATATTATACAGTCATTATCGCTCGAACTACAATAATTATACTTATAACTACCAATATTATCAATATAACATGCATTAGTACCCATATTATACCGTTATTATCGTCAGAACTATCATAAATATACTTATTGTTCCCAATATTATCAATATAACATGCATTAATACCCATATTATGCACTTATTATCGCTAGAACTACAATAAGTATACTTATTACTCCCTACATTATCAATATAACATGCACTATTACCCATATTATGCAGTTATTATCGCTAGAACTATAATAATTATACTTATTACTCCTAATATTATCAATATGTCATGCATTATTACCCATATTATGCAGTTATTATCGCAAGAAATGTAATAATTATACTTATTACTCCCAATATTATCAATATCACATTCATTATTACCCATATTATGCAGTTATTATTGCTAAAACTATAATAATTATATTTATTACTCCCAATATTATCAATATAACATGCACTATTACCCATATTATGCAGTTATTATCGCTAGAACCATAATAGGATTACTTATTACTTATATTATTATCAGTACAACATGCATTATTACCCATATTATACTGTTATTATCGCCAGAAATATAATAATTATACTTATTACTCCCAATATTATTAATATAACATGAATTATTACCCATATTATCCAGTTATTATCGCCAGAAATATAATAATTATACTTATTACTCCCAATATTATCAATATAACATGAATTATTACTCATATTATGCAGTTATTATCGCTAGAACCATAATAATCATACTTATTACTCCTAATATTATCACTATGACATGCATTATTACCCATATTATACAGTTATTATCGCTCGAACTATAATAATTATACTTATTACTTTTATTATTATCAATATAACATGCACTATTACCCATATTATGCAGTTATTATCGCTGGAACTATAATAATTATACTTATTGCTCCTAATATTATCAATATGTCATGCATTATTACCCATATAATGCAGTTATTATCGCTAGAACCATAATAATTATGCTTATTACTCCTAATATTATCAATATGACATGCATTATTACCCATTTTGTACAGTTATTATCGCTAGAACTACAATAATTATACTTATAACTACCAATATTATCAATATAACATGCATTATTACCCATATTATACCGGTATTATCGTCAGAACTATAATAAATATACTTATTGTTCCCAATATTATCAATATAACATGCATTATTACCCGTATTATGCAGTCATTATCGCTAGAACCACAATAATTATACTTATTACTCCCTACATTATCAATATAACATGCATTATTACCGGTATTATACAGTTATTATCGCTGGAACTATAATAATTATACTTATTACTTTTATTATTTTCAATGTAACATGCACCATTACCCATATTATGCTGTTATTATCGCTAGAACTATAATAATTATACTTATTACTCCCAATGTTATCAATATAACATGCATTATTACCCATATTATACTGTTATTATCGCCAGAAATATAATAATTATACTTATTACTCCCAATATTATCAATATAACATGAATTATTACCCATATTATGCAGTTATTATCGCCAGAAATATAATAATTATACTTATTACTCCCAATATTATCAATATAACATGAATTATTACCCATATTATACTGTTATTATCGCCAGAAATATAGTAATTATACTTATTACTCCCAATATTATCAATATAACGTGAATTATTACCCAAATTATGCAGTTATTATCGCTAGAACTATAATAATTATACTTATAACTCCTAATATTATCAATATGACATGCATTATTACCCGTATTATACAGTTATTATCGCTGGAACTATAATAATTATACTTATTACTCCCAATATTATGAATATAACATGAATTATTACCCATAGTATGCAGTTATTATCGCCAGAAATATAATGGTTATACTTATTACTCCCAATATTATCAATATAACATGAATTATTACCCATATTATGCAGTTATTATCGCCAGAAATATAATGATTATACTTATTACTCCCAATATTATCATTATAACATGCATTATTACCCGTATTATACTGTTATTATCGCCAGAAATATAATAATTATATTTACTACTCCCAATGTTATCAATATAACATGCACTATTACCCATATTATGCAGTTATTATCGCTCGAGCTATAATAATTATACTTATTACTTTTATTATTATCAATATAACATGCACTATTACCCATATTATGCAGTTATTATCGCTAGAACTATAATAATTATACTTATTACTTTTATTATTATCAATATAACATGCACTATTACCCATATTATGCAGTTATTATCGCTAGAACTATAATAATTATACTTATTGCTCCTAATATTATCAATATGTCATGCATTATTACCCATATTATGCAGTTATTATCGTTAGAACCATAATAATTATGCTTATTACTCCTAATATTATCAATATAACATGCATTATTACCCATATTATGCAGTTATTATCGCTCGAACTATAATAATTATATTTATTACTCCCAATATTATCAATATAACATGCACTATTACCCATATTATAAGTTATTATCGCTAGAACTATAATAATTATACTTATTACTCCCAATATTGTCAATATAACATGCATTATTTCCCGTATTATACAGTTATTACCGCTGGAACTATAATAATTATACTTATTACTCCCAATATTATGAATATAACATGAATTATTACCCATATTATGCAGTTATTATCGCCAGAAATATAATGATTATACTTATTACTCCCATTATTATCATTATATCATGCATTATTACCCGTATTATACAGTTATTATCGCTGCAACTATAATAATTATACTTATTACTCCCAATATTATCAATATAACATGCATTATTACCCATATTATACTGTTATTATCGCTGGAACTATAATAATTATACTTCTTACTCCTAGTATTATCAATATGTCATGCATTATAATCCATATTATACAGTTATTATCGCTAGAACTAGAATAATTATACTTATTACTCCTAATATTATCAATATGTCATGCATTATTACCCATATTATGCAGTTATTATCGCTAGAACTATAATAGTTTTACTTATTACTTATATTGTTATCAGTACAACATGCATTATTACACATAGTAAGCAGTTGTTATCGCTAGAGCTATAATAATTATACTTATTACTCGCAATATTGTCAATATAACATGCATTATTACCCGTATTATACAGTTATTATCGCTAGAACTATAATAATTATACTTATTACTTTTATTATTATCAATTTAACATGCACCATTACCCATATTATGCAGTTATTATCGCAGGAACTATAATAATTATACTTATTACTTTTATTATTATCAATATAACATGCACTATTACCCATATTATACAGTTATTATCGCTAGAACTATAATAGTTATACTTATTACTTATATTATTATCAATATAACATGCACTATTACCCACATTATAGAGTTATTATCGCTAGAACTATAATAGTTATACTTATTACTTATATTATTATCAATGTAACATGCACCATTACTCATATTATGCAGTTATTATCGCTAGAACTATAATAATTATACTTATTACTCCCAATGTTATCAATATAACATGCATTATTACCCATATTATACTGTTATTATCGCCAGAAATATAATAATTGTACTTATTACTCCCAATATTATCAATATAACATGAATTATTACCCATATTATGCAGTTATTATCGCCAGAAATATAATAATTATACTTATTACTCCCAATATTATCAATATAACGTGAATTATTACCCAAATTATGCAGTTATTATCGCTAGAACTATAATAATTATACTTATTACTCCTAATATTATCAATATGACATGCATTATTTCCCATATTGTACAGTTATTATCGCTAGAAGTATAATAGTTTTACTTATTACTTATATTATTATCAGTACAACATGCATTATTACACATATTAAGCAGTCGTTATCGCTAGAGCTATAATAATTATACTTATTACTCCCAATATTATCAATATCACATTCATTATTACCCATATTATGCAGTTATTATTGCTAAAACTATAATAATTATATTTATTACTCCCAATATTATCAATATAACATGCACTATTACCCATATTATGCAGTTATTATCGCTAGAACCATAATAGGATTACTTATTACTTATATTATTATCAGTACAACATGCATTATTACCCATATTATACTGTTATTATCGCCAGAAATATAATAATTATACTTATTACTCCCAATATTATTAATATAACATGAATTATTACCCATATTATCCAGTTATTATCGCCAGAAATATAATAATTATACTTATTACTCCCAATATTATTAATATAACATGAATTATTACCCATATTATCCAGTTATTATCGCCAGAAATATAATAATTATACTTATTACTCCCAATATTATCAATATAACATGAATTATTACCCATATTATGCAGTTATTATCGCTAGAACCATAATAATTATACTTATTACTCCTAATATTATCAATATGACATGCATTATTACCCATATTATGCAGTTATTATCGTTAGAACTATAATAATTATACTTATTACTACCAATATTATCATTATAACATGCATTATTACCCGTATTATACAGTTATTATCGCTCGAACTACAATAATTATACTTATAACTACCAATATTATCAATATAACATGCATTATTACCCATATTATACCGCTATTATCGTCAGAACTATAATAAATATACTTATTGTTCCCAATATTACCAATATAACATGCATTATTACCCATATTAGGCAGTTATTATCGCTAGAACTACAATAATTATACCTATTACTCCCTACATTATCAATATAACATGCACTATTACCCATATTATGCAGTTAATATCGCTCGAACTATAATAGTTATACTTATTACTCCCAATATTATCAATATAATCTGAATTATTACCCATATTATGCAGTTATAATCTCCAGAAATATAATAATTATACTTATTACTCCCAATATTATCAATATAACATGCATTATTACCCATATTATACAGTTATTATCGCTAGAACTATAATAATTATACTTATTACTCCTAATATTATCAATATGTCATGCATTATTACCCATATTATGCAGTTATTATCGCTAGAACTATAATAGTTTTACTTATTACTTATATTGTTATCAGTACAACATGCATTATTACACATAGTAAGCAGGTGTTATCGCTAGAGCTATAATAATTATACTTATTACTCGCAATATTGTCAATATAACATGCATTATTACCCATATTATACTGTTATTATCGTCAGAACTATAATAAATATACTTATTACTCCCAATATTATCAATATGACATGCATTATTACCCATATTATGCAGTTATTATCGCTAGAACTATAATAGTTATACTTATTACTTATATTATTATGAATATAACATGCATTATTACCCATATTATGCAGTTATTATCGCTAGAACTATAATAATTATACTTATTACTCCTAATATTATCAATATGACATGCATTATTACCCATATTATACAGTTATTATCGCTAGAACTATAATAATTATACTTATTACTCCCAATGTTATCAATATAGCATGCATTATTACCCATATTATTGCAGTTATTATCGCTAGAACTATAATAATTATACTTATTACTCCTAATATTATCAATATGTCATGCATTATTATCCATATTATACAGTTACTATCGCTAGAACTATAATAGTTACACTTATTACTTATATTATTATGAATATAACATGCACTATTACCCATATTATACAGTTATTATCGCTAGAACTATAATAATTATACTTAATACTCCTAATATTATCAATGTGTCATGCATTATTACCCATATTATGCAGTTGTTATCGCTAGAACTATAATAGTTTTACTTATTACTTATATTGTCATCAGTACAACATGCATTATTACACATAGTAAGCAGTTGTTATCGCTAGAGCTATAATAATTATACTTATTACTCCTAATATTATCAATATGTCATGCATTATTACCCATATTATGCAGTTATTATCGCTAGAACTATAATAGTTTTACTTATTACTTATATTGTTATCAGTACAACATGCATTACTACACATAGTAAGCAGTTGTTATCGCTAGAGCTATAATAATTATACTTATTACTCCTAATATTATCAATATGTCATGCATTATTACCCATATTATGCAGTTATTATCGCTAGAACTATAATAGTTTTACTTATTACTTATATTGTTATCAGTACAACATGCATTATTACACATAGTAAGCAGGTGTTATCGCTAGAGCTATAATAATTATACTTATTACTCGCAATATTGTCAATATAACATGCATTATTACCCATATTATACTGTTATTATCGTCAGAACTATAATAAATATACTTATTACTCCCAATATTATCAATGTAACGTGCATTATTACCCATATTATGCAGTTATTATCGCTAGAACTATAATAATTATACTTATTACTCCCAATGTTATCGATATAACATGCATTATTACCCATATTATACTGTTATTATCGCCAGAAATATAATAATTATACTTATTACTCCCAATATTATCAATATAACATGAATTATTACCCATATTATGCAGTTATAATCGCCAGAAATGTAATAATTATACTTATTACTCCTAATATTATCAATATGTCATGCATTATTACCCATATTATGCAGTTATTATCGGTAGAACTATAATAGTTATACTTATTACTTATATTATGATCAATATAACATGCATTATTACCCATATTATGCAGTTATTACCGCTAGAACTATAATAATTATACTTATTACTCCCAATATTATCAATATAACGTGAATTATTACCCACATTATGCAGTTATTATCGCTAGAACTATAATAATTATACTTATTACTCCCAATGTTATCGATATAACATGCATTATTACCCATGTTATTGCAGTTATTATCGCTAGAACTATAATAATTATACTTATTACTCCCAATGTTTTCAATATAACATGCATTATTACCCATATTTTGCAGTTATTATTGCCAGAAATATAATAATTATACTTATTACTCCCAATATAATCAATATAACATGCATTATTACCCATATTATGCAGTTATAATCGCTAGAACTATAATAGTTATACTTATTACTTATATTATGATCAATATAACATGCATTATTACCCATATTATGCAGTTATTATCGCTAGAACTATAATAATTATACTTATTACTCCTAATATTATCATTATGACATGCATTATTACCCATATTATACAGTTATTATCGCCAGAAATATAATGATTATACTTATTACTCCCAATATTATCAATATAACATGCATTATTACCCATATTATGCAGTCATTATCGCTAGAACTATAATAATTTTACTTATTACTCCCAATGTTATCAATATAACATGCATTATTACCTATATTATTGTAGTTATTATCGCTAGAACTATAATAATTATACCTATTACTCCCAATATTATCAATATATCATGCATTATTACCCATATTATGCAGTTATTATCGCTGGAACTACAATAATTATACTTATAACTCCCTACATTAACAATATAACATGCACTATTACCCATATTATGCAGTTATTATCGCTCGAACTATAATAATTATACTTATTACTTTTATTATTATCAATATAACATGCACTATTACCCATATTATGCAGTTATTATCGCAGGAACTATAATAATTATACTTATTACTCCCCATGTTATCGATATAACATGCATTATTACCCATATTATACTGTCATTATCGCCAGAAATATAATAATTATAGTTATTACTCCCAATATTATGAACATAACATGAATTATTACCCATATTATGCAGTTATTATCGCCAGAAATGTGATAATTATACTTATTACTCCCAATATTATCAATATAACACGAATTATTACCCATATTATGCAGTTATTATCGCTAGAACTATAATAATTATACTTATTACTCCCAATATTATCAATATAACATGCATTATTACCCATATTATGCAGTTATTATCGCTAGAACTATAATAATTATACTCATTACTTTTATTGTTACCAATATACCATGCACTATTACGCATATTATGCAGTTATTATCGCTAGAACTATAATAATTATACTTATTACTCCCAATATTATCAATATATCATGCATTATTACCCTTATTATACAGTTATTATCGCTCGAACTACAATAATTATACTTATAACTACCAATATTATCAATATAACATGCATTACTATGAATATTATACTGTTATTATCGTCAGAACTATAATAAATATACTTATTACTCGCAATATTATCAATGTAGCATGCATTATTACCCATATTATACTGTTATTATCGCCAGAAATGTAATAATTATACCTATTACTCCCAATATAATCAATATAACATGCATTATTACCCATATTATGCAGTTATAATCGCTAGAACTATAATAGTTATACTTATTACTCATATTATGATCAATATAACATGCATTATTACCCATATTATGCAGTTATTATCGCTAGAACTATAATAATTATACTTATTACTCCCAATATTATCAATATAACATGCATTATAACCCGTATTATACAGTTATTATCGCTAGAGCTATAATAGTTATACTTATTACTTATATTATTATCAGTATAACATGCATTATTACCCATATTATGCAGTTATTATTGCTAAAACTATAATAATTATACTTATTACTCCCAATGTTATCGATATAACATGCATTATTACCCATATTATACTGTTATTATCGCCAGAAATATAATAATTATACTTATTACTCTCAATATTATCAACATAACATGAATTATTACCCATATTATGCAGTTATTATCGCCAGAAATGTAATAATTATACTTATTACTCCCAATATTATCAATATAACACGAATTATTACCCATATTATGCAGTTATTATCGCTAGAACTATAATAATTATACTTATTACTCCCAATATTATCAATATAACACGAATTATTACCCATATTATGCTGTTATTATCGCTAGAACTATAATAGTTATACTTATTACTTATATTATTATCAGTATGACATGCATTATTACCCATATTATGCAGTTATTATTGCTAAAACTATAATAATTATATATATTACTCCCAATATTGTCAATATAACATGCATTATTACCCGTATTATACAGTTATTATCGCTAGAGCTATAATAATTATACTTATTACTTTTATTATTATCAATGTAACATGCACCATTACCCATATTATGCAGTTATTATCGCAGGAACTATAATAATTATACTTATTACTCCCAATGTTATCGATATAACATGCATTATTACCCATATTATACTGTCATTATCGCCAGAAATATAATAATTATACTTATTACTCCCAATATTATGAACATAACATGAATTATTACCCATATTATGCAGTTATTATCGCTAGAACTATAATAATTATACTTATTACTCCCAATATTATCAATATAACATGCATTATTACCCATATTGTGCAGTTATTATCGCTAGAACTATAATAATTATACTTATTACTTTTATTATTACCAATATAACATGCACTATTACGCATATTATGCAGTTATTATCGCTAGAACTATAATAATTATACTTATTACTCCCAATATTATCAATATATCATGCATTATTACCCATATTATACAGTTATTATCGCTCGAACTACAATAATTATATTTATAACTACCAATATTATCAATATAACATGCATTATTACCCATATTATGCAGTTATTATCGCTAGAATTACAATAATTATACTTATCAATATAACATGCACTATTACCCATATTATGCAGTTATTATCGCTCGAACTATAATAATCATACTTATTGCTCCTAATATTATCAATATGTCATGCATTATTATCCATATTATACAGTTATTATCGCTAGAACTATAATAGTTATACTTATTACTTATATTATTATCAGTATAACATGCATTATTACCCATATTATGCAGTTATTATTGCTAAAGCTATAATAATTATATATATTACTCCCAATATTATCAATATAACATGCATTATTACCCATATTATGCAGTTATTATCGCTAGAACTATAATAATTATACTTATTACTCCCAATATTATCAATATAACACGAATTATTACCCATATTATGCTGTTATTATCGCTAGAACTATAATAGTTATACTTATTACTTATATTATTATCAGTATGACATGCATTATTACCCATATTATGCAGTTATTATTGCTAAAACTATAATAATTATATATATTACTCCCAATATTATCAATATAACATGCATTATTACCCGTATTATACAGTTATTATCGCTAGAGCTATAATAATTATACTTATTACTTTTATTATTATCAATGTAAAATGCACCATTACCCATATTATGCAGTTATTATCGCAGGAACTATAATAATTATACTTATTACTCCCAATGTTATCGATATAACATGCATTATTACCCATATTATACTGTCATTATCGCCAGAAATATAATAATTATACTTATTACTCCCAATATTATGAACATAACATGAATTATTACCCATATTATGCAGTTATTATCGCTAGAACTATAATAATTATACTTATTACTCCCAATATTATCAATATAACATGCATTATTACCCATATTATGCAGTTATTATCGCTAGAACTATAATAATTATACTTATTACTTTTATTATTACCAATATAACATGCACTATTACGCATATTATGCAGTTATTATCGCTCGAACTATAATAATTACACTTATTACTCCTAATATTATCAATATGACATGCATTATTACCCGTATTGTACAGTTGTTATCGCTAGGACTATAATAATTATACTTATTACTCCCAATGTTATCAATATAACATGCAGTATTACCCATATTATACTGTTATTATCGCCAGAAATATAATAATTATACTTATTACTCCCAATATTATCAATATAACATCAATTATTACCCATATTATACAGTCATTATCGCTCGAACTACAATAATTATACTTATAACTACCAATATTATCAATATAACATGAATTATTACCCATATTATGCAGTTATTATCGCTAGAACTATATGAATTATACTTATTACTCCTAATATTATCAATATGTCATGCATTATTATCCATATTATACAGTTATTATCGCTAGAACTGTAATAGTTATACTTATTACTTATATTGTTATCAGTATAACATGCATTATTACATATATTATGCAGTCATTATTGCTAAGACTATAATAATTATATTTATTGCTCCCAATATTATCAATATAACATGCATTATTACCCGTATTATACAGTTATTATCGCTAGAGCTATAATAATTATACTTATTACTTTTATTATTATCAATGTAACATGCACCATTACCCATATTATGCAGTTATTATCGCAGGAGCGATAATAATTATACTTATTACTCCTAATTTTATCAATATAACATGCATTGTTACCCATATTATACAGTCATTATCGCTCGAACTACAATAATTATACTTATAACTACCAATATTATCAATATAACATGCATTATTACCCATATTATACCGTTATTATCGTCAGAACTATAATAAATATACTTATTGTTCCCAATATTATCAATATAACATGCATTATTACCCATATTATGCAGTTATTATCGCTAGAATTACAATAATTATACTTATTTCTCCCTACATTATCAATGTAACATGCACCATTACCCATATTATGCAGTTATTATCGCAGGAACTATAATAATTATACTTATTACTCCCAATGTTATCGATATAACATGCATTATTACCCATATTATACTGTTATTATCGCCAGAAATATAATAATTATACTTATTACTCCCAATATTATCAACATAACATGAATTATTACCCATATTATGCAGTTATTATCGCCAGAAATGTAATAATTGTACTTATTACTCCCAATATTATCAATATAACACGAATTATTACCCATATTATACAGTTATTATCGCTAGAACTGTAATAGTTATACTTATTGCTTATATTATTATCAGTATAACATGCATTATTACCCATATTATGCAGTTATTATCGCCAGAAATGTATAAATTATACTTATTACTCCCAATATTATCAATATAACACAAATTATTACCCATATTATGCAGTTATTATCGCAGGAACTATAATAATTATACTTATTACTCCCAATGTTATCGATATAACATGCATTATTACCCATATTATACCGTTATTATCGTCAGAACTATAATAAATATACTTATTGTTCCCAATATTATCAATATAACATGCATTATTACCCATATTGTGCAGTTATTATCGCTAGAACTACAATAATTATACTTATTACTCCCTACATTATCAATATAACATGCACTATTACCCATATTATGCAGTTATTATCGCTAGAACTATAATAATTATACTTATTACTCCTAATATTATCAATATGTCAAGCATTGTTACCCGTATTATACAGTTATTATCGCTAGAACTATAATAATTATACTTAATACTCCTAATATTATCAATATGTCATGCATTATTACCCATATTATGCAGTTATTATCGCAGGAACTATAATAATTATACTTATTACTCCCAATGTTACCGATATAACATGCATTATTACCCATATTATACTGTTATTATCGCCATAAATATAATAATTATACTTATTACTCCCAATATTATCAACATAACATGAATTATTACCCATATTATGCAGTTATTATCGCTAGAACTACAATAATTATACTTATAACTACCAATATTATCAATATAACATGCATTATTACCCATATTATGCAGTTATTATCGCTAGAACTACAATAATTATACTTATTACTTTTATCATTATCAATATAACATGCACTATTACCCATATTATGCAGTTATTATCGCAAGACCTATAATAATTATACTTATTACTCCTAATTTTATCAATATAACATGCATTGTTACCCATATTATACAGTCATTATCGCTCGAACTACAATAATTATACTTATAACTACCAATATTATCAATATAACATGCATTATTACCCATATTATACCGTTATTATCGTCAGAACTATAATAAATATACTTATTGTTCCCAATATTATCAATATAACATGCATTATTACCCATATTATGCAGTTATTATCACTAGAACTACAATAATTATACTTATTACTCCCTACATTATCAATATAACATGCACTATTACCCATATTATGCAGTTATTATCACTCGAACTATAATAATTATACTTATTACTTTTATTATTATCAATTTAACATGCATTATTACCCATATTATGCAGTTATTATCGCTAGAACTATAATAATTATACTTATTACTCCCAATGCTATCAATATAACATGCATTATTACCCATATTATTGCAGTTATTATCGCTAGAACTAAAATAATTTTACTTATTACTTTTATCATTATCAATATAACATGCACTATTACCCATATTATACAGTTATTATCGCTAGAACTATAATAATTATACTTATTACTCCCAATGTTATCGATATGACATGCATTGTTACCCATATTATACTGTTATTATCGCCATAAATATAATAATTATACTTATTACTCCCAATATTATCAACATAACATGAATTATTACCCATATTATGCAGTTATTATCGCCAGAAATGTAATAATTATACTTATTACTCCCAATATTATCAATATAACACGATTTATTACCCATATTATGCAGTTATTATCGCTAGAACTATAATAATTATACTTATTACTCCCAATGTTATCAATATAACATGCATTATTACCCATATTATGCAGTTATTATCGCTAGAACTACAATAATTATACTTATTACACCCTACATTATCAATATAACATGCACTATTACCCATATTATGCAGTTATTATCACTCGAACTATAATAATTATACTTATTACTTTTATTATTATCAATATAACATGCATTATTACCCATATTATGCAGTTATTATCGCTAGAACTATAATAATTATACTTATTACTCCCAATGTTATCAATATAACATGCATTATTACCCATATTATTGCAGTTATTATCGCTAGAACTAAAATAATTATACTTATTACTTTTATCATTATCAATATAGCATGCACTATTACCCATAAATAATTATACTTATTACTTTTATCATTATCAATATAGCATGCACTATTACCCATATTATACAGTTATTATCGCTAGAACTATAATAATTATACTTATTACTCCCAATGTTATCAATATAACATGCATTATTACCCATATTATGCAGTTATAATCGCTAGAACTACAATAATTATACTTATAACTACCAATATTATCAATATAACATGCATTATTACCCATATTATGCAGTTATTATCGCTAGAACTACAATAATTATACTTATTACTTTTATCATTATCAATATAACATGCACTATTACCCATATTATGCAGTTATTATCGCAAGACCTATAATAATTATACTTATTACTCCTAATTTTATCAATATAACATGCATTCTTACCCATATTATACAGTCATTATCGCTCGAACTACAACAATTATACTTATAACTACCAATATTATCAATATAACATGCATTATTACCCATATTATGCAGTTATTATCGCTAGAACTATAATAATTATACTTATTACTCCTAATATTATCAATATGTCATGCATTGTTACCCGTATTATACAGTTATTATCGCTAGAACTATAATAATTATACTTAATACTCCTAATATTATCAATATGTCATGCATTATTACCCATATTATGCAGTTATTATCGCTAGAACTATAATAGTTTTACTTATTACTTATATTGTCATCAGTACAACATGCATTATTACACATATTATGCAGTTATTATTGCTAGAACTACAATAATTATACTTATTACTTTTATCATTATCAATATAACATGCACTATTACCCATATTATTGCAGTTATTATCGCTAGAACTACAATAATTATACTTATAACTACCAATATTATCAATATAACATGCATTATTATCCATATTATACTGTTATTATCGACAGAACTATAATAAATATACTTATTACTCGCAATATTATCAATGTAGCATGCATTATTACCCATATTAGTGCAGTTATTATCGCTAGAACTAAAATAATTATACTTATTACTTTTATCATTATCAATATAACATGCACTATTACCCATATTATACCGTTATTATCGTCAGAACTATAATAAATATACTTATTGTTCCCAATATTATCAATATAAAATGCATTATTACCCATATTATGCAGTTATTATCGCTAGAACTACAATAATTATACTTATTCCTCCCAATATTATCAATATTAAATGCGTTATTACCCATATCATACAGTTATTACCGCTAGAACTATAATAATTATACTTAGTACTTTTATTATTATCAATGTAACATGCGCCATTACCCATATTATGCAGTTATTATCGCAGGAACTATAATAATTATACTTATTACTCCCAATGTTATCGACATAACATGCATTATTACCCATATTATGCAGTTATTATCGCCAGAAATGTAATAATTATACTTATTACTCCCAATATTATCAATATAACACGAATTATTACCCATATTATACAGTTATTATCGCTAGAACTATAATAATTATACTTATTACTCCCAATATTATCAATATAACATGCATTATTACCCATATTATGCAGTTATTATTGCTAAAACTATAATAATTATACTTATTACTCCCAATATTATCGATATAACATGCATTATTACCAGTATTATAGAGTTATTATCGCTAGAACTATACTAATTATACTTATTACTCCCAATGTTATCAATATAACATGCATTATTACCCATATTATACAGTTATTATCGCTCGAACTACAATAATTATATTTATAACTACCAATATTATCAATATAACATGCATTATTATCCATATTATACTGTTATTATCGTCGGAACTATAATAAATATACTTATTACACGCAATATTATCAATGTAGCATGCATTATTACCCATATTATGCAGTTATAATCGCTAGAACTACAATAATTATACTTATTCCTCCCAATGTTATCAATATAACATGCATCATTACCCATATTGTGCAGTTATTATCGCTAGAACTATAATAATTATACTTATTACTTTTATCATTATCAATATAACATGCACTATTACCCATATTATGCAGTTATTATCGCAAGACCTATAATAATTATACTTATTACTCCTAATTTTATCAATATAACATGCATTGTTACCCATATTATACAGTCATTATCGCTCGAACTACAATAATTATACTTATAACTACCAATATTATCAATATAACATGCATTATTACCCATATTATACCGTTATTATCGCCAGAACTATCATAAATGTACTTATTGTTCCCAATATTATCAATATAACATGCATTAATACCCATATTATGCACTTATTATCGCTAGAACTACAATAATTATACTTATTACTCCCTACATTGTCAATATAACATGCACTATTACCCATAATATGCAGTTAATATCGCTCGAACTATAATAATTATACTTATTACTTTTATTATTATCAATATAACATGCACTATTGCCCATATTATGCAGTTATTATCGCTAGAACTACAATAATTATGCTTATTACTCCCTACATTATCAATATAACATGCACTGTTACACATATTATGCAGTTATTATCGCTCGAACTATAATAATTATACTTATTACTCCTAATTTTATCAATATAACATGCATTGTTACCCATATTATACAGTCATTGTCGCTCGAACTACAATAATTGTACTTATAACTACCAATATTATCAATATATCATGCATTATTACCCATATTATGCAGTTATTATCGCTAGAACTACAATAATTATACTTATTACTTTTATCATTATCAATATAACATGCACTATTACCCATATTATACAGTTATTATCGCTAGAACTATAATAATTGTACTTATTACTCCCAATGTTATCAATATAACATGCATTATTACCCATATTATGCAGTTATTATCGCTAGAACTATAATAATTATACTTATTACTTTTATCATTATCAATATAACATGCACTATTACCCATATTATGCAGTTTTTATCGCAAGACCTATAATAATTATACGTATTACTCCTAATTTTATCAATATAACATGCATTATTACCCATATTATGCAGTTATTATCGCCAGAAATGTAATAATTATACTTATTACTCCTAATATTATCAATATGTCATGCATTTTTACCCATATTATGCAGTTATTATCGCTAGAACTATAATAGTTTTACTTATTACTTCTATTATCATCAGTACAACATGCATTATTACACATATTAAGCAGTCGTTATCGCTATAACTATAATAATTATACTTATTACTCCCAATGTTATCAATATAACATGCATTATTACCCATATTATGCAGTTATTATCGCAAGAACTATAATAATTATACTTATTACTCCCAATGTTATCAATATAACATGCATTATTACCCATATTATACAGTTATTATCGCTCGAACTACAATAATTATACTTATAGCTACCAATATTATCAATATAACTTGCATTATTATCCATATTATACTGTTATTATCGTCAGAACTAAAATAAATATACTTATTACTCGCAATATTATCAATGTAGCATGCATTATTACCCATATTATGCAGTTATTATCGCTAGAACTACAATAATTATACTTATTCCTCCCAATATTATCAAAATTAAATGCGTTATTACCCATATCATACAGTTATTACCGCTAGAACTATAATAATTATACTTATTACCTTTATCATTATCAATATAACGTGCACTATTACCCATATTATGCAGTTATTATCGCAAGACCTATAATAATTATACTTATTACTCCCAATTTTATCAATATAACATGCATTGTTAGCCATATTATACAGTCATTATCGCTCGAACTACAATAATTATACTTATAACTACCAATATTATCAATATATCATGCATTATTACCCATATTATGCAGTTATTATCGCTAGAACTACAATAATTATACTTATTACTTTTATCATTATCAATATAACATGCACTATTACCCATATTATACAGTTATTATCGCTAGAACTATAATAATTGTACTTATTACTCCCAATGTTATCAATATAACATGCATTATTACCCATATTATGCAGTTATTATCGCTAGAACTATAATAATTATACTTATTACTTTTATTATTATCAATATAACATGCACTATTACCCATATTATGCAGTTATTATCGCTAGAACTATAATAATTATACCTATTACTCCCAATATTATCAATATAACATGCATTATTACCCATATTATGCAGTTATTATCGCTAGAACTACAATAATTATACTTATTACTTTTATCATTATCAATATAACATGCACTATTACCCATATTATGCAGTTTTTATCGCAAGACCTATAATAATTATACTTATTACTCCTAATTTTATCAATATAACATGCATTATTACCCATATTATGCAGTTATTATCGCCAGAAATGTAATAATTATACTTATTACTCCTAATATTATCAATATGTCATGCATTTTTACCCATATTATGCAGTTATTATCGCTAGAACTATAATAGTTTTACTTATTACTTCTATTATTTTCAGTACAACATGCATTATTACACATATTAAGCAGTCGTTATCGCTAGAACTATAATAATTATACTTATTACTCCCAATGTTATCAATATAACATGCATTTTTACCCATATTGTGCAGTTATTATCGCTAGAACTATAAGAATTATACTTATTACTCCCAATGTTATCAATATAACATGCATTATTACCCATATTGTACAGTTATTATCGCTCGAACTATAATAATTAAACTTATTACTTTTATTATTATCAATATAACATGCACTATGAACCATATTATGCAGTTATTATCGCTAGAACTATAATAATTATACTTATTACTCCCAATATTATCAATATATCATGCATTATTACCCATATTATGCAGTTATTATTGCTAAAACTATAATAATTATACTTATTACTCCCAATATTATCAATATAACATGCATTATTACCAGTATTATAGAGTTATTATCGCTAGAACTATACTAATTATACTTATTACTCGCAATATTATCAAAATAACATGCATTATTAACCATATTATACAGTCATTATCGCTCGAACTACAATAATTATACTTATAACTACCAATATTATCAATATAACATGCATTATTACCCATATTATACCGTTATTATCGTCAGAAATATCATAAATATACTTATTGTTCCCCATATTATCAATATAACATGCATTAATACCCATATTATGCAGTTATTATCGCTAGAACTACAATAATTATACTTATTACTCCCTACATTATCAATATAACATGCACTATTACCCATATTATGCAGTTAATATCGCTCGAACTATAGTAATTATACTTAGTACTCCCTACATTATCAATATAACATGCACTAGTACCCATATTATGCGGTTAATATCGCTCGAACTACAATAATTATACTTATGACTTTTATTATTATCAATATAACATGCACTATTACCCATATTATGCAGTTATTATCGCTAGAACTATAATAATTATACTTATTACTCCTAATTTTATCAATATAACATGCATTCTTACCCATATTATGCAGTTATTATCGCCAGAAATGTAATAATTATACTTATTACTCCCAATGTTATCAATATAACACGAATTATTACCCATATTATGCAGTTATTATCGCTAGAACTACAATAATTATACTTATTACTTTTATTATTATCAATATAACATGCACTATTACCCATATTATACAGTTATTATCGCTAGAACTATAATAGTTATACTTATTACTTATATTATTATCAATATAACATGCACTATTACCCACATTATAGAGTTATTATCGCTAGAACTATAATAGTTATACTTATTACTTATATTATTATCAATGTAACATGCACCATTACTCATATTATGCAGTTATTATCGCTAGAACTATAATAATTATACTTATTACTCCCAATGTTATCAATATAACATGCATTATTACCCATATTATACTGTTATTATCGCCAGAAATATAATAATTGTACTTATTACTCCCAATATTATCAATATAACATGAATTATTACCCATATTATGCAGTTATTATCGCCAGAAATATAATAATTATACTTATTACTCCCAATATTATCAATATAACGTGAATTATTACCCAAATTATGCAGTTATTATCGCTAGAACTATAATAATTATACTTATTACTCCTAATATTATCAATATGACATGCATTATTTCCCATATTGTACAGTTATTATCGCTAGAAGTATAATAGTTTTACTTATTACTTATATTATTATCAGTACAACATGCATTATTACACATATTAAGCAGTCGTTATCGCTAGAGCTATAATAATTATACTTATTACTCCCAATATTATCAATATCACATTCATTATTACCCATATTATGCAGTTATTATTGCTAAAACTATAATAATTATATTTATTACTCCCAATATTATCAATATAACATGCACTATTACCCATATTATGCAGTTATTATCGCTAGAACCATAATAGGATTACTTATTACTTATATTATTATCAGTACAACATGCATTATTACCCATATTATACTGTTATTATCGCCAGAAATATAATAATTATACTTATTACTCCCAATATTATTAATATAACATGAATTATTACCCATATTATCCAGTTATTATCGCCAGAAATATAATAATTATACTTATTACTCCCAATATTATTAATATAACATGAATTATTACCCATATTATCCAGTTATTATCGCCAGAAATATAATAATTATACTTATTACTCCCAATATTATCAATATAACATGAATTATTACCCATATTATGCAGTTATTATCGCTAGAACCATAATAATTATACTTATTACTCCTAATATTATCAATATGACATGCATTATTACCCATATTATGCAGTTATTATCGCTAGAACTATAATAATTATACTTATTACTACCAATATTATCATTATAACATGCATTATTACCCGTATTATACAGTTATTATCGCTCGAACTACAATAATTATACTTATAACTACCAATATTATCAATATAACATGCATTATTACCCATATTATACCGCTATTATCGTCAGAACTATAATAAATATACTTATTGTTCCCAATATTATCAATATAACATGCATTATTACCCATATTAGGCAGTTATTATCGCTAGAACTACAATAATTATACCTATTACTCCCTACATTATCAATATAACATGCACTATTACCCATATTATGCAGTTAATATCGCTCGAACTATAATAGTTATACTTATTACTCCCAATATTATCAATATAATCTGAATTATTACCCATATTATGCAGTTATAATCTCCAGAAATATAATAATTATACTTATTACTCCCAATATTATCAATATAACATGCATTATTACCCATATTATACAGTTATTATCGCTAGAACTATAATAATTATACTTATTACTCCTAATATTATCAATATGTCATGCATTATTACCCATATTATGCAGTTATTATCGCTAGAACTATAATAGTTTTACTTATTACTTATATTGTTATCAGTACAACATGCATTATTACACATAGTAAGCAGGTGTTATCGCTAGAGCTATAATAATTATACTTATTACTCGCAATATTGTCAATATAACATGCATTATTACCCATATTATACTGTTATTATCGTCAGAACTATAATAAATATACTTATTACTCCCAATATTATCAATGTAACGTGCATTATTACCCATATTATGCAGTTATTATCGCTAGAACTATAATAATTATACTTATTACTCCCAATGTTATCGATATAACATGCATTATTACCCATATTATACTGTTATTATCGCCAGAAATATAATAATTATACTTATTACTCCCAATATTATCAATATAACATGAATTATTACCCATATTATGCAGTTATAATCGCCAGAAATGTAATAATTATACTTATTACTCCTAATATTATCAATATGTCATGCATTATTACCCATATTATGCAGTTATTATCGGTAGAACTATAATAGTTATACTTATTACTTATATTATGATCAATATAACATGCATTATTACCCATATTATGCAGTTATTACCGCTAGAACTATAATAATTATACTTATTACTCCCAATATTATCAATATAACGTGAATTATTACCCACATTATGCAGTTATTATCGCTAGAACTATAATAATTATACTTATTACTCCCAATGTTATCGATATAACATGCATTATTACCCATGTTATTGCAGTTATTATCGCTAGAACTATAATAATTATACTTATTACTCCCAATGTTTTCAATATAACATGCATTATTACCCATATTTTGCAGTTATTATTGCCAGAAATATAATAATTATACTTATTACTCCCAATATAATCAATATAACATGCATTATTACCCATATTATGCAGTTATAATCGCTAGAACTATAATAGTTATACTTATTACTTATATTATGATCAATATAACATGCATTATTACCCATATTATACAGTTATTATCGCTAGAACTATAATAATTATACTTATTACTCCTAATATTATCAATATGTCATGCATTATTACCCATATTATGCAGTTATTATCGCTAGAACTATAATAGTTTTACTTATTACTTATATTGTTATCAGTACAACATGCATTATTACACATAGTAAGCAGGTGTTATCGCTAGAGCTATAATAATTATACTTATTACTCGCAATATTGTCAATATAACATGCATTATTACCCATATTATACTGTTATTATCGTCAGAACTATAATAAATATACTTATTACTCCCAATATTATCAATGTAACGTGCATTATTACCCATATTATGCAGTTATTATCGCTAGAACTATAATAATTATACTTATTACTCCCAATGTTATCGATATAACATGCATTATTACCCATATTATACTGTTATTATCGCCAGAAATATAATAATTATACTTATTACTCCCAATATTATCAATATAACATGAATTATTACCCATATTATGCAGTTATAATCGCCAGAAATGTAATAATTATACTTATTACTCCTAATATTATCAATATGTCATGCATTATTACCCATATTATGCAGTTATTATCGGTAGAACTATAATAGTTATACTTATTACTTATATTATGATCAATATAACATGCATTATTACCCATATTATGCAGTTATTACCGCTAGAACTATAATAATTATACTTATTACTCCCAATATTATCAATATAACGTGAATTATTACCCACATTATGCAGTTATTATCGCTAGAACTATAATAATTATACTTATTACTCCCAATGTTATCGATATAACATGCATTATTACCCATGTTATTGCAGTTATTATCGCTAGAACTATAATAATTATACTTATTACTCCCAATGTTTTCAATATAACATGCATTATTACCCATATTTTGCAGTTATTATTGCCAGAAATATAATAATTATACTTATTACTCCCAATATAATCAATATAACATGCATTATTACCCATATTATGCAGTTATAATCGCTAGAACTATAATAGTTATACTTATTACTTATATTATGATCAATATAACATGCATTATTACCCATATTATGCAGTTATTATCGCTAGAACTATAATAATTATACTTATTACTCCTAATATTATCATTATGACATGCATTATTACCCATATTATACAGTTATTATCGCCAGAAATATAATGATTATACTTATTACTCCCAATATTATCAATATAACATGCATTATTACCCATATTATGCAGTCATTATCGCTAGAACTATAATAATTTTACTTATTACTCCCAATGTTATCAATATAACATGCATTATTACCTATATTATTGTAGTTATTATCGCTAGAACTATAATAATTATACCTATTACTCCCAATATTATCAATATATCATGCATTATTACCCATATTATGCAGTTATTATCGCTAGAACTACAATAATTATACTTATAACTCCCTACATTAACAATATAACATGCACTATTACCCATATTATGCAGTTATTATCGCTCGAACTATAATAATTATACTTATTACTTTTATTATTATCAATATAACATGCACTATTACCCATATTATGCAGTTATTATCGCAGGAACTATAATAATTATACTTATTACTCCCCATGTTATCGATATAACATGCATTATTACCCATATTATACTGTCATTATCGCCAGAAATATAATAATTATAGTTATTACTCCCAATATTATGAACATAACATGAATTATTACCCATATTATGCAGTTATTATCGCCAGAAATGTGATAATTATACTTATTACTCCCAATATTATCAATATAACACGAATTATTACCCATATTATGCAGTTATTATCGCTAGAACTATAATAATTATACTTATTACTCCCAATATTATCAATATAACATGCATTATTACCCATATTATGCAGTTATTATCGCTAGAACTATAATAATTATACTCATTACTTTTATTGTTACCAATATACCATGCACTATTACGCATATTATGCAGTTATTATCGCTAGAACTATAATAATTATACTTATTACTCCCAATATTATCAATATATCATGCATTATTACCCTTATTATACAGTTATTATCGCTCGAACTACAATAATTATACTTATAACTACCAATATTATCAATATAACATGCATTACTATGAATATTATACTGTTATTATCGTCAGAACTATAATAAATATACTTATTACTCGCAATATTATCAATGTAGCATGCATTATTACCCATATTATACTGTTATTATCGCCAGAAATGTAATAATTATACCTATTACTCCCAATATAATCAATATAACATGCATTATTACCCATATTATGCAGTTATAATCGCTAGAACTATAATAGTTATACTTATTACTCATATTATGATCAATATAACATGCATTATTACCCATATTATGCAGTTATTATCGCTAGAACTATAATAATTATACTTATTACTCCCAATATTATCAATATAACATGCATTATAACCCGTATTATACAGTTATTATCGCTAGAGCTATAATAGTTATACTTATTACTTATATTATTATCAGTATAACATGCATTATTACCCATATTATGCAGTTATTATTGCTAAAACTATAATAATTATACTTATTACTCCCAATGTTATCGATATAACATGCATTATTACCCATATTATACTGTTATTATCGCCAGAAATATAATAATTATACTTATTACTCTCAATATTATCAACATAACATGAATTATTACCCATATTATGCAGTTATTATCGCCAGAAATGTAATAATTATACTTATTACTCCCAATATTATCAATATAACACGAATTATTACCCATATTATGCAGTTATTATCGCTAGAACTATAATAATTATACTTATTACTCCCAATATTATCAATATAACACGAATTATTACCCATATTATGCTGTTATTATCGCTAGAACTATAATAGTTATACTTATTACTTATATTATTATCAGTATGACATGCATTATTACCCATATTATGCAGTTATTATTGCTAAAACTATAATAATTATATATATTACTCCCAATATTATCAATATAACATGCATTATTACCCGTATTATACAGTTATTATCGCTAGAGCTATAATAATTATACTTATTACTTTTATTATTATCAATGTAACATGCACCATTACCCATATTATGCAGTTATTATCGCAGGAACTATAATAATTATACTTATTACTCCCAATGTTATCGATATAACATGCATTATTACCCATATTATACTGTCATTATCGCCAGAAATATAATAATTATACTTATTACTCCCAATATTATGAACATAACATGAATTATTACCCATATTATGCAGTTATTATCGCTAGAACTATAATAATTATACTTATTACTCCCAATATTATCAATATAACATGCATTATTACCCATATTGTGCAGTTATTATCGCTAGAACTATAATAATTATACTTATTACTTTTATTATTACCAATATAACATGCACTATTACGCATATTATGCAGTTATTATCGCTAGAACTATAATAATTATACTTATTACTCCCAATATTATCAATATATCATGCATTATTACGCATATTATACAGTTATTATCGCTCGAACTACAATAATTATATTTATAACTACCAATATTATCAATATAACATGCATTATTACCCATATTATGCAGTTATTATCGCTAGAATTACAATAATTATACTTATCAATATAACATGCACTATTACCCATATTATGCAGTTATTATCGCTCGAACTATAATAATCATACTTATTGCTCCTAATATTATCAATATGTCATGAATTATTATCCATATTATACAGTTATTATCGCTAGAACTATAATAGTTATACTTATTACTTATATTATTATCAGTATAACATGCATTATTACCCATATTATGCAGTTATTATTGCTAAAGCTATAATAATTATATATATTACTCCCAATATTATCAATATAACATGCATTATTACCCATATTATGCAGTTATTATCGCTAGAATTACAATAATTATACTTATTTCTCCCTACATTATCAATGTAACATGCACCATTACCCATATTATGCAGTTATTATCGCAGGAACTATAATAATAATACTTATTACTCCCAATGTTATCGATATAACATGCATTATTACCCATATTATTCTGTTATTATCGCCAGAAATATAATAATTATACTTATTACTCCCAATATTATCAACATAACATGAATTATTACCCATATTATGCAGTTATTATCGCCAGAAATGTAATAATTGTACTTATTACTCCCAATATTATCAATATAACACGAATTATTACTCATATTATACAGTTATTATCGCTAGAACTGTAATAGTTATACTTATTGCTTATATTATTATCAGTATAACATGCATTATTACCCATATTATGCAGTTATTATTGCTAAAATTATAATAATTATACTTATTACTCCCAATGTTATCGATATAACATGCATTATGACCCATATTATACTGTTATTATCGCCAGAAATATAATAATTATACTTATTACTCCTAATATTATCAATATAACATGCATTGTTACCCGTATTATACAGTTATTATCGCGGGAACTATAATAAATATACTTATTATTCCCAATATTATCAATATAACATGCATTATTACCCATATTATACAGTTATTATAGCTAGAACTATAATAATTATACTTATTACTTTTATTATTATCAATATAACATGCACTATTACCCATATTATGCAGTTGTTATCGCTAGAACTATAATAATTATACTTATTGCTCCTAATATTATCAATTTGTCATGCATTATTATCCACATTATACAGTTATTATCGCTAGAACTATAATAGTTATACTTATTACTTATATTATTATCAGTATAACATGCATTATTACCCATATTATGCAGTTATTATTGCTAAAACTATAATAATTATATATATTACTCCCAATATTATCAAGATAACATGCATTATTACCCGTATTATACAGTTATTATCGCCAGAGCTATAATAGTTATACTTATTACTTATATTATTATCAGTATAACATGCATTATTACCCATATTATGCAGTTATTATTGCTAAAACTATAATAATTATACTTATTACTCCCAATGTTATCGATATAACATGCATTATTACCCATATTATGCAGTTATTATCGCTAGAACTATAATAATTATACTTATTACTCCCAATATTATCAATATAACACGAATTATTACCCATATTATGCTGTTATTATCGCTAGAACTATAATAGTTATACTTATTACTTATATTATTATCAGTATGACATGCATTATTACCCATATTATGCAGTTATTATTGCTAAAACTATAATAATTATATATATTACTCCCAATATTATCAATATAACATGCATTATTACCCGTATTATACAGTTATTATCGCTAGAGCTATAATAATTATACTTATTACTTTTATTATTATCAATGTAAAATGCACCATTACCCATATTATGCAGTTATTATCGCAGGAACTATAATAATTATACTTATTACTCCCAATGTTATCGATATAACATGCATTATTACCCATATTATACTGTCATTATCGCCAGAAATATAATAATTATACTTATTACTCCCAATATTATGAACATAACATGAATTATTACCCATATTATGCAGTTATTATCGCTAGAACTATAATAATTATACTTATTACTCCCAATATTATCAATATAACATGCATTATTACCCATATTATGCAGTTATTATCGCTAGAACTATAATAATTATACTTATTACTTTTATTATTACCAATATAACATGCACTATTACGCATATTATGCAGTTATTATCGCTCGAACTATAATAATTACACTTATTACTCCTAATATTATCAATATGACATGCATTATTACCCGTATTGTACAGTTGTTATCGCTAGGACTATAATAATTATACTTATTACTCCCAATGTTATCAATATAACATGCATTATTACCCATATTATACTGTTATTATCGCCAGAAATATAATAATTATACTTATTACTCCCAATATTATCAATATAACATCAATTATTACCCATATTATACAGTCATTATCGCTCGAACTACAATAATTATACTTATAACTACCAATATTATCAATATAACATGAATTATTACCCATATTATGCAGTTATTATCGCTAGAACTATATGAATTATACTTATTACTCCTAATATTATCAATATGTCATGCATTATTATCCATATTATACAGTTATTATCGCTAGAACTGTAATAGTTATACTTATTACTTATATTGTTATCAGTATAACATGCATTATTACATATATTATGCAGTCATTATTGCTAAGACTATAATAATTATATTTATTGCTCCCAATATTATCAATATAACATGCATTATTACCCGTATTATACAGTTATTATCGCTAGAGCTATAATAATTATACTTATTACTTTTATTATTATCAATGTAACATGCACCATTACCCATATTATGCAGTTATTATCGCAGGAGCGATAATAATTATACTTATTACTCCTAATTTTATCAATATAACATGCATTGTTACCCATATTATACAGTCATTATCGCTCGAACTACAATAATTATACTTATAACTACCAATATTATCAATATAACATGCATTATTACCCATATTATACCGTTATTATCGTCAGAACTATAATAAATATACTTATTGTTCCCAATATTATCAATATAACATGCATTATTACCCATATTATGCAGTTATTATCGCTAGAATTACAATAATTATACTTATTTCTCCCTACATTATCAATGTAACATGCACCATTACCCATATTATGCAGTTATTATCGCAGGAACTATAATAATTATACTTATTACTCCCAATGTTATCGATATAACATGCATTATTACCCATATTATACTGTTATTATCGCCAGAAATATAATAATTATACTTATTACTCCCAATATTATCAACATAACATGAATTATTACCCATATTATGCAGTTATTATCGCCAGAAATGTAATAATTGTACTTATTACTCCCAATATTATCAATATAACACGAATTATTACCCATATTATACAGTTATTATCGCTAGAACTGTAATAGTTATACTTATTGCTTATATTATTATCAGTATAACATGCATTATTACCCATATTATGCAGTTATTATCGCCAGAAATGTATAAATTATACTTATTACTCCCAATATTATCAATATAACACAAATTATTACCCATATTATGCAGTTATTATCGCAGGAACTATAATAATTATACTTATTACTCCCAATGTTATCGATATAACATGCATTATTACCCATATTATACCGTTATTATCGTCAGAACTATAATAAATATACTTATTGTTCCCAATATTATCAATATAACATGCATTATTACCCATATTGTGCAGTTATTATCGCTAGAACTACAATAATTATACTTATTACTCCCTACATTATCAATATAACATGCACTATTACCCATATTATGCAGTTATTATCGCTAGAACTATAATAATTATACTTATTACTCCTAATATTATCAATATGTCAAGCATTGTTACCCGTATTATACAGTTATTATCGCTAGAACTATAATAATTATACTTAATACTCCTAATATTATCAATATGTCATGCATTATTACCCATATTATGCAGTTATTATCGCAGGAACTATAATAATTATACTTATTACTCCCAATGTTACCGATATAACATGCATTATTACCCATATTATACTGTTATTATCGCCATAAATATAATAATTATACTTATTACTCCCAATATTATCAACATAACATGAATTATTACCCATATTATGCAGTTATTATCGCTAGAACTACAATAATTATACTTATAACTACCAATATTATCAATATAACATGCATTATTACCCATATTATGCAGTTATTATCGCTAGAACTACAATAATTATACTTATTACTTTTATCATTATCAATATAACATGCACTATTACCCATATTATACAGTTATTATCGCTAGAACTATAATAATTATACTTATTACTCCCAATGTTATCGATATGACATGCATTGTTACCCATATTATACTGTTATTATCGCCATAAATATAATAATTATACTTATTACTCCCAATATTATCAACATAACATGAATTATTACCCATATTATGCAGTTATTATCGCCAGAAATGTAATAATTATACTTATTACTCCCAATATTATCAATATAACACGATTTATTACCCATATTATGCAGTTATTATCGCTAGAACTATAATAATTATACTTATTACTCCCAATGTTATCAATATAACATGCATTATTACCCATATTATGCAGTTATTATCGCTAGAACTACAATAATTATACTTATAACTACCAATATTATCAATATAACATGCATTATTACCCATATTATGCAGTTATTATCGCTAGAACTACAATAATTATACTTATTACTTTTATCATTATCAATATAACATGCACTATTACCCATATTATGCAGTTATTATCGCAAGACCTATAATAATTATACTTATTACTCCTAATTTTATCAATATAACATGCATTGTTACCCATATTATACAGTCATTATCGCTCGAACTACAATAATTATACTTATAACTACCAATATTATCAATATAACATGCATTATTACCCATATTATACCGTTATTATCGTCAGAACTATAATAAATATACTTATTGTTCCCAATATTATCAATATAACATGCAATATTACCCATATTATGCAGTTATTATCACTAGAACTACAATAATTATACTTATTACTCCCTACATTATCAATATAACATGCACTATTACCCATATTATGCAATTATTATCACTCGAACTATAATAATTATACTTATTACTTTTATTATTATCAATTTAACATGCATTATTACCCATATTATGCAGTTATTATCGCTAGAACTATAATAATTATACTTATTACTCCCAATGCTATCAATATAACATGCATTATTACCCATATTATTGCAGTTATTATCGCTAGAACTAAAATAATTTTACTTATTACTTTTATCATTATCAATATAACATGCACTATTACCCATATTATACAGTTATTATCGCTAGAACTATAATAATTATACTTATTACTCCCTATGTTATCGATATGACATGCATTGTTACCCATATTATACTGTTATTATCGCCATAAATATAATAATTATACTTATTACTCCCAATATTATCAACATAACATGAATTATTACCCATATTATGCAGTTATTATCGCCAGAAATGTAATAATTATACTTATTACTCCCAATATTATCAATATAACACGATTTATTACCCATATTATGCAGTTATTATCGCTAGAACTATAATAATTATACTTATTACTCCCAATGTTATCAATATAACATGCATTATTACCCATATTATGCAGTTATTATCGCTAGAACTATAATAATTATACTTATTACTCCCAATGTTATCAATATAACATGCATTATTACCCATATTATTGCAGTTATTATCGCTAGAACTAAAATAATTATACTTATTACTTTTATCATTATCAATATAGCATGCACTATTACCCATAAATAATTATACTTATTACTTTTATCATTATCAATATAGCATGCACTATTACCCATATTATACAGTTATTATCGCTAGAACTATAATAATTATACTTATTACTCCCAATGTTATCAATATAACATGCATTATTACCCATATTATGCAGTTATAATCGCTAGAACTACAATAATTATACTTATAACTACCAATATTATCAATATAACATGCATTATTACCCATATTATGCAGTTATTATCGCTAGAACTACAATAATTATACTTATTACTTTTATCATTATCAATATAACATGCACTATTACCCATATTATGCAGTTATTATCGCAAGACCTATAATAATTATACTTATTACTCCTAATTTTATCAATATAACATGCATTCTTACCCATATTATACAGTCATTATCGCTCGAACTACAACAATTATACTTATAACTACCAATATTATCAATATAACATGCATTATTACCCATATTATGCAGTTATTATCGCTAGAACTATAATAATTATACTTATTACTCCTAATATTATCAATATGTCATGCATTGTTACCCGTATTATACAGTTATTATCGCTAGAACTATAATAATTATACTTAATACTCCTAATATTATCAATATAACATGCATTATTACCCATATTATGCAGTTATTATCGCTAGAACTACAATAATTATACTTATAACTACCAATATTATCAATATAACATGCATTATTACCCATATTATGCAGTTATTATCGCTAGAACTACAATAATTATACTTATTACTTTTATCATTATCAATATAACATGCACTATTACCCATATTATTGCAGTTATTATCGCTAGAACTACAATAATTATACTTATAACTACCAATATTATCAATATAACATGCATTATTATCCATATTATACTGTTATTATCGACAGAACTATAATAAATATACTTATTACTCCCAATATTATCAATATAACATCAATTATTACCCATATTATACAGTCATTATCGCTCGAACTACAATAATTATACTTATAACTACCAATATTATCAATATAACATGAATTATTACCCATATTATGCAGTTATTATCGCTAGAACTATATGAATTATACTTATTACTCCTAATATTATCAATATGTCATGCATTATTATCCATATTATACAGTTATTATCGCTAGAACTGTAATAGTTATACTTATTACTTATATTGTTATCAGTATAACATGCATTATTACATATATTATGCAGTCATTATTGCTAAGACTATAATAATTATATTTATTGCTCCCAATATTATCAATATAACATGCATTATTACCCGTATTATACAGTTATTATCGCTAGAGCTATAATAATTATACTTATTACTTTTATTATTATCAATGTAACATGCACCATTACCCATATTATGCAGTTATTATCGCAGGAGCGATAATAATTATACTTATTACTCCTAATTTTATCAATATAACATGCATTGTTACCCATATTATACAGTCATTATCGCTCGAACTACAATAATTATACTTATAACTACCAATATTATCAATATAACATGCATTATTGCCCATATTATACCGTTATTATCGTCAGAACTATAATAAATATACTTATTGTTCCCAATATTATCAATATAACATGCATTATTACCCATATTATGCAGTTATTATCGCTAGAATTACAATAATTATACTTATTTCTCCCTACATTATCAATGTAACATGCACCATTACCCATATTATGCAGTTATTATCGCAGGAACTATAATAATTATACTTATTACTCCCAATGTTATCGATATAACATGCATTATTACCCATATTATACTGTTATTATCGCCAGAAATATAATAATTATACTTATTACTCCCAATATTATCAACATAACATGAATTATTACCCATATTATGCAGTTATTATCGCCAGAAATGTAATAATTGTACTTATTACTCCCAATATTATCAATATAACACGAATTATTACCCATATTATACAGTTATTATCGCTAGAACTGTAATAGTTATACTTATTGCTTATATTATTATCAGTATAACATGCATTATTACCCATATTATGCAGTTATTATCGCCAGAAATGTATAAATTATACTTATTACTCCCAATATTATCAATATAACACAAATTATTACCCATATTATGCAGTTATTATCGCAGGAACTATAATAATTATACTTATTACTCCCAATGTTATCGATATAACATGCATTATTACCCATATTATACCGTTATTATCGTCAGAACTATAATAAATATACTTATTGTTCCCAATATTATCAATATAACATGCATTATTACCCATATTGTGCAGTTATTATCGCTAGAACTACAATAATTATACTTATTACTCCCTACATTATCAATATAACATGCACTATTACCCATATTATGCAGTTATTATCGCTAGAACTATAATAATTATACTTATTACTCCTAATATTATCAATATGTCAAGCATTGTTACCCGTATTATACAGTTATTATCGCTAGAACTATAATAATTATACTTAATACTCCTAATATTATCAATATGTCATGCATTATTACCCATATTATGCAGTTATTATCGCAGGAACTATAATAATTATACTTATTACTCCCAATGTTACCGATATAACATGCATTATTACCCATATTATACTGTTATTATCGCCATAAATATAATAATTATACTTATTACTCCCAATATTATCAACATAACATGAATTATTACCCATATTATGCAGTTATTATCGCTAGAACTACAATAATTATACTTATAACTACCAATATTATCAATATAACATGCATTATTACCCATATTATGCAGTTATTATCGCTAGAACTACAATAATTATACTTATTACTTTTATCATTATCAATATAACATGCACTATTACCCATATTATGCAGTTATTATCGCAAGACCTATAATAATTATACTTATTACTCCTAATTTTATCAATATAACATGCATTGTTACCCATATTATACAGTCATTATCGCTCGAACTACAATAATTATACTTATAACTACCAATATTATCAATATAACATGCATTATTACCCATATTATACCGTTATTATCGTCAGAACTATAATAAATATACTTATTGTTCCCAATATTATCAATATAACATGCATTATTACCCATATTATGCAGTTATTATCACTAGAACTACAATAATTATACTTATTACTCCCTACATTATCAATATAACATGCACTATTACCCATATTATGCAGTTATTATCACTCGAACTATAATAATTATACTTATTACTTTTATTATTATCAATTTAACATGCATTATTACCCATATTATGCAGTTATTATCGCTAGAACTATAATAATTATACTTATTACTCCCAATGCTATCAATATAACATGCATTATTACCCATATTATTGCAGTTATTATCGCTAGAACTAAAATAATTTTACTTATTACTTTTATCATTATCAATATAACATGCACTATTACCCATATTATACAGTTATTATCGCTAGAACTATAATAATTATACTTATTACTCCCAATGTTATCGATATGACATGCATTGTTACCCATATTATACTGTTATTATCGCCATAAATATAATAATTATACTTATTACTCCCAATATTATCAACATAACATGAATTATTACCCATATTATGCAGTTATTATCGCCAGAAATGTAATAATTATACTTATTACTCCCAATATTATCAATATAACACGATTTATTACCCATATTATGCAGTTATTATCGCTAGAACTATAATAATTATACTTATTACTCCCAATGTTATCAATATAACATGCATTATTACCCATATTATGCAGTTATTATCGCTAGAACTACAATAATTATACTTATTACACCCTACATTATCAATATAACATGCACTATTACCCATATTATGCAGTTATTATCACTCGAACTATAATAATTATACTTATTACTTTTATTATTATCAATATAACATGCATTATTACCCATATTATGCAGTTATTATCGCTAGAACTATAATAATTATACTTATTACTCCCAATGTTATCAATATAACATGCATTATTACCCATATTATTGCAGTTATTATCGCTAGAACTAAAATAATTATACTTATTACTTTTATCATTATCAATATAGCATGCACTATTACCCATATTATACAGTTATTATCGCTAGAACTATAATAATTATACTTATTACTCCCAATGTTATCAATATAACATGCATTATTACCCATATTATGCAGTTATAATCGCTAGAACTACAATAATTATACTTATAACTACCAATATTATCAATATAACATGCATTATTACCCATATTATGCAGTTATTATCGCTAGAACTACAATAATTATACTTATTACTTTTATCATTATCAATATAACATGCACTATTACCCATATTATGCAGTTATTATCGCAAGACCTATAATAATTATACTTATTACTCCTAATTTTATCAATATAACATGCATTCTTACCCATATTATACAGTCATTATCGCTCGAACTACAACAATTATACTTATAACTACCAATATTATCAATATAACATGCATTATTACCCATATTATGCAGTTATTATCGCTAGAACTATAATAATTATACTTATTACTCCTAATATTATCAATATGTCATGCATTGTTACCCGTATTATACAGTTATTATCGCTAGAACTATAATAATTATACTTAATACTCCTAATATTATCAATATGTCATGCATTATTACCCATATTATGCAGTTATTATCGCTAGAACTATAATAGTTTTACTTATTACTTATATTGTCATCAGTACAACATGCATTATTACACATATTATGCAGTTATTATTGCTAGAACTACAATAATTATACTTATTACTTTTATCATTATCAATATAACATGCACTATTACCCATATTATTGCAGTTATTATCGCTAGAACTACAATAATTATACTTATAACTACCAATATTATCAATATAACATGCATTATTATCCATATTATACTGTTATTATCGACAGAACTATAATAAATATACTTATTACTCGCAATATTATCAATGTAGCATGCATTATTACCCATATTAGTGCAGTTATTATCGCTAGAACTAAAATAATTATACTTATTACTTTTATCATTATCAATATAACATGCACTATTACCCATATTATACCGTTATTATCGTCAGAACTATAATAAATATACTTATTGTTCCCAATATTATCAATATAAAATGCATTATTACCCATATTATGCAGTTATTATCGCTAGAACTACAATAATTATACTTATTCCTCCCAATATTATCAATATTAAATGCGTTATTACCCATATCATACAGTTATTACCGCTAGAACTATAATAATTATACTTAGTACTTTTATTATTATCAATGTAACATGCGCCATTACCCATATTATGCAGTTATTATCGCAGGAACTATAATAATTATACTTATTACTCCCAATGTTATCGACATAACATGCATTATTACCCATATTATGCAGTTATTATCGCCAGAAATGTAATAATTATACTTATTACTCCCAATATTATCAATATAACACGAATTATTACCCATATTATACAGTTATTATCGCTAGAACTATAATAATTATACTTATTACTCCCAATATTATCAATATAACATGCATTATTACCCATATTATGCAGTTATTATTGCTAAAACTATAATAATTATACTTATTACTCCCAATATTATCGATATAACATGCATTATTACCAGTATTATAGAGTTATTATCGCTAGAACTATACTAATTATACTTATTACTCCCAATGTTATCAATATAACATGCATTATTACCCATATTATACAGTTATTATCGCTCGAACTACAATAATTATATTTATAACTACCAATATTATCAATATAACATGCATTATTATCCATATTATACTGTTATTATCGTCGGAACTATAATAAATATACTTATTACACGCAATATTATCAATGTAGCATGCATTATTACCCATATTATGCAGTTATTATCGCTAGAACTACAATAATTATACTTATTACTCCCTACATTATCAATATAACATGCACTATTACCCATATTATGCAGTTATTATCGCTAGAACTATAATAATTATACTTATTACTCCTAATATTATCAATATGTCAAGCATTGTTACCCGTATTATACAGTTATTATCGCTAGAACTATAATAATTATACTTAATACTCCTAATATTATCAATATGTCATGCATTATTACCCATATTATGCAGTTATTATCGCAGGAACTATAATAATTATACTTATTACTCCCAATGTTACCGATATAACATGCATTATTACCCATATTATACTGTTATTATCGCCATAAATATAATAATTATACTTATTACTCCCAATATTATCAACATAACATGAATTATTACCCATATTATGCAGTTATTATCGCTAGAACTACAATAATTATACTTATAACTACCAATATTATCAATATAACATGCATTATTACCCATATTATGCAGTTATTATCGCTAGAACTACAATAATTATACTTATTACTTTTATCATTATCAATATAACATGCACTATTACCCATATTATGCAGTTATTATCGCAAGACCTATAATAATTATACTTATTACTCCTAATTTTATCAATATAACATGCATTGTTACCCATATTATACAGTCATTATCGCTCGAACTACAATAATTATACTTATAACTACCAATATTATCAATATAACATGCATTATTACCCATATTATACCGTTATTATCGTCAGAACTATAATAAATATACTTATTGTTCCCAATATTATCAATATAACATGCATTATTACCCATATTATGCAGTTATTATCACTAGAACTACAATAATTATACTTATTACTCCCTACATTATCAATATAACATGCACTATTACCCATATTATGCAGTTATTATCACTCGAACTATAATAATTATACTTATTACTTTTATTATTATCAATTTAACATGCATTATTACCCATATTATGCAGTTATTATCGCTAGAACTATAATAATTATACTTATTACTCCCAATGCTATCAATATAACATGCATTATTACCCATATTATTGCAGTTATTATCGCTAGAACTAAAATAATTTTACTTATTACTTTTATCATTATCAATATAACATGCACTATTACCCATATTATACAGTTATTATCGCTAGAACTATAATAATTATACTTATTACTCCCAATGTTATCGATATGACATGCATTGTTACCCATATTATACTGTTATTATCGCCATAAATATAATAATTATACTTATTACTCCCAATATTATCAACATAACATGAATTATTACCCATATTATGCAGTTATTATCGCCAGAAATGTAATAATTATACTTATTACTCCCAATATTATCAATATAACACGATTTATTACCCATATTATGCAGTTATTATCGCTAGAACTATAATAATTATACTTATTACTCCCAATGTTATCAATATAACATGCATTATTACCCATATTATGCAGTTATTATCGCTAGAACTACAATAATTATACTTATTACACCCTACATTATCAATATAACATGCACTATTACCCATATTATGCAGTTATTATCACTCGAACTATAATAATTATACTTATTACTTTTATTATTATCAATATAACATGCATTATTACCCATATTATGCAGTTATTATCGCTAGAACTATAATAATTATACTTATTACTCCCAATGTTATCAATATAACATGCATTATTACCCATATTATTGCAGTTATTATCGCTAGAACTAAAATAATTATACTTATTACTTTTATCATTATCAATATAGCATGCACTATTACCCATATTATACAGTTATTATCGCTAGAACTATAATAATTATACTTATTACTCCCAATGTTATCAATATAACATGCATTATTACCCATATTATGCAGTTATAATCGCTAGAACTACAATAATTATACTTATAACTACCAATATTATCAATATAACATGCATTATTACCCATATTATGCAGTTATTATCGCTAGAACTACAATAATTATACTTATTACTTTTATCATTATCAATATAACATGCACTATTACCCATATTATGCAGTTATTATCGCAAGACCTATAATAATTATACTTATTACTCCTAATTTTATCAATATAACATGCATTCTTACCCATATTATACAGTCATTATCGCTCGAACTACAACAATTATACTTATAACTACCAATATTATCAATATAACATGCATTATTACCCATATTATGCAGTTATTATCGCTAGAACTATAATAATTATACTTATTACTCCTAATATTATCAATATGTCATGCATTGTTACCCGTATTATACAGTTATTATCGCTAGAACTATAATAATTATACTTAATACTCCTAATATTATCAATATGTCATGCATTATTACCCATATTATGCAGTTATTATCGCTAGAACTATAATAGTTTTACTTATTACTTATATTGTCATCAGTACAACATGCATTATTACACATATTATGCAGTTATTATTGCTAGAACTACAATAATTATACTTATTACTTTTATCATTATCAATATAACATGCACTATTACCCATATTATTGCAGTTATTATCGCTAGAACTACAATAATTATACTTATAACTACCAATATTATCAATATAACATGCATTATTATCCATATTATACTGTTATTATCGACAGAACTATAATAAATATACTTATTACTCGCAATATTATCAATGTAGCATGCATTATTACCCATATTAGTGCAGTTATTATCGCTAGAACTAAAATAATTATACTTATTACTTTTATCATTATCAATATAACATGCACTATTACCCATATTATACCGTTATTATCGTCAGAACTATAATAAATATACTTATTGTTCCCAATATTATCAATATAAAATGCATTATTACCCATATTATGCAGTTATTATCGCTAGAACTACAATAATTATACTTATTCCTCCCAATATTATCAATATTAAATGCGTTATTACCCATATCATACAGTTATTACCGCTAGAACTATAATAATTATACTTAGTACTTTTATTATTATCAATGTAACATGCGCCATTACCCATATTATGCAGTTATTATCGCAGGAACTATAATAATTATACTTATTACTCCCAATGTTATCGACATAACATGCATTATTACCCATATTATGCAGTTATTATCGCCAGAAATGTAATAATTATACTTATTACTCCCAATATTATCAATATAACACGAATTATTACCCATATTATACAGTTATTATCGCTAGAACTATAATAATTATACTTATTACTCCCAATATTATCAATATAACATGCATTATTACCCATATTATGCAGTTATTATTGCTAAAACTATAATAATTATACTTATTACTCCCAATATTATCGATATAACATGCATTATTACCAGTATTATAGAGTTATTATCGCTAGAACTATACTAATTATACTTATTACTCCCAATGTTATCAATATAACATGCATTATTACCCATATTATACAGTTATTATCGCTCGAACTACAATAATTATATTTATAACTACCAATATTATCAATATAACATGCATTATTATCCATATTATACTGTTATTATCGTCGGAACTATAATAAATATACTTATTACACGCAATATTATCAATGTAGCATGCATTATTACCCATATTATGCAGTTATAATCGCTAGAACTACAATAATTATACTTATTCCTCCCAATGTTATCAATATAACATGCATCATTACCCATATTGTGCAGTTATTATCGCTAGAACTATAATAATTATACTTATTACTTTTATCATTATCAATATAACATGCACTATTACCCATATTATGCAGTTATTATCGCAAGACCTATAATAATTATACTTATTACTCCTAATTTTATCAATATAACATGCATTGTTACCCATATTATACAGTCATTATCGCTCGAACTACAATAATTATACTTATAACTACCAATATTATCAATATAACATGCATTATTACCCATATTATACCGTTATTATCGCCAGAACTATCATAAATGTACTTATTGTTCCCAATATTATCAATATAACATGCATTAATACCCATATTATGCACTTATTATCGCTAGAACTACAATAATTATACTTATTACTCCCTACATTGTCAATATAACATGCACTATTACCCATAATATGCAGTTAATATCGCTCGAACTATAATAATTATACTTATTACTTTTATTATTATCAATATAACATGCACTATTGCCCATATTATGCAGTTATTATCGCTAGAACTACAATAATTATGCTTATTACTCCCTACATTATCAATATAACATGCACTGTTACACATATTATGCAGTTATTATCGCTCGAACTATAATAATTATACTTATTACTCCTAATTTTATCAATATAACATGCATTGTTACCCATATTATACAGTCATTGTCGCTCGAACAACAATAATTGTACTTATAACTACCAATATTATCAATATATCATGCATTATTACCCATATTATGCAGTTATTATCGCTAGAACTACAATAATTATACTTATTACTTTTATCATTATCAATATAACATGCACTATTACCCATATTATACAGTTATTATCGCTAGAACTATAATAATTGTACTTATTACTCCCAATGTTATCAATATAACATGCATTATTACCCATATTATGCAGTTATTATCGCTAGAACTATAATAATTATACTTATTACTTTTATCATTATCAATATAACATGCACTATTACCCATATTATGCAGTTTTTATCGCAAGACCTATAATAATTATACGTATTACTCCTAATTTTATCAATATAACATGCATTATTACCCATATTATGCAGTTATTATCGCCAGAAATGTAATAATTATACTTATTACTCCTAATATTATCAATATGTCATGCATTTTTACCCATATTATGCAGTTATTATCGCTAGAACTATAATAGTTTTACTTATTACTTCTATTATCATCAGTACAACATGCATTATTACACATATTAAGCAGTCGTTATCGCTATAACTATAATAATTATACTTATTACTCCCAATGTTATCAATATAACATGCATTATTACCCATATTATGCAGTTATTATCGCAAGAACTATAATAATTATACTTATTACTCCCAATGTTATCAATATAACATGCATTATTACCCATATTATACAGTTATTATCGCTCGAACTACAATAATTATACTTATAGCTACCAATATTATCAATATAACTTGCATTATTATCCATATTATACTGTTATTATCGTCAGAACTAAAATAAATATACTTATTACTCGCAATATTATCAATGTAGCATGCATTATTACCCATATTATGCAGTTATTATCGCTAGAACTACAATAATTATACTTATTCCTCCCAATATTATCAAAATTAAATGCGTTATTACCCATATCATACAGTTATTGCCGCTAGAACTATAATAATTATACTTATTACCTTTATCATTATCAATATAACGTGCACTATTACCCATATTATGCAGTTATTATCGCAAGACCTATAATAATTATACTTATTACTCCTAATTTTATCAATATAACATGCATTGTTACCCATATTATACAGTCATTATCGCTCGAACTACAATAATTATACTTATAACTACCAATATTATCAATATAACATGCATTATTACCCATATTATACCGTTATTATCGTCAGAACTATCATAAATGTACTTATTGTTCCCAATATTATCAATATAACATGCATTAATACCCATATTATGCACTTATTATCGCTAGAACTACAATAATTATACTTATTATTCCCTACATTATCAATATAACATGCACTATTGCCCATATTATGCAGTTATTATCGCTAGAACTATAATAATTATACTTATTACTCCTAATATTATCAATATGTCATGCATTATTACCCTTATTATGCAGTTATTATCGCCAGAAATGTAATAATTATACTTATTACTCCCAATATTATCAATATAACACGAATTATTACCCAAATTATGCAGTTATTATCGCTAGAACTATAATAATTATACTTATTACTCCCAATATTATCAATATAACATGCATTAATACCCATATTATGCACTTATTATCGCTAGAACTACAATAATTATACTTATTACTCCCTACATTATCAATATAACATGCACTATTACCCATATTATGCAGTTAATATCGCTCGAACTATAATAATTATACTTATTACTTTTATTATTATCAATATAACATGCACTATTACCCATATTATGCAGTTATTATCGCAAGACCTATAATAATTATACTTATTACTCCTATGGTTATCAATATGTCATGCATTATTATCCATATTATACAGTTATCATCGCTAGAACTATAATAGTTATACTTATTACTCCCAATATTATCAATATAACATGCATTATTACCAGTATTATAGAGTTATTATCGCTAGAACGATACTAATTATACTTATTACTCGCAATATTATCAAAATAACATGCATTATTACCCATATTATACAGTTATTATCGCTAGAACTATAAAAATTATACTTATTACTTTTATTATTATCAATGTAACATGCACCATTACCCATATTATGCAGTTATTATCGCAGGAACTATAATAATTATACTTATTACTCCCAATGTTATCGATATAACATGCATTATTACCGATATTATACTGTTATTATCGCCAGAAATATAATAATTATACTTATTACTCCCAATATTATCAATATATCATGAATTATTACCCATATTATGCAGTTATTATCGCAAGAAATGTAATAATTATACTTATTACTCCCAATATTATCAATATAACACGAATTATTATCCATATTATGCAGTTATTATCGGTAGAACTATAATAATTATACTTATCACTCCCAATATTGTCAATATAACATGCATTATTACCCATATTATGCAGTTATTATTGCTAAAACTATAATAATTATACTTATTACTCCCAATATTATCAATATAACATGAATTATTACCCATATTATGCAGTTATTATCGCTGGAACTATAATAATTATACTTATTACTCCTAATATTATCAATATGTCGTGCATTATTATCCATATTATACAGTTATTATCGCTAGAACTATAATAGTCATACTTATTACTTATATTATTATCAGTATAGCATGCATTATTACCCATATTATGCAGTTATTATCGCTAGAACTACAATAATTATACTTATTCCTCCCAATATTATCAAAATTAAATGCGTTATTACCCATATCATACAGTTATTACCGCTAGAACTATAATAATTATACTTATTACCTTTATCATTATCAATATAACGTGCACTATTACCCATATTATGCAGTTATTATCGCAAGACCTATAATAATTATACTTATTGCTCCCAATGTTATCAATATAACATGCATTATTACCCATATTGTGCAGTTATTATCGCTAGAACTATAATAATTATACTTATAACTACCAATATTATCAATATAACATGCATTATTACCCATATTATGCAGTTATTATAGCTGGAACTATAATAATTATACTTATTACTCCCAATATTATTAATATATCATGCATTATTACCTATATTATGCAGTTATTATTGCTAAAACTATAATAATTATACTTATTACTCCCAATATTATCAATATAACATGCATTATTACCATTATTATAGAGTTATTATCGCTAGAACTATACTAATTATACTTATTACTCGCAATATTATCAAAATAACATGCATTATTACCCATATTATACAGTTATTATCGCTCGAACTACAATAATTATACTTATAACCACCAATATTATCAATATAACATGCATTATTATCCATATTATACTGTTATTATCGTCAGAACTATAATAAATATACTTATTACTCGCAATATTATCAATGTAGCATGCATTATTACCCATATTATGCAGTTATTATCGCTAGAACTATAATAATTATACTTATTACTTTTATCATTATCAATATAACATGCACTATTACCCATATTGTGCAGTTATTATCGCAAGACCTATAATAATTATACTTATTACTCCTAATTTTATCAATTTAACATGCATTGTTACCCATATTATACAGTCATTATCGCTCGAACTACAATAATTATACTTATAACTGCCAATATTATCAATATAACATGCATTATTACCCAAATTATACCGTTATTATCGTCAGAACTATCATAAATATACTTATTGTTCCCAATATTATCAATATAACATGCATTAATACCCATTGTTGATAACGGAATTCGGGAATTTATAATCAAAGACGGTTCGGGAATTAATATATATATTTGTTGGTGAAAACGGAACGAATAATTCGAAATACAAATCGAATGATGATATTTACAATAATATCGAACGATATAATACATACATATGATAAATGCAATAAGCAATAATACGTTAAATAAATTACGTTCCATAAATATAGCGAACGCAAAATAGACCAGTTTCGATAATATAACTTTAAATAGTACGAAACAATCTTGGTATTAAATAATAGTAGACAAATGCGGAACGAAATATTTCAGTTGACCAACAGAAGGAAATTAATTCCGAATGATTTTAATCGACGAGCTACAAGACGCGCAAGGGCGTAGGAATCGACCGAATCGCGACGCTGCTATAGAGCCAATGTCGGCGCCTCGAACCGTAGCGGCACGGACCCCGTCGAGTCACGTGGTCCTACCCCCACTACGGACGAGCTCTCGCCGAGAACGAATTCGAAAACCTGGTGGCTTTGCTCTTAGGACCAGCCTGAACGTCTCGGAAAAATTACCCATGTAATTTTCCGTCCGCGGACCCTCCCCAGATGCAAAGCATCGTCCAAATCGGGGTCGATGGAGGCCTCAGGTGTCCGTCGAAAAACGTCCCCCCTAGCCACGGCCTGAACGGCCCCAGGTTCGCAAAAGCGTCCCTGTGCACGCAAAGAGATCGCCTACCAGTCCATACATTCATAATAAATTATAAACAATTAATAATTACTAATTTTGATGCCTCCCGTTCCGATTCGTTATTCCTACGCATCCCTCACAAGCGTCCTCACAACTCAAATCAATGTATATACAACTACCAAATCGCGACAAATTAAAAACACAGATAATTATAAACTTAACCGAAATATTTGCGTTCCTGTCCTCAACACCCATATTATGCACTTATTATCGCTAGAACTACAATAATTATACTTATTACTCCCTACATTATCAATATAACATGCACTATTACTCATGTTATGCAGTTAATATCGCTCGAAATATAATAATTATACTTATTACTTTTATTATTATCAATATAACCTGCACTAATACCCATATTATGCAGTTATTATCGCTAGAACTATAATAATTATACTTATTCTTCCCAATATTATCAATATTAAATGCGTTATTACCCATATCATACAGTTATTACGGCTAGAACTATAATAATTATACTTAGTACTTTTATTATTATCAGTATAACATGCATTATTAGCCATATTATGCAGTTATTATTGCTAAAACTATAATAATTATATTTATTACTCCCAATATCATCAATATAACATGCATTATTACCCGTATATATACTGTTATTATCGTCGGAACTATAATAAATATACTTATTACACGCAATATTATCAATGTAGCATGCATTATTACCCATATTATGCAGTTATAATCGCTAGAACTACAATAATTATACTTATTCCTCCCAATGTTATCAATATAACATGCATCATTACCCATATTGTGCAGTTATTATCGCTAGAACTATAATAATTATACTTATTACTTTTATCATTATCAATATAACATGCACTATTACCCATATTATGCAGTTATTATCGCAAGACCTATAATAATTATACTTATTACTCCTAATTTTATCAATATAACATGCATTGTTACCCATATTATACAGTCATTATCGCTCGAACTACAATAATTATACTTATAACTACCAATATTATCAATATAACATGCATTATTACCCATATTATACCGTTATTATCGCCAGAACTATCATAAATGTACTTATTGTTCCCAATATTATCAATATAACATGCATTAATACCCATATTATGCACTTATTATCGCTAGAACTACAATAATTATACTTATTACTCCCTACATTGTCAATATAACATGCACTATTACCCATAATATGCAGTTAATATCGCTCGAACTATAATAATTATACTTATTACTTTTATTATTATCAATATAACATGCACTATTGCCCATATTATGCAGTTATTATCGCTAGAACTACAATAATTATGCTTATTACTCCCTACATTATCAATATAACATGCACTGTTACACATATTATGCAGTTATTATCGCTCGAACTATAATAATTATACTTATTACTCCTAATTTTATCAATATAACATGCATTGTTACCCATATTATACAGTCATTGTCGCTCGAACTACAATAATTGTACTTATAACTACCAATATTATCAATATATCATGCATTATTACCCATATTATGCAGTTATTATCGCTAGAACTACAATAATTATACTTATTACTTTTATCATTATCAATATAACATGCACTATTACCCATATTATACAGTTATTATCGCTAGAACTATAATAATTGTACTTATTACTCCCAATGTTATCAATATAACATGCATTATTACCCATATTATGCAGTTATTATCGCTAGAACTATAATAATTATACTTATTACTTTTATCATTATCAATATAACATGCACTATTACCCATATTATGCAGTTTTTATCGCAAGACCTATAATAATTATACGTATTACTCCTAATTTTATCAATATAACATGCATTATTACCCATATTATGCAGTTATTATCGCCAGAAATGTAATAATTATACTTATTACTCCTAATATTATCAATATGTCATGCATTTTTACCCATATTATGCAGTTATTATCGCTAGAACTATAATAGTTTTACTTATTACTTCTATTATCATCAGTACAACATGCATTATTACACATATTAAGCAGTCGTTATCGCTATAACTATAATAATTATACTTATTACTCCCAATGTTATCAATATAACATGCATTATTACCCATATTATGCAGTTATTATCGCAAGAACTATAATAATTATACTTATTACTCCCAATGTTATCAATATAACATGCATTATTACCCATATTATACAGTTATTATCGCTCGAACTACAATAATTATACTTATAGCTACCAATATTATCAATATAACTTGCATTATTATCCATATTATACTGTTATTATCGTCAGAACTAAAATAAATATACTTATTACTCGCAATATTATCAATGTAGCATGCATTATTACCCATATTATGCAGTTATTATCGCTAGAACTACAATAATTATACTTATTCCTCCCAATATTATCAAAATTAAATGCGTTATTACCCATATCATACAGTTATTGCCGCTAGAACTATAATAATTATACTTATTACCTTTATCATTATCAATATAACGTGCACTATTACCCATATTATGCAGTTATTATCGCAAGACCTATAATAATTATACTTATTACTCCTAATTTTATCAATATAACATGCATTGTTACCCATATTATACAGTCATTATCGCTCGAACTACAATAATTATACTTATAACTACCAATATTATCAATATAACATGCATTATTACCCATATTATACCGTTATTATCGTCAGAACTATCATAAATGTACTTATTGTTCCCAATATTATCAATATAACATGCATTAATACCCATTGTTGATAACGGAATTCGGGAATTTATAATCAAAGACGGTTCGGGAATTAATATATATATTTGTTGGTGAAAACGGAACGAATAATTCGAAATACAAATCGAATGATGATATTTACAATAATATCGAACGATATAATACATACATATGATAAATGCAATAAGCAATAATACGTTAAATAAATTACGTTCCATAAATATAGCGAACGCAAAATAGACCAGTTTCGATAATATAACTTTAAATAGTACGAAACAATCTTGGTATTAAATAATAGTAGACAAATGCGGAACGAAATATTTCAGTTGACCAACAGAAGGAAATTAATTCCGAATGATTTTAATCGACGAGCTACAAGACGCGCAAGGGCGTAGGAATCGACCGAATCGCGACGCTGCTATAGAGCCAATGTCGGCGCCTCGAACCGTAGCGGCACGGACCCCGTCGAGTCACGTGGTCCTACCCCCACTACGGACGAGCTCTCGCCGAGAACGAATTCGAAAACCTGGTGGCTTTGCTCTTAGGACCAGCCTGAACGTCTCGGAAAAATTACCCATGTAATTTTCCGTCCGCGGACCCTCCCCAGATGCAAAGCATCGTCCAAATCGGGGTCGATGGAGGCCTCAGGTGTCCGTCGAAAAACGTCCCCCCTAGCCACGGCCTGAACGGCCCCAGGTTCGCAAAAGCGTCCCTGTGCACGCAAAGAGATCGCCTACCAGTCCATACATTCATAATAAATTATAAACAATTAATAATTACTAATTTTGATGCCTCCCGTTCCGATTCGTTATTCCTACGCATCCCTCACAAGCGTCCTCACAACTCAAATCAATGTATATACAACTACCAAATCGCGACAAATTAAAAACACAGATAATTATAAACTTAACCGAAATATTTGCGTTCCTGTCCTCAACACCCATATTATGCACTTATTATCGCTAGAACTACAATAATTATACTTATTACTCCCTACATTATCAATATAACATGCACTATTACTCATGTTATGCAGTTAATATCGCTCGAAATATAATAATTATACTTATTACTTTTATTATTATCAATATAACCTGCACTAATACCCATATTATGCAGTTATTATCGCTAGAACTATAATAATTATACTTATTCTTCCCAATATTATCAATATTAAATGCGTTATTACCCATATCATACAGTTATTACGGCTAGAACTATAATAATTATACTTAGTACTTTTATTATTATCAGTATAACATGCATTATTAGCCATATTATGCAGTTATTATTGCTAAAACTATAATAATTATATTTATTACTCCCAATATCATCAATATAACATGCATTATTACCCGTATATATACAGTTATTATCGCTAGAACTATAATAATTATACTTATTACTTTTATTATTATCAATGTACCATGCACCATTACCCATATTATGCAGTTATTATCGCAGGAACTATAATAATTATACTTATTACTCCCAATGTTATCGATATAACATGCATTATTACCCATATTATACTGTTATTATCGCCAGAAATATAATAATTATACTTATTACTCCCAATATTATCAATATAACACGAATTATTACCCATATTATGCAGTTATTATCGCTAGAACTATAATAATTATACTTATTACTCCCAATGTTATCGATATAACATGCATTATTAGCCATATTATACTGTTATTATCGCCAGATATATAATAATTATACTTATTACTCCCAATATTATCAATATAACATGAATTATTACCCATATTATGCAGTTATTATCGCCAGAAATGTAATAATTATACTTAGTACTTTTATTATTATCAATATAACATGCATTATTACCATATTATGCAGTTATTATCGCTAGAACTATAATAATTATACTTATTACTCCCAATATTGTCAATATAACGTGCATTATTACCCATATTATGCAGTTATTATCGCTAGAACTATACTAATTATACTTATTACTCGCAATATTATCAATGTAGCATGCATTATTACCCATATTATGCAGTTATTATCGCTAGAACTACAAAAATTATACTTATTACTCCCAATATTATCAATATTAAATGCGTCATTACCCATATCATACAGTTATTATCGCTAGAACTATAATAATTATACTTATTACTTTTATTATTATCAATATAACCTGCACTATTACCCATATTATACAGTTATTATTGCTAGAACTATAATAATTATACTTATTACTTTTATTATTATCAATGTATCATGCACCATTACCCATATTATGCAGTTATTATCGCAGGAACTATAATAATTATACTTATTACTCCCAATATTATCAATGTAGCATGCATTATTACCCATATTATGCAGTTATTATCGCTAGAACTACAATAATTATACTTAGTACTTTTATTATTATCAATATAACATGCACTATTACCCATATCATACAGTTATTATCGCTAGAACTATAATAATTGTACTTATTACTCCCAATGTTATCAATATAACATGCATTATTACCCATATTGTGCAGTTATTATCGCTAGAACTATAATAATTATACCTATTACTTTTATTATTATCAATATAACATGCACTATTACCCATATTATGCAGTTATTATCGCTAGAACTATATTAATTATACTTATTACTCCCAATATTATCAATATATCATGCATTATTACCCATATTATACAGTTATCATCGCTAGAACTATAATAGTTATACTTATTACTCCCAATATTATCAATATAACATGCATTATTACCACTATTATAGAGTTATTATCGCTAGCTCGATACTAATTATACTTATTACTCGCAATATTATCAAAATAACATGCATTATTACCCATATTATACAGTTATTATCGCTCGAACTACAATAATTATACTTATAACTACCAATATTATCAATATAACATGCATTATTATCCATATTATACTGTTATTATCGCCAGAACTATAATAAATATACTTATTACGCGCAATATTATCAATGTAGCATGCATTATTACCCATATTATGCAGTTATTATCGCTAGAACTACAATAATTATACTTATTACTTATATTATTATCAGTATCACATGCATTATTACACATATTATGCAGTTATTATTGCTAAAACTATAATAATTATATTTATTACTCCCAATATTATCAATATAACATGCATTATTACCCGTATTATACAGTTATTATCGCCAGAGCTATAATAATTATACTTATTACTTTTATTACTATCAATGTAACATGCACCATTACCCATATTATGCAGTTATTATCGCAGGAACTAAAATAATTATACCTATTACTCCCAATGTTATCGATATAACTTGCATTATTACCCATATTATACTGTTATTATCGCCAGAAATATAATAATTATACTTATTACTCCCAATATTATCAATATAACATGAATTATTATCCATATTATGCAGTTATTATCGCCAGAAATGTAATAATTATACTTATTACTCCCAATATTATCAATATAACACGAATTATTACCCATATTATGCAGTTATTATCGCTAGAACTATAATAATTATACTTATTACTCCCAATGTTATCAATATAACATGCATTATTACCAGTATTATAGAGTTATTATCGCTAGAACTATACTAATTATACTTATTACTCGCAATATTATCAAAATAACATGCATTATTACCCATATTATACAGTTATTATCGCTCGAACTACAATAATTATACTTATAACTTCCAATATTATTAATATAACATGCATTATTACCCATATTATACTGTTTTTATCGTCAGAACTATAATAAATATACTTATTAGACGCAATATTATCAATGTAGCATGCATTATTACCCATATTATGCAGTTATAATCGCTAGAACTACAATAATTATACTTATTACTCCCAATATTATCAATATAACATGAATTATTACCCATATTATGCAGTTATTATCGCCAGAAATGTAATAATTATACTTATTACTCCCAATGTTATCAATATAACATGCATTATTACCCATATTATGCAGTTATTATCGCGAGAACTATAATAATTCTACTTATTACTCACAATATTATCAATATAACATGCATTATTACCCATATTACACAGTTATTATCGCTGGAACTATAATAGTTATACTTATTACTCCCAATATTATGAATATAACATTAATTATTACCCATATTATGCAGTTATTATCGCCAGAAATATAATAATTATACTTACTACTCCCAATATTATCAATATAACATGAATTATTACCCATATTATGCAGTTATTATCGCTGGAACTATAATAATTATACTTATTACTCCTAATATTATCAATATGTCGTGCATTATTATCCATATTATACAGTTATTATCGCTAGAACTATAATAGTCATACTTATTACTTATATTATTATCAGTATAGCATGCATTATTACCCATATTATGCAGTTATTATCGCTAGAACTACAATAATTATACTTATTCCTCCCAATATTATCAAAATTAAATGCGTTATTACCCATATCATACAGTTATTACCGCTAGAACTATAATAATTATACTTATTACCTTTATCATTATCAATATAACGTGCACTATTACCCATATTATGCAGTTATTATCGCAAGACCTATAATAATTATACTTATTACTCCCAATGTTATCAATATAACATGCATTATTACCCATATTGTGCAGTTATTATCGCTAGAACTATAATAATTATACTTATTACTTTTATTATTATCAATATAACATGCACTATTACCCATATTATGCAGTTATTATAGCTGGAACTATAATAATTATACTTATTACTCCCAATATTATTAATATATCATGCATTATTACCTATATTATGCAGTTATTATGGCTAAAACTATAATAATTATACTTATTACTCCCAATATTATCAATATAACATGCATTATTACCAGTATTATAGAGTTATTATCGCTAGAACTATAATAATTATACTTATTACTCCCAATATTATCAGTATAACATGCATTATTACCCATATTATGCAGTTATTATTGCTAAAACTATAATAATTATACTTCTTACTCCCAATATTATCAATATAACATGCATTATTACCAGTATTATAGAGTTATTATCGCTAGAACTATACTAATTATACTTATTACTCGCAATATTATCAAAATAACATGCATTATTACCAGTATTATAGAGTTATTATCGCTAGAACTATACTAATTATACTTATTACTCGCAATATTATCAAAATAACATGCATTATTACCCATATTATACAGTTATTATCGCTCGAACTACAATAATTATACTTATAATTACCAATATTATCAATATAACATGCATTATTATCCATATTATACTGTTATTATCGTCAGAACTATAATAAATATACTTATTACTCGCAATATTATCAATGTAGCATGCATTATTACCCATATTATGCAGATATAATCGCTAGAACTACAATAATTATACTTATTCCTCCCAATATTATCAATACTAAATGCGTTATTACCCATATCATACAGTTATTATCGCTAGAACTATAATAATTATACTTATTACTTTTATCATTATCAATATTACATGCACTATTACCCATATTATGCAGTTATTATCGCAAGACCTATAATAATTATACTTATTACTCGTAATTTTATCAATATAACATGCATTGTTACCCATATTATACAGTCATTATCGCTCGAACTACAATAATTATACTTATAACTACCAATATTATCAATATAACATGCATTATTACCCATATTATACCGTTATTATCGTCAGAACTATCATAAATGTACTTATTGTTCCCAATATTATCAATATAACATGCATTAGTACCCACAATATGCACTTATTATCGCTAGAACTACAATAATTATACTTATTACTCCCTACATTATCAATATAACATGCACTATTACCCATATTATGCAGTTAATATCGCTCGAACTATAATAATTATACTTATTACTTTTATTATTATCAATATAACATGCACTATTGCCCATATTATGCAGTTATTATCGCTAGAACTATAATAATTATACTTATTACTCCTAATATTATCAATATGTCATGCATTATTACCCTTATTATGCAGTTATTATCGCCAGAAATGTAATAATTATACTTATTACTCCCAATATTATCAATATAACACGAATTATTACCCATATTATGCAGTTATTATCGCTAGAACTATAATAATTATACTTATTACTCCCAATATTATCAATATAACATGCATTATTACCCATATTATGCAGTTATTATTGCTAAAACTATAATAACTGTACTTATTACTCCCAATATTATCAATATAACATGCATTATTACCAGTATTATAGAGTTATTATCGCTAGAACTATACTAATTATACTTATTACTCGCAATATTATCAAAATAACATGCATTATTACCCATATTATACAGTTATTATCGCTCGAACTACAATAATTATACTTATAACTACCAATATTATCAATATAACATGCATTATTATCCATATTATACTGTTATTATCGTCAGAACTATAATAAATATACTTATTACTCGCAATATTATCAATGTAGCATGCATTATTACCCATATTATGCAGTTATTATCGCTAGAACTACAATAATTATACTTAGTACTTTTATTATTATCAATATAACATGCACTATTACCCATATCATACAGTTATTATCGCTAGAACTATAATAATTGTACTTATTACACCCAGTGTTATCAATACAACATGCATTATTACCCATATTGTGCAGTTATTATCGCTAGAACTATAATAATTATACCTATTACTTTTATTATTATCAATATAACATGCACTATTACCCATATTATGCAGTTATTATCGCTAGAACTATAATAATTATACTTATTACTCCCAATATTATCAATATATCATGTATTATTACCCATATTATGCAGTTATTATCGCTAGAACTACAAAAATTATACTTATTACTTTTATCATTATCAATATGACATGCACTATTACCCATATTATGCAGTTATTATCGCATGACCTATAATAATTATACTTATTACTCCTAAGGTTATCAATATGTCATGCATTATTATCCATATTATACAGTTATCACCGCTAGAACTATAATAGTTATACTTATTACTCCCAATATTATCAATATAACATGCATTATTACCAGTATTACAGAGTTATTATCGCTAGAACGATACTAATTATACTTATTACTCGCAATATTATCAAAATAACATGCATTATTACCCATATTATACAGTTATTATCGCTCGAACTACAATAATTATACTTATAACTACCAATATTATCAATATAACATGCATTATTATCCATATTATACTGTTATTATCGTCAGAACTATAATAAATATACTTATTACTCGCAATATTATCAATGTAGCATGCATTATTACCCATATTATGCAGTTATTATCGCTAGAACTACAATAATTATACTTATTCCTCCCAATATTATCAATATTAAATGCGTTATTACCCATATCATACAGTTATTACCGCTAGAACTATAATAATTATACTTAGTACTTTTATTATTATCAATATAACATGCACTATTTCCCATATTATACAGTTATTATCGCTAGAACTATAATAATTGTACTTATTACTCCCAATGTTATCAATATAACATGCATTATTACCCATATTATGCAGTTATTATTGCTAAAACTATAATAATTATACTTCTTACTCCCAATATTATCAATATAACATGCATTATTACCAGTATTATAGAGTTATTATCGCTAGAACTATAATAATTGTACTTATTACTCCCAATGTTATCAATATAACATGCATTATTACCGATATTGTGCAGTTATTATCGCTAGAACTATAATAATTATACTTATTACTTTTATCATTATCAATATAACATGCACTATTACCCATATTATGCAGTTATTATCGGAAGACCTATAATAATTATACTTATTACTCCTAAGGTTATCAATATGTCATGCATTATTATCCATATTATACAGTTATCATCGCTAGAACTTTTATAGTTATACTTATTACTTATATTATTATCAGTATAACATGCATTGTTACCCATATTATGCAGTTATTATTGCTAAAACTATAATAATTATATTTATTACTCCCAATATTATTGATATAACATGCATTATTACCCGTATTATACAGTTATTATCGCTAGCACTATAATAATTATACTTATTACTTTTATTATTATCAATGTAACATGCACCATTACACATATTATGCAGTTATTATCGCAGGAACTATAATAATTATACTTATTACTTTTATTATTATCAATATAACATGCACTATTACCCATATTATGCAGTTATTATCGCTAGAACTATAATAATTATACTTATTACTCCCAATATTATCAATATAACATGAATTATTATCCATATTATGCAGTTATTATCGCCAGAAATGTAATAATTATACTTATTACTCCCAATATTATCAATATAACACGAATTATTACCCATATTATGCAGTTATTATCGCTAGAACTATAATAATTATACTTATTACTCCCAATATTATCAATATAACATGCATTATTAGCCATATTATGCAGTTCTTATTGCTAAAACTATAATAATCATACTTATTACTCCCAATATTATCAATATAACATGCATTATTACCAGTATTATAGAGTTATTATCGCTAGAACTATACTAATTATACTTATTACTCGCAATATTATCAAAATAACATGCATTATTACCCATATTATACAGTTATTATCGCTCGAACTACAATAATTATACTTATAACTTCCAATGTTATCAATATAACATGCATTATTACCCATATTATACTGTTTTTATCGTCAGAACTATAATAAATATACTTATTACGCGCAATATTATCAATGTAGCATGCATTATTACCCGTATTATGCAGTTATTATCGCTAGAACTACAATAATTATACTTATTACTCCCAGTATTATCAATATTAAATGCGTTATTGCCCATATCATACAGTTATTATCGCTAGAACTATAATAATTATACTTATTACTTTTATTATTATCAATATAACATGCACTATTACCCATATTATACAGTTATCATCGCTAGAACTATAATAGGTTTACTTATTACTTATATTACTATCAGTATAACATGCATTATTACCCATATTATGCAGTTATTACCGCTAGAACTACAATAATTATACTTATTACTCCCTACATTATCAATATAACATGCACTATTACCCATATTATGCAGTTATTATCGCTAGAACTATAATAACTATACTTATTACTCCCAATATTATCAATATAACATGCATTATTAACCGTATTACACAGTTATTATCGCTGGAACTATAATAATTATACTTATCACTCCCAATATTATGAATATAACATGAATTATTACCCATATTATGCAGTTATTATCGCCAGAAATATAATAATTATACTTATTACTCCCAATATTATCAATATAACATGAATTATTACCCATATTATGCAGTTATTATCGCTGGACCTATAATAATTATACTTATTAGTCCTAATATTATCAATATGTCATGCATTATTATCCATATTATACAGTTATTATCGCTAGAACTATAATAGTCATACTTATTACTTATATTATTATCAGTATAACATGCATTATTAGCCATATTATGCAGTTATTATTGCTAAAACTATAATAATTATATTTATTACTCCCAATATTATCAATATAACATGCATTATTACCCGTATATATACAGTTATTATCGCTAGAACTATAATAATTATACTTATTACTCACAATATTATCAATATAACATGCATTATTACCCATATTATGCAGTTATTATTGCTAAATCTATAATAATTATACTTATTACTCCCAATATTATCAATATAACATGCATTATTTCCCGTATTATACAGTTATTATCGCCAGAAATATAATAATTATACTTATTACTCACAATATTATCAATATAACATGAATTATTACCCGTATTATGCAGTTATTATCGCCAGAAATGTAATAATTTTACTTATTACTCCCAATATTATCAATATAACACGTATTATTACCCATATTATGCAGTTATTATAGCTAGAACTATAATAATTATACTTATTACTCCCAATATAATCAATATAACATGCATTATTATCCATATTATGCAGTTATTATCGCTAGAACTATAATAGTTATACTTATTACTTATATTATTATCAATATAACATGCACTATTACCCACATTATATAGTTATTATCGCTAGAACTATAATAGTTATACTTATTACTTATATTATTATCAGTATAACATGCATTATTACCCATATTATGCAGTTATTATCGCTAGAACTATAATAGGTTTACTTATTACTTATATTATTATCAGTACAACATGCATTATGACCCATATTATGCAGTTATTATCGCTAGAACTATAAAAATTATACTTATTACTTGTATTATTATCAATGTAACATGCACCATTACCCATATTATGCAGTTATTATCGCAGGAACTATAATAATTATACTTATTACTCCCAATGTTATCGATATAACATGCATTATTACCCATATTATACTGTTATTATCGCCAGAAATATAATAATTATACTTATTACTCCCAATATTATCAATATAACACGTATTATTACCCATATTATGCAGTTATTATCGCTAGAACTATAATAATTATACTTATTACTCCCAATATTATCAATATAACATGCATTATTACCCGTATTATAGAGTTATTATCGCTAGATCTATACTAATTATACTTATGACTCGCAATATTATCAAAATAACATGCATTATTACCCATATTATGCAGTTATTATCGCTAGAACTATAATAATTATACTTATTACACCCAATATTGTCAATATAACACGCATTATTACCCATATTATGCAGTTATTATTGCTAAAACTATAATAATTATACTTATTACTCCCAATATTATCAATATAACATGCATTATTACCCGTATTATAGAGTTATTATCGCTAGAACTATACTAATTATACTTATTACTCGCAATATTATCAATGTAGCATGCATTATTACCCATATTATGCAGTTATTATCGCTAGAACTATAATAATTATACTTATTACTTTTATCATTATCAATATAACATGCACTATTACCCATATTATGCAGTTATTATCGCAAGACCTATAATAATTATACTTATTACTCCCAATTTTATCAATATAACATGCATTGTTACCCATATTATACAGTCATTATCGCTCGAACTACAGTAATTATACTTATAACTACCGATATTATCAATATAACATGCATTATTACCCATATTATACCGTTATTATCGTCAGAACTATAATAAATTTACTTATTGTTCCCAATATTATCAATATAACATGCGTTATAACCCATATTATGCAGTTATTATCGCTAGAACTACAATAATTATACTTATTACTCCCCACATTATCAATATGACATGCATTATTACCCGTATTATACAGTTATTATCGCTGGAACTATAATAATTATACTTATTACTTTTATTATTATCAATATAACATACACTATTACCCATATTATGCAGTTATTATCGCTAGAACTATAATAACTATACTTATTACTCGCAATATTATCAATATAACATGCATTATTAACCGTATTACACAGTTATTATCGCTGGAACTATAATAATTATACTTATTACTCCCAATATTATCAATATAACATGAATCATTACGCATATTATGCAGTTATTATCGCTGGACCTATAATAATTATACTTATTAGTCCTAATATTATCAATATGTCATGCATTATTATCCATATTATACAGTTATTATCGCTAGAACTATAATAGTCATACTTATTACTTATATTATTATCAGTATAGCATGCATTATTAGCCATATTATGCAGTTATTATTGCTAAAACTATAATAATTATATTTATTACTCCCAATATAATCAATATAACATGCATTATTACCCGTATATATACAGTTATTATCGCTAGAACTATAATAATTATACTTATTACTTTTATTATTATCAATGTAACATGCACCATTACCCATATTATGCAGTTATTATCGCAGGAACTATAATAATTATACTTATTACTCCCAATGTTATCGATATAACATGCATTATTACCGATATTATACTGTTATTATCGCCAGAAATATAATAATTATACTTATTACTCCCAATATTATCAATATATCATGAATTATTTCCCATATTATGCAGTTATTATCGCAAGAAATGTAATAATTATACTTATTACTCCCAATATTATCAATATAACACGAATTATTACCCATATTATGCAGTTATTATCGGTAGAACTATAATAATTATACTTATCACTCCCAATATTGTCAATATAACATGCATTATTACCCATATTATGCAGTTATTATTGCTAAAACTATAATAATTATACTTATTACTCCCAATATTATCAATATAACATGAATTATTACCCATATTTTGCAGTTATTATCGCCAGAAATGTAATAATTATACTTATTACTCCCAATGTTATCAATATAACATGCATTATTACCCATATTATGCAGTTATTATCGCTAGAACTATAATAATTATAATTATTACTCACAATATTATCAATATAACATGCATTATTACCCATATTACACAGTTATTATCGCTGGAACTATAATAGTTATACTTATTACTTCCAATATTATCAATATAACACGAATTATTACCCATATTATGCAGTTATTATCGCTAGAACTATAATAATTATACTTATTACTCCCAATATTATCAATATAACATGCATTATTAGCCATATTATGCAGTTCTTATTGCTAAAACTATAATAATCATACTTATTACTCCCAATATTATCAATATAACATGCATTATTACCAGTATTATAGAGTTATTATCGCTAGAACTATACTAATTATACTTATTACTCGCAATATTATCAAAATAACATGCATTATTACCCATATTATACAGTTATTATCGCTCGAACTACAATAATTATACTTATAACTTCCAATGTTATCAATATAACATGCATTATTACCCATATTATACTGTTTTTATCGTCAGAACTATAATAAATATACTTATTACGCGCAATATTATCAATGTAGCATGCATTATTACCCGTATTATGCAGTTATTATCGCTAGAACTACAATAATTATACTTATTACTCCCAGTATTATCAATATTAAATGCGTTATTGCCCATATCATACAGTTATTATCGCTAGAACTATAATAATTATACTTATTACTTTTATTATTATCAATATAACATGCACTATTACCCATATTATACAGTTATCATCGCTAGAACTATAATAGGTTTACTTATTACTTATATTACTATCAGTATAACATGCATTATTACCCATATTATGCAGTTATTACCGCTAGAACTACAATAATTATACTTATTACTCCCTACATTATCAATATAACATGCACTATTACCCATATTATGCAGTTATTATCGCTAGAACTATAATAACTATACTTATTACTCCCAATATTATCAATATAACATGCATTATTAACCGTATTACACAGTTATTATCGCTGGAACTATAATAATTATACTTATCACTCCCAATATTATGAATATAACATGAATTATTACCCATATTATGCAGTTATTATCGCCAGAAATATAATAATTATACTTATTACTCCCAATATTATCAATATAACATGAATTATTACCCATATTATGCAGTTATTATCGCTGGACCTATAATAATTATACTTATTAGTCCTAATATTATCAATATGTCATGCATTATTATCCATATTATACAGTTATTATCGCTAGAACTATAATAGTCATACTTATTACTTATATTATTATCAGTATAACATGCATTATTAGCCATATTATGCAGTTATTATTGCTAAAACTATAATAATTATATTTATTACTCCCAATATTATCAATATAACATGCATTATTACCCGTATATATACAGTTATTATCGCTAGAACTATAATAATTATACTTATTACTCACAATATTATCAATATAACATGCATTATTACCCATATTATGCAGTTATTATTGCTAAATCTATAATAATTATACTTATTACTCCCAATATTATCAATATAACATGCATTATTTCCCGTATTATACAGTTATTATCGCCAGAAATATAATAATTATACTTATTACTCACAATATTATCAATATAACATGAATTATTACCCGTATTATGCAGTTATTATCGCCAGAAATGTAATAATTTTACTTATTACTCCCAATATTATCAATATAACACGTATTATTACCCATATTATGCAGTTATTATAGCTAGAACTATAATAATTATACTTATTACTCCCAATATAATCAATATAACATGCATTATTATCCATATTATGCAGTTATTATCGCTAGAACTATAATAGTTATACTTATTACTTATATTATTATCAATATAACATGCACTATTACCCACATTATATAGTTATTATCGCTAGAACTATAATAGTTATACTTATTACTTATATTATTATCAGTATAACATGCATTATTACCCATATTATGCAGTTATTATCGCTAGAACTATAATAGGTTTACTTATTACTTATATTATTATCAGTACAACATGCATTATGACCCATATTATGCAGTTATTATCGCTAGAACTATAAAAATTATACTTATTACTTGTATTATTATCAATGTAACATGCACCATTACCCATATTATGCAGTTATTATCGCTGGAACTATAATAATTATACTTATTACTCCCAATGTTATCGATATAACATGCATTATTACCCATATTATACAGTTATTATCGCTAGAACTATAAAAATTATACTTATTACTTGTATTATTATCAATGTAACATGCACCATTACCCATATTATGCAGTTATTATCGCAGGAACTATAATAATTATACTTATTACTCCCAATGTTATCGATATAACATGCATTATTACCCATATTATACTGTTATTATCGCCAGAAATATAATAATTATACTTATTACTCCCAATATTATCAATATAACACGTATTATTACCCATATTATGCAGTTATTATCGCTAGAACTATAATAATTATACTTATTACTCCCAATATTATCAATATAACATGCATTATTACCCGTATTATAGAGTTATTATCGCTAGATCTATACTAATTATACTTATGACTCGCAATATTATCAAAATAACATGCATTATTACCCATATTATGCAGTTATTATCGCTAGAACTATAATAATTATACTTATTACACCCAATATTGTCAATATAACACGCATTATTACCCATATTATGCAGTTATTATTGCTAAAACTATAATAATTATACTTATTACTCCCAATATTATCAATATAACATGCATTATTACCCGTATTATAGAGTTATTATCGCTAGAACTATACTAATTATACTTATTACTCGCAATATTATCAATGTAGCATGCATTATTACCCATATTATGCAGTTATTATCGCTAGAACTATAATAATTATACTTATTACTTTTATCATTATCAATATAACATGCACTATTACCCATATTATGCAGTTATTATCGCAAGACCTATAATAATTATACTTATTACTCCCAATTTTATCAATATAACATGCATTGTTACCCATATTATACAGTCATTATCGCTCGAACTACAGTAATTATACTTATAACTACCGATATTATCAATATAACATGCATTATTACCCATATTATACCGTTATTATCGTCAGAACTATAATAAATTTACTTATTGTTCCCAATATTATCAATATAACATGCGTTATAACCCATATTATGCAGTTATTATCGCTAGAACTACAATAATTATACTTATTACTCCCCACATTATCAATATGACATGCATTATTACCCGTATTATACAGTTATTATCGCTGGAACTATAATAATTATACTTATTACTTTTATTATTATCAATATAACATACACTATTACCCATATTATGCAGTTATTATCGCTAGAACTATAATAACTATACTTATTACTCCCAATATTATCAATATAACATGCATTATTAACCGTATTACACAGTTATTATCGCTGGAACTATAATAATTATACTTATTACTCCCAATATTATCAATATAACATGAATCATTACGCATATTATGCAGTTATTATCGCTGGACCTATAATAATTATACTTATTAGTCCTAATATTATCAATATGTCATGCACTATTATCCATATTATACAGTTATTATCGCTAGAACTATAATAGTCATACTTATTACTTATATTATTATCAGTATAGCATGCATTATTAGCCATATTATGCAGTTATTATTGCTAAAACTATAATAATTATATTTATTACTCCCAATATAATCAATATAACATGCATTATTACCCGTATATATACAGTTATTATCGCTAGAACTATAATAATTATACTTATTACTTTTATTATTATCAATGTAACATGCACCATTACCCATATTATGCAGTTATTATCGCAGGAACTATAATAATTATACTTATTACTCCCAATGTTATCGATATAACATGCATTATTACCGATATTATACTGTTATTATCGCCAGAAATATAATAATTATACTTATTACTCCCAATATTATCAATATATCATGAATTATTTCCCATATTATGCAGTTATTATCGCAAGAAATGTAATAATTATACTTATTACTCCCAATATTATCAATATAACACGAATTATTACCCATATTATGCAGTTATTATTGCTAAAACTATAATAATTATACTTCTTACTCCCAATATTATCAATATAACATGCATTATTACCAGTATTATAGAGTTATTATCGCTAGAACTATAATAATTGTACTTATTACTCCCAATGTTATCAATATAACATGCATTATTACCGATATTGTGCAGTTATTATCGCTAGAACTATAATAATTATACTTATTACTTTTATCATTATCAATATAACATGCACTATTACCCATATTATGCAGTTATTATCGGAAGACCTATAATAATTATACTTATTACTCCTAAGGTTATCAATATGTCATGCATTATTATCCATATTATACAGTTATCATCGCTAGAACTTTTATAGTTATACTTATTACTTATATTATTATCAGTATAACATGCATTGTTACCCATATTATGCAGTTATTATTGCTAAAACTATAATAATTATATTTATTACTCCCAATATTATTGATATAACATGCATTATTACCCGTATTATACAGTTATTATCGCTAGCACTATAATAATTATACTTATTACTTTTATTATTATCAATGTAACATGCACCATTACACATATTATGCAGTTATTATCGCAGGAACTATAATAATTATACTTATTACTTTTATTATTATCAATATAACATGCACTATTACCCATATTATGCAGTTATTATCGCTAGAACTATAATAATTATACTTATTACTCCCAATATTATCAATATAACATGAATTATTATCCATATTATGCAGTTATTATCGCCAGAAATGTAATAATTATACTTATTACTCCCAATATTATCAATATAACACGAATTATTACCCATATTATGCAGTTATTATCGCTAGAACTATAATAATTATACTTATTACTCCCAATATTATCAATATAACATGCATTATTACCCATATTATACAGTTATTATCGCTCGAACTACAATAATTATACTTATAACTTCCAATGTTATCAATATAACATGCATTATTACCCATATTATACTGTTTTTATCGTCAGAACTATAATAAATATACTTATTACGCGCAATATTATCAATGTAGCATGCATTATTACCCGTATTATGCAGTTATTATCGCTAGAACTACAATAATTATACTTATTACTCCCAGTATTATCAATATTAAATGCGTTATTGCCCATATCATACAGTTATTATCGCTAGAACTATAATAATTATACTTATTACTTTTATTATTATCAATATAACATGCACTATTACCCATATTATACAGTTATCATCGCTAGAACTATAATAGGTTTACTTATTACTTATATTACTATCAGTATAACATGCATTATTACCCATATTATGCAGTTATTACCGCTAGAACTACAATAATTATACTTATTACTCCCTACATTATCAATATAACATGCACTATTACCCATATTATGCAGTTATTATCGCTAGAACTATAATAACTATACTTATTACTCCCAATATTATCAATATAACATGCATTATTAACCGTATTACACAGTTATTATCGCTGGAACTATAATAATTATACTTATCACTCCCAATATTATGAATATAACATGAATTATTACCCATATTATGCAGTTATTATCGCCAGAAATATAATAATTATACTTATTACTCCCAATATTATCAATATAACATGAATTATTACCCATATTATGCAGTTATTATCGCTGGACCTATAATAATTATACTTATTAGTCCTAATATTATCAATATGTCATGCATTATTATCCATATTATACAGTTATTATCGCTAGAACTATAATAGTCATACTTATTACTTATATTATTATCAGTATAACATGCATTATTAGCCATATTATGCAGTTATTATTGCTAAAACTATAATAATTATATTTAGTACTCCCAATATTATCAATATAACATGCATTATTACCCGTATATATACAGTTATTATCGCTAGAACTATAATAATTATACTTATTACTCACAATATTATCAATATAACATGCATTATTACCCATATTATGCAGTTATTATTGCTAAATCTATAATAATTATACTTATTACTCCCAATATTATCAATATAACATGCATTATTTCCCGTATTATACAGTTATTATCGCCAGAAATATAATAATTATACTTATTACTCACAATATTATCAATATAACATGAATTATTACCCGTATTATGCAGTTATTATCGCCAGAAATGTAATAATTTTACTTATTACTCCCAATATTATCAATATAACACGTATTATTACCCATATTATGCAGTTATTATAGCTAGAACTATAATAATTATACTTATTACTCCCAATATAATCAATATAACATGCATTATTATCCATATTATGCAGTTATTATCGCTAGAACTATAATAGTTATACTTATTACTTATATTATTATCAATATAACATGCACTATTACCCACATTATATAGTTATTATCGCTAGAACTATAATAGTTATACTTATTACTTATATTATTATCAGTATAACATGCATTATTACCCATATTATGCAGTTATTATCGCTAGAACTATAATAGGTTTACTTATTACTTATATTATTATCAGTACAACATGCATTATGACCCATATTATGCAGTTATTATCGCTAGAACTATAAAAATTATACTTATTACTTGTATTATTATCAATGTAACATGCACCATTACCCATATTATGCAGTTATTATCGCAGGAACTATAATAATTATACTTATTACTCCCAATGTTATCGATATAACATGCATTATTACCCATATTATACTGTTATTATCGCCAGAAATATAATAATTATACTTATTACTCCCAATATTATCAATATAACACGTATTATTACCCATATTATGCAGTTATTATCGCTAGAACTATAATAATTATACTTATTACTCCCAATATTATCAATATAACATGCATTATTACCCGTATTATAGAGTTATTATCGCTAGATCTATACTAATTATACTTATGACTCGCAATATTATCAAAATAACATGCATTATTACCCATATTATGCAGTTATTATCGCTAGAACTATAATAATTATACTTATTACACCCAATATTGTCAATATAACACGCATTATTACCCATATTATGCAGTTATTATTGCTAAAACTATAATAATTATACTTATTACTCCCAATATTATCAATATAACATGCATTATTACCCGTATTATAGAGTTATTATCGCTAGAACTATACTAATTATACTTATTACTCGCAATATTATCAATGTAGCATGCATTATTACCCATATTATGCAGTTATTATCGCTAGAACTATAATAATTATACTTATTACTTTTATCATTATCAATATAACATGCACTATTACCCATATTATGCAGTTATTATCGCAAGACCTATAATAATTATACTTATTACTCCCAATTTTATCAATATAACATGCATTGTTACCCATATTATACAGTCATTATCGCTCGAACTACAGTAATTATACTTATAACTACCGATATTATCAATATAACATGCATTATTACCCATATTATACCGTTATTATCGTCAGAACTATAATAAATTTACTTATTGTTCCCAATATTATCAATATAACATGCGTTATAACCCATATTATGCAGTTATTATCGCTAGAACTACAATAATTATACTTATTACTCCCCACATTATCAATATGACATGCATTATTACCCGTATTATACAGTTATTATCGCTGGAACTATAATAATTATACTTATTACTTTTATTATTATCAATATAACATACACTATTACCCATATTATGCAGTTATTATCGCTAGAACTATAATAACTATACTTATTACTCCCAATATTATCAATATAACATGCATTATTAACCGTATTACACAGTTATTATCGCTGGAACTATAATAATTATACTTATTACTCCCAATATTATCAATATAACATGAATCATTACGCATATTATGCAGTTATTATCGCTGGACCTATAATAATTATACTTATTAGTCCTAATATTATCAATATGTCATGCATTATTATCCATATTATACAGTTATTATCGCTAGAACTATAATAGTCATACTTATTACTTATATTATTATCAGTATAGCATGCATTATTAGCCATATTATGCAGTTATTATTGCTAAAACTATAATAATTATATTTATTACTCCCAATATAATCAATATAACATGCATTATTACCCGTATATATACAGTTATTATCGCTAGAACTATAATAATTATACTTATTACTTTTATTATTATCAATGTAACATGCACCATTACCCATATTATGCAGTTATTATCGCAGGAACTATAATAATTATACTTATTACTCCCAATGTTATCGATATAACATGCATTATTACCGATATTATACTGTTATTATCGCCAGAAATATAATAATTATACTTATTACTCCCAATATTATCAATATATCATGAATTATTTCCCATATTATGCAGTTATTATCGCAAGAAATGTAATAATTATACTTATTACTCCCAATATTATCAATATAACACGAATTATTACCCATATTATGCAGTTATTATCGGTAGAACTATAATAATTATACTTATCACTCCCAATATTGTCAATATAACATGCATTATTACCCATATTATGCAGTTATTATTGCTAAAACTATAATAATTATACTTATTACTCCCAATATTATCAATATAACATGAATTATTACCCATATTTTGCAGTTATTATCGCCAGAAATGTAATAATTATACTTATTACTCCCAATGTTATCAATATAACATGCATTATTACCCATATTATGCAGTTATTATCGCTAGAACTATAATAATTATAATTATTACTCACAATATTATCAATATAACATGCATTATTACCCATATTACACAGTTATTATCGCTGGAACTATAATAGTTATACTTATTACTCCCAATATTATCAATATAACACGAATTATTACCCATATTATGCAGTTATTATCGCTAGAACTATAATAATTATACTTATTACTCCCAATATTATCAATATAACATGCATTATTAGCCATATTATGCAGTTCTTATTGCTAAAACTATAATAATCATACTTATTACTCCCAATATTATCAATATAACATGCATTATTACCAGTATTATAGAGTTATTATCGCTAGAACTATACTAATTATACTTATTACTCGCAATATTATCAAAATAACATGCATTATTACCCATATTATACAGTTATTATCGCTCGAACTACAATAATTATACTTATAACTTCCAATGTTATCAATATAACATGCATTATTACCCATATTATACTGTTTTTATCGTCAGAACTATAATAAATATACTTATTACGCGCAATATTATCAATGTAGCATGCATTATTACCCGTATTATGCAGTTATTATCGCTAGAACTACAATAATTATACTTATTACTCCCAGTATTATCAATATTAAATGCGTTATTGCCCATATCATACAGTTATTATCGCTAGAACTATAATAATTATACTTATTACTTTTATTATTATCAATATAACATGCACTATTACCCATATTATACAGTTATCATCGCTAGAACTATAATAGGTTTACTTATTACTTATATTACTATCAGTATAACATGCATTATTACCCATATTATGCAGTTATTACCGCTAGAACTACAATAATTATACTTATTACTCCCTACATTATCAATATAACATGCACTATTACCCATATTATGCAGTTATTATCGCTAGAACTATAATAACTATACTTATTACTCCCAATATTATCAATATAACATGCATTATTAACCGTATTACACAGTTATTATCGCTGGAACTATAATAATTATACTTATCACTCCCAATATTATGAATATAACATGAATTATTACCCATATTATGCAGTTATTATCGCCAGAAATATAATAATTATACTTATTACTCCCAATATTATCAATATAACATGAATTATTACCCATATTATGCAGTTATTATCGCTGGACCTATAATAATTATACTTATTAGTCCTAATATTATCAATATGTCATGCATTATTATCCATATTATACAGTTATTATCGCTAGAACTATAATAGTCATACTTATTACTTATATTATTATCAGTATAACATGCATTATTAGCCATATTATGCAGTTATTATTGCTAAAACTATAATAATTATATTTATTACTCCCAATATTATCAATATAACATGCATTATTACCCGTATATATACAGTTATTATCGCTAGAACTATAATAATTATACTTATTACTCACAATATTATCAATATAACATGCATTATTACCCATATTATGCAGTTATTATTGCTAAATCTATAATAATTATACTTATTACTCCCAATATTATCAATATAACATGCATTATTTCCCGTATTATACAGTTATTATCGCCAGAAATATAATAATTATACTTATTACTCACAATATTATCAATATAACATGAATTATTACCCGTATTATGCAGTTATTATCGCCAGAAATGTAATAATTTTACTTATTACTCCCAATATTATCAATATAACACGTATTATTACCCATATTATGCAGTTATTATAGCTAGAACTATAATAATTATACTTATTACTCCCAATATAATCAATATAACATGCATTATTATCCATATTATGCAGTTATTATCGCTAGAACTATAATAGTTATACTTATTACTTATATTATTATCAATATAACATGCACTATTACCCACATTATATAGTTATTATCGCTAGAACTATAATAGTTATACTTATTACTTATATTATTATCAGTATAACATGCATTATTACCCATATTATGCAGTTATTATCGCTAGAACTATAATAGGTTTACTTATTACTTATATTATTATCAGTACAACATGCATTATGACCCATATTATGCAGTTATTATCGCTAGAACTATAAAAATTATACTTATTACTTGTATTATTATCAATGTAACATGCACCATTACCCATATTATGCAGTTATTATCGCAGGAACTATAATAATTATACTTATTACTCCCAATGTTATCGATATAACATGCATTATTACCCATATTATACTGTTATTATCGCCAGAAATATAATAATTATACTTATTACTCCCAATATTATCAATATAACACGTATTATTACCCATATTATGCAGTTATTATCGCTAGAACTATAATAATTATACTTATTACTCCCAATATTATCAATATAACATGCATTATTACCCGTATTATAGAGTTATTATCGCTAGATCTATACTAATTATACTTATGACTCGCAATATTATCAAAATAACATGCATTATTACCCATATTATGCAGTTATTATCGCTAGAACTATAATAATTATACTTATTACACCCAATATTGTCAATATAACACGCATTATTACCCATATTATGCAGTTATTATTGCTAAAACTATAATAATTATACTTATTACTCCCAATATTATCAATATAACATGCATTATTACCCGTATTATAGAGTTATTATCGCTAGAACTATACTAATTATACTTATTACTCGCAATATTATCAATGTAGCATGCATTATTACCCATATTATGCAGTTATTATCGCTAGAACTATAATAATTATACTTATTACTTTTATCATTATCAATATAACATGCACTATTACCCATATTATGCAGTTATTATCGCAAGACCTATAATAATTATACTTATTACTCCCAATTTTATCAATATAACATGCATTGTTACCCATATTATACAGTCATTATCGCTCGAACTACAGTAATTATACTTATAACTACCGATATTATCAATATAACATGCATTATTACCCATATTATACCGTTATTATCGTCAGAACTATAATAAATTTACTTATTATTCCCAATATTATCAATATAACATGCGTTATAACCCATATTATGCAGTTATTATCGCTAGAACTACAATAATTATACTTATTACTCCCCACATTATCAATATGACATGCATTATTACCCGTATTATACAGTTATTATCGCTGGAACTATAATAATTATACTTATTACTTTTATTATTATCAATATAACATACACTATTACCCATATTATGCAGTTATTATCGCTAGAACTATAATAACTATACTTATTACTCCCAATATTATCAATATAACATGCATTATTAACCGTATTACACAGTTATTATCGCTGGAACTATAATAATTATACTTATTACTCCCAATATTATCAATATAACATGAATCATTACGCATATTATGCAGTTATTATCGCTGGACCTATAATAATTATACTTATTAGTCCTAATATTATCAATATGTCATGCATTATTATCCATATTATACAGTTATTATCGCTAGAACTATAATAGTCATACTTATTACTTATATTATTATCAGTATAGCATGCATTATTAGCCATATTATGCAGTTATTATTGCTAAAACTATAATAATTATATTTATTACTCCCAATATAATCAATATAACATGCATTATTACCCGTATATATACAGTTATTATCGCTAGAACTATAATAATTATACTTATTACTTTTATTATTATCAATGTAACATGCACCATTACCCATATTATGCAGTTATTATCGCAGGAACTATAATAATTATACTTATTACTCCCAATGTTATCGATATAACATGCATTATTACCGATATTATACTGTTATTATCGCCAGAAATATAATAATTATACTTATTACTCCCAATATTATCAATATATCATGAATTATTTCCCATATTATGCAGTTATTATCGCAAGAAATGTAATAATTATACTTATTACTCCCAATATTATCAATATAACACGAATTATTACCCATATTATGCAGTTATTATCGGTAGAACTATAATAATTATACTTATCACTCCCAATATTGTCAATATAACATGCATTATTACCCATATTATGCAGTTATTATTGCTAAAACTATAATAATTATACTTATTACTCCCAATATTATCAATATAACATGAATTATTACCCATATTTTGCAGTTATTATCGCCAGAAATGTAATAATTATACTTATTACTCCCAATGTTATCAATATAACATGCATTATTACCCATATTATGCAGTTATTATCGCTAGAACTATAATAATTATAATTATTACTCACAATATTATCAATATAACATGCATTATTACCCATATTACACAGTTATTATCGCTGGAACTATAATAGTTATACTTATTACTCCCAATATTATGAATATAACATGCACTATTACCCATATTATGCAGTTATTATAGCTGGAACTATAATAATTATACTTATTACTCCCAATATTATTAATATATCATGCATTATTACCCATATTATGCAGTTATTATTGCTAAAACTATAATAATTATACTTATTACTCCCAATATTATCAATATAACATGCATTATTACCAGTATTATAGAGTTATTATCGCTAGAACTATACTAATTATACTTATTACTCGCAATATTATCAAAATAACATGCATTATTACCCATATTATGCACTTATTATCGCTAGAACTACAATAATTATACTTATTACACCCTACATTATCAATATAACATGCACTATTACCCATATTATGCAGTTAATATCGCTCGAACTATAATAATTATACTTATTACTTTTATTATTATCAATATAACATGCACTATTGCCCATATTATGCAGTTATTATCGCTAGAACTATAATAATTATACTTATTACTCCTAATATTATCAATATGTCATGCATTATTACCCTTATTATGCAGTTATTATCGCCAGAAATGTAATAATTATACTTATTACTCCCAATATTATCAATATAACACGAATTATTACCCATATTATGCAGTTATTATCGCTAGAACTATAATAATTATACTTATTACTCCCAATATTATCAATATAACATGCATTATTACCAGTATTATAGAGTTATTATCGCTAGAACTATACTAATTATACTTATTACTCGCAATATTATCAAAATAACATGCATTATTACCCATATTATACAGTTATTATCGCTCGAACTACAATAATTATACTTATAACTACCAATATTATCAATATAACATGCATTATTATCCAGATTATACTGTTATTATCGTCAGAACTATAATAAATATACTTATTACTCGCAATATTATCAATGTAGCATGCATTATTACCCATATTATGCAGTTATTTTCGCTAGAACTACAATAATTATACTTATTCCTCCCAATATTATCAATATTAAATGCGTTATTACCCATATCATACAGTTATTACCGCTAGAACTATAATAATTATACTTAGTACTTTTATTATTATCAATATAACATGCACTATTACCCATATTATACAGTTATTATCGCTAGAACTATAATAATTGTACTTATTACTCCCAATGTTATCAATATAACATGCATTATTACCCATATTATGCAGTTATTATCGGAAGACCTATAATAATTATACTTATTACTCCTAAGGTTATCAATATGTCATGCATTATTATCCATATTATACAGTTATCATCGCTAGAACTATAATAGTTATACTTATTACTTATATTATTATCAGTATAACATGCATTATTACCCATATTATGCAGTTATTATTGCTAAAACTATAATAATTATATTTATTACTCCCAATATTATTGATATAACATTCATTATTACCCGTATTATACGGTTATTATCGCTAGAACTATAATAATTATACTTAGTACTTTTATTATTATCAATATAACATGCACTGTTACCCATATTATACAGTCATTATCGCTCGAACTACAATAATTATACTTATAACTACCAATATTATCAATATAACATGCATTAGTACCCATATTATACCGTTATTATCGTCAGAACTATCATAAATATACTTATTGTTCCCAATATTATCAATATAACATGCATTAATACCCATATTATGCACTTATTATCGCTAGAACTACAATAAGTATACTTATTACTCCCTACATTATCAATATAACATGCACTATTACCCATATTATGCAGTTATTATCGCTAGAACTATAATAATTATACTTATTACTCCTAATATTATCAATATGTCATGCATTATTACCCATATTATGCAGTTATTATCGCCAGAAATGTAATAATTATACTTATTACTCCCAATATTATCAATATAACACGAATTATTACCCATATTATGCAGTTATTATCGCTCGAACTACAATAATTATACTTATAACTTCCAATATTATCAATATAACATGCATTATTACCCATATTATACTGTTTTTATCGTCAGAACTATAATAAATATACTTATTACGCGCAATATTATCAATGTAGCATGCATTATTACCCATATTATGCAGTTATTATCGCTAGAACTACAATAATTATACTTATTACTCCCAGTATTATCAATATTAAATGCGTTATTGCCCATATCATACAGGTATTATCGCTAGAACTATAATAATTAAACTTATTACTTTTATTATTATCAATATAACATGCACTATTACCCATATTATACAGTTATCATCGCTAGAACTATAATAGGTTTACTTATTACTTATATTACTATCAGTATAACATGCATTATTACCCATATTATGCAGTTATTATCGCTAGAACTATAATAATTATACTTATTACTCCTAATATTATCAATATGACATGCATTATTACCCATATTATACAGTTATTATCGCTTGAACTATAAAAATTATACTTATTACTTGTATTATTATCAATGTAACATGCACCATTACCCATATTATGCAGTTATTATCGCAGGAACTATAATAATTATACTTATTACTCCCAATGTTATCGATATAACATGCATTATTACCGATATTATACTGTTATTATCGCTAGAAATATAATAATTATACTTATTACTCCCAATATTATCAATATATCATGAATTATTACCCATATTATGCAGTTATTATCGCAAGAAATGTAATAATTATACTTATTACTCCCAATATTATCAATATAACACGAATTATTACCCATATTATGCAGTTATTATCGCCAGAAATATAATGATTATACATATTACTCCCAATATTATCAATATAATATGAATTGTTACCCATATTATGCAGTTATTATCGCTGGAACTATAATAATTATATTTATTACTCCTAATATTTTCAATATGTCATGCATTATTATCCATATTATACAGTTATTATCGCTAGGACTATAATAATTATACTTATTACTCCCAATATTATCATTATAACATGCATTATTTCCCGTAATATACAGTTATTATCGCTGTAACTATAATAATTATACCTATTACTCCCAATATTATCAATATAACATGCATTATTACCTATATTATACTGTTATTATCGCTAGAACTATAATAATTATACTTATTACTCCCAATATTATCATTATAACTTGCATTATTACCCGTATTATACAGTTATTATCGCTGGAACTATAATAATTATACTTATTACTTCTAATATTTTCAATATGTCATGCATTATTATGCATATTATACAGTTATTATCGCTAGAACTATAATAATTGTACTTATTGCTCCCAATATTATCATTATAACATGCATTATTGCCCATATTATACTGTTATTATCGCTGGAACTATAATAATTATACTTATTACTCTTAATATTCTCAATATGTCATGCATTATTATCCATATTATACAGTTATTATCGCTAGAACTATAATAATTATACATATTACACCCAATATTATCATTATAACATGCATTATTACCCCTATTATGCAGTTATTATCGCTAGAACTATACTAATTATACTTATTACTCCCAATATTATCAATATAACAGGCATTATTACCCATATTATGCAGTTATTATCGCTAGAACTATAATAATTATGCTTATTACTCCCAATATTATCAATATAACATGCATTATTAAACGTATTATACAGTTATTATCGCTAGAACTATAGTGTTTATACTTATTACTTATATTATTATCAATATAACATGCATTATTACCCATATTATGCAGTTATTATCCCTAGAACTATAATGATTATACTTATTACTCCCGATGTTATCAATATAACATGCATTATTACCCATATTATGCAGTTATTATCGCTAGAACTATAATAATTATATTTATTACTCCCAATATTATCAATATAACATGCACTATTACCCATATAATACAGTTATTATCACTAGGACTATAATAATTATACTTATTACTCCCAATATTATCAATATAACATGCATTATTAACCGTATTATACAGCTATTATCGCTGGAACTATAATAGTTATACTTATTACGCATATTATTATGAGTATAACATGCATTATCACCCATATTATGCAGTTATTATCGCCAGAACTATAATAATTATACTTATTACTCCCAATATTATCAATATCACATTCATTATTACCCATATTATGCAGTTATTATTGCTAAAACTATAATAATTATATTTATTACTCCCAATATTATCAATATAACATGCACTATTACCCATATTATGCAGTTATTATCGCTAGAACCATAATAGGATTACTTATTACTTATATTATTATCAGTACAACATGCATTATTACCCATATTATACTGTTATTATCGCCAGAAATATAATAATTATACTTATTACTCCCAATATTATTAATATAACATGAATTATTACCCATATTATCCAGTTATTATCGCCAGAAATATAATAATTATACTTATTACTCCCAATATTATCAATATAACATGAATTATTACTCATATTATGCAGTTATTATCGCTAGAACCATAATAATCATACTTATTACTCCTAATATTATCACTATGACATGCATTATTACCCATATTATACAGTTATTATCGCTCGAACTATAATAATTATACTTATTACTTTTATTATTATCAATATAACATGCACTATTACCCATATTATGCAGTTATTATCGCAGGAACTATAATAATTATACTTATTACTCCCAATGTTATCGATATAACATGCATTATTACCGATATTATACTGTTATTATCGCCAGAAATATAATAATTATACTTATTACTCCCAATATTATCAATATATCATGAATTATTTCCCATATTATGCAGTTATTATCGCAAGAAATGTAATAATTATACTTATTACTCCCAATATTATCAATATAACACGAATTATTACCCATATTATGCAGTTATTATCGGTAGAACTATAATAATTATACTTATCACTCCCAATATTGTCAATATAACATGCATTATTACCCATATTATGCAGTTATTATTGCTAAAACTATAATAATTATACTTATTACTCCCAATATTATCAATATAACATGAATTATTACCCATATTTTGCAGTTATTATCGCCAGAAATGTAATAATTATACTTATTACTCCCAATGTTATCAATATAACATGCATTATTACCCATATTATGCAGTTATTATCGCTAGAACTATAATAATTATAATTATTACTCACAATATTATCAATATAACATGCATTATTACCCATATTACACAGTTATTATCGCTGGAACTATAATAGTTATACTTATTACTCCCAATATTATGAATATAACATGCACTATTACCCATATTATGCAGTTATTATAGCTGGAACTATAATAATTATACTTATTACTCCCAATATTATTAATATATCATGCATTATTACCCATATTATGCAGTTATTATTGCTAAAACTATAATAATTATACTTATTACTCCCAATATTATCAATATAACATGCATTATTACCAGTATTATAGAGTTATTATCGCTAGAACTATACTAATTATACTTATTACTCGCAATATTATCAAAATAACATGCATTATTACCCATATTATGCACTTATTATCGCTAGAACTACAATAATTATACTTATTACACCCTACATTATCAATATAACATGCACTATTACCCATATTATGCAGTTAATATCGCTCGAACTATAATAATTATACTTATTACTTTTATTATTATCAATATAACATGCACTATTGCCCATATTATGCAGTTATTATCGCTAGAACTATAATAATTATACTTATTACTCCTAATATTATCAATATGTCATGCATTATTACCCTTATTATGCAGTTATTATCGCCAGAAATGTAATAATTATACTTATTACTCCCAATATTATCAATATAACACGAATTATTACCCATATTATGCAGTTATTATCGCTAGAACTATAATAATTATACTTATTACTCCCAATATTATCAATATAACATGCATTATTACCAGTATTATAGAGTTATTATCGCTAGAACTATACTAATTATACTTATTACTCGCAATATTATCAAAATAACATGCATTATTACCCATATTATACAGTTATTATCGCTCGAACTACAATAATTATACTTATAACTACCAATATTATCAATATAACATGCATTATTATCCAGATTATACTGTTATTATCGTCAGAACTATAATAAATATACTTATTACTCGCAATATTATCAATGTAGCATGCATTATTACCCATATTATGCAGTTATTTTCGCTAGAACTACAATAATTATACTTATTCCTCCCAATATTATCAATATTAAATGCGTTATTACCCATATCATACAGTTATTACCGCTAGAACTATAATAATTATACTTAGTACTTTTATTATTATCAATATAACATGCACTATTACCCATATTATACAGTTATTATCGCTAGAACTATAATAATTGTACTTATTACTCCCAATGTTATCAATATAACATGCATTATTACCCATATTATGCAGTTATTATCGGAAGACCTATAATAATTATACTTATTACTCCTAAGGTTATCAATATGTCATGCATTATTATCCATATTATACAGTTATCATCGCTAGAACTATAATAGTTATACTTATTACTTATATTATTATCAGTATAACATGCATTATTACCCATATTATGCAGTTATTATTGCTAAAACTATAATAATTATATTTATTACTCCCAATATTATTGATATAACATTCATTATTACCCGTATTATACGGTTATTATCGCTAGAACTATAATAATTATACTTAGTACTTTTATTATTATCAATATAACATGCACTGTTACCCATATTATACAGTCATTATCGCTCGAACTACAATAATTATACTTATAACTACCAATATTATCAATATAACATGCATTAGTACCCATATTATACCGTTATTATCGTCAGAACTATCATAAATATACTTATTGTTCCCAATATTATCAATATAACATGCATTAATACCCATATTATGCACTTATTATCGCTAGAACTACAATAAGTATACTTATTACTCCCTACATTATCAATATAACATGCACTATTACCCATATTATGCAGTTATTATCGCTAGAACTATAATAATTATACTTATTACTCCTAATATTATCAATATGTCATGCATTATTACCCATATTATGCAGTTATTATCGCCAGAAATGTAATAATTATACTTATTACTCCCAATATTATCAATATAACACGAATTATTACCCATATTATGCAGTTATTATCGCTCGAACTACAATAATTATACTTATAACTTCCAATATTATCAATATAACATGCATTATTACCCATATTATACTGTTTTTATCGTCAGAACTATAATAAATATACTTATTACGCGCAATATTATCAATGTAGCATGCATTATTACCCATATTATGCAGTTATTATCGCTAGAACTACAATAATTATACTTATTACTCCCAGTATTATCAATATTAAATGCGTTATTGCCCATATCATACAGGTATTATCGCTAGAACTATAATAATTAAACTTATTACTTTTATTATTATCAATATAACATGCACTATTACCCATATTATACAGTTATCATCGCTAGAACTATAATAGGTTTACTTATTACTTATATTACTATCAGTATAACATGCATTATTACCCATATTATGCAGTTATTATCGCTAGAACTATAATAATTATACTTATTACTCCTAATATTATCAATATGACATGCATTATTACCCATATTATACAGTTATTATCGCTTGAACTATAAAAATTATACTTATTACTTGTATTATTATCAATGTAACATGCACCATTACCCATATTATGCAGTTATTATCGCAGGAACTATAATAATTATACTTATTACTCCCAATGTTATCGATATAACATGCATTATTACCGATATTATACTGTTATTATCGCTAGAAATATAATAATTATACTTATTACTCCCAATATTATCAATATATCATGAATTATTACCCATATTATGCAGTTATTATCGCAAGAAATGTAATAATTATACTTATTACTCCCAATATTATCAATATAACACGAATTATTACCCATATTATGCAGTTATTATCGCCAGAAATATAATGATTATACATATTACTCCCAATATTATCAATATAATATGAATTGTTACCCATATTATGCAGTTATTATCGCTGGAACTATAATAATTATATTTATTACTCCTAATATTTTCAATATGTCATGCATTATTATCCATATTATACAGTTATTATCGCTAGGACTATAATAATTATACTTATTACTCCCAATATTATCATTATAACATGCATTATTTCCCGTAATATACAGTTATTATCGCTGTAACTATAATAATTATACCTATTACTCCCAATATTATCAATATAACATGCATTATTACCTATATTATACTGTTATTATCGCTAGAACTATAATAATTATACTTATTACTCCCAATATTATCATTATAACTTGCATTATTACCCGTATTATACAGTTATTATCGCTGGAACTATAATAATTATACTTATTACTTCTAATATTTTCAATATGTCATGCATTATTATGCATATTATACAGTTATTATCGCTAGAACTATAATAATTGTACTTATTGCTCCCAATATTATCATTATAACATGCATTATTGCCCATATTATACTGTTATTATCGCTGGAACTATAATAATTATACTTATTACTCTTAATATTCTCAATATGTCATGCATTATTATCCATATTATACAGTTATTATCGCTAGAACTATAATAATTATACATATTACACCCAATATTATCATTATAACATGCATTATTACCCCTATTATGCAGTTATTATCGCTAGAACTATACTAATTATACTTATTACTCCCAATATTATCAATATAACAGGCATTATTACCCATATTATGCAGTTATTATCGCTAGAACTATAATAATTATGCTTATTACTCCCAATATTATCAATATAACATGCATTATTAAACGTATTATACAGTTATTATCGCTAGAACTATAGTGTTTATACTTATTACTTATATTATTATCAATATAACATGCATTATTACCCATATTATGCAGTTATTATCCCTAGAACTATAATGATTATACTTATTACTCCCGATGTTATCAATATAACATGCATTATTACCCATATTATGCAGTTATTATCGCTAGAACTATAATAATTATATTTATTACTCCCAATATTATCAATATAACATGCACTATTACCCATATAATACAGTTATTATCACTAGGACTATAATAATTATACTTATTACTCCCAATATTATCAATATAACATGCATTATTAACCGTATTATACAGCTATTATCGCTGGAACTATAATAGTTATACTTATTACGCATATTATTATGAGTATAACATGCATTATCACCCATATTATGCAGTTATTATCGCCAGAACTATAATAATTATACTTATTACTCCCAATATTATCAATATCACATTCATTATTACCCATATTATGCAGTTATTATTGCTAAAACTATAATAATTATATTTATTACTCCCAATATTATCAATATAACATGCACTATTACCCATATTATGCAGTTATTATCGCTAGAACCATAATAGGATTACTTATTACTTATATTATTATCAGTACAACATGCATTATTACCCATATTATACTGTTATTATCGCCAGAAATATAATAATTATACTTATTACTCCCAATATTATTAATATAACATGAATTATTACCCATATTATCCAGTTATTATCGCCAGAAATATAACAATTATACTTATTACTCCCAATATTATCAATATAACATGAATTATTACTCATATTATGCAGTTATTATCGCTAGAACCATAATAATCATACTTATTACTCCTAATATTATCACTATGACATGCATTATTACCCATATTATACAGTTATTATCGCTCGAACTATAATAATTATACTTATTACTTTTATTATTATCAATATAACATGCACTATTACCCATATTATGCAGTTATTATCGCTGGAACTATAATAATTATACTTATTGCTCCTAATATTATCAATATGTCATGCATTATTACCCATATAATGCAGTTATTATCGCTAGAACCATAATAATTATGCTTATTACTCCTAATATTATCAATATGACATGCATTATTACCCATTTTGTACAGTTATTATCGCTAGAACTACAATAATTATACTTATAACTACCAATATTATCAATATAACATGCATTATTACCCATATTATACCGGTATTATCGTCAGAACTATAATAAATATACTTATTGTTCCCAATATTATCAATATAACATGCATTATTACCCGTATTATGCAGTCATTATCGCTAGAACCACAATAATTATACTTATTACTCCCTACATTATCAATATAACATGCATTATTACCGGTATTATACAGTTATTATCGCTGGATCTATAATAATTATACTTATTACTTTTATTATTTTCAATGTAACATGCACCATTACCCATATTATGCTGTTATTATCGCTAGAACTATAATAATTATACTTATTACTCCCAATGTTATCAATATAACATGCATTATTACCCATATTATACTGTTATTATCGCCAGAAATATAATAATTATACTTATTACTCCCAATATTATCAATATAACATGAATTATTACCCATATTATGCAGTTATTATCGCCAGAAATATAATAATTATACTTATTACTCCCAATATTATCAATATAACATGAATTATTACCCATATTATACTGTTATTATCGCCAGAAATATAGTAATTATACTTATTACTCCCAATATTATCAATATAACATGAATTATTACCCATATTATGCAGTTATTATCGCCAGAAATATAATAATTATACTTATTACTCCCAATATTATCAATATAACATGCATTATTACCCATATTATGCAGTTACTATTGCTAGAACTATAATAGTTTTACTTATTACTTATATTATTATCAGTACAACATGCATTATTACACATATTAAGCAGTCGTTATCGCTAGAGCTATAATAATTATACTTATTACTCGCAATATTGTCAATATAACATGCATTATTACCCATACTACACAGTAATTATCGCCAGACCTATAATAATTATACTTATTACCTTTATCATTATCAATATAACACGCATTATTACCCATATTATGCAGTTATTATCGCTAGAACTATAATAGTTATACTTATTACTTATATTATTATCAATATAACATGCATTATTACCCATATTATGCAGTTATTATCGCTAGAACTATAATAATTATACTTATTACTTTTATTATTAGCAATGTAACATGCACCATTACCCATATTATGCAGTTATTATCGCTAGAACTATAATAATTACACTTATTACTCTCATTATTATCAATATAACCTGCATTATTACCCATATTATGCAGTTATTATCGCCAGAAATATAATAATTATACTTAATACTCCCAATATTATCAATATTACATGAATTATTACCTATATTATGCAGTTATTATCGCCAGAAATATAATAATTATACTTATTACTCCCAATACTATCAATATAACATGAATTATTAGCCATATTGTACAGTTATTATCGCTAGATCTATAATAATTATACTTATTACTACCAATGTTATCAATATAACATGCATTATTACCCATATTATGCAGTTATTATCGCTAGAACTATAATAATTATACTTATTACACCCAATATTATCAATATAACATGCATTATTACCCATATTGTGCAGTTATTATCGCTAGAACTATAATAATTATACTTATTACTCCCAATATTATGAATATAACATGAATTATTACCCATATTATGCAGTTATTATCGCCAGAAATATAATGATTATACATATTACTCCCAATATTATCAATATAATATGAATTATTACCCATATTATGCAGTTATTATCGCTGGAACTATAATAATTATAATTATTACTCCTAATATTTTCAATATGTCATGCATTATTATCCATATTATACAGTTATTATCGCTAGGACTATAATAATTATACTTATTACTCCCAATATTATCATTATAACATGCTTTATTACCCGTATTATACAGTTATTATCGCTGGAACTATAATAATTATACTTATTACTCCCAATATTATCAATATAACATGCATTATTACCTATATTATACTGTTATTATCGCTAGAACTATAATAATTATACTTATTACTCCCAATATTATCATTATAACTTGCATTATTACCTGTATTATACAGTTATTATCGCTGGAACTATAATAATTATACTTATTACTTCTAATATTTTCAATATGTCATGCATTATTATGCATATTATACAGTTAATATCGCTGGAACTATAATAATTATACTTATTACTCCCAATATTATCAATATAATATGCATTATTGCCCATATTATACTGTTATTATCGCTGGAACTATAATAATTATACTTATTACTCCTAATATTTTCAATATGTCATGCATTATTATCCATATTATACAGTTATTATCGCTAGAACTATAATAATTATACATATTACTCCCAATATTATCATTATAACATGCATTATTACCCCTATTATGCAGTTATTATCGCTGGAACTATAATAATTATACTTATTACTTCTAATATTTTCAATATGTCATGCATTATTATGCATATTATACAGTTATTATCGCTAGAACTATAATAATTATACTTATTACTCCCATTATTATCAATATAACATGCATTATTACCCGTATTATACAGTTATTATCGCTCGAACTACAATAATTATACTTATAACTACCAATATTATCAATATAACATGCATTATTACCCGTATTATACAATTATTATCGCTGGAACTATAATAATTAGACTTATTACTCCCAATATTATGAATATAACATGCATTATTACCCGTATTATGCAGTTATTATCGCTAGAACTATAATAATTATACTTATTACTCCCAATATTATCAAGATAACATGCATTATTACCCATATTATGCAGTTATTATCGCTCGAACTATAATAATTATATTTATTACTCCCAATATTATCAATATAACATGCACTATTACCCATATTATACAGTTATTATCGCTAGGACTATAATAATTATACTTATTACTCCCAATATTATCAATATAACATGCATTATTACCCGTATTATACAGTTATTATCGCTGGAACTATAATAATTAGACTTATTACTCCCAATATTATGAATATAACATGAATTATTACGCATATTATGCAGTTATTATCGCTAGAACTATAATAGGGATACTTATTACTTATATTATTATCAGTACAACATGCGTTATTACGCATATTATGCAGTCATTATCGCTAGAATTATAATAATTATACTTATTACTCCCAATGTTATCAATATGACATGCAATACTACCCATATTATATAGTTATTATCGCCAGAAATATAATAATTATACTTATTACTCCCAATATTATCAATATAACATGCATTATTAACCGTATTATACAGTTATTATCGCTAGAACTATAATAGTTATACTTATTACTTATATTATTATCAGTATAACATGCAGTATTACCCATATTATGCAGTTATTATTGCTAAAACAATAATAATTATATTTATTACTCCAAACATTATCAATATAGCATGCATTATTACCCGTATTATACAGTTATTATCGCTGGAACTATAATAACTATACTTATTACTCCCAATATTATCAATATAACATGCATTATTACCCATATTATACTGTTATTATCGCAGGAACTATAATAATTATACTTACTACTCCTAATATTATCAATATGACATGCATTGTTATCCATATTATACAGTTATTATCGCTAGAACTATAATAGTTATACTTATTACTTATATTATTATGAGTATAACATGCATTATTACCCATATTATGCAGTTATTATTGCTAAAACAATAATAATTATATTTATTACTCCCAATATTATCAATATAGCATGCATTATTACCCGTATTATACAGTTATTATCGCTGGAACTGTATTAATTATACTTATTACTCCCAATATTATCAATATATCATGCATTATTATCCATATTATACAGTTATTATCGCTAGAACTATAATAATTATACTTATTACTCCCAATATTATCATTATAACATGCATTATTACCCGTATTATACTGTTATTCTCGCCAGAAATATAATAATTATACTTACTACTCCCAATGTTATCAATATAACATGCACTATTACCCATATTATGCAGTTATTATCGCTCGAACTATAATAATTATACTTATTACTTTTATTATTATCAATATAACATGCACTATTACCCGTATTATACAGTTATTATCGCTAGAACTATAATAATTATACTTATTACTTTTATTATTATCAATGTAACATGCACCATTACCCATATTATGCAGTTATTATCGCAGGAACTATAATAATTATACTTATTACTTTTATTGTTATCAATATAACATGCACTATTACCCATATTATACAGTTATTATCGCTAGAATTATAATAGTTATACTTATTACTCCCAATATTATCAATATAACATGCATTATTACCCATATTGTGCAGTTATTATCGCTCGAACTATAATAATTATATTTATTACACCCAATATTATCAATATAACATGCACTATTACCCATATTATACAGTTATTATCGCTAGGACTGTAATAATTATACTTATTACTCCCAATATTATCAATATAACATGCATTATTACCCGTATTATACAGTTATTATCGCTGGAACTATAATAATTAGACTTATTACTCCCAATATTATCAATATAACATGCATTATTACCCATATTATGCAGTTATTATCGCTAAAACTATAATAATTATACTTATTACTCCCAATATTATCAATATAACATGCATTATTACCCATATTATGCAGTTATTATCGCTCGAACTATAATAATTATATTTATTACTCCCAATATTATCAATATAACATGCACTATTACCCATATTATACAGTTATTATCGCTAGGACTATAATAATTATACTTATTACTCCCAATATTATCAATATAACATGCATTATTACCCGTATTATACAGTTATTATCGCTGGAACTATAATAATTAGACTTATTACTCCCAATATTATGAATATAACATGAATTATTACCCATATTATGCAGTTATTATCGCTAGAACTATAATAGGGATACTTATTACTTATATTATTATCAGTACAACATGCGTTATTACGCATATTATGCAGTTATTATCGCTAGAATTATAATAATTATACTTATTACTCCCAATGTTATCAATATGACATGCAATACTACCCATATTATATAGTTATTATCGCCAGAAATATAATAATTATACTTATTACTCCCAATATTATCAATATAACATGCATTATTAACCGTATTATACAGTTATTATCGCTAGAACTATAGTAGTTATACTTATTACGCATATTATTATCAGTATAACATGCATTATCACCCATATTATGCAGTTATTATCGCCAGAACTATAATAATTATACTTATTACTCCCAATATTATCAATATCACATTCATTATTACCCATATTATGCAGTTGTTATTGCTAAAACTATAATAATTATATTTATTACTCCTAATATTATCAATATGACATGCATTATTACCCATATTATACAGTTATTATCGCTAGAACTATAATGATTATACTTATTGTTCCCAATATTATCAATATAACATGCATTATTACCCATATTATACTGTTATTATCGCTGGAACTATAATAATTATACTTATTACTCCTAATATTATCAATATGTCATGTATTATTATCCATATTATACAGTTATTATCGCTAGAACTATAATAGATATACTTATTACTTATATTATTATCAGTATAACATGCATTATTGCCCATATTATGCAGTTATTATTGCTAAAACAATAATAATTATATTTATTACTCCCAATATTATCAATATAGCATGCATTATTACCCGTATTATACAGTTATTATCGCTGGAAATATAATAACTATACTTATTACTCCCAATATTATCAATATAACATGCATTATTACCCATATTATACTGTTATTATCGCAGGAACTATAATAATTATACTTATTACTCCTAATATTATCAATATGACATGCATTATTATCCATATTATACAGTTATTATCGCTAGAACTATAATAGTTATACTTATTACTTATATTATTATCAGTATAACATGCATTATTACCCATATTATGCAGTTATTATTGCTAAAACAATAATAATTATATTTATTACTCCCAATATTATCAATATAACATGCATTATTACCCATATTATACCGTTATTATCGTCAGAACTATAATAAGTATACTTATTGTTCCCAATATTATCAATATAACATGCATTATTACCCATATTATACTGTTATTATCGCTGGAACTATAATAATTATACTTATTACTCCTAATATTATCAACATGTCATGCATTGTTATCCATATTATACAGTTATTATCGCTAGAACTATAATAGATATACTTATTACTTATATTATTATCAGTATAACATGCATTATTACCCATATTATACTGTTATTATCGCTGGAACTATAATAATTATACTTATTACTCCCAATGCTATCAATATAACATGCATTATTACCCATATTATTGCAGTTATTATCGCTAGAACTATAATAATTATACCTATTACTCCCAATAATATCAATATATCATGCATTATTACCCATATTATGCAGTTATTATCGCTAGAACTACAATAATCATACTTATTACTCCTAATTTTATCAATATAACATGCATTGTTACCCATATTATACAGTCATTATCGCTCGAACTACAATAATTATACTTATAACTACCAATATTATCAATATAACATGCATTATTACCCATATTATACCGTTATTATCGTCAGAACTATAATAAATATACTTATTGTTCCCAATATTATCAATATGACATGCATTATTACCCATATTATACAGTTATTATCGCTAGAACTATAATGATTATACTTATTACTCCCGATGTTATCAATATAACATGCATTATTACCCATATTATGCAGCTATTATCGCTAGAACTATAATAATTATACCTATTACTCCCAATATTATCAATATAACATGCATTATTACCCATACTATGCAGTTATTATCGCCAGAAATATAATGATTATACTTATTACTCCCAATATTATCAATATAACATGCATTATTACCCGTATTATACAGTTATTATCGCTGGAACTATAATAATTAGACTTATTACTCCCAATATTATCAATATAACATGCATTATTACCCATATTATGCAGTTATTATCGCTAAAACTATAATAATTATACTTATTACTCCCAATATTATCAATATAACATGCATTATTACCCATATTATGCAGTTATTATCGCTCGAACTATAATAATTATATTTATTACTTCCAATATTATCAATATAACATGCACTATTACCCATATTATACAGTTATTATCGCTAGGACTATAATAATTATACTTATTACTCCCAATATTATCAATATAACATGCATTATTACCCGTATTATACAGTTATTATCGCTGGAACTATAATAATTAGACTTATTACTCCCAATATTATGAATATAACATGAATTATTACCCATATTATGCAGTTATTATCGCTAGAACTATAATAGGGATACTTATTACTTATATTATTATCAGTACAACATGCGTTATTACGCATATTATGCAGTTATTATCGCTAGAATTATAATAATTATACTTATTACTCCCAATGTTATCAATATGACATGCAATACTACCCATATTATATAGTTATTATCGCCAGAAATATAATAATTATACTTATTACTCCCAATATTATCAATATAACATGCATTATTAACCGTATTATACAGTTATTATCGCTAGAACTATAATAGTTATACTTATTACTTATATTATTATCAGTATAACATGCAGTATTACCCATATTATGCAGTTATTATTGCTAAAACAATAATAATTATATTTATTACTCCAAACATTATCAATATAGCATGCATTATTACCCGTATTATACAGTTATTATCGCTGGAACTATAATAACTATACTTATTACTCCCAATATTATCAATATAACATGCATTATTACCCATATTATACTGTTATTATCGCAGGAACTATAATAATTATACTTACTACTCCTAATATTATCAATATGACATGCATTATTATCCATATTATACAGTTATTATCGCTAGAACTATAATAGTTATACTTATTACTTATATTATTATGAGTATAACATGCATTATTACCCATATTATGCAGTTATTATTGCTAAAACAATAATAATTATATTTATTACTCCCAATATTATCAATATAGCATGCATTATTACCCGTATTATACAGTTATTATCGCTGGAACTGTATTAATTATACTTATTACTCCCAATATTATCAATATATCATGCATTATTATCCATATTATACAGTTATTATCGCTAGAACTATAATAATTATACTTATTACTCCCAATATTATCATTATAACATGCATTATTACCCGTATTATACTGTTATTCTCGCCAGAAATATAATAATTATACTTACTACTCCCAATGTTATCAATATAACATGCACTATTACCCATATTATGCAGTTATTATCGCTCGAACTATAATAATTATACTTATTACTTTTATTATTATCAATATAACATGCACTATTACCCGTATTATACAGTTATTATCGCTAGAACTATAATAATTATACTTATTACTTTTATTATTATCAATGTAACATGCACCATTACCCATATTATGCAGTTATTATCGCAGGAACTATAATAATTATACTTATTACTTTTATTGTTATCAATATAACATGCACTATTACCCATATTATACAGTTATTATCGCTAGAATTATAATAGTTATACTTATTACTCCCAATATTATCAATATAACATGCATTATTACCCATATTGTGCAGTTATTATCGCTCGAACTATAATAATTATATTTATTACACCCAATATTATCAATATAACATGCACTATTACCCATATTATACAGTTATTATCGCTAGGACTGTAATAATTATACTTATTACTCCCAATATTATCAATATAACATGCATTATTACCCGTATTATACAGTTATTATCGCTGGAACTATAATAATTAGACTTATTACTCCCAATATTATCAATATAACATGCATTATTACCCATATTATGCAGTTATTATCGCTAAAACTATAATAATTATACTTATTACTCCCAATATTATCAATATAACATGCATTATTACCCATATTATGCAGTTATTATCGCTCGAACTATAATAATTATATTTATTACTCCCAATATTATCAATATAACATGCACTATTACCCATATTATACAGTTATTATCGCTAGGACTATAATAATTATACTTATTACTCCCAATATTATCAATATGACATGCATTATTACCCGTATTATACAGTTATTATCGCTGGAACTATAATAATTAGACTTATTACTCCTAATATTATCAATATGACATGCATTATTATCCATATTATACAGTTATTATCGCTAGAACTATAATAGATATACTTATTACTTATATTATTATCAGTATAACATGCATTATTACCCATATTATACTGTTATTATCGCTGGAACTATAATAATTATACTTATTACTCCCAATGCTATCAATATAACATGCATTATTACCCATATTATTGCAGTTATTATCGCTAGAACTATAATAATTATACCTATTACTCCCAATAATATCAATATATCATGCATTATTACCCATATTATGCAGTTATTATCGCTAGAACTACAATAATCATACTTATTACTCCTAATTTTATCAATATAACATGCATTGTTACCCATATTATACAGTCATTATCGCTCGAACTACAATAATTATACTCATAACTACCAATATTATCAATATAACATGCATTATTACCCATATTATACCGTTATTATCGTCAGAACTATAATACATATACTTATTGTTCCCAATATTATCAATATAACATGCATTATTACCCATATTATGCAGTTATTATCGCTAGAATTACAATAATTATACTTATTTCTCCCTACATTATCAATATAACATGCACTATTACCCATATTATGCAGTTATTATCGCTCGAACTATAGTAATTATACTTATTGCTCCTAATATTATCAATATATCATGCATTATTATCCATATTAAACAGTTATTATCGCTAGAACTATAATAGTTATACTTATTACTTATATTATTATCAGTATAACATGCATTATTACCCATATTATGCAGTTATTATCGCTAGAACTACAATAATTATACTTATTACTCCCTACATTAACAATATAACATGCACTATTACCCATATTATGCAGTTATTATCGCTAGAACTATAATAATTATATTTATTGCTCCTAATATTATCAATATGTCATGCATTATTATCCATATTATACCGTTATTATCGTCAGAACTATAATAAATATACCTATTGTTCCCAATATTATCAATATAACATGCATTATTACCCATATTATGCAGTTATTATCGCTAGAATTATAATAATTATACTTATTTCTCCCAACATTATCAATATAACATGCACTATTACCCATATTATGCAGTTATTATCGCTCGAACTATAATAATTATACTTATTGCTCCTAATATTATCAATATGTCATGCATTATTATCCATATTATACAGTTATTATCGCTAGAACTATAATAGTTATACTTATTACTTATATTATTACCAGTATAACATGCATTATTACCCATATTATGCAGTTATTATTGCTAAAACTATAATAATTATATATATTACTCCCAATATTATCAATATAACATGCATTATTACCCGTATTATACAGTTATTATCGCTAGAGCTATAATAATTATACTTATTACTTTTATTATTATCAATGTAACATGCACCATTACCCATATTATGCAGTTATTATCGCAGGAACTATAATAATTATACTTATTACTCCCAATGTTATCGATATAACAAGCATTATTACACATATTATACTGTTATTATCGCCAGAAATATAATAATTATACTTACTACTCCCAATATTATCAACATAACATGAATTATTACCCATATTATGCAGTTATTATCGCCAGAAATGTAATAATTGTACTTATTACTCCCAATATTATCAATATAACACGAATTATTACCCATATTATACAGTTATTATCGCTTGAACTGTAATAGTTATACTTATTGCTTATATTATTATCAGTATAACATGCATTATTACCCATATTATGCAGTTATTATTGCTAAAACTATAATAATTATACTTATTACTCCCAATGTTATCGATATAACATGCATTATTACCCATATTATGCAGTTATTATCGCTAGAATTACAATAATTATACTTATTTCTCCCTACATTATCAATATAACATGCACTATTACCCATATTATGCAGTTATTATCGCTCGAACTATAGTAATTATACTTATTGCTCCTAATATTATCAATATATCATGCATTATTATCCATATTAAACAGTTATTATCGCTAGAACTATAATAGTTATACTTATTACTTATATTATTATCAGTATAACATGCATTATTACCCATATTATGCAGTTATTATCGCTAGAACTATAATAATTATACTTAATACTCCCAATGTTATCAATATAACATGCATTATTACCCATATTATTGTAGTTATTATCGCTAGAACTAAAATAATTATACTTATTACTTTTATCATTATCAATATAACATGCACTATTACCCATATTATACAGTTATTATCGCTAGAGCTATAATAATTGTACTCATTTCTCCCAATGTTATCAATATAACATGCATTATTACCCATATTATGCAGTTATTAGCGCTAGAACTACAATAATTATACTTATTACTTTTATCATTATCAATATAACATGCACTATTACCCATATTATGCAGTTATTATCGCTAGAACTATAATAATTATACTTATTACTCCTAATATTATCAATATGTCATGCATTATTATCCATATTATACAGTTATTATCGCTAGAACTGTAATAGTTATACTTATTACTTATATTATTATCAGTATAACATGCATTATTACACATATTATGCAGTTATTATTGCTAAAACTATAATAATTATATTTATTACTCCCAATATTATCAATATAACATACATTATTACCCGTATTATACAGTTATTATCGCTAGAGCTATAATAATTATACTTATTACTCTCAATATTATCAAAATAACATGCATTATTACCCATATTATACAGTTATTATCGCTCGAACTACAATAATTATACTTATTCCTCCCAATATTATCAATATTAAATGCGTTATTACCCATATCATACAGTTATTACCGCTAGAACTATAATAATTATACTTAGTACTTTTATTATTATCAATGTAACATGCACCATTACCCATATTATGCAGTTATTATCGCAAGACCTATAATAATTATACATATTACTCCTAATTTTATCAATATAACATGCATTCTTACCCATATTATACAGTCATTATCGCTCGAACTACAATAATTATACTTATAACTACCAATATTATCAATATAACATGCATTATTACCCATATTATACCGTTATTATCGTCAGAACTATCATAAATATACTTATTGTTCCCAATATTATCAATATAACATGCATTAATACCCATATCATATAGTTATTACCGCTAGAACTACAATAATTATACTTATTACTCCCTACATTATCAATATAACATGCACTATTACCCATATTATGCAGTTATTATCGCTCGAACTATAATAATTATACTTATTACTTTTATTATTATCAATATAACATACACTATTACCCATATTATGCAGTTATTATCGCTAGAACTATAATAATTATACTTATTACTCCTAATGTTATCAATATGTCATGCATTATTATCCATATTATACAGTTATTATAGCTAGAACTGTAATAGTTATAGTTATTACTTATATTATTATCAGTATAAGATGCATTATTACACATATTATGCAGTTATTATTGCTAAAACTATAATAATTATACTTATTACTCCCAATGTGATCTATATAACATGCATTATTACCAGTATTATAGAGTTATTATCGCTAGAACTATACGAATTATACTTATTACTCGCAATATTACCAAAATAACACGCATTATTACCCATATTAGACAGTTATTATCGCTCGAACTACAATAATTATACTTATAACTACCAATGTTATCAATATAACATGCATTATTATCCATATTATAATGTTATTATCGTCAGAACTATAATAAATATACTTATTACTCGCAATATTATCAATGTAGCATGCATTATTACCCATACTATACTGTTATTATCGCCTGAAATATAATAATTATACTTATTACTCCCAATATTATCAACATAACATGAATTATTACCCATATTATGCAGTTATTATCGCCAGAAATGTAATAATTATACTTATTACTCCCATTATTATCAATATAACACGAATTATTACCCATATTATGCAGTTATTATCGCTAGAACTATAATAATTATACTTATTACTCCCAATGTTATCAATATAACATGCATTATTACCCATATTATACCGTTATTATCGTCAGAACTATCATAAATATACTTATTGTTCCCAATATTATCAATATAACATGCATTAATACCCATATTATGCAGTTATTATCGCTAGAACTACAATAATTACACATATTACTCCCTACATTATCAATATGACATGCACTATTACCCATATTATGCAGTTATTATCGCTCGAAATATAATAATTATACTTATTACTTTTATTATTATCAATATAACATACACTATTACCCATATTATTGCAGTTATTATCGCTAGAACTAAAATAATTATACTTACTACTTTTATCATTATCAATATAACATGCACTATTACGAATATTATGCAGTTATTATCGCAAGACCTATAATAATTTTACTTATTACTCCTAATTTTATCACTATAACATGCATTGTTACCCATATTATACAGTCATTATCGCTCGAACTACAATAATTATACTTATAACTACCAATATTATCAATATAACATGCATTATTACCCATATTATACCGTTATTATCGTCAGAACTATAATAAATATACTTATTGTTCCCAATATTATCAATATAACATGCATTATTACCCATATTATGCAGTTATTAGCGCTAGAACTACAATAATTATACTTATTACTTTTATCATTATCAATATAACATGCACTATTACCCATATTATGCAGTTATTATCGCTAGAACTATAATAATTATACTTATTACTCCTAATATTATCAATATGTCCTGCATTATTATCCATATTATACAGTTATTATCGCTAGAACTGTAATAGTTATACTTATTACTTATATTATTATCAGTATAACATGCATTATTACACATATTATGCAGTTATTATTGCTAAAACTATAATAATTATATTTATTACTCCCAATATTATCAATATAACATACATTATTACCCGTATTATACAGTTATTATCGCTAGAGCTATAATAATTATACTTATTACTCTCAATATTATCAAAATAACATGCATTATTACCCATATTATACAGTTATTATCGCTCGAACTACAATAATTATACTTATTCCTCCCAATATTATCAATATTAAATGCGTTATTACCCATATCATACAGTTATTACCGCTAGAACTATAATAATTATACTTAGTACTTTTATTATTATCAATGTAACATGCACCATTACCCATATTATGCAGTTATTATCGCAAGACCTATAATAATTATACATATTACTCCTAATTTTATCAATATAACATGCATTCTTACCCATATTATACAGTCATTATCGCTCGAACTACAATAATTATACTTATAACTACCAATATTATCAATATGACATGCATTATTACCCATATTATACCGTTATTATCGTCAGAACTATCATAAATATACTTATTGTTCCCAATATTATCAATATAACATGCATTAATACCCATATCATATAGTTATTACCGCTAGAACTACAATAATTATACTTATTACTCCCTACATTATCAATATAACATGCACTATTACCCATATTATGCAGTTATTATCGCTCGAACTATAATAATTATACTTATTACTTTTATTATTATCAATATAACATGCACTATTACCCATATTATGCAGTTATTATCGCTAGAACTATAATAATTATACTTATTACTCCTAATGTTATCCATATGTCATGCATTATTATCCATATTATACAGTTATTATCGTTAGAACTGTAATAGTTATACTTATTACTTATATTATTATCAGTATAACATGCATTATTACACATATTATGCAGTTATTATTGCTAAAACTATAATAATTATATTTATTACTCCCAATATTATCAATATAACATGCATTATTACCCGTATTATACAGTTATTATCGCTAGAGCTATAATAATTATACTTATTACTTTTATTATTATCAATGTAACATGCACCATTACCCATATTATGCAGTTATTATCGCAGGAGCTATAATAATTATACTTATTACTCCTAATTTTATCAATATAACATGCATTGTTACCCCTATTATACAGTCATTATCGCTCGAACTTCAATAATTATACTTATAACTACCAATATTATCAATATAACATGCATTATTACCCATATTATACCGTTATTATCGTCAGAACTATAATAAATATACCTATTGTTCCCAATATTATCAATATAACATGCATTATTACCCATATTATGCAGTTATTATCGCTAGAATTATAATAATTATACTTATTTCTCCCAACATTATCAATATAACATGCACTATTACCCATATTATGCAGTTATTATCGCTCGAACTATAATAATTATACTTATTGCTCCTAATATTATCAATATGTCATGCATTATTATCCATATTATACAGTTATTATCGCTAGAACTATAATAGTTATACTTATTACTTATATTATTACCAGTATAACATGCATTATTACCCATATTATGCAGTTATTATTGCTAAAACTATAATAATTATATATATTACTCCCAATATTATCAATATAACATGCATTATTACCCGTATTATACAGTTATTATCGCTAGAGCTATAATAATTATACTTATTACTTTTATTATTATCAATGTAACATGCACCATTACCCATATTATGCAGTTATTATCGCAGGAACTATAATAATTATACTTATTACTCCCAATGTTATCGATATAACAAGCATTATTACACATATTATACTGTTATTATCGCCTGAAATATAATAATTATACTTATTACTCCCAATATTATCAATATAACATGAATTATTACCCATATTATGCAGTTATTATCGCCAGAAATGTAATAATTATACTTATTACTCCCAATATTATCAATATAACACGAATTATTACCCATATTATGCAGTTATTATCGCTAGAACTATAATAATTATACTTATTACTCCCAATGTTATCAATATAACATGCATTATTTCCCATATTATTGTAGTTATTATCGCTAGAACTATAATAATTATACTTATTACACCCAATATTATCAATATATCATGCATTATTACCCATATTATGCAGTTATTATCGCTAGAACTACAATAATAATACTTACTACTTTTATCATTATCAATATAACATGCACTATTACCCATATTATGCAGTTATTATCGCAAGACCTATAATAATTATACTTATTACTCCTAATTTTATCAATATACCATGCATTCTTACCCATATTATACAGTCATTATCGCTCGAACTACAATAATTATACTAATAACTACCAATATTATCAATATAACATGCATTATTACCCATATTATACCGTTATTATCGCCAGAACTATCATAAATATACTTATTGTTCCCAATATTATCAATATAACATGCATTATTACCCATATTATACCGTTATTATCGTCAGAACTATAATAAATATACTTATTGTTCCCAATATTATCAATATAACATGCATTATTGCCCATATTATGCAGTTATTATCGCTAGAACTATAATAATTATACTTAATACTCCCAATGTTATCAATATAACATGCATTATTACCCATATTATTGTAGTTATTATCGCTAGAACTAAAATAATTATACTTATTACTTTTATCATTATCAATATAACATGCACTATTACCCATATAATACAGTTATTATCGCTAGAACTATAATAATTATACTTATTACTCCCAATGTTATCAATATAACATGCATTATTACCCATATTATTGCAGTTATTATCGCTCGAACTACAATAATTATACTTATAACTACCAATATTATCAATATAACATGCATTATTATCCATATTATACTGTTATTATCGTCAGAACTATAATAAATATACTTATTACTCGCAATATTATCAATGTAGCATGCATTATTACCCATATTATGCAGTTATTATCGCTAGAACTACAATAATTATACTTATTCCTCCCTACATTATCAATATAACATGCACTATTACCCATATTATACAGTTATTATCGCTAGAACTATAATAATTATACTTATTACTTCCAATGTTATCAATATAACATGCATTATTACCCATATTATTGCAGTTATTATCGCTAGAACTATAATAATTATACTTATAACTCCCAATATTATCAATATAACATGCATTATTACCCATATTATGCAGTTATTATCGCTAGAACTACAATAATTATACTTATTACTCCCTACATTATCAATATAACATGCACTATTACCCATATTATGCAGTTATTATCACACGAACTATAATAATTATACTTATTACTTTTATTATTATCAATATAACATGCATTATTACCCATATTATGCAGTTATTATCGCTAGAACTATAATAATTATACTTATTACTCCCAATGTTATCAATATAACATGCATTATTACCCATATTATTGCAGTTATTATCGCTAGAACTAAAATAATTATACTTATTACTTTTATCATTATCAATATAACATGCACTATTACCCACATTATACAGTTATTATCGCTAGAACTATAATAATTATACTTATTACTTCCAATGTTATCAATATAACATGCATTATTACCCATATTATTGCAGTTATTATCGCTAGAACTAGAATAATTATACTCATTACTCCCAATGTTATCAATATAACATGCATTATTGCCCATATTATTGCAGTTATTATCGCTCGAACTATAATAATTATACTTATAACTCCCAATATTATCAATATATCATGCACTATTACCCATATTATGCAATTATTATCGCTAGAACTAAAATAATTATACTTATTACTTTTATCATTATCAATATAACATGCACTATTACCCATATTATACAGTTATTATCGCTAGAACTATAATAATTATACTTATTACTCCCAATGTTATCAATATAACATGCATTATTACCCATATTATTGCAGTTATTATCGCTCGAACAACAATAATTATACTTATAACTACCAATATTATCAATATAACATGCATTATTACCCATATTATTGTAGTTATTATCGCTAGAGCTATAATAATTATACTTATTACACCCAATATTATCAATATATCATGCATTAATACCCATATTATGCAGTTATTATCGCTAGAACTACAATAATTATACTTACTACTCCCTACATTATCAATATAACATGCACTATTACCCATATTATGCAGTTATTATCGCTCGAACTATAATAATTATACTTATTACTTTTATTATTATCAATGTAACATGCACTATTACCCATATTATGCAGTTATTATCGCTAGAACTATAATAATTATACTTATTACTCCTAATGTTATCAATATGTCATGCATTAATATCCATATTATACAGTTATTATCGCTAGAACTGTAATAGTTATACTGATTACTTGTATTATTATCAGTATAACATGCATTATTACACATATTATGCAGTTATTATTGCTAAAACTATAATAATTATATTTATTACTCCCAATATTATCAATATAACATCCAATATTACCCGTACTATACAGTTATTATCGCTAGAGCTATAATAATTATACTTATTACTTTTATTATTATCAATGTAACATGCACCATTACCCATATTATGCAGTTATTATCGCAGGAACTATAATAATTATACTTATTACTCCCAATGTTATCGATATAACATGCATTATTACCCATATTATACTGTTATTATCGCCTGAAATATAATAATTATAGGTATTACTCCCAATATTATCAGTATAACATGAATTATTACCCATATTATGCAGTTATTATCGCCAGAAATGTAATAATTATACTTATTACTCCCAATATTATCAATATAACACGAATTATTACCCATATTATGCAGTTATTATCGCTAGGACTATAATAATTATACTTATGACTACCAATATTATCAATATAACATGCATTATTATCCATATTATACTGATATTATCGTCAGAACTATAATAAATATACTTATTACTCGCAATATTATCAATGTAGCATGCATTATTACCCATATTATGCAGTTATTATCGCTAGAACTATAATAATTATACTTATAGCTCCCAATATTATGAATATATCATGCATTATTGCCCATATTATGCAGTTATTATCGCTAGAACTACAATAATTATACTTATTACTTTTATTATTATCAATATAACATGCATTATTACCCATATTATGCAGTTATTATCGCTAGAACTATAATAATTATACTTATTACTCCCAATGTTATCAATATAACATGCATTATTACCCATATTATGCAGTTATTATCGCTAGAACTATAATAATTATACTTATTACTCCTAATGTTATCAATATGTCATGCATTATTATCCATATTATACAGTTATTATCGCTAGGACTGTAATAGTTATACTTATTACTTATATTATTGTCAGTATAACATGCACTATTACCCATATTATGCAGTTATTATCGCTCGAATTATAATAATTATACTTATTACTTTTATTATTATCAATGTAACATGCACTATTACCCATATTATGCAGTTATTATCGCTAGAACTATAATAATTATACTTATTACTCCTAATGTTATCAATATGTCATGCATTAATATCCATATTATACAGTTATTATCGCTAGAACTGTAATGGTTATACTGATTACTTATATTATTATCAGTATAACATGCATTATTACACATATTATGCAGTTATTATTGCTAAAACTATAATAATTATATTTATTACTCCCAATGTTATCGATATAACATGCATTATTACCCATATTATACTGTTATTATCGCCAGAAATATAATAATTATAGGTATTACTCCCAATATTATCAATATAACATGAATTATTACCCATATTATGCAGTTATTATCGCCAGAAATGCAATAATTATACTTATTACTCCCAATATTATCAATATAACACGAATTATTACCCATATTATGCAGTTATAATCGCTAGAACTATAATAATTATACTTATGACTACCAATATTATCAATATAACATGCATTATTATCCATATTATACTGTTATTATCGTCAGAACTATAATAAATATACTTATTACTCGCAATATTATCAATGTAGCATGCATTATTACCCATATTATGCAGTTATTATCGCTAGAACTATAATAATTATACTTATTACTCCCAATATTATGAATATATCATGCATTATTGCCCATATTATGCAGTTATTATCGCTAGAACTACAATAATTATACTTATTACTTTTATTATTATCAATATAACATGCATTATTACCCATATTATGCAGTTATTATTGCTAGAACTATAATAATTATACTTATTACTCCCAATGTTATCAATATAACATGCATTATTACCCATATTATACAGTTATTATCGCTAGAACTATAATAATTATACTTATTACTCCCAATGTTATCAATATAACATGCATTATTACCCATATTATACTGTTATTATCGCCAGAAATATAATAATTATAGGTATTACTCCCAATATTATCAATATAACATGAATTATTACCCATATTATGCAGTTATTATCGCCAGAAATGTAATAATTATACTTATTACTCCCAATATTATCAATATAACACGAATTATTACCCATATTATGCAGTTATTATCGCTAGAACTATAATAATTATACTTATAACTACCAATATTATCAATATAACATGCATTATTATCCATATTATAGTGTTATTATCGTCAGAAATATAATAAATATACTTATTACTCGCAATATTATCAATGTAGCATGCATTATTACCCATATTATGCAGTTATTATCGCTAGAACTATAATAATTATACTTATTACTCCCAATGTTATCAATATAACATGCACTATTACCCATATTATGCAGTTATTATCGCTAGAACTATAATAATTATACTTATTACTCCTAATGTTATCAATATGTCATGCATTATTATCCATATTATACAGTTATTATCGCTAGAACTGTAATAGTTATACTTATTACTTATATTATTATCAGTATAACATGCATTATTACACATATTATGCAGTTATTATTGCTAAAACTGTAATAATTATATTTATTACTCCCAATATTATCAATATAACATGCATTATTACCCGTATTATACAGTTATTATCGCTAGAGCTATAATAATTATACTTATTACTTTTATTATTATCAATGTAACATGCACCATTACCCATATTATGCAGTTATTATCGCAGGAACTATAATAATTATACTTATTACTCCCAATGTTATCGATATAACATGCATTATTACCCATATTATACTGTTATTATCGCCAGAAATATAATAATTATAGGTATTACTCCCAATATTATCAATATAACATGAATTATTACCCATATTATGCAGTTATTATCGCCAGAAATGTAATAATTATACTTATTACTCCCAATATTATCAATATTAAATGCGTTATTACCCATATCATACAGTTATTATCGCTAGAACTATAATAATTATACTTATTACTTTTATTTTTATCAATGTAACATGCACCATTACCCATATTATGCAGTTGTTATCGCCAGAACTACAATTATTATACTTATTACTTTTATTATTATCAATATAACATGCATAATTACCCATATTATGCAGTTATTATCGCTGGAACTATAATAATCATACTTATTACTCCCAAAATTATCAATATGTCATGCATTATTATCCATATTATACAGTTATTGTCGCTAGAGCTACAATAGTTATACTTATTACTTATATTAATATCAGTATAACATGCATTATTACCCATATTATGCAGTGATTATAGCTAGAACTATAATAATTATACTTATTACTCCCAATATTATCAATATAACATGCACTATTACCCATATTATGCAGTTATTATCGCTCGAACTATAGTAATTATACTTATTGCTCCTAATATTATCAATATGTCATGCATTATTATCCATATTATACAGTTATTATCGCTAGGACTGTAATAGTTATACTTATTACTTATATTATTGTCAGTATAACATGCACTATTACCCATATTATGCAGTTATTATCGCTCGAATTATAATAATTATACTTATTACTTTTATTATTATCAATGTAACATGCACTATTACCCATATTATGCAGTTATTATCGCTAGAACTATAATAATTATACTTATTACTCCTAATGTTATCAATATGTCATGCATTAATATCCATATTATACAGTTATTATCGCTAGAACTGTAATGGTTATACTGATTACTTATATTATTATCAGTATAACATGCATTATTACACATATTATGCAGTTATTATTGCTAAAACTATAATAATTATATTTATTACTCCCAATGTTATCGATATAACATGCATTATTACCCATATTATACTGTTATTATCGCCAGAAATATAATAATTATAGGTATTACTCCCAATATTATCAATATAACATGAATTATTACCCATATTATGCAGTTATTATCGCCAGAAATGCAATAATTATACTTATTACTCCCAATATTATCAATATAACACGAATTATTACCCATATTATGCAGTTATAATCGCTAGAACTATAATAATTATACTTATGACTACCAATATTATCAATATAACATGCATTATTATCCATATTAACTGTTATTATCGTCAGAACTATAATAAATATACTTATTACTCGCAATATTATCAATGTAGCATGCATTATTACCCATATTATGCAGTTATTATCGCTAGAACTATAATAATTATACTTATTACTCCCAATATTATGAATATATCATGCATTATTGCCCATATTATGCAGTTATTATCGCTAGAACTACAATAATTATACTTATTACTTTTATTATTATCAATATAACATGCATTATTACCCATATTATGCAGTTATTATTGCTAGAACTATAATAATTATACTTATTACTCCCAATGTTATCAATATAACATGCATTATTACCCATATTATACAGTTATTATCGCTAGAACTATAATAATTATACTTATTACTCCCAATGTTATCAATATAACATGCATTATTACCCATATTATACTGTTATTATCGCCAGAAATATAATAATTATAGGTATTACTCCCAATATTATCAATATAACATGAATTATTACCCATATTATGCAGTTATTATCGCCAGAAATGTAATAATTATACTTATTACTCCCAATATTATCAATATAACACGAATTATTACCCATATTATGCAGTTATTATCGCTAGAACTATAATAATTATACTTATAACTACCAATATTATCAATATAACATGCATTATTATCCATATTATAGTGTTATTATCGTCAGAAATATAATAAATATACTTATTACTCGCAATATTATCAATGTAGCATGCATTATTACCCATATTATGCAGTTATTATCGCTAGAACTATAATAATTATACTTATTACTCCCAATGTTATCAATATAACATGCACTATTACCCATATTATGCAGTTATTATCGCTAGAACTATAATAATTATACTTATTACTCCTAATGTTATCAATATGTCATGCATTATTATCCATATTATACAGTTATTATCGCTAGAACTGTAATAGTTATACTTATTACTTATATTATTATCAGTATAACATGCATTATTACACATATTATGCAGTTATTATTGCTAAAACTGTAATAATTATATTTATTACTCCCAATATTATCAATATAACATGCATTATTACCCGTATTATACAGTTATTATCGCTAGAGCTATAATAATTATACTTATTACTTTTATTATTATCAATGTAACATGCACCATTACCCATATTATGCAGTTATTATCGCAGGAACTATAATAATTATACTTATTACTCCCAATGTTATCGATATAACATGCATTATTACCCATATTATACTGTTATTATCGCCAGAAATATAATAATTATAGGTATTACTCCCAATATTATCAATATAACATGAATTATTACCCATATTATGCAGTTATTATCGCCAGAAATGTAATAATTATACTTATTACTCCCAATATTATCAATATTAAATGCGTTATTACCCATATCATACAGTTATTATCGCTAGAACTATAATAATTATACTTATTACTTTTATTTTTATCAATGTAACATGCACCATTACCCATATTATGCAGTTGTTATCGCCAGAACTACAATTATTATACTTATTACTTTTATTATTATCAATATAACATGCATAATTACCCATATTATGCAGTTATTATCGCTGGAACTATAATAATCATACTTATTACTCCCAAAATTATCAATATGTCATGCATTATTATCCATATTATACAGTTATTGTCGCTAGAGCTACAATAGTTATACTTATTACTTATATTAATATCAGTATAACATGCATTATTACCCATATTATGCAGTGATTATAGCTAGAACTATAATAATTATACTTATTACTCCCAATATTATCAATATAACATGCATTATTACCCATATTATACAGTTATTATCGCTCAAAATATAATAGTTATACTAATTACTTATATTATTATCAGTATAACATGCATTATTACTCATATCATGCAGTTACTATCGCCAGAACTATAATAATTATACTTATTACTTTTATTATTATCGATATAACATGCATTATTGCCAATATTATGCAGTTATTATCGCTAGACCTATAATAATTATACTTATTACTCCCAATATTATTAATAATAAAAGCATTCTCACCCATATTATGCAGTTATTATCGCAAGACCTATAATAATTATACGTATTACTGCCAATGTTATCAATATAGTATGCATTACTACCCATATCATACAATTATTATCGCTTGAACTATAATAATTATACATATTACTTTTATTATTATCAATATAACATGCACTATTACCAATATTATGCAGTTATTATCGCTAGAACTATAATAATTATACTTATTACTCCCAATATTATCAATATAACATGCATTATTACCCATATTATGCAGTTATTATCGCTAGAATTACAATAATTATACTTATTTCTCCCTACATTATCAATATAACATGCACTATTACCCATATTATGCAGTTATTATCGCTCGAACTATAGTAATTATACTTATTGCTCCTAATATTATCAATATGTCATGCATTATTATCCATATTATACAGTTATTATCGCTAGAACTATAATAGTTATACTTATTACTTATATTATTATCAGTATAACATGCATTATTACCCATATTATGCAGTTATTATTGCTAAAACTATAATAATTATATATATTACTCCCAATATTATCAATATAACATGCATTATTACCCGTATTATACAGTTATTATCGCTAGAGCTATAATAATTATACTTATTACTTTTATTATTATCAATGTAACATGCACCATTACCCATATTATGCAGTTATTATCGCTAGAACTATAATAATTATACTTATTACTTTTATTTTTATCAATGTAACATGCACCATTACCCATATTATGCAGTTGTTATCGCCAGAACTACAATTATTATACTTATTACTTTTATTATTATCAATATAACATGCATAATTACCCATATTATGCAGTTATTATCGCTGGAACTATAATAATCATACTTATTACTCCCAAAATTATCAATATGTCATGCATTATTATCCATATTATACAGTTATTGTCGCTAGAGCTACAATAGTTATACTTATTACTTATATTAATATCAGTATAACATGCATTATTACCCATATTATGCAGTGATTATAGCTAGAACTATAATAATTATACTTATTACTCCCAATATTATCAATATAACATGCATTATTACCCATATTATACAGTTATTATCGCTCAAAATATAATAGTTATACTAATTACTTATATTATTATCAGTATAACATGCATTATTACTCATATCATGCAGTTACTATCGCCAGAACTATAATAATTATACTTATTACTTTTATTATTATCGATATAACATGCATTATTGCCAATATTATGCAGTTATTATCGCTAGACCTATAATAATTATACTTATTACTCCCAATATTATTAATAATAAAAGCATTCTCACCCATATTATGCAGTTATTATCGCAAGACCTATAATAATTATACGTATTACTGCCAATGTTATCAATATAGTATGCATTACTACCCATATCATACAATTATTATCGCTTGAACTATAATAATTATACATATTACTTTTATTATTATCAATATAACATGCACTATTACCAATATTATGCAGTTATTATCGCTAGAACTATAATAATTATACTTATTACTCCCAATATTATCAATATAACATGCATTATTACCCATATTATGCAGTTATTATCGCTAGAATTACAATAATTATACTTATTTCTCCCTACATTATCAATATAACATGCACTATTACCCATATTATGCAGTTATTATCGCTCGAACTATAGTAATTATACTTATTGCTCCTAATATTATCAATATGTCATGCATTATTATCCATATTATACAGTTATTATCGCTAGAACTATAATAGTTATACTTATTACTTATATTATTATCAGTATAACATGCATTATTACCCATATTATGCAGTTATTATTGCTAACACTATAATAATTATATATATTACTCCCAATATTATCAATATAACATGCATTATTACCCGTATTATACAGTTATTATCGCTAGAGCTATAATAATTATACTTATTACTTTTATTATTATCAATGTAACATGCACCATTACCCATATTATGCAGTTATTATCGCAGGAACTATAATAATTATACTTATTACTCCTAATTTTATCAATATAACATGCATTGTTACCCATATTATACAGTCATTATCGCTTGAACTACAATAATTATACTTATAACTACCAATATTATCAATATAACATGCATTATTACCCATATTATACCGTTATTATCGTCAGAACTATAATAAATATACTTCTTGTTCCCAATATTATCAATATAACATGCATTATTGCCCATAGTATTGCAGTTATTATCGCTAGAACTAAAATAATTATACTTATTACTTTTATCATTATCAATATAACATGCACTATTACCCATATTATGCAGTTATTATCGCTAGAACTATATGAATTATACTTATTACTCCTAATATTATCAATATGTCATGCATTATTACCCATATTATTGCAGTTATTATCGCTAGAACTAAAATAATTATACTTATTACTTTTATCATTATCAATATAACATGCACTATTACGAATATTATGGAGTTATTATCTCAAGACCTATAATAATTTTACTTATTACTCCTAATTTTATCACTATAACATGCATTGTTACGCATATTATAACGTCATTATCGCTCGAACTACAATAATTATACTTATAACTACCAATGTTATCAATATAACATGCATTATTACCCATATTATACCGTTATTATCGTCAGAACTATAATAAATATACTTATTGTTCCCAATATTATCAATATAACATGCATTATTACCCATATTATGCAGTTATTATCGCTCGAACTACAATAATTATACTTATTCCTCCCAATATTATCAATATTAAATGCGTTATTACCCATATCATACAGTTATTACCGCTAGAACTATAATAATTATACTTAGTACTTTTATTATTATCAATATAACATGCACTATTACCCATATTATACAGTTATTATCGCTCGAACTATAATAGTTATACTTATTACTTATATTATTATCAGTATAACATGCATTATTACTCATATCATGCAGTTACTATCGCCAGAACTATAATAATTATACTTATTACTTTTATTATTATCGATATAACATGCATTATTGCCAATATTATGCAGTTATTATCGCTAGACCTATAATAATTATACTTATTACTCCCAATATTATCAATAATAAAAGCATTCTTACCCATATTATACAGTTATTATCGCAAGACCTATAATAATTATACTTATTACTTCCAATGTTATCAATATAACATGCACTATTACCCATATTATGCAGTTATTATCACTCGAACTATAATAATTATACTTATTACTTTTATTATTATCAATATAACATGCATTATTACCCATATTATGCAGTTATTATCGCTAGAACTATAATAATTATACTTATTACTCCCAATGTTATCAATATAACATGCATTATTACCCATATTATTGCAGTTATTATCGCTCGAACTACATTAATTATACTTATAACTACCAATATTATCAATATAACATGCATTATTATCCATATTATACTGTTATTATCGTCAGAACTATAATAAATATACTTATTACTCGCAATGTTATCAATGTAGCATGCATTATTACCCATATTATGCAGTTATTATCGCTAGAACTATAATAATTATACTTATTACTCCCAATCTTATCAATATAACATGCATTATTACCCATATTATTGTAGTTATTATCGCTAGAACTATAATAATTATACTTATAACTCCCAATATTATCAATATATCATGCATTATTACCCATATTATGCAGTTATTATCGCTAGAACTACAATAATTATACTTATAACTACCAATGTTATCAATATAACATGCATTATTACCCATATTATTGCAGTTATTATCGCTAGAACTAGAATAATTATACTTATTACTCCCAATGTTATCAATATAACATGCATTATTACCCATATTATTGCAGTTATTATCGCTCGAACTACAATAATTATACTTATAACTACCAATATTATCAATATAACATGCATTATTATCCATATTATACTGTTATTATCGTCAGAACTATAATAAATATACTTATTACTCGCAATATTATCAATGTAGCATGCATTATTACCCATATTATGCAGTTATTATCGCTAGAACTATAATAATTATACTTATTACTCCCAATGTTATCAATATAACATGCATTATTACCCATATTATTGTAGTTATTATCGCTAGAACTATAATAATTATACTTATAACTCCCAATATTATCAATATATCATGCATTATTACCCATATTATGCAGTTATTATCGCTAGAACTACAATAATTATACTTATAACTACCAATATTATCAATATAACATGCATTATTATCCATATTATACTGTTATTATCGTCAGAACTATAATAAATATACTTATTACTCGCAATATTATCAATGTAGCATGCATTATTACCCATATTATGCAGTTATTATCGCTAGAACTACAATAATTATACTTATTCCTCCCTACATTATCAATATAACATGCACTATTACCCATATTATACAGTTATTATCGCTAGAACTATAATAATTATACTTATTACTCCCAATATTATCAATATAACATGCATTATTACCCATATGATGCAGTTATTATCGCTAGAACTACAATAATTATACTTATTACTCCCAATGTTATCAATATAACATGCATTATTACCCATATTATACCGTTATTATCGTCAGAACTATCAAAAATATACTTATTGTTCCCAATATTATCAATATAACATGCATTAATACCCATATTATGCAGTTATTATCGCTAGAACTACAATAATTACACATATTACTCCCTACATTATCAATATGACATGCACTATTACAGATGTTATGCAGTTATTATCGCTCGAACTATAATAATTATACTTATTACTTTTATTATTATCAATATAACATACACTATTACCCATATTATGCAGTTATTATCGCTAGAACTACAATAATTATACTTATTACTCCCTACATTATCAATATAACATGCACTATTACCCATATTATGCAGTTATTATCACTCGAACTATAATAATTATACTTATTACTTTTATTATTATCAATATAACATGCATTATTACCCATATTATGCAGTTATTATCGCTAGAACTATAATAATTATACTTATTACTCCCAATGTTATCAATATAACATGCATTATTACCCATATTATTGCAGTTATTATCGCTCGAACTACATTAATTATACTTATAACTACCAATATTATCAATATAACATGCATTATTATCCATATTATACTGTTATTATCGTCAGAACTATAATAAATATACTTATTACTCGCAATGTTATCAATGTAGCATGCATTATTACCCATATTATGCAGTTATTATCGCTAGAACTATAATAATTATACTTATTACTCCCAATCTTATCAATATAACATGCATTATTACCCATATTATTGTAGTTATTATCGCTAGAACTATAATAATTATACTTATAACTCCCAATATTATCAATATATCATGCATTATTACCCATATTATGCAGTTATTATCGCTAGAACTACAATAATTATACTTATAACTACCAATGTTATCAATATAACATGCATTATTACCCATATTATTGCAGTTATTATCGCTAGAACTAGAATAATTATACTTATTACTCCCAATGTTATCAATATAACATGCATTATTACCCATATTATTGCAGTTATTATCGCTCGAACTACAATAATTATACTTATAACTACCAATATTATCAATATAACATGCATTATTATCCATATTATACTGTTATTATCGTCAGAACTATAATAAATATACTTATTACTCGCAATATTATCAATATAACATGCATTATTACCCATATTATACCGTTATTATCGTCAGAACTATAATAAATATACTTATTGTTCCCAATATTATCAATATAACATGCATTATTTCCCATATTATGCAGTTATTATCGCTAGAACTACAATAATTATACTTATTACTCCCTACGTTATCAATATAACATGCACTATTACCCATATTATGCAGTTATTATCACTCGAACTATAATAATTATACTTATTACTTTTATTATTATCAATATAACATGCATTATTACCCATATTATGCAGTTATTATCGCTAGAACTATAATAATTATACTTAATACTCCCAATGTTATCAATATAACATGCATTATTACCCATATTATTGTAGTTATTATCGCTAGAACTAAAATAATTATACTTATTACTTTTATCATTATCAATATAACATGCACTATTACCCATATAATACAGTTATTATCGCTAGAACTATAATAATTATACTTATTACTTCCAATGTTATCAATATAACATGCATTATTACCCATATTATTGCAGTTATTATCGCTCGAACTACAATAATTATACTTATAACTACCAATATTATCAATATAACATGCATTATTATCCATATTATACTGTTATTATCGTCAGAACTATAATAAATATACTTATTACTCGCAATATTATCAATGTAGCATGCATTATTACCCATATTATGCAGTTATTATCGCTAGAACTACAATAATTATACTTATTCCTCCCTACATTATCAATATAACATGCACTATTACCCATATTATACAGTTATTATCGCTAGAACTATAATAATTATACTTATTACTCCCAATATTATCAATATAACGTGCATTATTACGCATATTATGCAGTTATTATCGCTAGAACTACAATAATTATACTTATAACTACCAATATTATCAATATAACATGCATTATTATCCATATTATACTGTTATTATCGTCAGAACTATAATAAATATACTTATTACTCGCAATATTATCAATGTAGCATGCATTATTACCCATATTATGCAGTCATTATCGCTAGAACTATAATAATTATACTTATTACTCCCAATGTTATCAATATAACATGCATTATTACCCATATTATTGTAGTTATTATCGCTAGAACTATAATAATTATACTTATAACTCCCAATATTATCAATATATCATGCATTATTACCCATATTATGCAGTTATTATCGCTAGAACTACAATAATTATACTTATAACTACCAATATTATCAATATAACATGCATTATTATCCATATTATACTGTTATTATCGTCAGAACTATAATAAATATACTTATTACTCGCAATATTATCAATGTAGCATGCATTATTACCCATATTATGCAGTTATTATCGCTAGAACTACAATAATTATACTTATTCCTCCCTACATTATCAATATAACATGCACTATTACCCATATTATACAGTTATTATCGCTAGAACTATAATAATTATACTTATTACTCCCAATATTATCAATATAACATGCATTATTACCCATATGATGCAGTTATTATCGCTAGAACTACAATAATTATACTTATTACTCCCAATGTTATCAATATAACATGCATTATTACCCATATTATACCGTTATTATCGTCAGAACTATCATAAATATACTTATTGTTCCCAATATTATCAATATAACATGCATTAATACCCATATTATGCAGTTATTATCGCTAGAACTACAATAATTACACATATTACTCCCTACATTATCAATATGACATGCACTATTACAGATGTTATGCAGTTATTATCGCTCGAACTATAATAATTATACTTATTACTTTTATTATTATCAATATAACATACACTATTACCCATATTATGCAGTTATTATCGCTAGAACTATATGAATTATACTTATTACTCCTAATGTTATCAATATGTCATGCATTATTATCCACATTATACAGTTATTATCGCTAGAACTGTAATAGTTATACTTATTACTTATATTATTATCAGTATAACATGCATTATTACACATATTATGCAGTTATTATTGCTAAAACTATAATAATTATATTTATTACTCCCAATGTTATCAATATAACATGCATTATTACCCGTATTATACAGTTATTATCGCTAGAGCAATAATAATTATACTTATTACTCCTAATTTTATCAATATAACATGCATTGTTACCCATATTATACAGTCATTATCGCTCGAACTTCAATAATTATACTTATAACTACCAATATTATCAATATAACATACATTATTACCCATATTATACCGTTATTATCGTCAGAACTATAATAAATATACTTATTGTTCCCAATATTATCAATATAACATGCATTATTACCCTTATTATGCAGTTATTATCGCTAGAATTACAATAATTATACTTATTTCTCCCTACATTATCAATATAACATGCACTATTACCCATATTATGCAGTTATTATCGCTCCAACTATAGTAATTATACTTATTGCTCCTAATATTATCAATATGTCATGCATTATTATCCTTATTATACAGTTATTATCGCTAGAACTGTAATAGTTATACTTATTACTTATATTATTATCAGTATAACATGCATTATTACCCATATTATGCAGTTATTATTGCTAAAACTATAATAATTATATATATTACTCCCAATATTATCAATATAACATACATTATTACCCATATTATACAGTTATTATCGCTCGAACTACAATAATTATACTTATTCCTCCCAATATTATCAATATTAAATGCGTTATTACCCATATCATACAGTTATTACCGCTAGAACTATAATAATTATACTTAGTACTTTTATTATTATCAATGTAACATGCACAATTACCCATATTATGCAGTTATTATCGCAGGACCTATAATAATTATACTTATTACTCCTAATTTTATCAATATAACATGCATTCTTACCCATATTATATAGTCATTATCGCTCGAACTACAATAATTATACTTATAACTACCAATATTATCAATATAACATGCATTATTACCCATATTATACCGTTATTATCGTCAGAACTATCATAAACATACTTATTGTTCCCAATATTATCAATATAACATGCATTAATACCCATATCATATAGTTATTATCGCTAGAACTACAATAATTATACTTATTACTCCCTACATTATCAATATAACATGCACTATTACCCATATTATGCAGTTATTATCGCTCGAACTATAATAATTATACTTATTACTTTTATTATTATCAATATAACATGCACTATTACCCATATTATTGCAGTTATTATCGCTCGAACTATAATAATTATACTTATTACTTTTATTATTATCAATATAACATGCATTATTACCCATATTATGCAGTTATTATCGCTAGAACTATAATAATTATACTTATTACTCCCAATGTTATCAATATAACATGCATTATTACCCATATTATTGCAGTTATTATCGCTAGAACTAAAATAATTATACTTATTACTTTTATCATTATCAATATAACATGCACTATTACCCACATTATACAGTTATTATCGCTAGAACTATAATAATTATACTTATTACTTCCAATGTTATCAATATAACATGCATTATTACCCATATTATTGCAGTTATTATCGCTAGAACTAGAATAATTATACTTATTACTCCCAATGTTATCAATATAACATGCATTATTGCCCATATTATTGCAGTTATTATCGCTCGAACTACAATAATTATACTAATAAGTACCAATATTATCAATATAACATGCATTATTACCCATATTATACCGTTATTATCGTCAGAACTATCATAAATATACTTATTGTTCCCAATATTATCAATATAACATGCATTATTACCCATATTATACCGTTATTATCGTCAGAACTATAATAAATATACTTATTGTTCCCAATATTATCAATATAACATGCATTATTACCCATATTATTGCAGTTATTATCGCTAGAACTAAAATAATTATACTTATTACTTTTATCATTATCAATATAACATGCACTATTACCCATATTATACAGTTATTATCGCTAGAACTATAATAATTATACTTATTACTTCCAATGTTATCAATATAACATGCATTATTACCCATATTATTGCAGTTATTATCGCTAGAACTAGAATAATTATACTTATTACTCCCAATGTTATCAATATAACATGCATTATTACCCATATTATTGCAGTTATTATCGCTCGAACTACAATAATTATACTTATAACTACCAATATTATCAATATAACATGCATTATTATCCATATTATACTGTTATTATCGTCAGAACTATAATAAATATACTTATTACTCGCAATATTATCAATGTAGCATGCATTATTACCCATATTATGCAGTTATTATCGCTAGAACTACAATAATTATACTTATTCCTCCCTACATTATCAATATAACATGCACTATTACCCATATTATACAGTTATTATCGCTAGAACTATAATAATTATACATATTACTTCCAATGTTATCAATATAACATGCATTATTACCCATATTATTGCAGTTATTATCGCTAGAACTATAATAATTATACTTATAACTCCCAATATTATCAATATAACATGCATTATTACCCATATTATGCAGTTATTATCGCTAGAACTACAATAATTATACTTATTACTCCCTACATTATCAATATAACATGCACTATTACCCATATTATGCAGTTATTATCACACGAACTATAATAATTATACTTATTACTTTTATTATTATCAATATAACATGCATTATTACCCATATTATTGCAGTTATTATCGCTAGAACTAGAATAATTATACTTATTACTCCCAATGTTATCAATATAACATGCATTATTACCCATATTATTGCAGTTATTATCGCTCGAACTACAATAATTATACTTATAACTACCAATATTATCAATATAACATGCATTATTATCCATATTATACTGTTATTATCGTCAGAACTATAATAAATATACTTATTACTCGCAATATTATCAATGTAGCATGCATTATTACCCATATTATGCAGTTATTATCGCTAGAACTACAATAATTATACTTATTCCTCCCTACATTATCAATATAACATGCACTATTACCCATATTATACAGTTATTATCGCTAGAACTATAATAATTATACATATTACTTCCAATGTTATCAATATAACATGCATTATTACCCATATTATTGCAGTTATTATCGCTAGAACTATAATAATTATACTTATAACTCCCAATATTATCAATATAACATGCATTATTACCCATATTATGCAGTTATTATCGCTAGAACTACAATAATTATACTTATTACTCCCTACATTATCAATATAACATGCACTATTACCCATATTATGCAGTTATTATCACACGAACTATAATAATTATACTTATTACTTTTATTATTATCAATATAACATGCATTATTACCCATATTATTGCAGTTATTATCGCTAGAACTAGAATAATTATACTTATTACTCCCAATGTTATCAATATAACATGCATTATTGCCCATATTATTGCAGTTATTATCGCTCGAACTACAATAATTATACTAATAAGTACCAATATTATCAATATAACATGCATTATTACCCATATTATACCGTTATTATCGTCAGAACTATCATAAATATACTTATTGTTCCCAATATTATCAATATAACATGCATTATTACCCATATTATACCGTTATTATCGTCAGAACTGTAATAAATATACTTATTGTTCCCAATATTATCAATATAACATGCATTATTACCCATATTATTGCAGTTATTATCGCTAGAACTAAAATAATTATACTTATTACTTTTATCATTATCAATATAACATGCACTATTACCCATATTATACAGTTATTATCGCTAGAACTATAATAATTATACTTATTACTTCCAATGTTATCAATATAACATGCATTATTACCCATATTATTGCAGTTATTATCGCTAGAACTAGAATAATTATACTTATTACTCCCAATGTTATCAATATAACATGCATTATTACCCATATTATTGCAGTTATTATCGCTCGAACTACAATAATTATACTTATAACTACCAATATTATCAATATAACATGCATTATTATCCATATTATACTGTTATTATCGTCAGACCTATAATAAATATACTTATTACTCGCAATATTATCAATGTAGCATGCATTATTTCCCATATTATGCAGTTATTATCGCTAGAACTACAATAATTATACTTATTCCTCCCTACATTATCAATATAACATGCACTATTACCCATATTATACAGTTATTATCGCTAGAACTATAATAATTATACTTATTACTTCCAATGTTATCAATATAACATGCATTATTACCCATATTATTGCAGTTATTATCGCTAGAACTACAATAATTATACTTACCAGTCCCTACATTATCAATATAACATGCACTATTACCCATATTATGCAGTTATTATCGCTCGAACTATAATAATTATACTTATTACTTTTATTATTATCAATGTAACATGCACTATTACCCATATTATGCAGTTATTATCGCTAGAACTATAATAATTATACTTATTACTCCTAATGTTATCAATATGTCATGCATTAATATCCATATTATACAGTTATTATCGCTAGAACTGTAATAGTTATACTGATTACTTGTATTATTATCAGTATAACATGCATTATTACACATATTATGCAGTTATTATTGCTAAAACTATAATAATTATATTTATTACTCCCAATATTATCAATATAACATCCAATATTACCCGTACTATACAGTTATTATCGCTAGAGCTATAATAATTATACTTATTACTTTTATTATTATCAATGTAACATGCACCATTACCCATATTATGCAGTTATTATCGCAGGAACTATAATAATTATACTTATTACTCCCAATGTTATCGATATAACATGCATTATTACCCATATTATACTGTTATTATCGCCTGAAATATAATAATTATAGGTATTACTCCCAATATTATCAGTATAACATGAATTATTACCCATATTATGCAGTTATTATCGCCAGAAATGCAATAATTATACTTATTACTCCCAATATTATCAATATAACACGAATTATTACCCATATTATGCAGTTATAATCGCTAGAACTATAATAATTATACTTATGACTACCAATATTATCAATATAACATGCATTATTATCCATATTATACTGTTATTATCGTCAGAACTATAATAAATATACTTATTACTCGCAATATTATCAATGTAGCATGCATTATTACCCATATTATGCAGTTATTATCGCTAGAACTATAATAATTATACTTATTACTCCCAATATTATGAATATATCATGCATTATTGCCCATATTATGCAGTTATTATCGCTAGAACTACAATAATTATACATATTACTTTTATTATTATCAATATAACATGCATTATTACCCATATTATGCAGTTATTATCGCTAGAACTATAATAATTATACTTATTACTCCCAATGTTATCAATATAACATGCATTATTACCCATATTATACAGTTATTATCGCTAGAACTATAATAATTATACTTATAACTACCAATATTATCAATATAACATGCATTATTACCCATATTATACTGTTATTATCGCCAGAAATATAATAATTATAGGTATTACTCCCAATATTATCAATATAACATGAATTATTACCCATATTATGCAGTTATTATCGCCAGAAATGTAATAATTATACTTATTACTTCCAATGTTATCAATATAACATGCATTATTACCCATATTATTGCAGTTATTATCGCTAGAACTAGAATAATTATACTTATTACTCCCAATGTTATCAATATAACATGCATTATTACCCATATTATTGCAGTTATTATCGCTCGAACTACAATAATTATACTTATAACTACCAATGTTATCAATATAACATGCATTATTACCCATATTATACCGTTATTATCGTCAGAACTATAATAAATATACTTATTGTTCCCAATATTATCAATATAACATGCATTATTACCCATATTATGCAGTTATTATCGCAGGAACTATAATAATTATACTTATTACTCCCAATGTTATCGATATAACATGCATTATTACCCATATTATACTGTTATTATCGCCTGAAATATAATAATTATAGGTATTACTCCCAATATTATCAGTATAACATGAATTATTACCCATATTATGCAGTTATTATCGCCAGAAATGCAATAATTATACTTATTACTCCCAATATTATCAATATAACACGAATTATTACCCATATTATGCAGTTATAATCGCTAGAACTATAATAATTATACTTATGACTACCAATATTATCAATATAACATGCATTATTATCCATATTATACTGTTATTATCGTCAGAACTATAATAAATATACTTATTACTCGCAATATTATCAATGTAGCATGCATTATTACCCATATTATGCAGTTATTATCGCTAGAACTATAATAATTATACTTATTACTCCCAATATTATGAATATATCATGCATTATTGCCCATATTATGCAGTTATTATCGCTAGAACTACAATAATTATACTTATAACTACCAATATTATCAATATAACATGCATTATTATCCATATTATACTGTTATTATCGTCAGAACTATAATAAATATACTTATTACTCGCAATATTATCAATGTAGCATGCATTATTACCCATATTATGCAGTTATTATCGCTAGAACTACAATAATTATACTTATTCCTCCCTACATTATCAATATAACATGCACTATTACCCATATTATACAGTTATTATCGCTAGAACTATAATAATTATACTTATTACTCCCATTATTATCAATATAACATGCATTATTACCCATATGATGCAGTTATTATCGCTAGAACTACAATAATTATACTTATTACTCCCAATGTTATCAATATAACATGCATTATTACCCATATTATACCGTTATTATCGTCAGAACTATCAAAAATATACTTATTGTTCCCAATATTATCAATATAACATGCATTAATACCCATATTATGCAGTTATTATCGCTAGAACTACAATAATTACACATATTACTCCCTACATTATCAATATGACATGCACTATTACAGATGTTATGCAGTTATTATCGCTCGAACTATAATAATTATACTTATTACTTTTATTATTATCAATATAACATACACTATTACCCATATTATGCAGTTATTATCGCTAGAACTACAATAATTATACTTATTACTCCCTACATTATCAATATAACATGCACTATTACCCATATTATGCAGTTATTATCACTCGAACTATAATAATTATACTTATTACTTTTATTATTATCAATATAACATGCATTATTACCCATATTATGCAGTTATTATCGCTAGAACTATAATAATTATACTTATTACTCCCAATGTTATCAATATAACATGCATTATTACCCATATTATTGCAGTTATTATCGCTCGAACTACATTAATTATACTTATAACTACCAATATTATCAATATAACATGCATTATTATCCATATTATACTGTTATTATCGTCAGAACTATAATAAATATACTTATTACTCGCAATGTTATCAATGTAGCATGCATTATTACCCATATTATGCAGTTATTATCGCTAGAACTATAATAATTATACTTATTACTCCCAATCTTATCAATATAACATGCATTATTACCCATATTATTGTAGTTATTATCGCTAGAACTATAATAATTATACTTATAACTCCCAATATTATCAATATATCATGCATTATTACCCATATTATGCAGTTATTATCGCTAGAACTACAATAATTATACTTATAACTACCAATGTTATCAATATAACATGCATTATTACCCATATTATTGCAGTTATTATCGCTAGAACTAGAATAATTATACTTATTACTCCCAATGTTATCAATATAACATGCATTATTACCCATATTATTGCAGTTATTATCGCTCGAACTACAATAATTATACTTATAACTACCAATATTATCAATATAACATGCATTATTATCCATATTATACTGTTATTATCGTCAGAACTATAATAAATATACTTATTACTCGCAATATTATCAATATAACATGCATTATTACCCATATTATACCGTTATTATCGTCAGAACTATAATAAATATACTTATTGTTCCCAATATTATCAATATAACATGCATTATTTCCCATATTATGCAGTTATTATCGCTAGAACTACAATAATTATACTTATTACTCCCTACGTTATCAATATAACATGCACTATTACCCATATTATGCAGTTATTATCACTCGAACTATAATAATTATACTTATTACTTTTATTATTATCAATATAACATGCATTATTACCCATATTATGCAGTTATTATCGCTAGAACTATAATAATTATACTTAATACTCCCAATGTTATCAATATAACATGCATTATTACCCATATTATTGTAGTTATTATCGCTAGAACTAAAATAATTATACTTATTACTTTTATCATTATCAATATAACATGCACTATTACCCATATAATACAGTTATTATCGCTAGAACTATAATAATTATACTTATTACTTCCAATGTTATCAATATAACATGCATTATTACCCATATTATTGCAGTTATTATCGCTCGAACTACAATAATTATACTTATAACTACCAATATTATCAATATAACATGCATTATTATCCATATTATACTGTTATTATCGTCAGAACTATAATAAATATACTTATTACTCGCAATATTATCAATGTAGCATGCATTATTACCCATATTATGCAGTTATTATCGCTAGAACTACAATAATTATACTTATTCCTCCCTACATTATCAATATAACATGCACTATTACCCATATTATACAGTTATTATCGCTAGAACTATAATAATTATACTTATTACTCCCAATATTATCAATATAACGTGCATTATTACGCATATTATGCAGTTATTATCGCTAGAACTACAATAATTATACTTATAACTACCAATATTATCAATATAACATGCATTATTATCCATATTATACTGTTATTATCGTCAGAACTATAATAAATATACTTATTACTCGCAATATTATCAATGTAGCATGCATTATTACCCATATTATGCAGTTATTATCGCTAGAACTATAATAATTATACTTATTACTCCCAATGTTATCAATATAACATGCATTATTACCCATATTATTGTAGTTATTATCGCTAGAACTATAATAATTATACTTATAACTCCCAATATTATCAATATATCATGCATTATTACCCATATTATGCAGTTATTATCGCTAGAACTACAATAATTATACTTATAACTACCAATATTATCAATATAACATGCATTATTATCCATATTATACTGTTATTATCGTCAGAACTATAATAAATATACTTATTACTCGCAATATTATCAATGTAGCATGCATTATTACCCATATTATGCAGTTATTATCGCTAGAACTACAATAATTATACTTATTCCTCCCTACATTATCAATATAACATGCACTATTACCCATATTATACAGTTATTATCGCTAGAACTATAATAATTATACTTATTACTCCCAATATTATCAATATAACATGCATTATTACCCATATGATGCAGTTATTATCGCTAGAACTACAATAATTATACTTATTACTCCCAATGTTATCAATATAACATGCATTATTACCCATATTATACCGTTATTATCGTCAGAACTATCATAAATATACTTATTGTTCCCAATATTATCAATATAACATGCATTAATACCCATATTATGCAGTTATTATCGCTAGAACTACAATAATTACACATATTACTCCCTACATTATCAATATGACATGCACTATTACAGATGTTATGCAGTTATTATCGCTCGAACTATAATAATTATACTTATTACTTTTATTATTATCAATATAACATACACTATTACCCATATTATGCAGTTATTATCGCTAGAACTATATGAATTATACTTATTACTCCTAATGTTATCAATATGTCATGCATTATTATCCACATTATACAGTTATTATCGCTAGAACTGTAATAGTTATACTTATTACTTATATTATTATCAGTATAACATGCATTATTACACATATTATGCAGTTATTATTGCTAAAACTATAATAATTATATTTATTACTCCCAATGTTATCAATATAACATGCATTATTACCCGTATTATACAGTTATTATCGCTAGAGCAATAATAATTATACTTATTTCTTTTATTATTATCAATGTAACATGCACCATTACCCATATTATGCAGTTATTATCGCAGAAGCTATAATAATTATACTTATTACTCCTAATTTTATCAATATAACATGCATTGTTACCCATATTATACAGTCATTATCGCTCGAACTTCAATAATTATACTTATAACTACCAATATTATCAATATAACATACATTATTACCCATATTATACCGTTATTATCGTCAGAACTATAATAAATATACTTATTGTTCCCAATATTATCAATATAACATGCATTATTACCCTTATTATGCAGTTATTATCGCTAGAATTACAATAATTATACTTATTTCTCCCTACATTATCAATATAACATGCACTATTACCCATATTATGCAGTTATTATCGCTCCAACTATAGTAATTATACTTATTGCTCCTAATATTATCAATATGTCATGCATTATTATCCATATTATACAGTTATTATCGCTAGAACTGTAATAGTTATACTTATTACTTATATTATTATCAGTATAACATGCATTATTACCCATATTATGCAGTTATTATTGCTAAAACTATAATAATTATATATATTACTCCCAATATTATCAATATAACATACATTATTACCCATATTATACAGTTATTATCGCTCGAACTACAATAATTATACTTATTCCTCCCAATATTATCAATATTAAATGCGTTATTACCCATATCATACAGTTATTACCGCTAGAACTATAATAATTATACTTAGTACTTTTATTATTATCAATGTAACATGCACAATTACCCATATTATGCAGTTATTATCGCAGGACCTATAATAATTATACTTATTACTCCTAATTTTATCAATATAACATGCATTCTTACCCATATTATATAGTCATTATCGCTCGAACTACAATAATTATACTTATAACTACCAATATTATCAATATAACATGCATTATTACCCATATTATACCGTTATTATCGTCAGAACTATCATAAACATACTTATTGTTCCCAATATTATCAATATAACATGCATTAATACCCATATCATATAGTTATTATCGCTAGAACTACAATAATTATACTTATTACTCCCTACATTATCAATATAACATGCACTATTACCCATATTATGCAGTTATTATCGCTCGAACTATAATAATTATACTTATTACTTTTATTATTATCAATATAACATGCACTATTACCCATATTATTGCAGTTATTATCGCTCGAACTATAATAATTATACTTATTACTTTTATTATTATCAATATAACATGCATTATTACCCATATTATGCAGTTATTATCGCTAGAACTATAATAATTATACTTATTACTCCCAATGTTATCAATATAACATGCATTATTACCCATATTATTGCAGTTATTATCGCTAGAACTAAAATAATTATACTTATTACTTTTATCATTATCAATATAACATGCACTATTACCCACATTATACAGTTATTATCGCTAGAACTATAATAATTATACTTATTACTTCCAATGTTATCAATATAACATGCATTATTACCCATATTATTGCAGTTATTATCGCTAGAACTAGAATAATTATACTTATTACTCCCAATGTTATCAATATAACATGCATTATTGCCCATATTATTGCAGTTATTATCGCTCGAACTACAATAATTATACTAATAAGTACCAATATTATCAATATAACATGCATTATTACCCATATTATACCGTTATTATCGTCAGAACTATCATAAATATACTTATTGTTCCCAATATTATCAATATAACATGCATTATTACCCATATTATACCGTTATTATCGTCAGAACTATAATAAATATACTTATTGTTCCCAATATTATCAATATAACATGCATTATTACCCATATTATTGCAGTTATTATCGCTAGAACTAAAATAATTATACTTATTACTTTTATCATTATCAATATAACATGCACTATTACCCATATTATACAGTTATTATCGCTAGAACTATAATAATTATACTTATTACTTCCAATGTTATCAATATAACATGCATTATTACCCATATTATTGCAGTTATTATCGCTAGAACTAGAATAATTATACTTATTACTCCCAATGTTATCAATATAACATGCATTATTACCCATATTATTGCAGTTATTATCGCTCGAACTACAATAATTATACTTATAACTACCAATATTATCAATATAACATGCATTATTATCCATATTATACTGTTATTATCGTCAGAACTATAATAAATATACTTATTACTCGCAATATTATCAATGTAGCATGCATTATTACCCATATTATGCAGTTATTATCGCTAGAACTACAATAATTATACTTATTCCTCCCTACATTATCAATATAACATGCACTATTACCCATATTATACAGTTATTATCGCTAGAACTATAATAATTATACATATTACTTCCAATGTTATCAATATAACATGCATTATTACCCATATTATTGCAGTTATTATCGCTAGAACTATAATAATTATACTTATAACTCCCAATATTATCAATATAACATGCATTATTACCCATATTATGCAGTTATTATCGCTAGAACTACAATAATTATACTTATTACTCCCTACATTATCAATATAACATGCACTATTACCCATATTATGCAGTTATTATCACACGAACTATAATAATTATACTTATTACTTTTATTATTATCAATATAACATGCATTATTAACCATATTATTGCAGTTATTATCGCTAGAACTAGAATAATTATACTTATTACTCCCAATGTTATCAATATAACATGCATTATTGCCCATATTATTGCAGTTATTATCGCTCGAAGTACAATAATTATACTAATAAGTACCAATATTATCAATATAACATGCATTATTACCCATATTATACCGTTATTATCGTCAGAACTATCATAAATATACTTATTGTTCCCAATATTATCAATATAACATGCATTATTACCCATATTATACCGTTATTATCGTCAGAACTGTAATAAATATACTTATTGTTCCCAATATTATCAATATAACATGCATTATTACCCATATTATTGCAGTTATTATCGCTAGAACTAAAATAATTATACTTATTACTTTTATCATTATCAATATAACATGCACTATTACCCATATTATACAGTTATTATCGCTAGAACTATAATAATTATACTTATTACTTCCAATGTTATCAATATAACATGCATTATTACCCATATTATTGCAGTTATTATCGCTAGAACTAGAATAATTATACTTATTACTCCCAATGTTATCAATATAACATGCATTATTACCCATATTATTGCAGTTATTATCGCTCGAACTACAATAATTATACTTATAACTACCAATATTATCAATATAACATGCATTATTATCCATATTATACTGTTATTATCGTCAGACCTATAATAAATATACTTATTACTCGCAATATTATCAATGTAGCATGCATTATTTCCCATATTATGCAGTTATTATCGCTAGAACTACAATAATTATACTTATTCCTCCCTACATTATCAATATAACATGCACTATTACCCATATTATACAGTTATTATCGCTAGAACTATAATAATTATACTTATTACTTCCAATGTTATCAATATAACATGCATTATTACCCATATTATTGCAGTTATTATCGCTAGAACTACAATAATTATACTTACTACTCCCTACATTATCAATATAACATGCACTATTACCCATATTATGCAGTTATTATCGCTCGAACTATAATAATTATACTTATTACTTTTATTATTATCAATGTAACATGCACTATTACCCATATTATGCAGTTATTATCGCTAGAACTATAATAATTATACTTATTACTCCTAATGTTATCAATATGTCATGCATTAATATCCATATTATACAGTTATTATCGCTAGAACTGTAATAGTTATACTGATTACTTGTATTATTATCAGTATAACATGCATTATTACACATATTATGCAGTTATTATTGCTAAAACTATAATAATTATATTTATTACTCCCAATATTATCAATATAACATCCAATATTACCCGTACTATACAGTTATTATCGCTAGAGCTATAATAATTATACTTATTACTTTTATTATTATCAATGTAACATGCACCATTACCCATATTATGCAGTTATTATCGCAGGAACTATAATAATTATACTTATTACTCCCAATGTTATCGATATAACATGCATTATTACCCATATTATACTGTTATTATCGCCTGAAATATAATAATTATAGGTATTACTCCCAATATTATCAGTATAACATGAATTATTACCCATATTATGCAGTTATTATCGCCAGAAATGCAATAATTATACTTATTACTCCCAATATTATCAATATAACACGAATTATTACCCATATTATGCAGTTATAATCGCTAGAACTATAATAATTATACTTATGACTACCAATATTATCAATATAACATGCATTATTATCCATATTATACTGTTATTATCGTCAGAACTATAATAAATATACTTATTACTCGCAATATTATCAATGTAGCATGCATTATTACCCATATTATGCAGTTATTATCGCTAGAACTATAATAATTATACTTATTACTCCCAATATTATGAATATATCATGCATTATTGCCCATATTATGCAGTTATTATCGCTAGAACTACAATAATTATACATATTACTTTTATTATTATCAATATAACATGCATTATTACCCATATTATGCAGTTATTATCGCTAGAACTATAATAATTATACTTATTACTCCCAATGTTATCAATATAACATGCATTATTACCCATATTATACAGTTATTATCGCTAGAACTATAATAATTATACTTATAACTACCAATATTATCAATATAACATGCATTATTACCCATATTATACTGTTATTATCGCCAGAAATATAATAATTATAGGTATTACTCCCAATATTATCAATATAACATGAATTATTACCCATATTATGCAGTTATTATCGCCAGAAATGTAATAATTATACTTATTACTTCCAATGTTATCAATATAACATGCATTATTACCCATATTATTGCAGTTATTATCGCTAGAACTAGAATAATTATACTTATTACTCCCAATGTTATCAATATAACATGCATTATTACCCATATTATTGCAGTTATTATCGCTCGAACTACAATAATTATACTTATAACTACCAATGTTATCAATATAACATGCATTATTACCCATATTATACTGTTATTATCGCCTGAAATATAATAATTATAGGTATTACTCCCAATATTATCAGTATAACATGAATTATTACCCATATTATGCAGTTATTATCGCCAGAAATGCAATAATTATACTTATTACTCCCAATATTATCAATATAACACGAATTATTACCCATATTATGCAGTTATAATCGCTAGAACTATAATAATTATACTTATGACTACCAATATTATCAATATAACATGCATTATTATCCATATTATACTGTTATTATCGTCAGAACTATAATAAATATACTTATTACTCGCAATATTATCAATGTAGCATGCATTATTACCCATATTATGCAGTTATTATCGCTAGAACTATAATAATTATACTTATTACTCCCAATATTATGAATATATCATGCATTATTGCCCATATTATGCAGTTATTATCGCTAGAACTACAATAATTATACTTATTACTTTTATTATTATCAATATAACATGCATTATTACCCATATTATGCAGTTATTATCGCTAGAACTATAATAATTATACTTATTACTCCCAATGTTATCAATATAACATGCATTATTACCCATATTATACAGTTATTATCGCTAGAACTATAATAATTATACTTATAACTACCAATATTATCAATATAACATGCATTATTACCCATATTATACTGTTATTATCGCCAGAAATATAATAATTATAGGTATTACTCCCAATATTATCAATATAACATGAATTATTACCCATATTATGCAGTTATTATCGCCAGAAATGTAATAATTATACTTATTACTTCCAATGTTATCAATATAACATGCATTATTACCCATATTATTGCAGTTATTATCGCTAGAACTAGAATAATTATACTTATTACTCCCAATGTTATCAATATAACATGCATTATTACCCATATTATTGCAGTTATTATCGCTCGAACTACAATAATTATACTTATAACTACCAATGTTATCAATATAACATGCATTATTACCCATATTATACCGTTATTATCGTCAGAACTATAATAAATATACTTATTGTTCCCAATATTATCAATATAACATGCATTATTACCCATATTATGCAGTTATTATCGCTCGAACTACAATAATTATACTTATTCCTCCCAATATTATCAATATTAAATGCGTTATTACCCATATCATACAGTTATTACCGCTAGAACTATAATAATTATACTTAGTACTTTTATTATTATCAATATAACATGCACTATTTCCCATATTATACAGTTATTATCGCTCGAACTATAATAGTTATACTTATTACTTATATTATTATCAGTATAACATGCATTATTACTCATATCATGCAGTTACTATCGCCAGAACTATAATAATTATACTTATTACTTTTATTATTATCGATATAACATGCATTATTGCCAATATTATGCAGTTATTATCGCTAGACCTATAATAATTATACTTATTACTCCCAATATTATCAATAATAAAAGCATTCTTACCCATATTATACAGTTATTATCGCAAGACCTATAATAATTATACTTATTACTTCCAATGTTATCAATATAACATGCATTATTACCCATATTATTGCAGTTATTATCGCTAGAACTATAATAATTATACTTATAACTCCCAATATTATCAATATAACATGCATTATTACCCATATTATGCAGTTATTATCGCTAGAACTACAATAATTATACTTATTACTCCCTACATTATCAATATAACATGCACTATTACCCATATTATGCAGTTATTATCACTCGAACTATAATAATTATACTTATTACTTTTATTATTATCAATATAACATGCATTATTACCCATATTATGCAGTTATTATCGCTAGAACTATAATAATTATACTTATTACTCCCAATGTTATCAATATAACATGCATTATTACCCATATTATTGCAGTTATTATCGCTCGAACTACATTAATTATACTTATAACTACCAATATTATCAATATAACATGCATTATTATCCATATTATACTGTTATTATCGTCAGAACTATAATAAATATACTTATTACTCGCAATGTTATCAATGTAGCATGCATTATTACCCATATTATGCAGTTATTATCGCTAGAACTATAATAATTATACTTATAACTACCAATATTATCAATATAACATGCATTATTATCCATATTATACTGTTATTATCGTCAGAACTATAATAAATATACTTATTACTCGCAATATTATCAATGTAGCATGCATTATTACCCATATTATGCAGTTATTATCGCTAGAACTACAATAATTATACTTATTCCTCCCTACATTATCAATATAACATGCACTATTACCCATATTATACAGTTATTATCGCTAGAACTATAATAATTATACATATTACTTCCAATGTTATCAATATAACATGCATTATTACCCATATTATTGCAGTTATTATCGCTAGAACTATAATAATTATACTTATAACTCCCAATATTATCAATATAACATGCATTATTACCCATATTATGCAGTTATTATCGCTAGAACTACAATAATTATACTTATTACTCCCTACATTATCAATATAACATGCACTATTACCCATATTATGCAGTTATTATCACACGAACTATAATAATTATACTTATTACTTTTATTATTATCAATATAACATGCATTATTAACCATATTATTGCAGTTATTATCGCTAGAACTAGAATAATTATACTTATTACTCCCAATGTTATCAATATAACATGCATTATTGCCCATATTATTGCAGTTATTATCGCTCGAAGTACAATAATTATACTAATAAGTACCAATATTATCAATATAACATGCATTATTACCCATATTATACCGTTATTATCGTCAGAACTATCATAAATATACTTATTGTTCCCAATATTATCAATATAACATGCATTATTACCCATATTATACCGTTATTATCGTCAGAACTGTAATAAATATACTTATTGTTCCCAATATTATCAATATAACATGCATTATTACCCATATTATTGCAGTTATTATCGCTAGAACTAAAATAATTATACTTATTACTTTTATCATTATCAATATAACATGCACTATTACCCATATTATACAGTTATTATCGCTAGAACTATAATAATTATACTTATTACTTCCAATGTTATCAATATAACATGCATTATTACCCATATTATTGCAGTTATTATCGCTAGAACTAGAATAATTATACTTATTACTCCCAATGTTATCAATATAACATGCATTATTACCCATATTATTGCAGTTATTATCGCTCGAACTACAATAATTATACTTATAACTACCAATATTATCAATATAACATGCATTATTATCCATATTATACTGTTATTATCGTCAGACCTATAATAAATATACTTATTACTCGCAATATTATCAATGTAGCATGCATTATTTCCCATATTATGCAGTTATTATCGCTAGAACTACAATAATTATACTTATTCCTCCCTACATTATCAATATAACATGCACTATTACCCATATTATACAGTTATTATCGCTAGAACTATAATAATTATACTTATTACTTCCAATGTTATCAATATAACATGCATTATTACCCATATTATTGCAGTTATTATCGCTAGAACTACAATAATTATACTTACTACTCCCTACATTATCAATATAACATGCACTATTACCCATATTATGCAGTTATTATCGCTCGAACTATAATAATTATACTTATTACTTTTATTATTATCAATGTAACATGCACTATTACCCATATTATGCAGTTATTATCGCTAGAACTATAATAATTATACTTATTACTCCTAATGTTATCAATATGTCATGCATTAATATCCATATTATACAGTTATTATCGCTAGAACTGTAATAGTTATACTGATTACTTGTATTATTATCAGTATAACATGCATTATTACACATATTATGCAGTTATTATTGCTAAAACTATAATAATTATATTTATTACTCCCAATATTATCAATATAACATCCAATATTACCCGTACTATACAGTTATTATCGCTAGAGCTATAATAATTATACTTATTACTTTTATTATTATCAATGTAACATGCACCATTACCCATATTATGCAGTTATTATCGCAGGAACTATAATAATTATACTTATTACTCCCAATGTTATCGATATAACATGCATTATTACCCATATTATACTGTTATTATCGCCTGAAATATAATAATTATAGGTATTACTCCCAATATTATCAGTATAACATGAATTATTACCCATATTATGCAGTTATTATCGCCAGAAATGCAATAATTATACTTATTACTCCCAATATTATCAATATAACACGAATTATTACCCATATTATGCAGTTATAATCGCTAGAACTATAATAATTATACTTATGACTACCAATATTATCAATATAACATGCATTATTATCCATATTATACTGTTATTATCGTCAGAACTATAATAAATATACTTATTACTCGCAATATTATCAATGTAGCATGCATTATTACCCATATTATGCAGTTATTATCGCTAGAACTATAATAATTATACTTATTACTCCCAATATTATGAATATATCATGCATTATTGCCCATATTATGCAGTTATTATCGCTAGAACTACAATAATTATACATATTACTTTTATTATTATCAATATAACATGCATTATTACCCATATTATGCAGTTATTATCGCTAGAACTATAATAATTATACTTATTACTCCCAATGTTATCAATATAACATGCATTATTACCCATATTATACAGTTATTATCGCTAGAACTATAATAATTATACTTATAACTACCAATATTATCAATATAACATGCATTATTACCCATATTATACTGTTATTATCGCCAGAAATATAATAATTATAGGTATTACTCCCAATATTATCAATATAACATGAATTATTACCCATATTATGCAGTTATTATCGCCAGAAATGTAATAATTATACTTATTACTTCCAATGTTATCAATATAACATGCATTATTACCCATATTATTGCAGTTATTATCGCTAGAACTAGAATAATTATACTTATTACTCCCAATGTTATCAATATAACATGCATTATTACCCATATTATTGCAGTTATTATCGCTCGAACTACAATAATTATACTTATAACTACCAATGTTATCAATATAACATGCATTATTACCCATATTATACTGTTATTATCGCCTGAAATATAATAATTATAGGTATTACTCCCAATATTATCAGTATAACATGAATTATTACCCATATTATGCAGTTATTATCGCCAGAAATGCAATAATTATACTTATTACTCCCAATATTATCAATATAACACGAATTATTACCCATATTATGCAGTTATAATCGCTAGAACTATAATAATTATACTTATGACTACCAATATTATCAATATAACATGCATTATTATCCATATTATACTGTTATTATCGTCAGAACTATAATAAATATACTTATTACTCGCAATATTATCAATGTAGCATGCATTATTACCCATATTATGCAGTTATTATCGCTAGAACTATAATAATTATACTTATTACTCCCAATATTATGAATATATCATGCATTATTGCCCATATTATGCAGTTATTATCGCTAGAACTACAATAATTATACTTATTACTTTTATTATTATCAATATAACATGCATTATTACCCATATTATGCAGTTATTATCGCTAGAACTATAATAATTATACTTATTACTCCCAATGTTATCAATATAACATGCATTATTACCCATATTATACAGTTATTATCGCTAGAACTATAATAATTATACTTATAACTACCAATATTATCAATATAACATGCATTATTACCCATATTATACTGTTATTATCGCCAGAAATATAATAATTATAGGTATTACTCCCAATATTATCAATATAACATGAATTATTACCCATATTATGCAGTTATTATCGCCAGAAATGTAATAATTATACTTATTACTTCCAATGTTATCAATATAACATGCATTATTACCCATATTATTGCAGTTATTATCGCTAGAACTAGAATAATTATACTTATTACTCCCAATGTTATCAATATAACATGCATTATTACCCATATTATTGCAGTTATTATCGCTCGAACTACAATAATTATACTTATAACTACCAATGTTATCAATATAACATGCATTATTACCCATATTATACCGTTATTATCGTCAGAACTATAATAAATATACTTATTGTTCCCAATATTATCAATATAACATGCATTATTACCCATATTATGCAGTTATTATCGCTCGAACTACAATAATTATACTTATTCCTCCCAATATTATCAATATTAAATGCGTTATTACCCATATCATACAGTTATTACCGCTAGAACTATAATAATTATACTTAGTACTTTTATTATTATCAATATAACATGCACTATTTCCCATATTATACAGTTATTATCGCTCGAACTATAATAGTTATACTTATTACTTATATTATTATCAGTATAACATGCATTATTACTCATATCATGCAGTTACTATCGCCAGAACTATAATAATTATACTTATTACTTTTATTATTATCGATATAACATGCATTATTGCCAATATTATGCAGTTATTATCGCTAGACCTATAATAATTATACTTATTACTCCCAATATTATCAATAATAAAAGCATTCTTACCCATATTATACAGTTATTATCGCAAGACCTATAATAATTATACTTATTACTTCCAATGTTATCAATATAACATGCATTATTACCCATATTATTGCAGTTATTATCGCTAGAACTATAATAATTATACTTATAACTCCCAATATTATCAATATAACATGCATTATTACCCATATTATGCAGTTATTATCGCTAGAACTACAATAATTATACTTATTACTCCCTACATTATCAATATAACATGCACTATTACCCATATTATGCAGTTATTATCACTCGAACTATAATAATTATACTTATTACTTTTATTATTATCAATATAACATGCATTATTACCCATATTATGCAGTTATTATCGCTAGAACTATAATAATTATACTTATTACTCCCAATGTTATCAATATAACATGCATTATTACCCATATTATTGCAGTTATTATCGCTCGAACTACAATAATTATACTTATAACTACCAATATTATCAATATAACATGCATTATTATCCATATTATACTGTTATTATCGTCAGAACTATAATAAATATACTTATTACTCGCAATATTATCAATGTAGCATGCATTATTACCCATATTATGCAGTTATTATCGCTAGAACTACAATAATTATACTTATTACTCCCAATATTATCAATATAACATGCATTATTACCCATATTATGCAGTTATTATCGCTAGAACTACAATAATTATACTTATAACTACCAATATTATCAATATAACATGCATTATTATCCATATTATACTGTTATTATCGTCAGAACTATAATAAATATACTTATTACTCGCAATATTATCAATGTAGCATGCATTATTACCCATATTATGCAGTTATTATCGCTAGAACTATAATAATTATACTTATTACTCCCAATGTTATCAATATAACATGCATTATTACCCATATTATTGTAGTTATTATCGCTAGAACTATAATAATTATACTTATAACTCCCAATATTATCAATATATCATGCATTATTACCCATATTATACAGTTATTATCGCTAGAACTATAATAATTATACTTATTACTCCCAATATTATCAATATAACATGCATTATTACCCATATGATGCAGTTATTATCGCTAGAACTACAATAATTATACTTATTACTCCCAATGTTATCAATATAACATGCATTATTACCCATATTATACCGTTATTATCGTCAGAACTATCAAAAATATACTTATTGTTCCCAATATTATCAATATAACATGCATTAATACCCATATTATGCAGTTATTATCGCTAGAACTACAATAATTACACATATTACTCCCTACATTATCAATATGACATGCACTATTACAGATGTTATGCAGTTATTATCGCTCGAACTATAATAATTATACTTATTACTTTTATTATTATCAATATAACATACACTATTACCCATATTATGCAGTTATTATCGCTAGAACTACAATAATTATACTTATTACTCCCTACATTATCAATATAACATGCACTATTACCCATATTATGCAGTTATTATCACTCGAACTATAATAATTATACTTATTACTTTTATTATTATCAATATAACATGCATTATTACCCATATTATGCAGTTATTATCGCTAGAACTATAATAATTATACTTATTACTCCCAATATTATCAATATAACAGGCATTATTACCCATATTATGCAGTTATTATCGCTAGAACTATAATAATTATGCTTATTACTCCCAATATTATCAATATAACATGCATTATTAACCGTATTATACAGTTATTATCGCTAGAACTATAATAATTATATTTATTACTCCCAATATTATCAATACAACATGCATTGTTACCCGTATTATACAGTTATTATCGCCAGAACTATAATAAATATACTTATTACTCCCAATATTATCAATATCACATTCATTATTACCCATATTATGCAGTTATTATTGCTAAAACTATAATAATTATATTTATTACTCCCAATATTATCAATATAACATGCACTATTACCCATATTATGCAGTTATTATCGCTAGAACTATAATAACTATACTTATTACTCCTAATATTATCAATATGTCCTGCATTATTATCCATATTATACAGTTATTATCGCTAGAACTGTAATAGTTATACTTATTACTTATATTATTATCAGTATAACATGCATTATTACACATATTATGCAGTTATTATTGCTAAAACTATAATAATTATATTTATTACTCCCAATATTATCAATATAACATACATTATTACCCGTATTATACAGTTATTATCGCTAGAGCTATAATAATTATACTTATTACTCTCAATATTATCAAAATAACATGCATTATTACCCATATTATACAGTTATTATCGCTCGAACTACAATAATTATACTTATTCCTCGCAATATTATCAATATTAAATGCGTTATTACCCATATCATACAGTTATTACCGCTAGAACTATAATAATTATACTTAGTACTTTTATTATTATCAATGTAACATGCACCATTACCCATATTATGCAGTTATTATCGCAAGACCTATAATAATTATACATATTACTCCTAATTTTATCAATATAACATGCATTCTTACCCATATTATACAGTCATTATCGCTCGAACTACAATAATTATACTTATAACTACCAATATTATCAATATAACATGCATTATTACCCATATTATACCGTTATTATCGTCAGAACTATCATAAATATACTTATTGTTCCCAATATTATCAATATAACATGCATTAATACCCATATCATATAGTTATTACCGCTAGAACTACAATAATTATACTTATTACTCCCTACATTATCAATATAACATGCACTATTACCCATATTATGCAGTTATTATCGCTCGAACTATAATAATTATACTTATTACTTTTATTATTATCAATATAACATGCATTATTACCCATATTATTGTAGTTATTATCGCTAGAACTAAAATAATTATACTTATTACTTTTATCATTATCAATATAACATGCACTATTACCCATATTATACAGTTATTATCGCTAGAGCTATAATAATTGTACTCATTTCTCCCAATGTTATCAATATAACATGCATTATTACCCATATTATGCAGTTATTAGCGCTAGAACTACAATAATTATACTTATTACTTTTATCATTATCAATATAACATGCACTATTACCCATATTATGCAGTTATTATCGCTAGAACTATAATAATTATACTTATTACTCCTAATATTATCAATATGTCATGCATTATTATCCATATTATACAGTTATTATCGCTAGAACTGTAATAGTTATACTTATTACTTATATTATTATCAGTATAACATGCATTATTACACATATTATGCAGTTATTATTGCTAAAACTATAATAATTATATTTATTACTCCCAATATTATCAATATAACATACATTATTACCTGTATTATACAGTTATTATCGCTAGAGCTATAATAATTATACTTATTACTCTCAATATTATCAAAATAACATGCATTATTACCCATATTATACAGTTATTATCGCTCGAACTACAATAATTATACTTATTCCTCCCAATATTATCAATATTAAATGCGTTATTACCCATATCATACAGTTATTACCGCTAGAACTATAATAATTATACTTAGTACTTTTATTATTATCAATGTAACATGCACCATTACCCATATTATGCAGTTATTATCGCAAGACCTATAATAATTATACATATTACTCCTAATTTTATCAATATAACATGCATTCTTACCCATATTATACAGTCATTATCGCTCGAACTACAATAATTATACTTATTACTCCCAATATTATCAATATAACATGCATTATTAACCGTATTATACAGTTATTATCGCTAGAACTATAATAATTATATTTATTACTCCCAATATTATCAATACAACATGCATTGTTACCCGTATTATACAGTTATTATCGCCAGAACTATAATAAATATACTTATTACTCCCAATATTATCAATATCACATTCATTATTACCCATATTATGCAGTTATTATTGCTAAAACTATAATAATTATATTTATTACTCCCAATATTATCAATATAACATGCACTATTACCCATATTATGCAGTTATTATCGCTAGAACTGTTCGGTAGCGAGGGAGTGGGTCGTAAAAATAAACTCCCGATGGTAATTACAACAAAAACACACTAATACTGTTTATTGAACACACACAACCACTAAATACAGAGTTTACGCACACACACACACTCGACGGTATAACTGAGTCGATCACGGAAAAAATGTCTAACGGTAGCGCTTAATCGGATTATCGGTACGTCTCGCTTGGCTGACTCACTGGGATTATCTGTCTGTCGCGAGCCCCGGTGCGATCTCCGAAATTCGGGAACAGGTGACTCCTAGTGACGTCACTGTCCAATCAGCTGTGGCAGATTCACCGGCACGTCACCAGGAGCCAATCCTTCGGTAGAATTTTAATTTGGAGCTCGTTAGGTTCGCCGCTGTCTCTCGATTCTTCGAGAACGCACCGAAAGAGATCTTCCGGTGACGTAGCTCTATCAAGGAAAGAGAGAGACACCGGCGTTGACTACGGTTTGTTTTGGGTTTCGGAAATCGCCCGAGAACTTGCCTTTCGAGTATCGAACAAGAACCATAATAGGATTACTTATTACTTATATTATTATCAGTACAACATGCATTATTACCCATATTATACTGTTATTATCGCCAGAAATATAATAATTATACTTATTACTCCCAATATTATTAATATAACATGAATTATTACCCATATTATCCAGTTATTATCGCCAGAAATATAATAATTATACTTATTACTCCCAATATTATCAATATAACATGAATTATTACCCATATTATGCAGTTATTATCGCTAGAACCATAATAATTATACTTATTACTCCTAATATTATCAATATGACATGCATTATTACCCATATTATACAGTTATTATCGCTAGAACTATAATGATTATACTTATTACTCCCAATGTTATCAATATAACATGCATTATTACCCATATTATGCAGTTATTATTGCTAAAACTATAATAATTATATTTATTACTCCCAATATTATCAATACAACATGCATTGTTACCCGTATTATACAGTTATTATCGCTGGAACTATAATAAATATACTTATTACTCCCAATATTATCAATATAACATGCATTATTACCCATATTATACAGTTATTATCGCTAGAACTATAATAATTATACTTATTACTCCTAATATTATCAATATGTCATGCATTATTATCCATATTATACAGTTACTATCGCTAGAACTATAATAGTTATATTTCCTACTCCCAATATTATCAATATAACATGCATTATTACCCGTACTATACAGTTATTATCGCTGGAACTATAATAATTATACTTATTACTTTTATTATTATTAATGTATCATGCACCATTACCCATATTATGCAGTTATTATCGCTAGAACTATAATAGTTACACTTATTACTTATATTATTATGAATATAACATGCACTATTACCCATATATTACTTATATTGTCATCAGTACAACATGCATTATTACACATAGTAAGCAGTTGTTATCGCTAGAGCTATAATAATTATACTTATTACTCGCAATATTGTCAATATAACAAGCACTAATTACACATATTCTACTGTTATTATCGTCAGAACTATAATAAATATACTTATTACTCCCAATATTATCAATGTAACGTGCATTATTACCCATATTATGCAGTTACTGTTGCTGAAACTATACTAATTATATTTATTACTCCCAATATTATCAATATAACATGCACTATTACCCATATTATGCAGTTATTATCGCTAGAACTATAATAATTATACTTATTACTCCCAATGTTATCGATATAACATGCATTATTACCCATATAATACTGTTATTATCGCCAGAAATATAATAATTATACATATTACTCCCAATATTATCAATATAACATGAATTATTACCCATATTATGCAGTTATTATCGCCAGAAATGTAATAATTATACTTATTACTCCTAATATTATCAATATGTCATGCATTATTACCCATATTATACTGCTATTATCGTCAGAACTATAATAAATATACTTATTACTCCCAATATTATCAATGTAACGTGCATTATTACCCATATTTTGCAGTCATTATCGCTAGAACTATAATAATTATACTTATTACTCCCAATGTTATCAATATAACATGCATTATTACCCATATTATTGCAGTTATTATCGCTAGAACTATAATAATTATACCTATTACTCCCAATATTGTCAATATATCATGCATTATTACCAATATTATGCAGTTATTATCGCCAGAAATATAATGATTATACTTATTACTCCCAATATTATCAATATAACATGCATTATTACCCATATTATGCAGTAATTATCGCTAGAACTATAATAATTATACTTATTTCTCCCAATTTTATCAATATAACATGCATTATTACCCATATTATTGAAGTTATTATCGCTAGAACTATAATAATTATACCTATTACTCCCAATATTATCAATATGTCATGCATTATTATCCATATTATACAGTTATTATCGCTGGAACTATAATAGTTATACTTATTACTTATATTATTATCAGTATAACATGCATTATTACCCATATTATGCAGTTATTATTGCTAAAACTATAATAATTATATTTATTAATCCCAATATTATCAATATAACATGCATTATTACCCGTATTATACAGTTATTATCGCTAGAGCTATAATAATTGTACTTATTACTTTTATTATCATCAATGTAACATGCACCATTACCCATATTATGCAGTTATTATCGCAGGAACTATAATAATTATGCTTATTACTCCTAATTTTATCAATATAACATGCATTGTTACCCATATTATACAGTCATTATCGCTCGAACTACAATAATTATACTTATAACTACCAATGTTATCAATATAACATGCATTATTACCCATATTATACCGTTATTATCCTCAGAACTATAATAAATATACTTATTGTTCCCAATATTATCAATATAACATGCATTATTACCCATATTATGCAGTTATTATTGCTAAAACTATAATAATTATATATATTACTCCCAATATTATCAATATAACATGCATTATTACCCGTATTATACAGTTATTATCGCTAGAGCTATAATAATTATACTTATTACTTTTATTATTATCAATGTAACATGCACCATTAACCATATTATGCAGTTATTATCGCAGCAACTATAATAATTATACTTATTACTCCCAATGTTATCGATATAACATGCATTATTACCCATGTAATACTGTTATTATCGCCAGAAATATAATAATTATACCTATTACTTCCAATATTATCAACCTAACATGAATTATTACCCATATTATGCAGTTATTATCGCCAGAAATGTAATAATTATACTTATTTCTCCCAATGTTATCAATATAACACGAATTATTACCCATATTATACAGTTATTATCGCTAGGACTGTAAAAGTTATACTTATTACTTATATTATTATCAGTATAACATGCATTATTACACATATTATGCAGTTATTATTGCTAAAACTATAATAATTATATATATTACTCCCAATATTATCAATATAACATGCATTATTACCCGTATTATACAGTTATTATCGCTAGAGCTATAATAATTATACTTATTACTTTTATTATTATCAATGTAACATGCACCATTACCCATATTATGCAGTTATTATCGCAGGAACTATAATAATTATACTTATTACTCCTAATTTTATCAATACAACATGCATTGTTACCCATATTATACAGTCATTATCGCTCGAACTACAATAATTATACTCATAACTACCAATATTATCAATATAACATGCATTATTACCCATATTATACCGTTATTATCGTCAGAACTATAATACATATACTTATTGTTCCCAATATTATCAATATAACATGCATTATTACCCATATTATGCAGTTATTATCGCTAGAATTACAATAATTATACTTATTTCTCCCTACATTATCAATATAACATGCACTATTACCCATATTATGCAGTTATTATCGCTCGAACTATAGTAATTATACTTATTGCTCCTAATATTATCAATATATCATGCATTATTATCCATATTAAACAGTTATTATCGCTAGAACTATAATAGTTATACTTATTACTTATATTATTATCAGTATAACATGCATTATTACCCATATTATGCAGTTATTATCGCTAGAACTACAATAATTATACTTATTACTCCCTACATTAACAATATAACATGCACTATTACCCATATTATGCAGTTATTATCGCTAGAACTATAATAATTATATTTATTGCTCCTAATATTATCAATATGTCATGCATTATTATCCATATTATACAGTTATTATCGCTCGAACTATAATAATTATACTTATTACTTTTATTATTATCAATATAACATGCACTATTACCCATATTATGCAGTTATTATCGCTCGAACTATAATAATTATACTTATTGCTCCTAATATTATCAATATGTCATGAATTATTATCCATATTATACAGTTATTATCGCTAGAACTATAATAGTTATACTTATTACTTATATTATTACCAGTATAACATGCATTATTACCCATATTATGCAGTTATTATTGCTAAAACTATAATAATTATATATATTACTCCCAATATTATCAATATAACATGCATTATTACCCGTATTATACAGTTATTATCGCTAGAGCTATAATAATTATACTTATTACTTTTATTATTATCAATGTAACATGCACCATTACCCATATTATGCAGTTATTATCGCAGGAACTATAATAATTATACTTATTACTCCCAATGTTATCGATATAACAAGCATTATTACACATATTATACTGTTATTATCGCCAGAAATATAATAATTATACTTACTACTCCCAATATTATCAACATAACATGAATTATTACCCATATTATGCAGTTATTATCGCCAGAAATGTAATAATTGTACCTATTACTCCCAATATTATCAATATAACACGAATTATTACCCATATTATACAGTTATTATCGCTTGAACTGTAATAGTTATACTTATTGCTTATATTATTATCAGTACAACATGCATTATTACCCATATTATGCAGTTATTATTGCTAAAACTATAATAATTATACTTATTACTCCCAATGTTATCGATATAACATGCATTATTACCCATATTATACTGTTATTATCGCCAGAAATATAATAATTATACTTATTACTCCCAATATTATCAACATAACATGAATTATTACCCATATTATGCAGTTATTATCGCCAGAAATGTAATAATTATACTTATTACTCTCATTATTATCAATATAACACGAATTATTACCCATATTATGCAGTTATTATCGCTAGAACTACGATAATTATACTTATTACTCCCAATATAATCAATATAACATGCATTATTACCCATATTATGCAGTTATAATCGCTAGAACTAGAATAGTTATACTTATTACTTATATTATGATCAATATAACATGCATTATTACCCATATTATGCAGTTATTATCGCTAGAACTATAATAATTATACTTATTACTCCTAATATTATCAATATGACATGCATTATTACCCATATTATGCAGTTATTATCGCCAGAAATGTAATAATTATACTTATTACTCCCAATATTATCAATATAACACGAATTATTACCCATATTATGCAGTTATTATCGCTGGAACTATAATAATTATACTTATTACTCCCAATGTTATCAATATAACATGCATTATTTCCCATATTATTGTAGTTATTATCGCTAGAACTATAATAATTATACTTATTACACCCAATATTATCAATATATCATGCATTATTACCCATATTATGCAGTTATTATCGCTAGAACTACAATAATTATACTTACTACTTTTATCATTATCAATATAACATGCACTATTACCCATATTATGCAGTTATTATCGCAAGACCTATAATAATTATACTTATTACTCCTAATTTTATCAATATACCATGCATTCTTACCCATATTATACAGTCATTATCGCTCGAACTACAATAATTATACTAATAACTACCAATATTATCAATATAACATGCATTATTACCCATATTATACCGTTATTATCGCCAGAACTATCATAAATATACTTATTGTTCCCAATATTATCAATATAACATGCATTATTACCCATATTATACCGTTATTATCGTCAGAACTATAATAAATATACTTATTGTTCCCAATATTATCAATATAACATGCATTATTACCCATATTATGCAGTTATTAGCGCTAGAACTACAATAATTATACTTATTACTTTTATCATTATCAATATAACATGCACTATTACCCATATTATGCAGTTATTATCGCTAGAACTATAATAATTATACTTATTACTCCTAATATTATCAATATGTCCTGCATTATTATCCATATTATACAGTTATTATCGCTAGAACTGTAATAGTTATACTTATTACTTATATTATTATCAGTATAACATGCATTATTACACATATTATGCAGTTATTATTGCTAAAACTATAATAATTATATTTATTACTCCCAATATTATCAATATAACATACATTATTACCCGTATTATACAGTTATTATCGCTAGAGCTATAATAATTATACTTATTACTCTCAATATTATCAAAATAACATGCATTATTACCCATATTATACAGTTATTATCGCTCGAACTACAATAATTATACTTATTCCTCCCAATATTATCAATATTAAATGCGTTATTACCCATATCATACAGTTATTACCGCTAGAACTATAATAATTATACTTAGTACTTTTATTATTATCAATGTAACATGCACAATTACCCATATTATGCAGTTATTATCGCAGGACCTATAATAATTATACTTATTACTCCTAATTTTATCAATATAACATGCATTCTTACCCATATTATATAGTCATTATCGCTCGAACTACAATAATTATACTTATAACTACCAATATTATCAATATAACATGCATTATTACCCATATTATACCGTTATTATCGTCAGAACTATCATAAACATACTTATTGTTCCCAATATTATCAATATAACATGCATTAATACCCATATCATATAGTTATTATCGCTAGAACTACAATAATTATACTTATTACTCCCTACATTATCAATATAACATGCACTATTACCCATATTATGCAGTTATTATCGCTCGAACTATAATAATTATACTTATTACTTTTATTATTATCAATATAACATGCACTATTACCCATATTATTGCAGTTATTATCGCTCGAACTATAATAATTATACTTATTACTTTTATTATTATCAATATAACATGCATTATTACCCATATTATGCAGTTATTATCGCTAGAACTATAATAATTATACTTATTACTCCCAATGTTATCAATATAACATGCATTATTACCCATATTATTGCAGTTATTATCGCTAGAACTAAAATAATTATACTTATTACTTTTATCATTATCAATATAACATGCACTATTACCCACATTATACAGTTATTATCGCTAGAACTATAATAATTATACTTATTACTTCCAATGTTATCAATATAACATGCATTATTACCCATATTATTGCAGTTATTATCGCTAGAACTAGAATAATTATACTTATTACTCCCAATGTTATCAATATAACATGCATTATTGCCCATATTATTGCAGTTATTATCGCTCGAACTACAATAATTATACTAATAAGTACCAATATTATCAATATAACATGCATTATTACCCATATTATACCGTTATTATCGTCAGAACTATCATAAATATACTTATTGTTCCCAATATTATCAATATAACATGCATTATTACCCATATTATACCGTTATTATCGTCAGAACTATAATAAATATACTTATTGTTCCCAATATTATCAATATAACATGCATTATTACCCATATTATTGCAGTTATTATCGCTAGAACTAAAATAATTATACTTATTACTTTTATCATTATCAATATAACATGCACTATTACCCATATTATACAGTTATTATCGCTAGAACTATAATAATTATACTTATTACTTCCAATGTTATCAATATAACATGCATTATTACCCATATTATTGCAGTTATTATCGCTAGAACTAGAATAATTATACTTATTACTCCCAATGTTATCAATATAACATGCATTATTACCCATATTATTGCAGTTATTAACGCTCGAACTACAATAATTATACTTATAACTACCAATATTATCAATATAACATGCATTATTATCCATATTATACTGTTATTATCGTCAGAACTATAATAAATATACTTATTACTCGCAATATTATCAATGTAGCATGCATTATTACCCATATTATGCAGTTATTATCGCTAGAACTACAATAATTATACTTATTCCTCCCTACATTATCAATATAACATGCACTATTACCCATATTATACAGTTATTATCGCTAGAACTATAATAATTATACATATTACTTCCAATGTTATCAATATAACATGCATTATTACCCATATTATTGCAGTTATTATCGCTAGAACTATAATAATTATACTTATAACTCCCAATATTATCAATATAACATGCATTATTACCCATATTATGCAGTTATTATCGCTAGAACTACAATAATTATACTTATTACTCCCTACATTATCAATATAACATGCACTATTACCCATATTATGCAGTTATTATCACACGAACTATAATAATTATACTTATTACTTTTATTATTATCAATATAACATGCATTATTACCCATATTATTGCAGTTATTATCGCTAGAACTAGAATAATTATACTTATTACTCCCAATGTTATCAATATAACATGCATTATTGCCCATATTATTGCAGTTATTATCGCTCGAACTACAATAATTATACTAATAAGTACCAATATTATCAATATAACATGCATTATTACCCATATTATACCGTTATTATCGTCAGAACTATCATAAATATACTTATTGTTCCCAATATTATCAATATAACATGCATTATTACCCATATTATACCGTTATTATCGTCAGAACTGTAATAAATATACTTATTGTTCCCAATATTATCAATATAACATGCATTATTACCCATATTATTGCAGTTATTATCGCTAGAACTAAAATAATTATACTTATTACTTTTATCATTATCAATATAACATGCACTATTACCCATATTATACAGTTATTATCGCTAGAACTATAATAATTATACTTATTACTTCCAATGTTATCAATATAACATGCATTATTACCCATATTATTGCAGTTATTATCGCTAGAACTAGAATAATTATACTTATTACTCCCAATGTTATCAATATAACATGCATTATTACCCATATTATTGCAGTTATTATCGCTCGAACTACAATAATTATACTTATAACTACCAATATTATCAATATAACATGCATTATTATCCATATTATACTGTTATTATCGTCAGACCTATAATAAATATACTTATTACTCGCAATATTATCAATGTAGCATGCATTATTACCCATATTATGCAGTTATTATCGCTAGAACTACAATAATTATACTTATTCCTCCCTACATTATCAATATAACATGCACTATTACCCATATTATACAGTTATTATCGCTAGAACTATAATAATTATACTTATTACTTCCAATGTTATCAATATAACATGCATTATTACCCATATTATTGCAGTTATTATCGCTAGAACTACAATAATTATACTTACTACTCCCTACATTATCAATATAACATGCACTATTACCCATATTATGCAGTTATTATCGCTCGAACTATAATAATTATACTTATTACTTTTATTATTATCAATGTAACATGCACTATTACCCATATTATGCAGTTATTATCGCTAGAACTATAATAATTATACTTATTACTCCTAATGTTATCAATATGTCATGCATTAATATCCATATTATACAGTTATTATCGCTAGAACTGTAATAGTTATACTGATTACTTGTATTATTATCAATATAACATGCATTATTACCCATATTATACCGTTATTATCGTCAGAACTATAATAAATATACTTATTGTTCCCAATATTATCAATATAACATGCATTATTACCCATATTATGCAGTTATTATCGCTCGAACTACAATAATTATACTTATTCCTCCCAATATTATCAATATTAAATGCGTTATTACCCATATCATACAGTTATTACCGCTAGAACTATAATAATTATACTTAGTACTTTTATTATTATCAATATAACATGCACTATTACCCATATTATACAGTTATTATCGCTCGAACTATAATAGTTATACTTATTACTTATATTATTATCAGTATAACATGCATTATTACTCATATCATGCAGTTACTATCGCCAGAACTATAATAATTATACTTATTACTTTTATTATTATCGATATAACATGCATTATTGCCAATATTATGCAGTTATTATCGCTAGACCTATAATAATTATACTTATTACTCCCAATATTATCAATAATAAAAGCATTCTTACCCATATTATACAGTTATTATCGCAAGACCTATAATAATTATACTTATTACTTCCAATGTTATCAATATAACATGCATTATTACCCATATTATTGCAGTTATTATCGCTAGAACTATAATAATTATACTTATAACTCCCAATATTATCAATATAACATGCATTATTACCCATATTATGCAGTTATTATCGCTAGAACTACAATAATTATACTTATTACTCCCTACATTATCAATATAACATGCACTATTACCCATATTATGCAGTTATTATCACTCGAACTATAATAATTATACTTATTACTTTTATTATTATCAATATAACATGCATTATTACCCATATTATGCAGTTATTATCGCTAGAACTATAATAATTATACTTATTACTCCCAATGTTATCAATATAACATGCATTATTACCCATATTATTGCAGTTATTATCGCTCGAACTACATTAATTATACTTATAACTACCAATATTAACAATATAACATGCATTATTATCCATATTATACTGTTATTATCGTCAGAACTATAATAAATATACTTATTACTCGCAATGTTATCAATGTAGCATGCATTATTACCCATATTATGCAGTTATTATCGCTAGAACTATAATAATTATACTTATTACTCCCAATCTTATCAATATAACATGCATTATTACCCATATTATTGTAGTTATTATCGCTAGAACTATAATAATTATACTTATAACTCCCAATATTATCAATATATCATGCATTATTACCCATATTATGCAGTTATTATCGCTAGAACTACAATAATTATACTTATAACTACCAATGTTATCAATATAACATGCATTATTACCCATATTATTGCAGTTATTATCGCTAGAACTAGAATAATTATACTTATTACTCCCAATGTTATCAATATAACATGCATTATTACCCATATTATTGCAGTTATTATCGCTCGAACTACAATAATTATACTTATAACTACCAATATTATCAATATAACATGCATTATTATCCATATTATACTGTTATTATCGTCAGAACTATAATAAATATACTTATTACTCGCAATATTATCAATGTAGCATGCATTATTACCCATATTATGCAGTTATTATCGCTAGAACTACAATAATTATACTTATTCCTCCCTACATTATCAATATAACATGCACTATTACCCATATTATACAGTTATTATCGCTAGAACTATAATAATTATACATATTACTTCCAATGTTATCAATATAACATGCATTATTACCCATATTATTGCAGTTATTATCGCTAGAACTATAATAATTATACTTATAACTCCCAATATTATCAATATAACATGCATTATTACCCATATTATACCGTTATTATCGTCAGAACTATAATAAATATACTTATTGTTCCCAATATTATCAATATAACATGCATTATTACCCATATTATTGCAGTTATTATCGCTAGAACTAAAATAATTATACTTATTACTTTTATCATTATCAATATAACATGCACTATTACCCATATTATACAGTTATTATCGCTAGAACTATAATAATTATACTTATTACTTCCAATGTTATCAATATAACATGCATTATTACCCATATTATTGCAGTTATTATCGCTAGAACTAGAATAATTATACTTATTACTCCCAATGTTATCAATATAACATGCATTATTACCCATATTATTGCAGTTATTATCGCTCGAACTACAATAATTATACTTATAACTACCAATATTATCAATATAACATGCATTATTATCCATATTATACTGTTATTATCGTCAGAACTATAATAAATATACTTATTACTCGCAATATTATCAATGTAGCATGCATTATTACCCATATTATGCAGTTATTATCGCTAGAACTACAATAATTATACTTATTCCTCCCTACATTATCAATATAACATGCACTATTACCCATATTATACAGTTATTATCGCTAGAACTATAATAATTATACATATTACTTCCAATGTTATCAATATAACATGCATTATTACCCATATTATTGCAGTTATTATCGCTAGAACTATAATAATTATACTTATAACTCCCAATATTATCAATATAACATGCATTATTACCCATATTATGCAGTTATTATCGCTAGAACTACAATAATTATACTTATTACTCCCTACATTATCAATATAACATGCACTATTACCCATATTATGCAGTTATTATCACACGAACTATAATAATTATACTTATTACTTTTATTATTATCAATATAACATGCATTATTACCCATATTATTGCAGTTATTATCGCTAGAACTAGAATAATTATACTTATTACTCCCAATGTTATCAATATAACATGCATTATTGCCCATATTATTGCAGTTATTATCGCTCGAACTACAATAATTATACTAATAAGTACCAATATTATCAATATAACATGCATTATTACCCATATTATACCGTTATTATCGTCAGAACTATCATAAATATACTTATTGTTCCCAATATTATCAATATAACATGCATTATTACCCATATTATACCGTTATTATCGTCAGAACTGTAATAAATATACTTATTGTTCCCAATATTATCAATATAACATGCATTATTACCCATATTATTGCAGTTATTATCGCTAGAACTAAAATAATTATACTTATTACTTTTATCATTATCAATATAACATGCACTATTACCCATATTATACAGTTATTATCGCTAGAACTATAATAATTATACTTATTACTTCCAATGTTATCAATATAACATGCATTATTACCCATATTATTGCAGTTATTATCGCTAGAACTAGAATAATTATACTTATTACTCCCAATGTTATCAATATAACATGCATTATTACCCATATTATTTCAGTTATTATCGCTCGAACTACAATAATTATACTTATAACTACCAATATTATCAATATAACATGCATTATTATCCATATTATACTGTTATTATCGTCAGACCTATAATAAATATACTTATTACTCGCAATATTATCAATGTAGCATGCATTATTACCCATATTATGCAGTTATTATCGCTAGAACTACAATAATTATACTTATTCCTCCCTACATTATCAATATAACATGCACTATTACCCATATTATACAGTTATTATCGCTAGAACTATAATAATTATACTTATTACTTCCAATGTTATCAATATAACATGCATTATTACCCATATTATTGCAGTTATTATCGCTAGAACTACAATAATTATACTTACTACTCCCTACATTATCAATATAACATGCACTATTACCCATATTATGCAGTTATTATCGCTCGAACTATAATAATTATACTTATTACTTTTATTATTATCAATGTAACATGCACTATTACCCATATTATGCAGTTATTATCGCTAGAACTATAATAATTATACTTATTACTCCTAATGTTATCAATATGTCATGCATTAATATCCATATTATACAGTTATTATCGCTAGAACTGTAATAGTTATACTGATTACTTGTATTATTATCAGTATAACATGCATTATTACACATATTATGCAGTTATTATTGCTAAAACTATAATAATTATATTTATTACTCCCAATATTATCAATATAACATCCAATATTACCCGTACTATACAGTTATTATCGCTAGAGCTATAATAATTATACTTATTACTTTTATTATTATCAATGTAACATGCACCATTACCCATATTATGCAGTTATTATCGCAGGAACTATAATAATTATACTTATTACTCCCAATGTTATCGATATAACATGCATTATTACCCATATTATACTGTTATTATCGCCTGAAATATAATAATTATAGGTATTACTCCCAATATTATCAGTATAACATGAATTATTACCCATATTATGCAGTTATTATCGCCAGAAATGCAATAATTATACTTATTACTCCCAATATTATCAATATAACACGAATTATTACCCATATTATGCAGTTATAATCGCTAGAACTATAATAATTATACTTATGACTACCAATATTATCAATATAACATGCATTATTATCCATATTATACTGTTATTATCGTCAGAACTATAATAAATATACTTATTACTCGCAATATTATCAATGTAGCATGCATTATTACCCATATTATGCAGTTATTATCGCTAGAACTATAATAATTATACTTATTACTCCCAATATTATGAATATATCATGCATTATTGCCCATATTATGCAGTTATTATCGCTAGAACTACAATAATTATACTTATTCCTCCCAATATTATCAATATTAAATGCGTTATTACCCATATCATACAGTTATTACCGCTAGAACTATAATAATTATACTTAGTACTTTTATTATTATCAATATAACATGCACTATTTCCCATATTATACAGTTATTATCGCTCGAACTACAATAATTATACTTATAACTACCAATGTTATCAATATAACATGCATTATTACCCATATTATACCGTTATTATCGTCAGAACTATAATAAATATACTTATTGTTCCCAATATTATCAATATAACATGCATTATTACCCATATTATGCAGTTATTATCGCTCGAACTACAATAATTATACTTATTCCTCCCAATATTATCAATATTAAATGCGTTATTACCCATATCATACAGTTATTACCGCTAGAACTATAATAATTATACTTAGTACTTTTATTATTATCAATATAACATGCACTATTTCCCATATTATACAGTTATTATCGCTCGAACTATAATAATTATACTTATAACTCCCAATATTATCAATATAACATGCATTATTACCCATATTATGCAGTTATTATCGCTAGAACTACAATAATTATACTTATTACTCCCTACATTATCAATATAACATGCACTATTACCCATATTATGCAGTTATTATCACTCGAACTATAATAATTATACTTATTACTTTTATTATTATCAATATAACATGCATTATTACCCATATTATGCAGTTATTATCGCTAGAACTATAATAATTATACTTATTACTCCCAATGTTATCAATATAACATGCATTATTACCCATATTATTGCAGTTATTATCGCTCGAACTACATTAATTATACTTATAACTACCAATATTATCAATATAACATGCATTATTACCCATATTATACCGTTATTATCGTCAGAACTATCAAAAATATACTTATTGTTCCCAATATTATCAATATAACATGCATTAATACCCATATTATGCAGTTATTATCGCTAGAACTACAATAATTACACATATTACTCCCTACATTATCAATATGACATGCACTATTACAGATGTTATGCAGTTATTATCGCTCGAACTATAATAATTATACTTATTACTTTTATTATTATCAATATAACATACACTATTACCCATATTATGCAGTTATTATCGCTAGAACTACAATAATTATACTTATTACTCCCTACATTATCAATATAACATGCACTATTACCCATATTATGCAGTTATTATCACTCGAACTATAATAATTATACTTATTACTTTTATTATTATCAATATAACATGCATTATTACCCATATTATGCAGTTATTATCGCTAGAACTATAATAATTATACTTATTACTCCCAATGTTATCAATATAACATGCATTATTACCCATATTATTGCAGTTATTATCGCTCGAACTACATTAATTATACTTATAACTACCAATATTATCAATATAACATGCATTATTATCCATATTATACTGTTATTATCGTCAGAACTATAATAAATATACTTATTACTCGCAATGTTATCAATGTAGCATGCATTATTACCCATATTATGCAGTTATTATCGCTAGAACTATAATAATTATACTTATTACTCCCAATCTTATCAATATAACATGCATTATTACCCATATTATTGTAGTTATTATCGCTAGAACTATAATAATTATACTTATAACTCCCAATATTATCAATATATCATGCATTATTACCCATATTATGCAGTTATTATCGCTAGAACTACAATAATTATACTTATAACTACCAATGTTATCAATATAACATGCATTATTACCCATATTATTGCAGTTATTATCGCTAGAACTAGAATAATTATACTTATTACTCCCAATGTTATCAATATAACATGCATTATTACCCATATTATTGCAGTTATTATCGCTCGAACTACAATAATTATACTTATAACTACCAATATTATCAATATAACATGCATTATTATCCATATTATACTGTTATTATCGTCAGAACTATAATAAATATACTTATTACTCGCAATATTATCAATATAACATGCATTATTACCCATATTATACCGTTATTATCGTCAGAACTATAATAAATATACTTATTGTTCCCAATATTATCAATATAACATGCATTATTTCCCATATTATGCAGTTATTATCGCTAGAACTACAATAATTATACTTATTACTCCCTACGTTATCAATATAACATGCACTATTACCCATATTATGCAGTTATTATCACTCGAACTATAATAATTATACTTATTACTTTTATTATTATCAATATAACATGCATTATTACCCATATTATGCAGTTATTATCGCTAGAACTATAATAATTATACTTAATACTCCCAATGTTATCAACATAACATGCATTATTACCCATATTATTGTAGTTATTATCGCTAGAACTAAAATAATTATACTTATTACTTTTATCATTATCAATATAACATGCACTATTACCCATATAATACAGTTATTATCGCTAGAACTATAATAATTATACTTATTACTTCCAATGTTATCAATATAACATGCATTATTACCCATATTATTGCAGTTATTATCGCTCGAACTACAATAATTATACTTATAACTACCAATATTATCAATATAACATGCATTATTATCCATATTATACTGTTATTATCGTCAGAACTATAATAAATATACTTATTACTCGCAATATTATCAATGTAGCATGCATTATTACCCATATTATGCAGTTATTATCGGTAGAACTACAATAATTATACTTATTCCTCCCGACATTATCAATATAACATGCACTATTACCCATATTATACAGTTATTATCGCTAGAACTATAATAATTATACTTATTACTCCCAATATTATCAATATAACGTGCATTATTACGCATATTATGCAGTTATTATCGCTAGAACTACAATAATTATACTTATAACTACCAATATTATCAATATAACATGCATTATTATCCATATTATACTGTTATTATCGTCAGAACTATAATAAATATACTTATTACTCGCAATATTATCAATGTAGCATGCATTATTACCCATATTATGCAGTTATTATCGCTAGAACTATAATAATTATACTTATTACTCCCAATGTTATCAATATAACATGCATTATTACCCATATTATTGTAGTTATTATCGCTAGAACTATAATAATTATACTTATAACTACCAATATTATCAATATAACATACATTATTACCCATATTATACCGTTATTATCGTCAGAACTATAATAAATATACTTATTGTTCCCAATATTATCAATATAACATGCATTAATACCCATATTATGCAGTTATTATCGCTACAACTACAATAATTACACATATTACTCCCTACATTATCAATATGACATGCACTATTACAGATGTTATGCAGTTATTATCGCTCGAACTATAATAATTATACTTATTACTTTTATTATTATCAATATAACATACACTATTACCCATATTATGCAGTTATTATCGCTAGAACTATATGAATTATACTTATTACTCCTAATGTTATCAATATGTCATGCATTATTATCCACATTATACAGTTATTATCGCTAGAACTGTAATAGTTATACTTATTACTTATATTATTATCAGTATAACATGCATTATTACACATATTATGCAGTTATTATTGCTAAAACTATAATAATTATATTTATTACTCCCAATGTTATCAATATAACATGCATTATTACCCGTATTATACAGTTATTATCGCTAGAGCAATAATAATTATACTTATTTCTTTTATTATTATCAATGTAACATGCACCATTACCCATATTATGCAGTTATTATCGCAGAAGCTATAATAATTATACTTATTACTCCTAATTTTATCAATATAACATGCATTGTTACCCATATTATACAGTCATTATCGCTCGAACTTCAATAATTATACTTATAACTACCAATATTATCAATATAACATACATTATTACCCATATTATACCGTTATTATCGTCAGAACTATAATAAATATACTTATTGTTCCCAATATTATCAATATAACATGCATTATTACCCTTATTATGCAGTTATTATCGCTAGAATTACAATAATTATACTTATTTCTCCCTACATTATCAATATAACATGCACTATTACCCATATTATGCAGTTATTATCGCTCGAACTATAATAATTATACTTATTACTTTTATTATTATCAATATAACATGCACTATTACCCGTATTATACAGTTATTATCGCTAGAACTATAATAATTATACTTATTACTTTTATTATTATCAATGTAACATGCACCATTACCCATATTATGCAGTTATTATCGCAGGAACTATAATAATTATACTTATTACTTTTATTGTTATCAATATAACATGCACTATTACCCATATTATACAGTTATTATCGCTAGAATTATAATAGTTATACTTATTACTCCCAATATTATCAATATAACATGCATTATTACCCATATTGTGCAGTTATTATCGCTCGAACTATAATAATTATATTTATTACACCCAATATTATCAATATAACATGCACTATTACCCATATTATACAGTTATTATCGCTAGGACTGTAATAATTATACTTATTACTCCCAATATTATCAATATAACATGCATTATTACCCGTATTATACAGTTATTATCGCTGGAACTATAATAATTAGACTTATTACTCCCAATATTATCAATATAACATGCATTATTACCCATATTATGCAGTTATTATCGCTAAAACTATAATAATTATACTTATTACTCCCAATATTATCAATATAACATGCATTATTACCCATATTATGCAGTTATTATCGCTCGAACTATAATAATTATATTTATTACTCCCAATATTATCAATATAACATGCACTATTACCCATATTATACAGTTATTATCGCTAGGACTATAATAATTATACTTATTACTCCCAATATTATCAATATAACATGCATTATTACCCGTATTATACAGTTATTATCGCTGGAACTATAATAATTAGACTTATTACTCCTAATATTATCAATATGACATGCATTATTATCCATATTATACAGTTATTATCGCTAGAACTATAATAGTTATACTTATTACTTATATTATTATCAGTATAACATGCATTATTACCCATATTATGCAGTTATTATTGCTAAAACAATAATAATTATATTTATTACTCCCAATATTATCAATATAACATGCATTATTACCCATATTATACCGTTATTATCGTCAGAACTATAATAAGTATACTTATTGTTCCCAATATTATCAATATAACATGCATTATTACCCATATTATACTGTTATTATCGCTGGAACTATAATAATTATACTTATTACTCCTAATATTATCAACATGTCATGCATTGTTATCCATATTATACAGTTATTATCGCTAGAACTATAATAGATATACTTATTACTTATATTATTATCAGTATAACATGCATTATTACCCATATTATACTGTTATTATCGCTGGAACTATAATAATTATACTTATTACTCCCAATGCTATCAATATAACATGCATTATTACCCATATTATTGCAGTTATTATCGCTAGAACTATAATAATTATACCTATTACTCCCAATAATATCAATATATCATGCATTATTACCCATATTATGCAGTTATTATCGCTAGAACTACAATAATCATACTTATTACTCCTAATTTTATCAATATAACATGCATTGTTACCCATATTATACAGTCATTATCGCTCGAACTACAATAATTATACTTATAACTACCAATATTATCAATATAACATGCATTATTACCCATATTATACCGTTATTATCGTCAGAACTATAATAAATATACTTATTGTTCCCAATATTATCAATATGACATGCATTATTACCCATATTATACAGTTATTATCGCTAGAACTATAATGATTATACTTATTACTCCCGATGTTATCAATATAACATGCATTATTACCCATATTATGCAGCTATTATCGCTAGAACTATAATAATTATACCTATTACTCCCAATATTATCAATATAACATGCATTATTACCCATACTATGCAGTTATTATCGCCAGAAATATAATGATTATACTTATTACTCCCAATATTATCAATATAACATGAATTATTACCCATATTGTCCGGTGTTATCGCTAGATCTATAATAATTGTACTTATTACTTTTATTGTTATCAATATAACATACACTATTACCCATACTACACTGTAATTATCGCCAGACCTATAATAATTATACTTATTACTTTTATCATTATCAATATAACATGCATTATCACCCATATTATGCAGTTATTATCGCTGGAACTATAATAGTTATACATATTACTTTTATTATTATCAATGTAACATGCACCATTACCCATATTATGCAGTTATTATCGCTAGAACTATAATAATTATACTTATTACTCTCAATATTATCAATATAACCTGCATTATTACCCATATGTTCGGGAAAACTCCCGAACCGTCGAATTCTCGAAATCGCTCTCTCGCTCTCTCGCTCCCACCTCTTGCTCGTCTCTTTGTTTTGAATTGTACTGCGAGGGGCGGGACGCGGGGAGCGAGACGAGCCACCTCGCGAAAGATCGCGAAGGCCCGCTCGACGCGAACCTTCGCGGTCGGTCGCACATTTCTAAACATTGCGTCGAGAAGCTTCGGATTCTCGAACTATCGACCACCGCCTGTTTATATACGCGGCGATTCTCGGAAACCAGTCAGTCGACATACACAAAGATCAGCGGTGCACTCTCGAGCTCTGACGTGGCGAATCTTGTTCAATAAACTTTGAATTAAATTATTTTCGGGGTGAATTGTATCTTACTCTTTCCCTCTCTTACACGTACGACTCATACACGTTCCGGCCCCTCTTTTTCAGCGTTACCCGATTCAACCGAGCGAATCTCACGTTTCGGCAATCGAGCCGCACACCATATTATACTGTTATTATCGCCAGAAATATAATAATTATGCTTATTACACCCAATATTATCAATAGAACATGAATTATTACCCATATTATGCAGTTATTATCGCCAAAAATATAATAATTATACTTATTACTCCCAATATTATCAATATTACATGAACTATTACCCATATTATGCAGTTATTATCGCCAGAAATATAATAATTATACTTATTACTCCCAATATTATCAATATAACATGCATTATTACCCATACTATGCAGTTATTATCGCTAGAACTATAATAATTATACTTATTACTCCCAATATTATCAATATAACAGGCATTATTACCCATATTATGCAGTTATTATCGCTAGAACTATAATAATTATGCTTATTACTCCCAATATTATCAATATAACATGCATTATTAACCGTATTATACAGTTATTATCGCTAGAACTATAATAATTATATTTATTACTCCCAATATTATCAATACAACATGCATTGTTACCCGTATTATACAGTTATTATCGCCAGAACTATAATAAATATACTTATTACTCCCAATATTATCAATATCACATTCATTATTACCCATATTATGCAGTTATTATTGCTAAAACTATAATAATTATATTTATTACTCCCAATATTATCAATATAACATGCACTATTACCCATATTATGCAGTTATTATCGCTAGAACTGTTCGGTAGCGAGGGAGTGGGTCGTAAAAATAAACTCCCGATGGTAATTACAACAAAAACACACTAATACTGTTTATTGAACACACACAACCACTAAATACAGAGTTTACGCACACACACACACTCGACGGTATAACTGAGTCGATCACGGAAAAAATGTCTAACGGTAGCGCTTAATCGGATTATCGGTACGTCTCGCTTGGCTGACTCACTGGGATTATCTGTCTGTCGCGAGCCCCGGTGCGATCTCCGAAATTCGGGAACAGGTGACTCCTAGTGACGTCACTGTCCAATCAGCTGTGGCAGATTCACCGGCACGTCACCAGGAGCCAATCCTTCGGTAGAATTTTAATTTGGAGCTCGTTAGGTTCGCCGCTGTCTCTCGATTCTTCGAGAACGCACCGAAAGAGATCTTCCGGTGACGTAGCTCTATCAAGGAAAGAGAGAGACACCGGCGTTGACTACGGTTTGTTTTGGGTTTCGGAAATCGCCCGAGAACTTGCCTTTCGAGTATCGAACAAGAACCATAATAGGATTACTTATTACTTATATTATTATCAGTACAACATGCATTATTACCCATATTATACTGTTATTATCGCCAGAAATATAATAATTATACTTATTACTCCCAATATTATTAATATAACATGAATTATTACCCATATTATCCAGTTATTATCGCCAGAAATATAATAATTATACTTATTACTCCCAATATTATCAATATAACATGAATTATTACCCATATTATGCAGTTATTATCGCTAGAACCATAATAATTATACTTATTACTCCTAATATTATCAATATGACATGCATTATTACCCATATTATACAGTTATTATCGCTAGAACTATAATGATTATACTTATTACTCCCAATATTATCAATACAACATGCATTGTTACCCGTATTATACAGTTATTATCGCTGGAACTATAATAAATATACTTATTACTCCCAATATTATCAATATAACATGCATTATTACCCATATTATACAGTTATTATCGCTAGAACTATAATAATTATACTTATTACTCCTAATATTATCAATATGTCATGCATTATTATCCATATTATACAGTTACTATCGCTAGAACTATAATAGTTATATTTCCTACTCCCAATATTATCAATATAACATGCATTATTACCCGTACTATACAGTTATTATCGCTGGAACTATAATAATTATACTTATTACTTTTATTATTATTAATGTATCATGCACCATTACCCATATTATGCAGTTATTATCGCTAGAACTATAATAGTTACACTTATTACTTATATTATTATGAATATAACATGCACTATTACCCATATTATACAGTTATTATCGCTAGAACTATAATAATTATACTTAATACTCCTAATATTATCAATATGTCATGCATTATTACCCATATTATGCAGTTGTTATCGCTAGAACTATAATAGTTTTACTTATTACTTATATTGTCATCAGTACAACATGCATTATTACACATAGTAAGCAGTTGTTATCGCTAGAGCTATAATAATTATACTTATTACTCGCTATATTGTCAATATAACAAGCACTAATTACACATATTCTACTGTTATTATCGTCAGAACTATAATAAATATACTTATTACTCCCAATATTATCAATGTAACGTGCATTATTACCCATATTATGCAGTTACTGTTGCTAAAACTATACTAATTATATTTATCACTCCCAATATTATCAATATAACATGCACTATTACCCATATTATGCAGTTATTATCGCTAGAACTATAATAATTATACTTATTACTCCCAATGTTATCGATATAACATGCATTATTACCCATATAATACTGTTATTATCGCCAGAAATATAATAATTATACATATTACTCCCAATATTATCAATATAACATGAATTATTACCCATATTATGCAGTTATTATCGCCAGAAATGTAATAATTATACTTATTACTCCTAATATTATCAATATGTCATGCATTATTACCCATATTATACTGCTATTATCGTCAGAACTATAATAAATATACTTATTACTCCCAATATTATCAATGTAACGTGCATTATTACCCATATTTTGCAGTCATTATCGCTAGAACTATAATAATTATACTTATTACTCCCAATGTTATCAATATAACATGCATTATTACCCATATTATTGCAGTTATTATCGCTAGAACTATAATAATTATACCTATTACTCCCAATATTGTCAATATATCATGCATTATTACCAATATTATGCAGTTATTATCGCCAGAAATATAATGATTATACTTATTACTCCCAATATTATCAATATAACATGCATTATTACCCATATTATGCAGTAATTATCGCTAGAACTATAATAATTATACTTATTTCTCCCAATGTTATCAATATAACATGCATTATTACCCATATTATTGAAGTTATTATCGCTAGAACTATAATAATTATACCTATTACTCCCAATATTATCAATATGTCATGCATTATTATCCATATTATACAGTTATTATCGCTGGAACTATAATAGTTATACTTATTACTTATATTATTATCAGTATAACATGCATTATTACCCATATTATGCAGTTATTATTGCTAAAACTATAATAATTATATATATTACTCCCAATATTATCAATATAACATGCATTATTACCCGTATTATACAGTTATTATCGCTAGAGCTATAATAATTATACTTATTACTTTTATTATTATCAATGTAACATGCACCATTACCCATATTATGCAGTTATTATCGCAGGAACTATAATAATTATACTTATTACTCCTAATTTTATCAATACAACATGCATTGTTACCCATATTATACAGTCATTATCGCTCGAACTACAATAATTATACTCATAACTACCAATATTATCAATATAACATGCATTATTACCCATATTATACCGTTATTATCGTCAGAACTATAATACATATACTTATTGTTCCCAATATTATCAATATAACATGCATTATTACCCATATTATGCAGTTATTATCGCTAGAATTACAATAATTATACTTATTTCTCCCTACATTATCAATATAACATGCACTATTACCCATATTATGCAGTTATTATCGCTCGAACTATAGTAATTATACTTATTGCTCCTAATATTATCAATATATCATGCATTATTATCCATATTAAACAGTTATTATCGCTAGAACTATAATAGTTATACTTATTACTTATATTATTATCAGTATAACATGCATTATTACCCATATTATGCAGTTATTATCGCTAGAACTACAATAATTATACTTATTACTCCCTACATTAACAATATAACATGCACTATTACCCATATTATGCAGTTATTATCGCTAGAACTATAATAATTATATTTATTGCTCCTAATATTATCAATATGTCATGCATTATTATCCATATTATACAGTTATTATCGCTCGAACTATAATAATTATACTTATTACTTTTATTATTATCAATATAACATGCACTATTACCCATATTATGCAGTTATTATCGCTCGAACTATAATAATTATACTTATTGCTCCTAATATTATCAATATGTCATGAATTATTATCCATATTATACAGTTATTATCGCTAGAACTATAATAGTTATACTTATTACTTATATTATTATCAGTATAACATGCATTATTACACATATTATGCAGTTATTATTGCTAAAACTATAATAATTATATATATTACTCCCAATATTATCAATATAACATGCATTATTACCCGTATTATACAGTTATTATCGCTGGAGCTATAATAATTATACTTATTACTTTTATTATTATCAATGTAACATGCACCATTACCCATATTATGCAGTTATTATCGCAGGAACTATAATAATTATACTTATTACTCCTAATTTTATCAATACAACATGCATTGTTACCCATATTATACAGTCATTATCGCTCGAACTACAATAATTATACTCATAACTACCAATATTATCAATATAACATGCATTATTACCCATATTATACCGTTATTATCGTCAGAACTATAATACATATACTTATTGTTCCCAATATTATCAATATAACATGCATTATCACCCATATTATGCAGTTATTATCGCTAGAATTATAATAATTATACTTATTTCTCCCAACATTATCAATATAACATGCACTATTACCCATATTATGCAGTTATTATCGCTCGAACTATAATAATTATACTTATTGCTCCTAATATTATCAATATGTCATGCATTATTATCCATATTATACAGTTATTATCGCTAGAACTATAATAGTTATACTTATTACTTATATTATTACCAGTATAACATGCATTATTACCCATATTATGCAGTTATTATTGCTAAAACTATAATAATTATATATATTACTCCCAATATTATCAATATAACATGCATTATTACCCGTATTATACAGTTATTATCGCTAGAGCTATAATAATTATACTTATTACTTTTATTATTATCAATGTAACATGCACCATTACCCATATTATGCAGTTATTATCGCAGGAACTATAATAATTATACTTATTACTCCCAATGTTATCGATATAACAAGCATTATTACACATATTATACTGTTATTATCGCCAGAAATATAATAATTATACTTACTACTCCCAATATTATCAACATAACATGAATTATTACCCATATTATGCAGTTATTATCGCCAGAAATGTAATAATTGTACCTATTACTCCCAATATTATCAATATAACACGAATTATTACCCATATTATACAGTTATTATCGCTTGAACTGTAATAGTTATACTTATTGCTTATATTATTATCAGTATAACATGCATTATTACCCATATTATGCAGTTATTATTGCTAAAACTATAATAATTATACTTATTACTCCCAATGTTATCGATATAACATGCATTATTACCCATATTATACTGTTATTATCGCCAGAAATATAATAATTATACTTATTACTCCCAATATTATCAACATAACATGAATTATTACCCATATTATGCAGTTATTATCGCCAGAAATGTAATAATTATACTTATTACTCTCATTATTATCAATATAACACGAATTATTACCCATATTATGCAGTTATTATCGCTAGAACTACGATAATTATACTTATTACTCCCAATATAATCAATATAACATGCATTATTACCCATATTATGCAGTTATAATCGCTAGAACTAGAATAGTTATACTTATTACTTATATTATGATCAATATAACATGCATTATTACCCATATTATGCAGTTATTATCGCTAGAACTATAATAACTATACTTATTACTCCTAATATTATCAATATGACATGCATTATTACCCATATTATGCAGTTATTATCGCCAGAAATGTAATAATTATACTTATTACTCCCAATATTATCAATATAACACGAATTATTACCCATATTATGCAGTTATTATCGCTGGAACTATAATAATTATACTTATTACTCCCAATGTTATCAATATAACATGCATTATTTCCCATATTATTGTAGTTATTATCGCTAGAACTATAATAATTATACTTATTACACCCAATATTATCAATATATCATGCATTATTACCCATATTATGCAGTTATTATCGCTAGAACTACAATAATTATACTAATAACTACCAATATTATCAATATAACATGCATTATTACCCATATTATACCGTTATTATCGCCAGAACTATCATAAATATACTTATTGTTCCCAATATTATCAATATAACATGCATTATTACCCATATTATACCGTTATTATCGTCAGAACTATAATAAATATACTTATTGTTCCCAATATTATCAATATAACATGCATTATTACCCATATTATGCAGTTATTAGCGCTAGAACTACAATAATTATACTTATTACTTTTATCATTATCAATATAACATGCACTATTACCCATATTATGCAGTTATTATCGCTAGAACTATAATAATTATACTTATTACTCCTAATATTATCAATATGTCATGCATTATTATCCATATTATACAGTTATTATCGCTAGAACTGTAATAGTTATACTTATTACTTATATTATTATCAGTATAACATGCATTATTACACATATTATGCAGTTATTATTGCTAAAACTATAATAATTATATTTATTACTCCCAATATTATCAATATAACATACATTATTACCCGTATTATACAGTTATTATCGCTAGAGCTATAATAATTATACTTATTACTCTCAATATTATCAAAATAACATGCATTATTACCCATATTATACAGTTATTATCGCTCGAACTACAATAATTATACTTATTCCTCCCAATATTATCAATATTAAATGCGTTATTACCCATATCATACAGTTATTACCGCTAGAACTATAATAATTATACTTAGTACTTTTATTATTATCAATGTAACATGCACCATTACCCATATTATGCAGTTATTATCGCAAGACCTATAATAATTATACATATTACTCCTAATTTTATCAATATAACATGCATTCTTACCCATATTATACAGTCATTATCGCTCGAACTACAATAATTATACTTATAACTACCAATATTATCAATATAACATGCATTATTACCCATATTATACCGTTATTATCGTCAGAACTATCATAAATATACTTATTGTTCCCAATATTATCAATATAACATGCATTAATACCCATATCATATAGTTATTACCGCTAGAACTACAATAATTATACTTATTACTCCCTACATTATCAATATAACATGCACTATTACCCATATTATGCAGTTATTATCGCTCGAACTATAATAATTATACTTATTACTTTTATTATTATCAATATAACATACACTATTACCCATATTATGCAGTTATTATCGCTAGAACTATAATAATTATACTTATTACTCCTAATGTTATCAATATGTCATGCATTATTATCCATATTATACAGTTATTATAGCTAGAACTGTAATAGTTATAGTTATTACTTATATTATTATCAGTATAAGATGCATTATTACACATATTATGCAGTTATTATTGTTAAAACTATAATAATTATACTTATTACTCCCAATGTGATCTATATAACATGCATTATTACCAGTATTATAGAGTTATTATCGCTAGAACTATACGAATTATACTTATTACTCGCAATATTACCAAAATAACACGCATTATTACCCATATTAGACAGTTATTATCGCTCGAACTACAATAATTATACTTATAACTACCAATGTTATCAATATAACATGCATTATTATCCATATTATAATGTTATTATCGTCAGAACTATAATAAATATACTTATTACTCGCAATATTATCAATGTAGCATGCATTATTACCCATACTATACTGTTATTATCGCCTGAAATATAATAATTATACTTATTACTCCCAATATTATCAATATAACATGAATTATTACCCATATTATGCAGTTATTATCGCCAGAAATGTAATAATTATACTTATTACTCCCAATATTATCAATATAACACGAATTATTACCCATATTATGCAGTTATTATCGCTAGAACTATAATAATTATACTTATTACTCCCAATGTTATCAATATAACATGCATTATTTCCCATATTATTGTAGTTATTATCGCTAGAACTATAATAATTATACTTATTACACCCAATATTATCAATATATCATGCATTATTACCCATATTATGCAGTTATTATCGCTAGAACTATAATAATTATACTTATTACTACCAATATTATCAATATAACATGCATTATTACCCATATTATACCGTTATTATCGTCAGAACTATAATAAATATACTTATTACCCGCAATATTATCAATGTAGCATGCATTATTACCCATATTATGCAGTTATTATCGCTAGAACTACAATAATTATACTTATTCCTCCCTACATTATCAATATAACGTGCACTATTACCCATATTATACAGTTATTATCGCTAGAACTATAATAATTATACTTATTACTTCCAATGTTATCAATATAACATGCATTATTACCCATATTATTGCAGTTATTATCGCTAGAACTAGAATAATTATACTTATTACTCCCAATGTTATCAATATAACATGCATTATTACCCATATTATGCAGTTATTATCGCTAGAACTACAATAATTATACTTATTCCTCCCAATATTACCAATATTAAATGCGTTATTACCCATATCATACAGTTATTACCGCTAGAACTATAATAATTATACTTATTACTCCCAATGTTATCAACATAACATGCATTATTACCCATATTATACTGTTATTATCGCCAGAAATATAATAATTATACTTATTACTCCCAATATTATCAACATAACATGAATTATTACCCATATTATGCAGTTATTATCGCCAGAAATGTAATAATTATACTTATTACTCCCATTATTATCAATATAACACGAATTATTACCCATATTATGCAGTTATTATCGCTAGAACTATAATAATTATACTTATTACTCCCAATGTTATCAATATAACATGCATTATTACCCATATTATACCGTTATTATCGTCAGAACTATCATAAATATACTTATTGTTCCCAATATTATCAATATAACATGCATTAATACCCATATTATGCAGTTATTATCGCTAGAACTACAATAATTACACATATTACTCCCTACATTATCAATATGACATGCACTATTACCCATATTATGCAGTTATTATCGCTCGAACTATAATAATTATACTTATTACTTTTATTATTATCAATATAACATACACTATTACCCATATTATTGCAGTTATTATCGCTAGAACTAAAATAATTATACTTACTACTTTTATCATTATCAATATAACATGCACTATTACGAATATTATGCAGTTATTATCGCAAGACCTATAATAATTTTACTTATTACTCCTAATTTTATCACTATAACATGCATTGTTACCCATATTATACAGTCATTATCGCTCGAACTACAATAATTATACTTATAACTACCAATATTATCAATATAACATGCATTATTACCCATATTATACCGTTATTATCGTCAGAACTATAATAAATATACTTATTGTTCCCAATATTATCAATATAACATGCATTATTACCCATATTATGCAGTTATTAGCGCTAGAACTACAATAATTATACTTATTACTTTTATCATTATCAATATAACATGCACTATTACCCATATTATGCAGTTATTATCGCTAGAACTATAATAATTATACTTATTACTCCTAATATTATCAATATGTCCTGCATTATTATCCATATTATACAGTTATTATCGCTAGAACTGTAATAGTTATACTTATTACTTATATTATTATCAGTATAACATGCATTATTACACATATTATGCAGTTATTATTGCTAAAACTATAATAATTATATTTATTACTCCCAATATTATCAATATAACATACATTATTACCCGTATTATACAGTTATTATCGCTAGAGCTATAATAATTATACTTATTACTCTCAATATTATCAAAATAACATGCATTATTACCCATATTATACAGTTATTATCGCTCGAACTACAATAATTATACTTATTCCTCCCAATATTATCAATATTAAATGCGTTATTACCCATATCATACAGTTATTACCGCTAGAACTATAATAATTATACTTAGTACTTTTATTATTATCAATGTAACATGCACCATTACCCATATTATGCAGTTATTATCGCAAGACCTATAATAATTATACATATTACTCCTAATTTTATCAATATAACATGCATTCTTACCCATATTATACAGTCATTATCGCTCGAACTACAATAATTATACTTATAACTACCAATATTATCAATATGACATGCATTATTACCCATATTATGCAGTTATTATCGCTCGAACTATAATAATTATACTTATTACTTTTATTATTATCAATATAACATGCACTATTACCCATATTATGCAGTTATTATCGCTAGAACTATAATAATTATACTTATTACTCCTAATGTTATCAATATGTCATGCATTATTATCCATATTATACAGTTATTATCGTTAGAACTGTAATAGTTATACTTATTACTTATATTATTATCAGTATAACATGCATTATTACACATATTATGCAGTTATTATTGCTAAAACTATAATAATTATATTTATTACTCCCAATATTATCAATATAACATGCATTATTACCCGTATTATACAGTTATTATCGCTAGAGCTATAATAATTATACTTATTACTTTTATTATTATCAATGTAACATGCACCATTACCCATATTATGCAGTTATTATCGCAGGAGCTATAATAATTATACTTATTACTCCTAATTTTATCAATATAACATGCATTGTTACCCCTATTATACAGTCATTATCGCTCGAACTTCAATAATTATACTTATAACTACCAATATTATCAATATAACATGCATTATTACCCATATTATACCGTTATTATCGTCAGAACTATAATAAATATACCTATTGTTCCCAATATTATCAATATAACATGCATTATTACCCATATTATGCAGTTATTATCGCTAGAATTATAATAATTATACTTATTTCTCCCAACATTATCAATATAACATGCACTATTACCCATATTATGCAGTTATTATCGCTCGAACTATAATAATTATACTTATTGCTCCTAATATTATCAATATGTCATGCATTATTATCCATATTATACAGTTATTATCGCTAGAACTATAATAGTTATACTTATTACTTATATTATTACCAGTATAACATGCATTATTACCCATATTATGCAGTTATTATTGCTAAAACTATAATAATTATATATATTACTCCCAATATTATCAATATAACATGCATTATTACCCGTATTATACAGTTATTATCGCTAGAGCTATAATAATTATACTTATTACTTTTATTATTATCAATGTAACATGCACCATTACCCATATTATGCAGTTATTATCGCAGGAACTATAATAATTATACTTATTACTCCCAATGTTATCGATATAACAAGCATTATTACACATATTATACTGTTATTATCGCCAGAAATATAATAATTATACTTACTACTCCCAATATTATCAACATAACATGAATTATTACCCATATTATGCAGTTATTATCGCCAGAAATGTAATAATTGTACTTATTACTCCCAATATTATCAATATAACACGAATTATTACCCATATTATACAGTTATTATCGCTTGAACTGTAATAGTTATAGTTATTACTTATATTATTATCAGTATAAGATGCATTATTACACATATTATGCAGTTATTATTGCTAAAACTATAATAATTATACTTATTACTCCCAATGTGATCTATATAACATGCATTATTACCAGTATTATAGAGTTATTATCGCTAGAACTATACGAATTATACTTATTACTCGCAATATTACCAAAATAACACGCATTATTACCCATATTAGACAGTTATTATCGCTCGAACTACAATAATTATACTTATAACTACCAATGTTATCAATATAACATGCATTATTATCCATATTATAATGTTATTATCGTCAGAACTATAATAAATATACTTATTACTCGCAATATTATCAATGTAGCATGCATTATTACCCATACTATACTGTTATTATCGCCTGAAATATAATAATTATACTTATTACTCCCAATATTATCAATATAACATGAATTATTACCCATATTATGCAGTTATTATCGCCAGAAATGTAATAATTATACTTATTACTCCCAATATTATCAATATAACACGAATTATTACCCATATTATGCAGTTATTATCGCTAGAACTATAATAATTATACTTATTACTCCCAATGTTATCAATATAACATGCATTATTTCCCATATTATTGTAGTTATTATCGCTAGAACTATAATAATTATACTTATTACACCCAATATTATCAATATATCATGCATTATTACCCATATTATGCAGTTATTATCGCTAGAACTACAATAATAATACTTACTACTTTTATCATTATCAATATAACATGCACTATTACCCATATTATGCAGTTATTATCGCAAGACCTATAATAATTATACTTATTACTCCTAATTTTATCAATATACCATGCATTCTTACCCATATTATACAGTCATTATCGCTCGAACTACAATAATTATACTAATAACTACCAATATTGTCAATATAACATGCATTATTACCCATATTATACCGTTATTATCGCCAGAACTATCATAAATATACTTATTGTTCCCAATATTATCAATATAACATGCATTATTACCCATATTATACCGTTATTATCGTCAGAACTATAATAAATATACTTATTGTTCCCAATATTATCAATATAACATGCATTATTACCCATATTATGCAGTTATTATCGCTAGAACTATAATAATTATACTTAATACTCCCAATGTTATCAATATAACATGCATTATTACCCATATTATTGTAGTTATTATCGCTAGAACTAAAATAATTATACTTATTACTTTTATCATTATCAATATAACATGCACTATTACCCATATAATACAGTTATTATCGCTAGAACTATAATAATTATACTTATTACTCCCAATGTTATCAATATAACATGCATTATTACCCATATTATTGCAGTTATTATCGCTCGAACTACAATAATTATACTTATAACTACCAATATTATCAATATAACATGCATTATTATCCATATTATACTGTTATTATCGTCAGAACTATAATAAATATACTTATTACTCGCAATATTATCAATGTAGCATGCATTATTACCCATATTATGCAGTTATTATCGCTAGAACTACAATAATTATACTTATTCCTCCCTACATTATCAATATAACATGCACTATTACCCATATTATACAGTTATTATCGCTAGAACTATAATAATTATACTTATTACTTCCAATGTTATCAATATAACATGCATTATTACCCATATTATTGCAGTTGTTATCGCTAGAACTATAATAATTATACTTATAACTCCCAATATTATCAATATAACATGCATTATTACCCATATTATGCAGTTATTATCGCTAGAACTACAATAATTATACTTATTACTCCCTACATTATCAATATAACATGCACTATTACCCGTATTATGCAGTTATTATCACACGAACTATAATAATTATACTTATTACTTTTATTATTATCAATATAACATGCATTATTACCCATATTATGCAGTTATTATCGCTAGAACTATAATAATTATACTTATTACTCCCAATGTTATCAATATAACATGCATTATTACCCATATTATTGCAGTTATTATCGCTAGAACTAGAATAATTATACTCATTACTCCCAATGTTATCAATATAACATGCATTATTGCCCATATTATTGCAGTTATTATCGCTCGAACTATAATAATTATACTTATAACTCCCAATATTATCAATATATCATGCATTATTACCCATATTATGCAGTTATTATCGCTAGAACTACAATAATTATACTTATTACTTTTATTATTATCAATATAACATGCACTATTACCCATATTATGCAATTATTATCGCTAGAACTAAAATAATTATACTTATTACTTTTATCATTATCAATATAACATGCACTATTACCCATATTATACAGTTATTATCGCTAGAACTATAATAATTATACTTATTACTCCCAATGTTATCAATATAACATGCATTATTACCCATATTATTGCAGTTATTATCGCTCGAACTACAATAATTATACTTATAACTACCAATATTATCAATATAACATGCATTATTACCCATATTATTGTAGTTATTATCGCTAGAGCTATAATAATTATACTTATTACACCCAATATTATCAATATATCATGCATTAATACCCATATTATGCAGTTATTATCGCTAGAACTACAATAATTATACTTACTACTCCCTACATTATCAATATAACATGCACTATTACCCATATTATGCAGTTATTATCGCTCGAACTATAATAATTATACTTATTACTTTTATTATTATCAATGTAACATGCACTATTACCCATATTATGCAGTTATTATCGCTAGAACTATAATAATTATACTTATTACTCCTAATGTTATCAATATGTCATGCATTAATATCCATATTATACAGTTATTATCGCTAGAACTGTAATAGTTATACTGATTACTTGTATTATTATCAGTATAACATGCATTATTACACATATTATGCAGTTATTATTGCTAAAACTATAATAATTATATTTATTACTCCCAATATTATCAATATAACATCCAATATTACCCGTACTATACAGTTATTATCGCTAGAGCTATAATAATTATACTTATTACTTTTTTTATTATCAATGTAACATGCACCATTACCCATATTATGCAGTTATTATCGCAGGAACTATAATAATTATACTTATTACTCCCAATGTTATCGATATAACATGCATTATTACCCATATTATACTGTTATTATCGCCTGAAATATAATAATTATAGGTATTACTCCCAATATTATCAGTATAACATGAATTATTACCCATATTATGCAGTTATTATCGCCAGAAATGTAATAATTATACTTATTACTCCCAATATTATCAATATAACACGAATTATTACCCATATTATGCAGTTATTATCGCTAGGACTATAATAATTATACTTATGACTACCAATATTATCAATATAACATGCATTATTATCCATATTATACTGATATTATCGTCAGAACTATAATAAATATACTTATTACTCGCAATATTATCAATGTAGCATGCATTATTACCCATATTATGCAGTTATTATCGCTAGAACTATAATAATTATACTTATAGCTCCCAATATTATGAATATATCATGCATTATTGCCCATATTATGCAGTTATTATCGCTAGAACTACAATAATTATACTTATTACTTTTATTATTATCAATATAACATGCATTATTACCCATATTATGCAGTTATTATCGCTAGAACTATAATAATTATACTTATTACTCCCAATGTTATCAATATAACATGCATTATTACCCATATTATGCAGTTATTATCGCTAGAACTATAATAATTATACTTATTACTCCTAATGTTATCAATATGTCATGCATTATTATCCATATTATACAGTTATTATCGCTAGGACTGTAATAGTTATACTTATTACTTATATTATTGTCAGTATAACATGCACTATTACCCATATTATGCAGTTATTATCGCTCGAATTATAATAATTATACTTATTACTTTTATTATTATCAATGTAACATGCACTATTACCCATATTATGCAGTTATTATCGCTAGAACTATAATAATTATACTTATTACTCCTAATGTTATCAATATGTCATGCATTAATATCCATATTATACAGTTATTATCGCTAGAACTGTAATGGTTATACTGATTACTTATATTATTATCAGTATAACATGCATTATTACACATATTATGCAGTTATTATTGCTAAAACTATAATAATTATATTTATTACTCCCAATGTTATCGATATAACATGCATTATTACCCATATTATACTGTTATTATCGCCAGAAATATAATAATTATAGGTATTACTCCCAATATTATCAATATAACATGAATTATTACCCATATTATGCAGTTATTATCGCCAGAAATGCAATAATTATACTTATTACTCCCAATATTATCAATATAACACGAATTATTACCCATATTATGCAGTTATAATCGCTAGAACTATAATAATTATACTTATGACTACCAATATTATCAATATAACATGCATTATTATCCATATTATACTGTTATTATCGTCAGAACTATAATAAATATACTTATTACTCGCAATATTATCAATGTAGCATGCATTATTACCCATATTATGCAGTTATTATCGCTAGAACTATAATAATTATACTTATTACTCCCAATATTATGAATATATCATGCATTATTGCCCATATTATGCAGTTATTATCGCTAGAACTACAATAATTATACTTATTACTTTTATTATTATCAATATAACATGCATTATTACCCATATTATGCAGTTATTATCGCTAGAACTATAATAATTATACTTATTACTCCCAATGTTATCAATATAACATGCATTATTACCCATATTATACTGTTATTATCGCCAGAAATATAATAATTATAGGTATTACTCCCAATATTATCAATATAACATGAATTATTACCCATATTATGCAGTTATTATCGCCAGAAATGTAATAATTATACTTATTACTCCCAATATTATCAATATAACACGAATTATTACCCATATTATGCAGTTATTATCGCTAGAACTATAATAATTATACTTATAACTACCAATATTATCAATATAACATGCATTATTATCCATATTATAGTGTTATTATCGTCAGAAATATAATAAATATACTTATTACTCGCAATATTATCAATGTAGCATGCATTATTACCCATATTATGCAGTTATTATCGCTAGAACTATAATAATTATACTTATTACTCCCAATGTTATCAATATAACATGCACTATTACCCATATTATGCAGTTATTATCGCTAGAACTATAATAATTATACTTATTACTTCTAATGTTATCAATATGTCATGCATTATTATCCATATGATACAGTTATTATCGCTAGAACTGTAATAGTTATACTTATTACTTATATTATTATCAGTATAACATGCATTATTACACATATTATGCAGTTATTATTGCTAAAACTGTAATAATTATATTTATTACTCCCAATATTATCAATATAACATGCATTATTACCCGTATTATACAGTTATTATCGCTAGAGCTATAATAATTATACTTATTACTTTTATTATTATCAATGTAACATGCACCATTACCCATATTATGCAGTTATTATCGCAGGAACTATAATAATTATACTTATTACTCCCAATGTTATCGATATAACATGCATTATTACCCATATTATACTGTTATTATCGCCAGAAATATAATAATTATAGGTATTACTCCCAATATTATCAATATAACATGAATTATTACCCATATTATGCAGTTATTATCGCCAGAAATGTAATAATTATACTTATTACTCCCAATATTATCAATATTAAATGCGTTATTACCCATATCATACAGTTATTATCGCTAGAACTATAATAATTATACTTATTACTTTTATTTTTATCAATGTAACATGCACCATTACCCATATTATGCAGTTGTTATCGCCAGAACTACAATTATTATACTTATTACTTTTATTATTATCAATATAACATGCATAATTACCCATATTATGCAGTTATTATCGCTGGAACTATAATAATCATACTTATTACTCCCAAAATTATCAATATGTCATGCATTATTATCCATATTATACAGTTATTGTCGCTAGAACTACAATAGTTATACTTATTACTTATATTAATATCAGTATAACATGCATTATTACCCATATTATGCAGTGATTATCGCTAGAACTATAATAATTATACTTATTACTCCCAATATTATCAATATAACATGCATTATTACCCATATTATGCAGTTATTATCGCTAGAATTACAATAATTATACTTATTTCTCCCTACATTATCAATATAACATGCACTATTACCCATATTATGCAGTTATTATCGCTCGAACTATAGTAATTATACTTATTGCTCCTAATATTATCAATATGTCATGCATTATTATCCATATTATACAGTTATTATCGCTAGAACTATAATAGTTATACTTATTACTTATATTATTATCAGTATAACATGCATTATTACCCATATTATGCAGTTATTATTGCTAAAACTATAATAATTATATATATTACTCCCAATATTATCAATATAACATGCATTATTACCCGTATTATACAGTTATTATCGCTAGAGCTATAATAATTATACTTATTACTTTTATTATTATCAATGTAACATGCACCATTACCCATATTATGCAGTTATTATCGCTAGAACTATAATAATTATACTTATTACTTTTATTTTTATCAATGTAACATGCACCATTACCCATATTATGCAGTTGTTATCGCCAGAACTACAATTATTATACTTATTACTTTTATTATTATCAATATAACATGCATAATTACCCATATTATGCAGTTATTATCGCTGGAACTATAATAATCATACTTATTACTCCCAAAATTATCAATATGTCATGCATTATTATCCATATTATACAGTTATTGTCGCTAGAACTACAATAGTTATACTTATTACTTATATTAATATCAGTATAACATGCATTATTACCCATATTATGCAGTGATTATAGCTAGAACTATAATAATTATACTTATTACTCCCAATATTATCAATATAACATGCATTATTACCCATATTATACAGTTATTATCGCTCAAAATATAATAGTTATACTAATTACTTATATTATTATCAGTATAACATGCATTATTACTCATATCATGCAGTTACTATCGCCAGAACTATAATAATTATACTTATTACTTTTATTATTATCGATATAACATGCATTATTGCCAATATTATGCAGTTATTATCGCTAGACCTATAATAATTATACTTATTACTCCCAATATTATTAATAATAAAAGCATTCTCACCCATATTATGCAGTTATTATCGCAAGACCTATAATAATTATACGTATTACTCCCAATGTTATCAATATAGTATGCATTACTACCCATATCATACAATTATTATCGCTTGAACTATAATAATTATACATATTACTTTTATTATTATCAATATAACATGCACTATTACCCATATTATGCAGTTATTATCGCTCGAACTATAGTAATTATACTTATTGCTCCTAATATTATCAATATGTCATGCATTATTATCCATATTATACAGTTATTATCGCTAGAACTATAATAGTTATACTTATTACTTATATTATTATCAGTATAACATGCATTATTACCCATATTATGCAGTTATTATTGCTAACACTATAATAATTATATATATTACTCCCAATATTATCAATATAACATGCATTATTACCCGTATTATACAGTTATTATCGCTAGAGCTATAATAATTATACTTATTACTTTTATTATTATCAATGTAACATGCACCATTACCCATATTATGCAGTTATTATCGCAGGAACTATAATAATTATACTTATTACTCCTAATTTTATCAATATAACATGCATTGTTACCCATATTATACAGTCATTATCGCTTGAACTACAATAATTATACTTATAACTACCAATATTATCAATATAACATGCATTATTACCCATATTATACCGTTATTATCGTCAGAACTATAATAAATATACTTCTTGTTCCCAATATTATCAATATAACATGCATTATTGCCCATATTATTGCAGTTATTATCGCTAGAACTAAAATAATTATACTTATTACTTTTATCATTATCAATATAACATGCACTATTACCCATATTATGCAGTTATTATCGCTAGAACTATATGAATTATACTTATTACTCCTAATATTATCAATATGTCATGCATTATTACCCATATTATTGCAGTTATTATCGCTAGAACTAAAATAATTATACTTATTACTTTTATCATTATCAATATAACATGCACTATTACGAATATTATGGAGTTATTATCTCAAGACCTATAATAATTTTACTTATTACTCCTAATTTTATCACTATAACATGCATTGTTACGCATATTATAACGTCATTATCGCTCGAACTACAATAATTATACTTATAACTACCAATGTTATCAATATAACATGCATTATTACCCATATTATACCGTTATTATCGTCAGAACTATAATAAATATACTTATTGTTCCCAATATTATCAATATAACATGCATTATTACCCATATTATGCAGTTATTATCGCTCGAACTACAATAATTATACTTATTCCTCCCAATATTATCAATATTAAATGCGTTATTACCCATATCATACAGTTATTACCGCTAGAACTATAATAATTATACTTAGTACTTTTATTATTATCAATATAACATGCACTATTACCCATATTATACAGTTATTATCGCTCGAACTATAATAGTTATACTTATTACTTATATTATTATCAGTATAACATGCATTATTACTCATATCATGCAGTTACTATCGCCAGAACTATAATAATTATACTTATTACTTTTATTATTATCGATATAACATGCATTATTGCCAATATTATGCAGTTATTATCGCTAGACCTATAATAATTATACTTATTACTCCCAATATTATCAATAATAAAAGCATTCTTACCCATATTATACAGTTATTATCGCAAGACCTATAATAATTATACTTATTACTTCCAATGTTATCAATATAACATGCATTATTACCCATATTATTGCAGTTATTATCGCTAGAACTATAATAATTATACTTATAACTCCCAATATTATCAATATAACATGCATTATTACCCATATTATGCAGTTATTATCGCTAGAACTACAATAATTATACTTATTACTCCCTACATTATCAATATAACATGCACTATTACCCATATTATGCAGTTATTATCACTCGAACTATAATAATTATACTTATTACTTTTATTATTATCAATATAACATGCATTATTACCCATATTATGCAGTTATTATCGCTAGAACTATAATAATTATACTTATTACTCCCAATGTTATCAATATAACATGCATTATTACCCATATTATTGCAGTTATTATCGCTCGAACTACATTAATTATACTTATAACTACCAATATTATCAATATAACATGCATTATTATCCATATTATACTGTTATTATCGTCAGAACTATAATAAATATACTTATTACTCGCAATGTTATCAATGTAGCATGCATTATTACCCATATTATGCAGTTATTATCGCTAGAACTATAATAATTATACTTATTACTCCCAATCTTATCAATATAACATGCATTATTACCCATATTATTGTAGTTATTATCGCTAGAACTATAATAATTATACTTATAACTCCCAATATTATCAATATATCATGCATTATTACCCATATTATGCAGTTATTATCGCTAGAACTACAATAATTATACTTATAACTACCAATATTATCAATATAACATGCATTATTATCCATATTATACTGTTATTATCGTCAGAACTATAATAAATATACTTATTACTCGCAATATTATCAATGTAGCATGCATTATTACCCATATTATGCAGTTATTATCGCTAGAACTACAATAATTATACTTATTCCTCCCTACATTATCAATATAACATGCACTATTACCCATATTATACAGTTATTATCGCTAGAACTATAATAATTATACTTATTACTCCCAATATTATCAATATAACATGCATTATTACCCATATGATGCAGTTATTATCGCTAGAACTACAATAATTATACTTATTACTCCCAATGTTATCAATATAACATGCATTATTACCCATATTATACCGTTATTATCGTCAGAACTATCAAAAATATACTTATTGTTCCCAATATTATCAATATAACATGCATTAATACCCATATTATGCAGTTATTATCGCTAGAACTACAATAATTACACATATTACTCCCTACATTATCAATATGACATGCACTATTACAGATGTTATGCAGTTATTATCGCTCGAACTATAATAATTATACTTATTACTTTTATTATTATCAATATAACATACACTATTACCCATATTATGCAGTTATTATCGCTAGAACTACAATAATTATACTTATTACTCCCTACATTATCAATATAACATGCACTATTACCCATATTATGCAGTTATTATCACTCGAACTATAATAATTATACTTATTACTTTTATTATTATCAATATAACATGCATTATTACCCATATTATGCAGTTATTATCGCTAGAACTACAATAATTATACTTATAACTACCAATATTATCAATATAACATGCATTATTATCCATATTATACTGTTATTATCGTCAGAACTATAATAAATATACTTATTACTCGCAATATTATCAATGTAGCATGCATTATTACCCATATTATGCAGTTATTATCGCTAGAACTATAATAATTATACTTATTACTCCCAATGTTATCAATATAACATGCATTATTACCCATATTATTGTAGTTATTATCGCTAGAACTATAATAATTATACTTATAACTCCCAATATTATCAATATATCATGCATTATTACCCATATTATGCAGTTATTATCGCTAGAACTACAATAATTATACTTATAACTACCAATATTATCAATATAACATGCATTATTATCCATATTATACTGTTATTATCGTCAGAACTATAATAAATATACTTATTACTCGCAATATTATCAATGTAGCATGCATTATTACCCATATTATGCAGTTATTATCGCTAGAACTACAATAATTATACTTACTCCTCCCTACATTATCAATATAACATGCACTATTACCCATATTATACAGTTATTATCGCTAGAACTATAATAATTATACTTATTACTCCCAATATTATCAATATAACATGCATTATTACCCATATGATGCAGTTATTATCGCTAGAACTACAATAATTATACTTATTACTCCCAATGTTATCAATATAACATGCATTATTACCCATATTATACCGTTATTATCGTCAGAACTATCAAAAATATACTTATTGTTCCCAATATTATCAATATAACATGCATTAATACCCATATTATGCAGTTATTATCGCTAGAACTACAATAATTACACATATTACTCCCTACATTATCAATATGACATGCACTATTACAGATGTTATGCAGTTATTATCGCTCGAACTATAATAATTATACTTATTACTTTTATTATTATCAATATAACATACACTATTACCCATATTATGCAGTTATTATCGCTAGAACTACAATAATTACACTTATTACTCCCTACATTATCAATATAACATGCACTATTACCCATATTATGCAGTTATTATCACTCGAACTATAATAATTATACTTATTACTTTTATTATTATCAATATAACATGCATTATTACCCATATTATGCAGTTATTATCGCTAGAACTATAATAATTATACTTATTACTCCCAATGTTATCAATATAACATGCATTATTACCCATATTATTGCAGTTATTATCGCTCGAACTACATTAATTATACTTATAACTACCAATATTATCAATATAACATGCATTATTATCCATATTATACTGTTATTATCGTCAGAACTATAATAAATATACTTATTACTCGCAATGTTATCAATGTAGCATGCATTATTACCCATATTATGCAGTTATTATCGCTAGAACTATAATAATTATACTTATTACTCCCAATCTTATCAATATAACATGCATTATTACCCATATTATTGTAGTTATTATCGCTAGAACTATAATAATTATACTTATAACTCCCAATATTATCAATATATCATGCATTATTACCCATATTATGCAGTTATTATCGCTAGAACTACAATAATTATACTTATAACTACCAATGTTATCAATATAACATGCATTATTACCCATATTATTGCAGTTATTATCGCTAGAACTAGAATAATTATACTTATTACTCCCAATGTTATCAATATAACATGCATTATTACCCATATTATTGCAGTTATTATCGCTCGAACTACAATAATTACACTTATAACTACCAATATTATCAATATAACATGCATTATTATCCATATTATACTGTTATTATCGTCAGAACTATAATAAATATACTTATTACTCGCAATATTATCAATATAACATGCATTATTACCCATATTATACCGTTATTATCGTCAGAACTATAATAAATATACTTATTGTTCCCAATATTATCAATATAACATGCATTATTTCCCATATTATGCAGTTATTATCGCTAGAACTACAATAATTATACTTATTACTCCCTACGTTATCAATATAACATGCACTATTACCCATATTATGCAGTTATTATCACTCGAACTATAATAATTATACTTATTACTTTTATTATTATCAATATAACATGCATTATTACCCATATTATGCAGTTATTATCGCTAGAACTATAATAATTATACTTAATACTCCCAATGTTATCAATATAACATGCATTATTACCCATATTATTGTAGTTATTATCGCTAGAACTAAAATAATTATACTTATTACTTTTATCATTATCAATATAACATGCACTATTACCCATATAATACAGTTATTATCGCTAGAACTATAATAATTATACTTATTACTTCCAATGTTATCAATATAACATGCATTATTACCCATATTATTGCAGTTATTATCGCTCGAACTACAATAATTATACTTATAACTACCAATATTATCAATATAACATGCATTATTATCCATATTATACTGTTATTATCGTCAGAACTATAATAAATATACTTATTACTCGCAATATTATCAATGTAGCATGCATTATTACCCATATTATGCAGTTATTATCGCTAGAACTACAATAATTATACTTATTCCTCCCTACATTATCAATATAACATGCACTATTACCCATATTATACAGTTATTATCGCTAGAACTATAATAATTATACTTATTACTCCCAATATTATCAATATAACGTGCATTATTACGCATATTATGCAGTTATTATCGCTAGAACTACAATAATTATACTTATAACTACCAATATTATCAATATAACATGCATTATTATCCATATTATACTGTTATTATCGTCAGAACTATAATAAATATACTTATTACTCGCAATATTATCAATGTAGCATGCATTATTACCCATATTATGCAGTTATTATCGCTAGAACTATAATTATTATACTTATTACTCCCAATGTTATCAATATAACATGCATTATTACCCATATTATTGTAGTTATTATCGCTAGAACTATAATAATTATACTTATAACTCCCAATATTATCAATATATCATGCATTATTACCCATATTATGCAGTTATTATCGCTAGAACTACAATAATTATACTTATAACTACCAATATTATCAATATAACATGCATTATTATCCATATTATACTGTTATTATCGTCAGAACTATAATAAATATACTTATTACTCGCAATATTATCAATGTAGCATGCATTATTACCCATATTATGCAGTTATTATCGCTAGAACTACAATAATTATACTTATTCCTCCCTCTATTATCAATATAACATGCACTATTACCCATATTATACAGTTATTATCGCTAGAACTATAATAATTATACTTATTACTCCCAATATTATCAATATAACATGCATTATTACCCATATGATGCAGTTATTATCGCTAGAACTACAATAATTATACTTATTACTCCCAATGTTATCAATATAACATGCATTATTACCCATATTATACCGTTATTATCGTCAGAACTATCATAAATATACTTATTGTTCCCAATATTATCAATATAACATGCATTAATACCCATATTATGCAGTTATTATCGCTAGAACTACAATAATTACACATATTACTCCCTACATTATCAATATGACATGCACTATTACAGATGTTATGCAGTTATTATCGCTCGAACTATAATAATTATACTTATTACTTTTATTATTATCAATATAACATACACTATTACCCATATTATGCAGTTATTATCGCTAGAACTATATGAATTATACTTATTACTCCTAATGTTATCAATATGTCATGCATTATTATCCACATTATACAGTTATTATCGCTAGAACTGTAATAGTTATACTTATTACTTATATTATTATCAGTATAACATGCATTATTACACATATTATGCAGTTATTATTGCTAAAACTATAATAATTATATTTATTACTCCCAATGTTATCAATATAACATGCATTATTACCCGTATTATACAGTTATTATCGCTAGAGCAATAATAATTATACTTATTTCTTTTATTATTATCAATGTAACATGCACCATTACCCATATTATGCAGTTATTATCGCAGAAGCTATAATAATTATACTTATTACTCCTAATTTTATCAATATAACATGCATTGTTACCCATATTATACAGTCATTATCGCTCGAACTTCAATAATTATACTTATAACTACCAATATTATCAATATAACATGCATTATTACCCATATTATACCGTTATTATCGTCAGAACTATAATAAATATACTTATTGTTCCCAATATTATCAATATAACATGCATTATTACCCTTATTATGCAGTTATTATCGCTAGAATTACAATAATTATACTTATTTCTCCCTACATTATCAATATAACATGCACTATTACCCATATTATGCAGTTATTATCGCTCCAACTATAGTAATTATACTTATTGCTCCTAATATTATCAATATGTCATGCATTATTATCCATATTATACAGTTATTATCGCTAGAACTGTAATAGTTATACTTATTACTTATATTATTATCAGTATAACATGCATTATTACCCATATTATGCAGTTATTATTGCTAAAACTATAATAATTATATATATTACTCCCAATATTATCAATATAACATACATTATTACCCATATTATACAGTTATTATCGCTCGAACTACAATAATTATACTTATTCCTCCCAATATTATCAATATTAAATGCGTTATTACCCATATCATACAGTTATTACCGCTAGAACTATAATAATTATACTTAGTACTTTTATTATTATCAATGTAACATGCACAATTACCCATATTATGCAGTTATTATCGCAGGACCTATAATAATTATACTTATTACTCCTAATTTTATCAATATAACATGCATTCTTACCCATATTATATAGTCATTATCGCTCGAACTACAATAATTATACTTATAACTACCAATATTATCAATATAACATGCATTATTACCCATATTATACCGTTATTATCGTCAGAACTATCATAAACATACTTATTGTTCCCAATATTATCAATATAACATGCATTAATACCCATATCATATAGTTATTATCGCTAGAACTACAATAATTATACTTATTACTCCCTACATTATCAATATAACATGCACTATTACCCATATTATGCAGTTATTATCGCTCGAACTATAATAATTATACTTATTACTTTTATTATTATCAATATAACATGCACTATTACCCATATTATTGCAGTTATTATCGCTCGAACTATAATAATTATACTTATTACTTTTATTATTATCAATATAACATGCATTATTACCCATATTATGCAGTTATTATCGCTAGAACTATAATAATTATACTTATTACTCCCAATGTTATCAATATAACATGCATTATTACCCATATTATTGCAGTTATTATCGCTAGAACTAAAATAATTATACTTATTACTTTTATCATTATCAATATAACATGCACTATTACCCACATTATACAGTTATTATCGCTAGAACTATAATAATTATACTTATTACTTCCAATGTTATCAATATAACATGCATTATTACCCATATTATTGCAGTTATTATCGCTAGAACTAGAATAATTATACTTATTACTCCCAATGTTATCAATATAACATGCATTATTGCCCATATTATTGCAGTTATTATCGCTCGAACTACAATAATTATACTAATAAGTACCAATATTATCAATATAACATGCATTATTACCCATATTATACCGTTATTATCGTCAGAACTATCATAAATATACTTATTGTTCCCAATATTATCAATATAACATGCATTATTACCCATATTATTGCAGTTATTATCGCTAGAACTAAAATAATTATACTTATTACTTTTATCATTATCAATATAACATGCACTATTACCCATATTATACAGTTATTATCGCTAGAACTATAATAATTATACTTATTACTTCCAATGTTATCAATATAACATGCATTATTACCCATATTATTGCAGTTATTATCGCTAGAACTAGAATAATTATACTTATTACTCCCAATGTTATCAATATAACATGCATTATTACCCATATTATTGCAGTTATTATCGCTCGAACTACAATAATTATACTTATAACTACCAATATTATCAATATAACATGCATTATTATCCATATTATACTGTTATTATCGTCAGAACTATAATAAATATACTTATTACTCGCAATATTATCAATGTAGCATGCATTATTACCCATATTATGCAGTTATTATCGCTAGAACTACAATAATTATACTTATTCCTCCCTACATTATCAATATAACATGCACTATTACCCATATTATACAGTTATTATCGCTAGAACTATAATAATTATACATATTACTTCCAATGTTATCAATATAACATGCATTATTACCCATATTATTGCAGTTATTATCGCTAGAACTATAATAATTATACTTATAACTCCCAATATTATCAATATAACATGCATTATTACCCATATTATGCAGTTATTATCGCTAGAACTACAATAATTATACTTATTACTCCCTACATTATCAATATAACATGCACTATTACCCATATTATGCAGTTATTATCACACGAACTATAATAATTATACTTATTACTTTTATTATTATCAATATAACATGCATTATTACCCATATTATTGCAGTTATTATCGCTAGAACTAGAATAATTATACTTATTACTCCCAATGTTATCAATATAACATGCATTATTGCCCATATTATTGCAGTTATTATCGCTCGAACTACAATAATTATACTAATAAGTACCAATATTATCAATATAACATGCATTATTACCCATATTATACCGTTATTATCGTCAGAACTATCATAAATATACTTATTGTTCCCAATATTATCAATATAACATGCATTATTACCCATATTATACCGTTATTATCGTCAGAACTGTAATAAATATACTTATTGTTCCCAATATTATCAATATAACATGCATTATTACCCATATTATTGCAGTTATTATCGCTAGAACTAAAATAATTATACTTATTACTTTTATCATTATCAATATAACATGCACTATTACCCATATTATACAGTTATTATCGCTAGAACTATAATAATTATACTTATTACTTCCAATGTTATCAATATAACATGCATTATTACCCATATTATTGCAGTTATTATCGCTAGAACTAGAATAATTATACTTATTACTCCCAATGTTATCAATATAACATGCATTATTACCCATATTATTGCAGTTATTATCGCTCGAACTACAATAATTATACTTATAACTACCAATATTATCAATATAACATGCATTATTATCCATATTATACTGTTATTATCGTCAGACCTATAATAAATATACTTATTACTCGCAATATTATCAATGTAGCATGCATTATTACCCATATTATGCAGTTATTATCGCTAGAACTACAATAATTATACTTATTCCTCCCTACATTATCAATATAACATGCACTATTACCCATATTATACAGTTATTATCGCTAGAACTATAATAATTATACTTACTACTCCCTACATTATCAATATAACATGCACTATTACCCATATTATGCAGTTATTATCGCTCGAACTATAATAATTATACTTATTACTTTTATTATTATCAATGTAACATGCACTATTACCCATATTATGCAGTTATTATCGCTAGAACTATAATAATTATACTTATTACTCCTAATGTTATCAATATGTCATGCATTAATATCCATATTATACAGTTATTATCGCTAGAACTGTAATAGTTATACTGATTACTTGTATTATTATCAGTATAACATGCATTATTACACATATTATGCAGTTATTATTGCTAAAACTATAATAATTATATTTATTACTCCCAATATCATCAATATAACATCCAATATTACCCGTACTATACAGTTATTATCGCTAGAGCTATAATAATTATACTTATTACTTTTATTATTATCAATGTAACATGCACCATTACCCATATTATGCAGTTATTATCGCAGGAACTATAATAATTATACTTATTACTCCCAATGTTATCGATATAACATGCATTATTACCCATATTATACTGTTATTATCGCCTGAAATATAATAATTATAGGTATTACTCCCAATATTATCAGTATAACATGAATTATTACCCATATTATGCAGTTATTATCGCCAGAAATGCAATAATTATACTTATTACTCCCAATATTATCAATATAACACGAATTATTACCCATATTATGCAGTTATAATCGCTAGAACTATAATAATTATACTTATGACTACCAATATTATCAATATAACATGCATTATTATCCATATTATACTGTTATTATCGTCAGAACTATAATAAATATACTTATTACTCGCAATATTATCAATGTAGCATGCATTATTACCCATATTATGCAGTTATTATCGCTAGAACTATAATAATTATACTTATTACTCCCAATATTATGAATATATCATGCATTATTGCCCATATTATGCAGTTATTATCGCTAGAACTACAATAATTATACTTATTACTTTTATTATTATCAATATAACATGCATTATTACCCATATTATGCAGTTATTATCGCTAGAACTATAATAATTATACTTATTACTCCCAATGTTATCAATATAACATGCATTATTACCCATATTATACAGTTATTATCGCTAGAACTATAATAATTATACTTATAACTACCAATATTATCAATATAACATGCATTATTACCCATATTATACTGTTATTATCGCCAGAAATATAATAATTATAGGTATTACTCCCAATATTATCAATATAACATGAATTATTACCCATATTATGCAGTTATTATCGCCAGAAATGTAATAATTATACTTATTACTTCCAATGTTATCAATATAACATGCATTATTACCCATATTATTGCAGTTATTATCGCTAGAACTAGAATAATTATACTTATTACTCCCAATGTTATCAATATAACATGCATTATTACCCATATTATTGCAGTTATTATCGCTCGAACTACAATAATTATACTTATAACTACCAATGTTATCAATATAACATGCATTATTACCCATATTATACCGTTATTATCGTCAGAACTATAATAAATATACTTATTGTTCCCAATATTATCAATATAACATGCATTATTACCCATATTATGCAGTTATTATCGCAGGAACTATAATAATTATACTTATTACTCCCAATGTTATCGATATAACATGCATTATTACCCATATTATACTGTTATTATCGCCTGAAATATAATAATTATAGGTATTACTCCCAATATTATCAGTATAACATGAATTATTACCCATATTATGCAGTTATTATCGCCAGAAATGCAATAATTATACTTATTACTCCCAATATTATCAATATAACACGAATTATTACCCATATTATGCAGTTATAATCGCTAGAACTATAATAATTATACTTATGACTACCAATATTATCAATATAACATGCATTATTATCCATATTATACTGTTATTATCGTCAGAACTATAATAAATATACTTATTACTCGCAATATTATCAATGTAGCATGCATTATTACCCATATTATGCAGTTATTATCGCTAGAACTATAATAATTATACTTATTACTCCCAATATTATGAATATATCATGCATTATTGCCCATATTATGCAGTTATTATCGCTAGAACTACAATAATTATACTTATTACTTTTATTATTATCAATATAACATGCATTATTACCCATATTATGCAGTTATTATCGCTAGAACTATAATAATTATACTTATTACTCCCAATGTTATCAATATAACATGCATTATTACCCATATTATACAGTTATTATCGCTAGAACTATAATAATTATACTTATAACTACCAATATTATCAATATAACATGCATTATTACCCATATTATACTGTTATTATCGCCAGAAATATAATAATTATAGGTATTACTCCCAATATTATCAATATAACATGAATTATTACCCATATTATGCAGTTATTATCGCCAGAAATGTAATAATTATACTTATTACTTCCAATGTTATCAATATAACATGCATTATTACCCATATTATTGCAGTTATTATCGCTAGAACTAGAATAATTATACTTATTACTCCCAATGTTATCAATATAACATGCATTATTACCCGTATTATACAGTTATTATCGCTAGAGCAATAATAATTATACTTATTTCTTTTATTATTATCAATGTAACATGCACCATTACCCATATTATGCAGTTATTATCGCAGAAGCTATAATAATTATACTTATTACTCCTAATTTTATCAATATAACATGCATTGTTACCCATATTATACAGTCATTATCGCTCGAACTTCAATAATTATACTTATAACTACCAATATTATCAATATAACATACATTATTACCCATATTATACCGTTATTATCGTCAGAACTATAATAAATATACTTATTGTTCCCAATATTATCAATATAACATGCATTATTACCCTTATTATGCAGTTATTATCGCTAGAATTACAATAATTATACTTATTTCTCCCTACATTATCAATATAACATGCACTATTACCCATATTATGCAGTTATTATCGCTCCAACTATAGTAATTATACTTATTGCTCCTAATATTATCAATATGTCATGCATTATTATCCATATTATACAGTTATTATCGCTAGAACTGTAATAGTTATACTTATTACTTATATTATTATCAGTATAACATGCATTATTACCCATATTATGCAGTTATTATTGCTAAAACTATAATAATTATATATATTACTCCCAATATTATCAATATAACATACATTATTACCCATATTATACAGTTATTATCGCTCGAACTACAATAATTATACTTATTCCTCCCAATATTATCAATATTAAATGCGTTATTACCCATATCATACAGTTATTACCGCTAGAACTATAATAATTATACTTAGTACTTTTATTATTATCAATGTAACATGCACAATTACCCATATTATGCAGTTATTATCGCAGGACCTATAATAATTATACTTATTACTCCTAATTTTATCAATATAACATGCATTCTTACCCATATTATATAGTCATTATCGCTCGAACTACAATAATTATACTTATAACTACCAATATTATCAATATAACATGCATTATTACCCATATTATACCGTTATTATCGTCAGAACTATCATAAACATACTTATTGTTCCCAATATTATCAATATAACATGCATTAATACCCATATCATATAGTTATTATCGCTAGAACTACAATAATTATACTTATTACTCCCTACATTATCAATATAACATGCACTATTACCCATATTATGCAGTTATTATCGCTCGAACTATAATAATTATACTTATTACTTTTATTATTATCAATATAACATGCACTATTACCCATATTATTGCAGTTATTATCGCTCGAACTATAATAATTATACTTATTACTTTTATTATTATCAATATAACATGCATTATTACCCATATTATGCAGTTATTATCGCTAGAACTATAATAATTATACTTATTACTCCCAATGTTATCAATATAACATGCATTATTACCCATATTATTGCAGTTATTATCGCTAGAACTAAAATAATTATACTTATTACTTTTATCATTATCAATATAACATGCACTATTACCCACATTATACAGTTATTATCGCTAGAACTATAATAATTATACTTATTACTTCCAATGTTATCAATATAACATGCATTATTACCCATATTATTGCAGTTATTATCGCTAGAACTAGAATAATTATACTTATTACTCCCAATGTTATCAATATAACATGCATTATTGCCCATATTATTGCAGTTATTATCGCTCGAACTACAATAATTATACTAATAAGTACCAATATTATCAATATAACATGCATTATTACCCATATTATACCGTTATTATCGTCAGAACTATCATAAATATACTTATTGTTCCCAATATTATCAATATAACATGCATTATTACCCATATTATACCGTTATTATCGTCAGAACTATAATAAATATACTTATTGTTCCCAATATTATCAATATAACATGCATTATTACCCATATTATTGCAGTTATTATCGCTAGAACTAAAATAATTATACTTATTACTTTTATCATTATCAATATAACATGCACTATTACCCATATTATACAGTTATTATCGCTAGAACTATAATAATTATACTTATTACTTCCAATGTTATCAATATAACATGCATTATTACCCATATTATTGCAGTTATTATCGCTAGAACTAGAATAATTATACTTATTACTCCCAATGTTATCAATATAACATGCATTATTACCCATATTATTGCAGTTATTATCGCTCGAACTACAATAATTATACTTATAACTACCAATATTATCAATATAACATGCATTATTATCCATATTATACTGTTATTATCGTCAGAACTATAATAAATATACTTATTACTCGCAATATTATCAATGTAGCATGCATTATTACCCATATTATGCAGTTATTATCGCTAGAACTACAATAATTATACTTATTCCTCCCTACATTATCAATATAACATGCACTATTACCCATATTATACAGTTATTATCGCTAGAACTATAATAATTATACATATTACTTCCAATGTTATCAATATAACATGCATTATTACCCATATTATTGCAGTTATTATCGCTAGAACTATAATAATTATACTTATAACTCCCAATATTATCAATATAACATGCATTATTACCCATATTATGCAGTTATTATCGCTAGAACTACAATAATTATACTTATTACTCCCTACATTATCAATATAACATGCACTATTACCCATATTATGCAGTTATTATCACACGAACTATAATAATTATACTTATTACTTTTATTATTATCAATATAACATGCATTATTACCCATATTATTGCAGTTATTATCGCTAGAACTAGAATAATTATACTTATTACTCCCAATGTTATCAATATAACATGCATTATTGCCCATATTATTGCAGTTATTATCGCTCGAACTACAATAATTATACTAATAAGTACCAATATTATCAATATAACATGCATTATTACCCATATTATACCGTTATTATCGTCAGAACTGTAATAAATATACTTATTGTTCCCAATATTATCAATATAACATGCATTATTACCCATATTATTGCAGTTATTATCGCTAGAACTAAAATAATTATACTTATTACTTTTATTATTATCAATGTAACATGCACTATTACCCATATTATGCAGTTATTATCGCTAGAACTATAATAATTATACTTATTACTCCTAATGTTATCAATATGTCATGCATTAATATCCATATTATACAGTTATTATCGCTAGAACTGTAATAGTTATACTGATTACTTGTATTATTATCAGTATAACATGCATTATTACACATATTATGCAGTTATTATTGCTAAAACTATAATAATTATATTTATTACTCCCAATATTATCAATATAACATGCATTATTATCCATATTATACTGTTATTATCGTCAGAACTATAATAAATATACTTATTACTCGCAATATTATCAATGTAGCATGCATTATTACCCATATTATGCAGTTATTATCGCTAGAACTATAATAATTATACTTATTACTCCCAATATTATGAATATATCATGCATTATTGCCCATATTATGCAGTTATTATCGCTAGAACTACAATAATTATACTTATTACTTTTATTATTATCAATATAACATGCATTATTACCCATATTATGCAGTTATTATCGCTAGAACTATAATAATTATACTTATTACTCCCAATGTTATCAATATAACATGCATTATTACCCATATTATACAGTTATTATCGCTAGAACTATAATAATTATACTTATAACTACCAATATTATCAATATAACATGCATTATTACCCATATTATACTGTTATTATCGCCAGAAATATAATAATTATAGGTATTACTCCCAATATTATCAATATAACATGAATTATTACCCATATTATGCAGTTATTATCGCCAGAAATGTAATAATTATACTTATTACTTCCAATGTTATCAATATAACATGCATTATTACCCATATTATTGCAGTTATTATCGCTAGAACTAGAATAATTATACTTATTACTCCCAATGTTATCAATATAACATGCATTATTACCCATATTATTGCAGTTATTATCGCTCGAACTACAATAATTATACTTATAACTACCAATGTTATCAATATAACATGCATTATTACCCATATTATACCGTTATTATCGTCAGAACTATAATAAATATACTTATTGTTCCCAATATTATCAATATAACATGCATTATTACCCATATTATGCAGTTATTATCGCAGGAACTATAATAATTATACTTATTACTCCCAATGTTATCGATATAACATGCATTATTACCCATATTATACTGTTATTATCGCCTGAAATATAATAATTATAGGTATTACTCCCAATATTATCAGTATAACATGAATTATTACCCATATTATGCAGTTATTATCGCCAGAAATGCAATAATTATACTTATTACTCCCAATATTATCAATATAACACGAATTATTACCCATATTATGCAGTTATAATCGCTAGAACTATAATAATTATACTTATGACTACCAATATTATCAATATAACATGCATTATTATCCATATTATACTGTTATTATCGTCAGAACTATAATAAATATACTTATTACTCGCAATATTATCAATGTAGCATGCATTATTACCCATATTATGCAGTTATTATCGCTAGAACTATAATAATTATACTTATTACTCCCAATATTATGAATATATCATGCATTATTGCCCATATTATGCAGTTATTATCGCTAGAACTACAATAATTATACTTATTACTTTTATTATTATCAATATAACATGCATTATTACCCATATTATGCAGTTATTATCGCTAGAACTATAATAATTATACTTATTACTCCCAATGTTATCAATATAACATGCATTATTACCCATATTATACAGTTATTATCGCTAGAACTATAATAATTATACTTATAACTACCAATATTATCAATATAACATGCATTATTACCCATATTATACTGTTATTATCGCCAGAAATATAATAATTATAGGTATTACTCCCAATATTATCAATATAACATGAATTATTACCCATATTATGCAGTTATTATCGCCAGAAATGTAATAATTATACTTATTACTTCCAATGTTATCAATATAACATGCATTATTACCCATATTATTGCAGTTATTATCGCTAGAACTAGAATAATTATACTTATTACTCCCAATGTTATCAATATAACATGCATTATTACCCATATTATTGCAGTTATTATCGCTCGAACTACAATAATTATACTTATAACTACCAATGTTATCAATATAACATGCATTATTACCCATATTATACCGTTATTATCGTCAGAACTATAATAAATATACTTATTGTTCCCAATATTATCAATATAACATGCATTATTACCCATATTATGCAGTTATTATCGCTCGAACTACAATAATTATACTTATTCCTCCCAATATTATCAATATTAAATGCGTTATTACCCATATCATACAGTTATTACCGCTAGAACTAAAATAATTATACTTAGTACTTTTATTATTATCAATATAACATGCACTATTTCCCATATTATACAGTTATTATCGCTCGAACTATAATAGTTATACTTATTACTTATATTATTATCAGTATAACATGCATTATTACTCATATCATGCAGTTACTATCGCCAGAACTATAATAATTATACTTATTACTTTTATTATTATCGATATAACATGCATTATTGCCAATATTATGCAGTTATTATCGCTAGACCTATAATAATTATACTTATTACTCCCAATATTATCAATAATAAAAGCATTCTTACCCATATTATACAGTTATTATCGCAAGACCTATAATAATTATACTTATTACTTCCAATGTTATCAATATAACATGCATTATTACCCATATTATTGCAGTTATTATCGCTAGAACTATAATAATTATACTTATAACTCCCAATATTATCAATATAACATGCATTATTACCCATATTATGCAGTTATTATCGCTAGAACTACAATAATTATACTTATTACTCCCTACATTATCAATATAACATGCACTATTACCCATATTATGCAGTTATTATCACTCGAACTATAATAATTATACTTATTACTTTTATTATTATCAATATAACATGCATTATTACCCATATTATGCAGTTATTATCGCTAGAACTATAATAATTATACTTATTACTCCCAATGTTATCAATATAACATGCATTATTACCCATATTATTGCAGTTATTATCGCTCGAACTACATTAATTATACTTATAACTACCAATATTATCAATATAACATGCATTATTATCCATATTATACTGTTATTATCGTCAGAACTATAATAAATATACTTATTACTCGCAATGTTATCAATGTAGCATGCATTATTACCCATATTATGCAGTTATTATCGCTAGAACTATAATAATTATACTTATTACTCCCAATCTTATCAATATAACATGCATTATTACCCATATTATTGTAGTTATTATCGCTAGAACTATAATAATTATACTTATAACTCCCAATATTATCAATATATCATGCATTATTACCCATATTATGCAGTTATTATCGCTAGAACTACAATAATTATACTTATAACTACCAATGTTATCAATATAACATGCATTATTACCCATATTATTGCAGTTATTATCGCTAGAACTAGAATAATTATACTTATTACTCCCAATGTTATCAATATAACATGCATTATTACCCATATTATTGCAGTTATTATCGCTCGAACTACAATAATTATACTTATAACTACCAATATTATCAATATAACATGCATTATTATCCATATTATACTGTTATTATCGTCAGAACTATAATAAATATACTTATTACTCGCAATATTATCAATGTAGCATGCATTATTACCCATATTATGCAGTTATTATCGCTAGAACTATAATAATTATACTTATTACTCCCAATGTTATCAATATAACATGCATTATTACCCATATTATTGTAGTTATTATCGCTAGAACTATAATAATTATACTTATAACTCCCAATATTATCAATATATCATGCATTATTACCCATATTATGCAGTTATTATCGCTAGAACTACAATAATTATACTTATAACTACCAATATTATCAATATAACATGCATTATTATCCATATTATACTCTTATTATCGTCAGAACTATAATAAATATACTTATTACTCGCAATATTATCAATGTAGCATGCATTATTACCCATATTATGCAGTTATTATCGCTAGAACTACAATAATTATACTTATTCCTCCCTACATTATCAATATAACATGCACTATTACCCATATTATACAGTTATTATCGCTAGAACTATAATAATTATACTTATTACTCCCAATATTATCAATATAACATGCATTATTACCCATATGATGCAGTTATTATCGCTAGAACTACAATAATTATACTTATTACTCCCAATGTTATCAATATAACATGCATTATTACCCATATTATACCGTTATTATCGTCAGAACTATCAAAAATATACTTATTGTTCCCAATATTATCAATATAACATGCATTAATACCCATATTATGCAGTTATTATCGCTAGAACTACAATAATTACACATATTACTCCCTACATTATCAATATGACATGCACTATTACAGATGTTATGCAGTTATTATCGCTCGAACTATAATAATTATACTTATTACTTTTATTATTATCAATATAACATACACTATTACCCATATTATGCAGTTATTATCGCTAGAACTACAATAATTATACTTATTACTCCCTACATTATCAATATAACATGCACTATTACCCATATTATGCAGTTATTATCACCCGAACTATAATAATTATACTTATTACTTTTATTATTATCAATATAACATGCATTATTACCCATATTATGCAGTTATTATCGCTAGAACTATAATAATTATACTTATTACTCCCAATGTTATCAATATAACATGCATTATTACCCATATTATTGCAGTTATTATCGCTCGAACTACATTAATTATACTTATAACTACCAATATTATCAATATAACATGCATTATTATCCATATTATACTGTTATTATCGTCAGAACTATAATAAATATACTTATTACTCGCAATGTTATCAATGTAGCATGCATTATTACCCATATTATGCAGTTATTATCGCTAGAACTATAATAATTATACTTATTACTCCCAATCTTATCAATATAACATGCATTATTACCCATATTATTGTAGTTATTATCGCTAGAACTATAATAATTATACTTATAACTCCCAATATTATCAATATATCATGCATTATTACCCATATTATGCAGTTATTATCGCTAGAACTACAATAATTATACTTATAACTACCAATGTTATCAATATAACATGCATTATTACCCATATTATTGCAGTTATTATCGCTAGAACTAGAATAATTATACTTATTACTCCCAATGTTATCAATATAACATGCATTATTACCCATATTATTGCAGTTATTATCGCTCGAACTACAATAATTATACTTATAACTACCAATATTATCAATATAACATGCATTATTATCCATATTATACTGTTATTATCGTCAGAACTATAATAAATATACTTATTACTCGCAATATTATCAATATAACATGCATTATTACCCATATTATACCGTTATTATCGTCAGAACTATAATAAATATACTTATTGTTCCCAATATTATCAATATAACATGCATTATTTCCCATATTATGCAGTTATTATCGCTAGAACTACAATAATTATACTTATTACTCCCTACGTTATCAATATAACATGCACTATTACCCATATTATGCAGTTATTATCACTCGAACTATAATAATTATACTTATTACTTTTATTATTATCAATATAACATGCATTATTACCCATATTATGCAGTTATTATCGCTAGAACTATAATAATTATACTTAATACTCCCAATGTTATCAATATAACATGCATTATTACCCATATTATTGTAGTTATTATCGCTAGAACTAAAATAATTATACTTATTACTTTTATCATTATCAATATAACATGCACTATTACCCATATAATACAGTTATTATCGCTAGAACTATAATAATTATACTTATTACTTCCAATGTTATCAATATAACATGCATTATTACCCATATTATTGCAGTTATTATCGCTCGAACTACAATAATTATACTTATAACTACCAATATTATCAATATAACATGCATTATTATCCATATTATACTGTTATTATCGTCAGAACTATAATAAATATACTTATTACTCGCAATATTATCAATGTAGCATGCATTATTACCCATATTATGCAGTTATTATCGGTAGAACTACAATAATTATACTTATTCCTCCCTACATTATCAATATAACATGCACTATTACCCATATTATACAGTTATTATCGCTAGAACTATAATAATTATACTTATTACTCCCAATATTATCAATATAACGTGCATTATTACGCATATTATGCAGTTATTATCGCTAGAACTACAATAATTATACTTATAACTACCAATATTATCAATATAACATGCATTATTATCCATATTATACTGTTATTATCGTCAGAACTATAATAAATATACTTATTACTCGCAATATTATCAATGTAGCATGCATTATTACCCATATTATGCAGTTATTATCGCTAGAACTATAATAATTATACTTATTACTCCCAATGTTATCAATATAACATGCATTATTACCCATATTATTGTAGTTATTATCGCTAGAACTATAATAATTATACTTATAACTCCCAATATTATCAATATATCATGCATTATTACCCATATTATGCAGTTATTATCGCTAGAACTACAATAATTATACTTATAACTACCAATATTATTAATATAACATGCATTATTATCCATATTATACTGTTATTATCGTCAGAACTATAATAAATATACTTATTACTCGCAATATTATCAATGTAGCATGCATTATTACCCATATTATGCAGTTATTATCGCTAGAACTACAATAATTATACTTATTCCTCCCTACATTATCAATATAACATGCACTATTACCCATATTATACAGTTATTATCGCTAGAACTATAATAATTATACTTATTACTCCCAATATTATCAATATAACATGCATTATTACCCATATGATGCAGTTATTATCGCTAGAACTACAATAATTATACTTATTACTCCCAATGTTATCAATATAACATGCATTATTACCCATATTATACCGTTATTATCGTCAGAACTATCATAAATATACTTATTGTTCCCAATATTATCAATATAACATGCATTAATACCCATATTATGCAGTTATTATCGCTCGAACTACAATAATTATACTTATTCCTCCCAATATTATCAATATTAAATGCGTTATTACCCATATCATACAGTTATTACCGCTAGAACTAAAATAATTATACTTAGTACTTTTATTATTATCAATATAACATGCATTATTACCCATATTATGCAGTTATTATCGCTAGAACTATAATAATTATACTTATTACTCCCAATGTTATCAATATAACATGCATTATTACCCATATTATACAGTTATTATCGCTAGAACTATAATAATTATACTTATAACTACCAATATTATCAATATAACATGCATTATTACCCATATTATACTGTTATTATCGCCAGAAATATAATAATTATAGGTATTACTCCCAATATTATCAATATAACATGAATTATTACCCATATTATGCAGTTATTATCGCCAGAAATGTAATAATTATACTTATTACTTCCAATGTTATCAATATAACATGCATTATTACCCATATTATTGCAGTTATTATCGCTAGAACTAGAATAATTATACTTATTACTCCCAATGTTATCAATATAACATGCATTATTACCCATATTATTGCAGTTATTATCGCTCGAACTACAATAATTATACTTATAACTACCAATGTTATCAATATAACATGCATTATTACCCATATTATACCGTTATTATCGTCAGAACTATAATAAATATACTTATTGTTCCCAATATTATCAATATAACATGCATTATTACCCATATTATGCAGTTATTATCGCTCGAACTACAATAATTATACTTATTCCTCCCAATATTATCAATATTAAATGCGTTATTACCCATATCATACAGTTATTACCGCTAGAACTAAAATAATTATACTTAGTACTTTTATTATTATCAATATAACATGCACTATTTCCCATATTATACAGTTATTATCGCTCGAACTATAATAGTTATACTTATTACTTATATTATTATCAGTATAACATGCATTATTACTCATATCATGCAGTTACTATCGCCAGAACTATAATAATTATACTTATTACTTTTATTATTATCGATATAACATGCATTATTGCCAATATTATGCAGTTATTATCGCTAGACCTATAATAATTATACTTATTACTCCCAATATTATCAATAATAAAAGCATTCTTACCCATATTATACAGTTATTATCGCAAGACCTATAATAATTATACTTATTACTTCCAATGTTATCAATATAACATGCATTATTACCCATATTATTGCAGTTATTATCGCTAGAACTATAATAATTATACTTATAACTCCCAATATTATCAATATAACATGCATTATTACCCATATTATGCAGTTATTATCGCTAGAACTACAATAATTATACTTATTACTCCCTACATTATCAATATAACATGCACTATTACCCATATTATGCAGTTATTATCACTCGAACTATAATAATTATACTTATTACTTTTATTATTATCAATATAACATGCATTATTACCCATATTATGCAGTTATTATCGCTAGAACTATAATAATTATACTTATTACTCCCAATGTTATCAATATAACATGCATTATTACCCATATTATTGCAGTTATTATCGCTCGAACTACATTAATTATACTTATAACTACCAATATTATCAATATAACATGCATTATTATCCATATTATACTGTTATTATCGTCAGAACTATAATAAATATACTTATTACTCGCAATGTTATCAATGTAGCATGCATTATTACCCATATTATGCAGTTATTATCGCTAGAACTATAATAATTATACTTATTACTCCCAATCTTATCAATATAACATGCATTATTACCCATATTATTGTAGTTATTATCGCTAGAACTATAATAATTATACTTATAACTCCCAATATTATCAATATATCATGCATTATTACCCATATTATGCAGTTATTATCGCTAGAACTACAATAATTATACTTATAACTACCAATGTTATCAATATAACATGCATTATTACCCATATTATTGCAGTTATTATCGCTAGAACTAGAATAATTATACTTATTACTCCCAATGTTATCAATATAACATGCATTATTACCCATATTATTGCAGTTATTATCGCTCGAACTACAATAATTATACTTATAACTACCAATATTATCAATATAACATGCATTATTATCCATATTATACTGTTATTATCGTCAGAACTATAATAAATATACTTATTACTCGCAATATTATCAATGTAGCATGCATTATTACCCATATTATGCAGTTATTATCGCTAGAACTATAATAATTATACTTATTACTCCCAATGTTATCAATATAACATGCATTATTACCCATATTATTGTAGTTATTATCGCTAGAACTATAATAATTATACTTATAACTCCCAATATTATCAATATATCATGCATTATTACCCATATTATGCAGTTATTATCGCTAGAACTACAATAATTATACTTATAACTACCAATATTATCAATATAACATGCATTATTATCCATATTATACTGTTATTATCGTCAGAACTATAATAAATATACTTATTACTCGCAATATTATCAATGTAGCATGCATTATTACCCATATTATGCAGTTATTATCGCTAGAACTACAATAATTATACTTATTCCTCCCTACATTATCAATATAACATGCACTATTACCCATATTATACAGTTATTATCGCTAGAACTATAATAATTATACTTATTACTCCCAATATTATCAATATAACATGCATTATTACCCATATGATGCAGTTATTATCGCTAGAACTACAATAATTATACTTATTACTCCCAATGTTATCAATATAACATGCATTATTACCCATATTATACCGTTATTATCGTCAGAACTATCAAAAATATACTTATTGTTCCCAATATTATCAATATAACATGCATTAATACCCATATTATGCAGTTATTATCGCTAGAACTACAATAATTACACATATTACTCCCTACATTATCAATATGACATGCACTATTACAGATGTTATGCAGTTATTATCGCTCGAACTATAATAATTATACTTATTACTTTTATTATTATCAATATAACATACACTATTACCCATATTATGCAGTTATTATCGCTAGAACTACAATAATTATACTTATTACTCCCTACATTATCAATATAACATGCACTATTACCCATATTATGCAGTTATTATCACCCGAACTATAATAATTATACTTATTACTTTTATTATTATCAATATAACATGCATTATTACCCATATTATGCAGTTATTATCGCTAGAACTATAATAATTATACTTATTACTCCCAATGTTATCAATATAACATGCATTATTACCCATATTATTGCAGTTATTATCGCTCGAACTACATTAATTATACTTATAACTACCAATATTATCAATATAACATGCATTATTATCCATATTATACTGTTATTATCGTCAGAACTATAATAAATATACTTATTACTCGCAATGTTATCAATGTAGCATGCATTATTACCCATATTATGCAGTTATTATCGCTAGAACTATAATAATTATACTTATTACTCCCAATCTTATCAATATAACATGCATTATTACCCATATTATTGTAGTTATTATCGCTAGAACTATAATAATTATACTTATAACTCCCAATATTATCAATATATCATGCATTATTACCCATATTATGCAGTTATTATCGCTAGAACTACAATAATTATACTTATAACTACCAATGTTATCAATATAACATGCATTATTACCCATATTATTGCAGTTATTATCGCTAGAACTAGAATAATTATACTTATTACTCCCAATGTTATCAATATAACATGCATTATTACCCATATTATTGCAGTTATTATCGCTCGAACTACAATAATTATACTTATAACTACCAATATTATCAATATAACATGCATTATTATCCATATTATACTGTTATTATCGTCAGAACTATAATAAATATACTTATTACTCGCAATATTATCAATATAACATGCATTATTACCCATATTATACCGTTATTATCGTCAGAACTATAATAAATATACTTATTGTTCCCAATATTATCAATATAACATGCATTATTTCCCATATTATGCAGTTATTATCGCTAGAACTACAATAATTATACTTATTACTCCCTACGTTATCAATATAACATGCACTATTACCCATATTATGCAGTTATTATCACTCGAACTATAATAATTATACTTATTACTTTTATTATTATCAATATAACATGCATTATTACCCATATTATGCAGTTATTATCGCTAGAACTATAATAATTATACTTAATACTCCCAATGTTATCAATATAACATGCATTATTACCCATATTATTGTAGTTATTATCGCTAGAACTAAAATAATTATACTTATTACTTTTATCATTATCAATATAACATGCACTATTACCCATATAATACAGTTATTATCGCTAGAACTATAATAATTATACTTATTACTTCCAATGTTATCAATATAACATGCATTATTACCCATATTATTGCAGTTATTATCGCTCGAACTACAATAATTATACTTATAACTACCAATATTATCAATATAACATGCATTATTATCCATATTATACTGTTATTATCGTCAGAACTATAATAAATATACTTATTACTCGCAATATTATCAATGTAGCATGCATTATTACCCATATTATGCAGTTATTATCGGTAGAACTACAATAATTATACTTATTCCTCCCGACATTATCAATATAACATGCACTATTACCCATATTATACAGTTATTATCGCTAGAACTATAATAATTATACTTATTACTCCCAATATTATCAATATAACGTGCATTATTACGCATATTATGCAGTTATTATCGCTAGAACTACAATAATTATACTTATAACTACCAATATTATCAATATAACATGCATTATTATCCATATTATACTGTTATTATCGTCAGAACTATAATAAATATACTTATTACTCGCAATATTATCAATGTAGCATGCATTATTACCCATATTATGCAGTTATTATCGCTAGAACTATAATAATTATACTTATTACTCCCAATGTTATCAATATAACATGCATTATTACCCATATTATTGTAGTTATTATCGCTAGAACTATAATAATTATACTTATAACTCCCAATATTATCAATATATCATGCATTATTACCCATATTATGCAGTTATTATCGCTAGAACTACAATAATTATACTTATAACTACCAATATTATTAATATAACATGCATTATTATCCATATTATACTGTTATTATCGTCAGAACTATAATAAATATACTTATTACTCGCAATATTATCAATGTAGCATGCATTATTACCCATATTATGCAGTTATTATCGCTAGAACTACAATAATTATACTTATTCCTCCCTACATTATCAATATAACATGCACTATTACCCATATTATACAGTTATTATCGCTAGAACTATAATAATTATACTTATTACTCCCAATATTATCAATATAACATGCATTATTACCCATATGATGCAGTTATTATCGCTAGAACTACAATAATTATACTTATTACTCCCAATGTTATCAATATAACATGCATTATTACCCATATTATACCGTTATTATCGTCAGAACTATCATAAATATACTTATTGTTCCCAATATTATCAATATAACATGCATTAATACCCATATTATGCAGTTATTATCGCTACAACTACAATAATTACACATATTACTCCCTACATTATCAATATGACATGCACTATTACAGATGTTATGCAGTTATTATCGCTCGAACTATAATAATTATACTTATTACTTTTATTATTATCAATATAACATACACTATTACCCATATTATGCAGTTATTATCGCTAGAACTATATGAATTATACTTATTACTCCTAATGTTATCAATATGTCATGCATTATTATCCACATTATACAGTTATTATCGCTAGAACTGTAATAGTTATACTTATTACTTATATTATTATCAGTATAACATGCATTATTACACATATTATGCAGTTATTATTGCTAAAACTATAATAATTATATTTATTACTCCCAATGTTATCAATATAACATGCATTATTACCCGTATTATACAGTTATTATCGCTAGAGCAATAATAATTATACTTATTTCTTTTATTATTATCAATGTAACATGCACCATTACCCATATTATGCAGTTATTATCGCAGAAGCTATAATAATTATACTTATTACTCCTAATTTTATCAATATAACATGCATTGTTACCCATATTATACTGTTATTATCGTCAGAACTATAATAAATATACTTATTACTCGCAATATTATCAATGTAGCATGCATTATTACCCATATTATGCAGTTATTATCGCTAGAACTATAATAATTATACTTATTACTCCCAATATTATGAATATATCATGCATTATTGCCCATATTATGCAGTTATTATCGCTAGAACTACAATAATTATACTTATTACTTTTATTATTATCAATATAACATGCATTATTACCCATATTATGCAGTTATTATCGCTAGAACTATAATAATTATACTTATTACTCCCAATGTTATCAATATAACATGCATTATTACCCATATTATACAGTTATTATCGCTAGAACTATAATAATTATACTTATAACTACCAATATTATCAATATAACATGCATTATTACCCATATTATACTGTTATTATCGCCAGAAATATAATAATTATAGGTATTACTCCCAATATTATCAATATAACATGAATTATTACCCATATTATGCAGTTATTATCGCCAGAAATGTAATAATTATACTTATTACTTCCAATGTTATCAATATAACATGCATTATTACCCATATTATTGCAGTTATTATCGCTAGAACTACAATAATTATACTTACTACTCCCTACATTATCAATATAACATGCACTATTACCCATATTATGCAGTTATTATCGCTCGAACTATAATAATTATACTTATTACTTTTATTATTATCAATGTAACATGCACTATTACCCATATTATGCAGTTATTATCGCTAGAACTATAATAATTATACTTATTACTCCTAATGTTATCAATATGTCATGCATTAATATCCATATTATACAGTTATTATCGCCTGAAATATAATAATTATAGGTATTACTCCCAATATTATCAGTATAACATGAATTATTACCCATATTATGCAGTTATTATCGCCAGAAATGCAATAATTATACTTATTACTCCCAATATTATCAATATAACACGAATTATTACCCATATTATGCAGTTATAATCGCTAGAACTATAATAATTATACTTATGACTACCAATATTATCAATATAACATGCATTATTATCCATATTATACTGTTATTATCGTCAGAACTATAATAAATATACTTATTACTCGCAATATTATCAATGTAGCATGCATCATTACCCATATTATGCAGTTATTATCGCTAGAACTATAATAATTATACTTATTACTCCCAATATTATGAATATATCATGCATTATTGCCCATATTATGCAGTTATTATCGCTAGAACTACAATAATTATACTTATTACTTTTATTATTATCAATATAACATGCATTATTACCCATATTATGCAGTTATTATCGCTAGAACTATAATAATTATACTTATTACTCCCAATGTTATCAATATAACATGCATTATTACCCATATTATACAGTTATTATCGCTAGAACTATAATAATTATACTTATAACTACCAATATTATCAATATAACATGCATTATTACCCATATTATACTGTTATTATCGCCAGAAATATAATAATTATAGGTATTACTCCCAATATTATCAATATAACATGAATTATTACCCATATTATGCAGTTATTATCGCCAGAAATGTAATAATTATACTTATTACTTCCAATGTTATCAATATAACATGCATTATTACCCATATTATTGCAGTTATTATCGCTAGAACTAGAATAATTATACTTATTACTCCCAATGTTATCAATATAACATGCATTATTACCCATATTATTGCAGTTATTATCGCTCGAACTACAATAATTATACTTATAACTACCAATGTTATCAATATAACATGCATTATTACCCATATTATACCGTTATTATCGTCAGAACTATAATAAATATACTTATTGTTCCCAATATTATCAATATAACATGCATTATTACCCATATTATGCAGTTATTATCGCTCGAACTACAATAATTATACTTATTCCTCCCAATATTATCAATATTAAATGCGTTATTACCCATATCATACAGTTATTACCGCTAGAACTATAATAATTATACTTAGTACTTTTATTATTATCAATATAACATGCACTATTTCCCATATTATACAGTTATTATCGCTCGAACTATAATAGTTATACTTATTACTTATATTATTATCAGTATAACATGCATTATTACTCATATCATGCAGTTACTATCGCCAGAACTATAATAATTATACTTATTACTTTTATTATTATCGATATAACATGCATTATTGCCAATATTATGCAGTTATTATCGCTAGACCTATAATAATTATACTTATTACTCCCAATATTATCAATAATAAAAGCATTCTTACCCATATTATACAGTTATTATCGCAAGACCTATAATAATTATACTTATTACTTCCAATGTTATCAATATAACATGCATTATTACCCATATTATTGCAGTTATTATCGCTAGAACTATAATAATTATACTTATAACTCCCAATATTATCAATATAACATGCATTATTACCCATATTATGCAGTTATTATCGCTAGAACTACAATAATTATACTTATTACTCCCTACATTATCAATATAACATGCACTATTACCCATATTATGCAGTTATTATCACTCGAACTATAATAATTATACTTATTACTTTTATTATTATCAATATAACATGCATTATTACCCATATTATGCAGTTATTATCGCTAGAACTATAATAATTATACTTATTACTCCCAATGTTATCAATATAACATGCATTATTACCCATATTATTGCAGTTATTATCGCTCGAACTACATTAATTATACTTATAACTACCAATATTATCAATATAACATGCATTATTATCCATATTATACTGTTATTATCGTCAGAACTATAATAAATATACTTATTACTCGCAATGTTATCAATGTAGCATGCATTATTACCCATATTATGCAGTTATTATCGCTAGAACTATAATAATTATACTTATTACTCCCAATCTTATCAATATAACATGCATTATTACCCATATTATTGTAGTTATTATCGCTAGAACTATAATAATTATACTTATAACTCCCAATATTATCAATATATCATGCATTATTACCCATATTATGCAGTTATTATCGCTAGAACTACAATAATTATACTTATAACTACCAATGTTATCAATATAACATGCATTATTACCCATATTATTGCAGTTATTATCGCTAGAACTAGAATAATTATACTTATTACTCCCAATGTTATCAATATAACATGCATTATTACCCATATTATTGCAGTTATTATCGCTCGAACTACAATAATTATACTTATAACTACCAATATTATCAATATAACATGCATTATTATCCATATTATACTGTTATTATCGTCAGAACTATAATAAATATACTTATTACTCGCAATATTATCAATGTAGCATGCATTATTACCCATATTATGCAGTTATTATCGCTAGAACTACAATAATTATACTTATTCCTCCCTACATTATCAATATAACATGCACTATTACCCATATTATACAGTTATTATCGCTAGAACTATAATAATTATACTTATTACTCCCAATATTATCAATATAACGTGCATTATTACCCATATTATGCAGTTATTATCGCTAGAACTACAATAATTATACTTATAACTACCAATATTATCAATATAACATGCATTATTATCCATATTATACTGTTATTATCGTCAGAACTATAATAAATATACTTATTACTCGCAATATTATCAATGTAGCATGCATTATTACCCATATTATGCAGTTATTATCGCTAGAACTATAATAATTATACTTATTACTCCCAATGTTATCAATATAACATGCATTATTACCCATATTATTGTAGTTATTATCGCTAGAACTATAATAATTATACTTATAACTCCCAATATTATCAATATATCATGCATTATTACCCATATTATGCAGTTATTATCGCTAGAACTACAATAATTATACTTATAACTACCAATATTATCAATATAACATGCATTATTATCCATATTATACTGTTATTATCGTCAGAACTATAATAAATATACTTATTACTCGCAATATTATCAATGTAGCATGCATTATTACCCATATTATGCAGTTATTATCGCTAGAACTACAATAATTATACTTATTCCTCCCTACATTATCAATATAACATGCACTATTACCCATATTATACAGTTATTATCGCTAGAACTATAATAATTATACTTATTACTCCCAATATTATCAATATAACATGCATTATTACCCATATGATGCAGTTATTATCGCTAGAACTACAATAATTATACTTATTACTCCCAATGTTATCAATATAACATGCATTATTACCCATATTATACCGTTATTATCGTCAGAACTATCAAAAATATACTTATTGTTCCCAATATTATCAATATAACATGCATTAATACCCATATTATGCAGTTATTATCGCTAGAACTACAATAATTACACATATTACTCCCTACATTATCAATATGACATGCACTATTACAGATGTTATGCAGTTATTATCGCTCGAACTATAATAATTATACTTATTACTTTTATTATTATCAATATAACATACACTATTACCCATATTATGCAGTTATTATCGCTAGAACTACAATAATTATACTTATTACTCCCTACATTATCAATATAACATGCACTATTACCCATATTATGCAGTTATTATCACTCGAACTATAATAATTATACTTATTACTTTTATTATTATCAATATAACATGCATTATTACCCATATTATGCAGTTATTATCGCTAGAACTATAATAATTATACTTATTACTCCCAATGTTATCAATATAACATGCATTATTACCCATATTATTGCAGTTATTATCGCTCGAACTACATTAATTATACTTATAACTACCAATATTATCAATATAACATGCATTATTATCCATATTATACTGTTATTATCGTCAGAACTATAATAAATATACTTATTACTCGCAATGTTATCAATGTAGCATGCATTATTACCCATATTATGCAGTTATTATCGCTAGAACTATAATAATTATACTTATTACTCCCAATCTTATCAATATAACATGCATTATTACCCATATTATTGTAGTTATTATCGCTAGAACTATAATAATTATACTTATAACTCCCAATATTATCAATATATCATGCATTATTACCCATATTATGCAGTTATTATCGCTAGAACTACAATAATTATACTTATAACTACCAATGTTATCAATATAACATGCATTATTACCCATATTATTGCAGTTATTATCGCTAGAACTAGAATAATTATACTTATTACTCCCAATGTTATCAATATAACATGCATTATTACCCATATTATTGCAGTTATTATCGCTCGAACTACAATAATTATACTTATAACTACCAATATTATCAATATAACATGCATTATTATCCATATTATACTGTTATTATCGTCAGAACTATAATAAATATACTTATTACTCGCAATATTATCAATATAACATGCATTATTACCCATATTATACCGTTATTATCGTCAGAACTATAATAAATATACTTATTGTTCCCAATATTATCAATATAACATGCATTATTTCCCATATTATGCAGTTATTATCGCTAGAACTACAATAATTATACTTATTACTCCCTACGTTATCAATATAACATGCACTATTACCCATATTATGCAGTTATTATCACTCGAACTATAATAATTATACTTATTACTTTTATTATTATCAATATAACATGCATTATTACCCATATTATGCAGTTATTATCGCTAGAACTATAATAATTATACTTAATACTCCCAATGTTATCAATATAACATGCATTATTACCCATATTATTGTAGTTATTATCGCTAGAACTAAAATAATTATACTTATTACTTTTATCATTATCAATATAACATGCACTATTACCCATATAATACAGTTATTATCGCTAGAACTATAATAATTATACTTATTACTTCCAATGTTATCAATATAACATGCATTATTACCCATATTATTGCAGTTATTATCGCTCGAACTACAATAATTATACTTATAACTACCAATATTATCAATATAACATGCATTATTATCCATATTATACTGTTATTATCGTCAGAACTATAATAAATATACTTATTACTCGCAATATTATCAATGTAGCATGCATTATTACCCATATTATGCAGTTATTATCGGTAGAACTACAATAATTATACTTATTCCTCCCGACATTATCAATATAACATGCACTATTACCCATATTATACAGTTATTATCGCTAGAACTATAATAATTATACTTATTACTCCCAATATTATCAATATAACGTGCATTATTACGCATATTATGCAGTTATTATCGCTAGAACTACAATAATTATACTTATAACTACCAATATTATCAATATAACATGCATTATTATCCATATTATACTGTTATTATCGTCAGAACTATAATAAATATACTTATTACTCGCAATATTATCAATGTAGCATGCATTATTACCCATATTATGCAGTTATTATCGCTAGAACTATAATAATTATACTTATTACTCCCAATGTTATCAATATAACATGCATTATTACCCATATTATTGTAGTTATTATCGCTAGAACTATAATAATTATACTTATAACTCCCAATATTATCAATATATCATGCATTATTACCCATATTATGCAGTTATTATCGCTAGAACTACAATAATTATACTTATAACTACCAATATTATCAATATAACATGCATTATTATCCATATTATACTGTTATTATCGTCAGAACTATAATAAATATACTTATTACTCGCAATATTATCAATGTAGCATGCATTATTACCCATATTATGCAGTTATTATCGCTAGAACTACAATAATTATACTTATTCCTCCCTACATTATCAATATAACATGCACTATTACCCATATTATACAGTTATTATCGCTAGAACTATAATAATTATACTTATTACTCCCAATATTATCAATATAACATGCATTATTACCCATATGATGCAGTTATTATCGCTAGAACTACAATAATTATACTTATTACTCCCAATGTTATCAATATAACATGCATTATTACCCATATTATACCGTTATTATCGTCAGAACTATCAAAAATATACTTATTGTTCCCAATATTATCAATATAACATGCATTAATACCCATATTATGCAGTTATTATCGCTAGAACTACAATAATTACACATATTACTCCCTACATTATCAATATGACATGCACTATTACAGATGTTATGCAGTTATTATCGCTCGAACTATAATAATTATACTTATTACTTTTATTATTATCAATATAACATACACTATTACCCATATTATGCAGTTATTATCGCTAGAACTACAATAATTATACTTATTACTCCCTACATTATCAATATAACATGCACTATTACCCATATTATGCAGTTATTATCACTCGAACTATAATAATTATACTTATTACTTTTATTATTATCAATATAACATGCATTATTACCCATATTATGCAGTTATTATCGCTAGAACTATAATAATTATACTTATTACTCCCAATGTTATCAATATAACATGCATTATTACCCATATTATTGCAGTTATTATCGCTCGAACTACATTAATTATACTTATAACTACCAATATTATCAATATAACATGCATTATTATCCATATTATACTGTTATTATCGTCAGAACTATAATAAATATACTTATTACTCGCAATGTTATCAATGTAGCATGCATTATTACCCATATTATGCAGTTATTATCGCTAGAACTATAATAATTATACTTATTACTCCCAATCTTATCAATATAACATGCATTATTACCCATATTATTGTAGTTATTATCGCTAGAACTATAATAATTATACTTATAACTCCCAATATTATCAATATATCATGCATTATTACCCATATTATGCAGTTATTATCGCTAGAACTACAATAATTATACTTATAACTACCAATGTTATCAATATAACATGCATTATTACCCATATTATTGCAGTTATTATCGCTAGAACTAGAATAATTATACTTATTACTCCCAATGTTATCAATATAACATGCATTATTACCCATATTATTGCAGTTATTATCGCTCGAACTACAATAATTATACTTATAACTACCAATATTATCAATATAACATGCATTATTATCCATATTATACTGTTATTATCGTCAGAACTATAATAAATATACTTATTACTCGCAATATTATCAATATAACATGCATTATTACCCATATTATACCGTTATTATCGTCAGAACTATAATAAATATACTTATTGTTCCCAATATTATCAATATAACATGCATTATTTCCCATATTATGCAGTTATTATCGCTAGAACTACAATAATTATACTTATTACTCCCTACGTTATCAATATAACATGCACTATTACCCATATTATGCAGTTATTATCACTCGAACTATAATAATTATACTTATTACTTTTATTATTATCAATATAACATGCATTATTACCCATATTATGCAGTTATTATCGCTAGAACTATAATAATTATACTTAATACTCCCAATGTTATCAATATAACATGCATTATTACCCATATTATTGTAGTTATTATCGCTAGAACTAAAATAATTATACTTATTACTTTTATCATTATCAATATAACATGCACTATTACCCATATAATACAGTTATTATCGCTAGAACTATAATAATTATACTTATTACTTCCAATGTTATCAATATAACATGCATTATTACCCATATTATTGCAGTTATTATCGCTCGAACTACAATAATTATACTTATAACTACCAATATTATCAATATAACATGCATTATTATCCATATTATACTGTTATTATCGTCAGAACTATAATAAATATACTTATTACTCGCAATATTATCAATGTAGCATGCATTATTACCCATATTATGCAGTTATTATCGGTAGAACTACAATAATTATACTTATTCCTCCCGACATTATCAATATAACATGCACTATTACCCATATTATACAGTTATTATCGCTAGAACTATAATAATTATACTTATTACTCCCAATATTATCAATATAACGTGCATTATTACGCATATTATGCAGTTATTATCGCTAGAACTACAATAATTATACTTATAACTACCAATATTATCAATATAACATGCATTATTATCCATATTATACTGTTATTATCGTCAGAACTATAATAAATATACTTATTACTCGCAATATTATCAATGTAGCATGCATTATTACCCATATTATGCAGTTATTATCGCTAGAACTATAATAATTATACTTATTACTCCCAATGTTATCAATATAACATGCATTATTACCCATATTATTGTAGTTATTATCGCTAGAACTATAATAATTATACTTATAACTCCCAATATTATCAATATATCATGCATTATTACCCATATTATGCAGTTATTATCGCTAGAACTACAATAATTATACTTATAACTACCAATATTATCAATATAACATGCATTATTATCCATATTATACTGTTATTATCGTCAGAACTATAATAAATATACTTATTACTCGCAATATTATCAATGTAGCATGCATTATTACCCATATTATGCAGTTATTATCGCTAGAACTACAATAATTATACTTATTCCTCCCTACATTATCAATATAACATGCACTATTACCCATATTATACAGTTATTATCGCTAGAACTATAATAATTATACTTATTACTCCCAATATTATCAATATAACATGCATTATTACTCATATGATGCAGTTATTATCGCTAGAACTACAATAATTATACTTATTACTCCCAATGTTATCAATATAACATGCATTATTACCCATATTATACCGTTATTATCGTCAGAACTATCAAAAATATACTTATTGTTCCCAATATTATCAATATAACATGCATTAATACCCATATTATGCAGTTATTATCGCTAGAACTACAATAATTACACATATTACTCCCTACATTATCAATATGACATGCACTATTACAGATGTTATGCAGTTATTATCGCTCGAACTATAATAATTATACTTATTACTTTTATTATTATCAATATAACATACACTATTACCCATATTATGCAGTTATTATCGCTAGAACTACAATAATTATACTTATTACTCCCTACATTATCAATATAACATGCACTATTACCCATATTATGCAGTTATTATCACTCGAACTATAATAATTATACTTATTACTTTTATTATTATCAATATAACATGCATTATTACCCATATTATGCAGTTATTATCGCTAGAACTATAATAATTATACTTATTACTCCCAATGTTATCAATATAACATGCATTATTACCCATATTATTGCAGTTATTATCGCTCGAACTACATTAATTATACTTATAACTACCAATATTATCAATATAACATGCATTATTATCCATATTATACTGTTATTATCGTCAGAACTATAATAAATATACTTATTACTCGCAATGTTATCAATGTAGCATGCATTATTACCCATATTATGCAGTTATTATCGCTAGAACTATAATAATTATACTTATTACTCCCAATCTTATCAATATAACATGCATTATTACCCATATTATTGTAGTTATTATCGCTAGAACTATAATAATTATACTTATAACTCCCAATATTATCAATATATCATGCATTATTACCCATATTATGCAGTTATTATCGCTAGAACTACAATAATTATACTTATAACTACCAATGTTATCAATATAACATGCATTATTACCCATATTATTGCAGTTATTATCGCTAGAACTAGAATAATTATACTTATTACTCCCAATGTTATCAATATAACATGCATTATTACCCATATTATTGCAGTTATTATCGCTCGAACTACAATAATTATACTTATAACTACCAATATTATCAATATAACATGCATTATTATCCATATTATACTGTTATTATCGTCAGAACTATAATAAATATACTTATTACTCGCAATATTATCAATATAACATGCATTATTACCCATATTATACCGTTATTATCGTCAGAACTATAATAAATATACTTATTGTTCCCAATATTATCAATATAACATGCATTATTTCCCATATTATGCAGTTATTATCGCTAGAACTACAATAATTATACTTATTACTCCCTACGTTATCAATATAACATGCACTATTACCCATATTATGCAGTTATTATCACTCGAACTATAATAATTATACTTATTACTTTTATTATTATCAATATAACATGCATTATTACCCATATTATGCAGTTATTATCGCTAGAACTATAATAATTATACTTAATACTCCCAATGTTATCAATATAACATGCATTATTACCCATATTATTGTAGTTATTATCGCTAGAACTAAAATAATTATACTTATTACTTTTATCATTATCAATATAACATGCACTATTACCCATATAATACAGTTATTATCGCTAGAACTATAATAATTATACTTATTACTTCCAATGTTATCAATATAACATGCATTATTACCCATATTATTGCAGTTATTATCGCTCGAACTACAATAATTATACTTATAACTACCAATATTATCAATATAACATGCATTATTATCCATATTATACTGTTATTATCGTCAGAACTATAATAAATATACTTATTACTCGCAATATTATCAATGTAGCATGCATTATTACCCATATTATGCAGTTATTATCGGTAGAACTACAATAATTATACTTATTCCTCCCGACATTATCAATATAACATGCACTATTACCCATATTATACAGTTATTATCGCTAGAACTATAATAATTATACTTATTACTCCCAATATTATCAATATAACGTGCATTATTACGCATATTATGCAGTTATTATCGCTAGAACTACAATAATTATACTTATAACTACCAATATTATCAATATAACATGCATTATTATCCATATTATACTGTTATTATCGTCAGAACTATAATAAATATACTTATTACTCGCAATATTATCAATGTAGCATGCATTATTACCCATATTATGCAGTTATTATCGCTAGAACTATAATAATTATACTTATTACTCCCAATGTTATCAATATAACATGCATTATTACCCATATTATTGTAGTTATTATCGCTAGAACTATAATAATTATACTTATAACTCCCAATATTATCAATATATCATGCATTATTACCCATATTATGCAGTTATTATCGCTAGAACTACAATAATTATACTTATAACTACCAATATTATCAATATAACATGCATTATTATCCATATTATACTGTTATTATCGTCAGAACTATAATAAATATACTTATTACTCGCAATATTATCAATGTAGCATGCATTATTACCCATATTATGCAGTTATTATCGCTAGAACTACAATAATTATACTTATTCCTCCCTACATTATCAATATAACATGCACTATTACCCATATTATACAGTTATTATCGCTAGAACTATAATAATTATACTTATTACTCCCAATATTATCAATATAACATGCATTATTACTCATATGATGCAGTTATTATCGCTAGAACTACAATAATTATACTTATTACTCCCAATGTTATCAATATAACATGCATTATTACCCATATTATACCGTTATTATCGTCAGAACTATCAAAAATATACTTATTGTTCCCAATATTATCAATATAACATGCATTAATACCCATATTATGCAGTTATTATCGCTAGAACTACAATAATTACACATATTACTCCCTACATTATCAATATGACATGCACTATTACAGATGTTATGCAGTTATTATCGCTCGAACTATAATAATTATACTTATTACTTTTATTATTATCAATATAACATACACTATTACCCATATTATGCAGTTATTATCGCTAGAACTACAATAATTATACTTATTACTCCCTACATTATCAATATAACATGCACTATTACCCATATTATGCAGTTATTATCACTCGAACTATAATAATTATACTTATTACTTTTATTATTATCAATATAACATGCATTATTACCCATATTATGCAGTTATTATCGCTAGAACTATAATAATTATACTTATTACTCCCAATGTTATCAATATAACATGCATTATTACCCATATTATTGCAGTTATTATCGCTCGAACTACATTAATTATACTTATAACTACCAATATTATCAATATAACATGCATTATTATCCATATTATACTGTTATTATCGTCAGAACTATAATAAATATACTTATTACTCGCAATGTTATCAATGTAGCATGCATTATTACCCATATTATGCAGTTATTATCGCTAGAACTATAATAATTATACTTATTACTCCCAATCTTATCAATATAACATGCATTATTACCCATATTATTGTAGTTATTATCGCTAGAACTATAATAATTATACTTATAACTCCCAATATTATCAATATATCATGCATTATTACCCATATTATGCAGTTATTATCGCTAGAACTACAATAATTATACTTATAACTACCAATGTTATCAATATAACATGCATTATTACCCATATTATTGCAGTTATTATCGCTAGAACTAGAATAATTATACTTATTACTCCCAATGTTATCAATATAACATGCATTATTACCCATATTATTGCAGTTATTATCGCTCGAACTACAATAATTATACTTATAACTACCAATATTATCAATATAACATGCATTATTATCCATATTATACTGTTATTATCGTCAGAACTATAATAAATATACTTATTACTCGCAATATTATCAATATAACATGCATTATTACCCATATTATACCGTTATTATCGTCAGAACTATAATAAATATACTTATTGTTCCCAATATTATCAATATAACATGCATTATTTCCCATATTATGCAGTTATTATCGCTAGAACTACAATAATTATACTTATTACTCCCTACGTTATCAATATAACATGCACTATTACCCATATTATGCAGTTATTATCACTCGAACTATAATAATTATACTTATTACTTTTATTATTATCAATATAACATGCATTATTACCCATATTATGCAGTTATTATCGCTAGAACTATAATAATTATACTTAATACTCCCAATGTTATCAATATAACATGCATTATTACCCATATTATTGTAGTTATTATCGCTAGAACTAAAATAATTATACTTATTACTTTTATCATTATCAATATAACATGCACTATTACCCATATAATACAGTTATTATCGCTAGAACTATAATAATTATACTTATTACTTCCAATGTTATCAATATAACATGCATTATTACCCATATTATTGCAGTTATTATCGCTCGAACTACAATAATTATACTTATAACTACCAATATTATCAATATAACATGCATTATTATCCATATTATACTGTTATTATCGTCAGAACTATAATAAATATACTTATTACTCGCAATATTATCAATGTAGCATGCATTATTACCCATATTATGCAGTTATTATCGGTAGAACTACAATAATTATACTTATTCCTCCCTACATTATCAATATAACATGCACTATTACCCATATTATACAGTTATTATCGCTAGAACTATAATAATTATACTTATTACTCCCAATATTATCAATATAACGTGCATTATTACGCATATTATGCAGTTATTATCGCTAGAACTACAATAATTATACTTATAACTACCAATATTATCAATATAACATGCATTATTATCCATATTATACTGTTATTATCGTCAGAACTATAATAAATATACTTATTACTCGCAATATTATCAATGTAGCATGCATTATTACCCATATTATGCAGTTATTATCGCTAGAACTATAATAATTATACTTATTACTCCCAATGTTATCAATATAACATGCATTATTACCCATATTATTGTAGTTATTATCGCTAGAACTATAATAATTATACTTATAACTCCCAATATTATCAATATATCATGCATTATTACCCATATTATGCAGTTATTATCGCTAGAACTACAATAATTATACTTATAACTACCAATATTATCAATATAACATGCATTATTATCCATATTATACTGTTATTATCGTCAGAACTATAATAAATATACTTATTACTCGCAATATTATCAATGTAGCATGCATTATTACCCATATTATGCAGTTATTATCGCTAGAACTACAATAATTATACTTATTCCTCCCTACATTATCAATATAACATGCACTATTACCCATATTATACAGTTATTATCGCTAGAACTATAATAATTATACTTATTACTCCCAATATTATCAATATAACATGCATTATTACCCATATGATGCAGTTATTATCGCTAGAACTACAATAATTATACTTATTACTCCCAATGTTGTCAATATAACATGCATTATTACCCATATTATACCGTTATTATCGTCAGAACTATCATAAATATACTTATTGTTCCCAATATTATCAATATAACATGCATTAATACCCATATTATGCAGTTATTATCGCTACAACTACAATAATTACACATATTACTCCCTACATTATCAATATGACATGCACTATTACAGATGTTATGCAGTTATTATCGCTCGAACTATAATAATTATACTTATTACTTTTATTATTATCAATATAACATACACTATTACCCATATTATGCAGTTATTATCGCTAGAACTATATGAATTATACTTATTACTCCTAATGTTATCAATATGTCATGCATTATTATCCACATTATACAGTTATTATCGCTAGAACTGTAATAGTTATACTTATTACTTATATTATTATCAGTATAACATGCATTATTACACATATTATGCAGTTATTATTGCTAAAACTATAATAATTATATTTATTACTCCCAATGTTATCAATATAACATGCATTATTACCCGTATTATACAGTTATTATCGCTAGAGCAATAATAATTATACTTATTTCTTTTATTATTATCAATGTAACATGCACCATTACCCATATTATGCAGTTATTATCGCAGAAGCTATAATAATTATACTTATTACTCCTAATTTTATCAATATAACATGCATTGTTACCCATATTATACAGTCATTATCGCTCGAACTTCAATAATTATACTAATAAGTACCAATATTATCAATATAACATGCATTATTACCCATATTATACCGTTATTATCGTCAGAACTATCATAAATATACTTATTGTTCCCAATATTATCAATATAACATGCATTATTACCCATATTATACCGTTATTATCGTCAGAACTGTAATAAATATACTTATTGTTCCCAATATTATCAATATAACATGCATTATTACCCATATTATTGCAGTTATTATCGCTAGAACTAAAATAATTATACTTATTACTTTTATCATTATCAATATAACATGCACTATTACCCATATTATACAGTTATTATCGCTAGAACTATAATAATTATACTTATTACTTCCAATGTTATCAATATAACATGCATTATTACCCATATTATTGCAGTTATTATCGCTAGAACTAGAATAATTATACTTATTACTCCCAATGTTATCAATATAACATGCATTATTACCCATATTATTGCAGTTATTATCGCTCGAACTACAATAATTATACTTATAACTACCAATATTATCAATATAACATGCATTATTATCCATATTATACTGTTATTATCGTCAGACCTATAATAAATATACTTATTACTCGCAATATTATCAATGTAGCATGCATTATTACCCATATTATGCAGTTATTATCGCTAGAACTACAATAATTATACTTATTCCTCCCTACATTATCAATATAACATGCACTATTACCCATATTATACAGTTATTATCGCTAGAACTATAATAATTATACTTATTACTTCCAATGTTATCAATATAACATGCATTATTACCCATATTATTGCAGTTATTATCGCTAGAACTACAATAATTATACTTACTACTCCCTACATTATCAATATAACATGCACTATTGCCCATATTATGCAGTTATTATCGCTCGAACTATAATAATTATACTTATTACTTTTATTATTATCAATGTAACATGCACTATTACCCATATTATGCAGTTATTATCGCTAGAACTATAATAATTATACTTATTACTCCTAATGTTATCAATATGTCATGCATTAATATCCATATTATACAGTTATTATCGCCTGAAATATAATAATTATAGGTATTACTCCCAATATTATCAGTATAACATGAATTATTACCCATATTATGCAGTTATTATCGCCAGAAATGCAATAATTATACTTATTACTCCCAATATTATCAATATAACACGAATTATTACCCATATTATGCAGTTATAATCGCTAGAACTATAATAATTATACTTATGACTACCAATATTATCAATATAACATGCATTATTATCCATATTATACTGTTATTATCGTCAGAACTATAATAAATATACTTATTACTCGCAATATTATCAATGTAGCATGCATTATTACCCATATTATGCAGTTATTATCGCTAGAACTATAATAATTATACTTATTACTCCCAATATTATGAATATATCATGCATTATTGCCCATATTATGCAGTTATTATCGCTAGAACTACAATAATTATACTTATTACTTTTATTATTATCAATATAACATGCATTATTACCCATATTATGCAGTTATTATCGCTAGAACTATAATAATTATACTTATTACTCCCAATGTTATCAATATAACATGCATTATTACCCATATTATACAGTTATTATCGCTAGAACTATAATAATTATACTTATAACTACCAATATTATCAATATAACATGCATTATTACCCATATTATACTGTTATTATCGCCAGAAATATAATAATTATAGGTATTACTCCCAATATTATCAATATAACATGAATTATTACCCATATTATGCAGTTATTATCGCCAGAAATGTAATAATTATACTTATTACTTCCAATGTTATCAATATAACATGCATTATTACCCATATTATTGCAGTTATTATCGCTAGAACTAGAATAATTATACTTATTACTCCCAATGTTATCAATATAACATGCATTATTACCCATATTATTGCAGTTATTATCGCTCGAACTACAATAATTATACTTATAACTACCAATGTTATCAATATAACATGCATTATTACCCATATTATACCGTTATTATCGTCAGAACTATAATAAATATACTTATTGTTCCCAATATTATCAATATAACATGCATTATTACCCATATTATGCAGTTATTATCGCTCGAACTACAATAATTATACTTATTCCTCCCAATATTATCAATATTAAATGCGTTATTACCCATATCATACAGTTATTACCGCTAGAACTATAATAATTATACTTAGTACTTTTATTATTATCAATATAACATGCACTATTTCCCATATTATACAGTTATTATCGCTCGAACTATAATAGTTATACTTATTACTTATATTATTATCAGTATAACATGCATTATTACTCATATCATGCAGTTACTATCGCCAGAACTATAATAATTATACTTATTACTTTTATTATTATCGATATAACATGCATTATTGCCAATATTATGCAGTTATTATCGCTAGACCTATAATAATTATACTTATTACTCCCAATATTATCAATAATAAAAGCATTCTTACCCATATTATACAGTTATTATCGCAAGACCTATAATAATTATACTTATTACTTCCAATGTTATCAATATAACATGCATTATTACCCATATTATTGCAGTTATTATCGCTAGAACTATAATAATTATACTTATAACTCCCAATATTATCAATATAACATGCATTATTACCCATATTATGCAGTTATTATCGCTAGAACTACAATAATTATACTTATTACTCCCTACATTATCAATATAACATGCACTATTACCCATATTATGCAGTTATTATCACTCGAACTATAATAATTATACTTATTACTTTTATTATTATCAATATAACATGCATTATTACCCATATTATGCAGTTATTATCGCTAGAACTATAATAATTATACTTATTACTCCCAACGTTATCAATATAACATGCATTATTACCCATATTATTGCAGTTATTATCGCTCGAACTACATTAATTATACTTATAACTACCAATATTATCAATATAACATGCATTATTATCCATATTATACTGTTATTATCGTCAGAACTATAATAAATATACTTATTACTCGCAATGTTATCAATGTAGCATGCATTATTACCCATATTATGCAGTTATTATCGCTAGAACTATAATAATTATACTTATTACTCCCAATCTTATCAATATAACATGCATTATTACCCATATTATTGTAGTTATTATCGCTAGAACTATAATAATTATACTTATAACTCCCAATATTATCAATATATCATGCATTATTACCCATATTATGCAGTTATTATCGCTAGAACTACAATAATTATACTTATAACTACCAATGTTATCAATATAACATGCATTATTACCCATATTATTGCAGTTATTATCGCTAGAACTAGAATAATTATACTTATTACTCCCAATGTTATCAATATAACATGCATTATTACTCATATTATTGCAGTTATTATCGCTCGAACTACAATAATTATACTTATAACTACCAATATTATCAATATAACATGCATTATTATCCATATTATACTGTTATTATCGTCAGAACTATAATAAATATACTTATTACTCGCAATATTATCAATGTAGCATGCATTATTACCCATATTATGCAGTTATTATCGCTAGAACTACAATAATTATACTTATTCCTCCCTACATTATCAATATAACATGCACTATTACCCATATTATACAGTTATTATCGCTAGAACTATAATAATTATACTTATTACTCCCAATATTATCAATATAACATGCATTATTACCCATATTATGCAGTTATTATCGCTAGAACTACAATAATTATACTTATAACTACCAATATTATCAATATAACATGCATTATTATCCATATTATACTGTTATTATCGTCAGAACTATAATAAATATACTTATTACTCGCAATATTATCAATGTAGCATGCATTATTACCCATATTATGCAGTTATTATCGCTAGAACTATAATAATTATACTTATTACTCCCAATGTTATCAATATAACATGCATTATTACCCATATTATTGTAGTTATTATCGCTAGAACTATAATAATTATACTTATAACTCCCAATATTATCAATATATCATGCATTATTACCCATATTATGCAGTTATTATCGCTAGAACTACAATAATTATACTTATAACTACCAATATTATCAATATAACATGCATTATTATCCATATTATACTGTTATTATCGTCAGAACTATAATAAATATACTTATTACTCGCAATATTATCAATGTAGCATGCATTATTACCCATATTATGCAGTTATTATCGCTAGAACTACAATAATTATACTTATTCCTCCCTACATTATCAATATAACATGCACTATTACCCATATTATACAGTTATTATCGCTAGAACTATAATAATTATACTTATTACTCCCAATATTATCAATATAACATGCATTATTACCCATATGATGCAGTTATTATCGCTAGAACTACAATAATTATACTTATTACTCCCAATGTTATCAATATAACATGCATTATTACCCATATTATACCGTTATTATCGTCAGAACTATCAAAAATATACTTATTGTTCCCAATATTATCAATATAACATGCATTAATACCCATATTATGCAGTTATTATCGCTAGAACTACAATAATTACACATATTACTCCCTACATTATCAATATGACATGCACTATTACAGATGTTATGCAGTTATTATCGCTCGAACTATAATAATTATACTTATTACTTTTATTATTATCAATATAACATACACTATTACCCATATTATGCAGTTATTATCGCTAGAACTACAATAATTATACTTATTACTCCCTACATTATCAATATAACATGCACTATTACCCATATTATGCAGTTATTATCACTCGAACTATAATAATTATACTTATTACTTTTATTATTATCAATATAACATGCATTATTACCCATATTATGCAGTTATTATCGCTAGAACTATAATAATTATACTTATTACTCCCAATGTTATCAATATAACATGCATTATTACCCATATTATTGCAGTTATTATCGCTCGAACTACATTAATTATACTTATAACTACCAATATTATCAATATAACATGCATTATTATCCATATTATACTGTTATTATCGTCAGAACTATAATAAATATACTTATTACTCGCAATGTTATCAATGTAGCATGCATTATTACCCATATTATGCAGTTATTATCGCTAGAACTATAATAATTATACTTATTACTCCCAATCTTATCAATATAACATGCATTATTACCCATATTATTGTAGTTATTATCGCTAGAACTATAATAATTATACTTATAACTCCCAATATTATCAATATATCATGCATTATTACCCATATTATGCAGTTATTATCGCTAGAACTACAATAATTATACTTATAACTACCAATGTTATCAATATAACATGCATTATTACCCATATTATTGCAGTTATTATCGCTAGAACTAGAATAATTATACTTATTACTCCCAATGTTATCAATATAACATGCATTATTACCCATATTATTGCAGTTATTATCGCTCGAACTACAATAATTATACTTATAACTACCAATATTATCAATATAACATGCATTATTATCCATATTATACTGTTATTATCGTCAGAACTATAATAAATATACTTATTACTCGCAATATTATCAATATAACATGCATTATTACCCATATTATACCGTTATTATCGTCAGAACTATAATAAATATACTTATTGTTCCCAATATTATCAATATAACATGCATTATTTCCCATATTATGCAGTTATTATCGCTAGAACTACAATAATTATACTTATTACTCCCTACGTTATCAATATAACATGCACTATTACCCATATTATGCAGTTATTATCACTCGAACTATAATAATTATACTTATTACTTTTATTATTATCAATATAACATGCATTATTACCCATATTATGCAGTTATTATCGCTAGAACTATAATAATTATACTTAATACTCCCAATGTTATCAATACAACATGCATTATTACCCATATTATTGTAGTTATTATCGCTAGAACTAAAATAATTATACTTATTACTTTTATCATTATCAATATAACATGCACTATTACCCATATAATACAGTTATTATCGCTAGAACTATAATAATTATACTTATTACTTCCAATGTTATCAATATAACATGCATTATTACCCATATTATTGCAGTTATTATCGCTCGAACTACAATAATTATACTTATAACTACCAATATTATCAATATAACATGCATTATTATCCATATTATACTGTTATTATCGTCAGAACTATAATAAATATACTTATTACTCGCAATATTATCAATGTAGCATGCATTATTACCCATATTATGCAGTTATTATCGGTAGAACTACAATAATTATACTTATTCCTCCCGACATTATCAATATAACATGCACTATTACCCATATTATACAGTTATTATCGCTAGAACTATAATAATTATACTTATTACTCCCAATATTATCAATATAACGTGCATTATTACGCATATTATGCAGTTATTATCGCTAGAACCACAATAATTATACTTATAACTACCAATATTATCAATATAACATGCATTATTATCCATATTATACTGTTATTATCGTCAGAACTATAATAAATATACTTATTACTCGCAATATTATCAATGTAGCATGCATTATTACCCATATTCTGCAGTTATTATCGCTAGAACTATAATAATTATACTTATTACTCCCAATGTTATCAATATAACATGCATTATTACCCATATTATTGTAGTTATTATCGCTAGAACTATAATAATTATACTTATAACTCCCAATATTATCAATATATCATGCATTATTACCCATATTATGCAGTTATTATCGCTAGAACTACAATAATTATACTTATAACTACCAATATTATCAATATAACATGCATTATTATCCATATTATACTGTTATTATCGTCAGAACTATAATAAATATACTTATTACTCGCAATATTATCAATGTAGCATGCATTATTACCCATATTATGCAGTTATTATCGCTAGAACTACAATAATTATACTTATTCCTCCCTACATTATCAATATAACATGCACTATTACCCATATTATACAGTTATTATCGCTAGAACTATAATAATTATAATTATTACTCCCAATATTATCAATATAACATGCATTATTACCCATATGATGCAGTTATTATCGCTAGAACTACAATAATTATACTTATTACTCCCAATGTTATCAATATAACATGCATTATTACCCATATTATACCGTTATTATCGTCAGAACTATCATAAATATACTTATTGTTCCCAATATTATCAATATAACATGCATTAATACCCATATTATGCAGTTATTATCGCTACAACTACAATAATTACACATATTACTCCCTACATTATCAATATGACATGCACTATTACAGATGTTATGCAGTTATTATCGCTCGAACTATAATAATTATACTTATTACTTTTATTATTATCAATATAACATACACTATTACCCATATTATGCAGTTATTATCGCTAGAACTATATGAATTATACTTATTACTCCTAATGTTATCAATATGTCATGCATTATTATCCACATTATACAGTTATTATCGCTAGAACTGTAATAGTTATACTTATTACTTATATTATTATCAGTATAACATGCATTATTACACATATTATGCAGTTATTATTGCTAAAACTATAATAATTATATTTATTACTCCCAATGTTATCAATATAACATGCATTATTACCCGTATTATACAGTTATTATCGCTAGAGCAATAATAATTATACTTATTTCTTTTATTATTATCAATGTAACATGCACCATTACCCATATTATGCAGTTATTATCGCAGAAGCTATAATAATTATACTTATTACTCCTAATTTTATCAATATAACATGCATTGTTACCCATATTATACAGTCATTATCGCTCGAACTTCAATAATTATACTTATAACTACCAATATTATCAATATAACATACATTATTACCCATATTATACCGTTATTATCGTCAGAACTATAATAAATATACTTATTGTTCCCAATATTATCAATATAACATGCATTATTACCCTTATTATGCAGTTATTATCGCTAGAATTACAATAATTATACTTATTTCTCCCTACATTATCAATATAACATGCACTATTACCCATATTATGCAGTTATTATCGCTCCAACTATAGTAATTATACTTATTGCTCCTAATATTATCAATATGTCATGCATTATTATCCATATTATACAGTTATTATCGCTAGAACTGTAATAGTTATACTTATTACTTATATTATTATCAGTATAACATGCATTATTACCCATATTATGCAGTTATTATTGCTAAAACTATAATAATTATATATATTACTCCCAATATTATCAATATAACATACATTATTACCCATATTATACAGTTATTATCGCTCGAACTACAATAATTATACTTATTCCTCCCAATATTATCAATATTAAATGCGTTATTACCCATATCATACAGTTATTACCGCTAGAACTATAATAATTATACTTAGTACTTTTATTATTATCAATGTAACATGCACAATTACCCATATTATGCAGTTATTATCGCAGGACCTATAATAATTATACTTATTACTCCTAATTTTATCAATATAACATGCATTCTTACCCATATTATATAGTCATTATCGCTCGAACTACAATAATTATACTTATAACTACCAATATTATCAATATAACATGCATTATTACCCATATTATACCGTTATTATCGTCAGAACTATCATAAACATACTTATTGTTCCCAATATTATCAATATAACATGCATTAATACCCATATCATATAGTTATTATCGCTAGAACTACAATAATTATACTTATTACTCCCTACATTATCAATATAACATGCACTATTACCCATATTATGCAGTTATTATCGCTCGAACTATAATAATTATACTTATTACTTTTATTATTATCAATATAACATGCACTATTACCCATATTATTGCAGTTATTATCGCTCGAACTATAATAATTATACTTATTACTTTTATTATTATCAATATAACATGCATTATTACCCATATTATGCAGTTATTATCGCTAGAACTATAATAATTATACTTATTACTCCCAATGTTATCAATATAACATGCATTATTACCCATATTATTGCAGTTATTATCGCTAGAACTAAAATAATTATACTTATTACTTTTATCATTATCAATATAACATGCACTATTACCCACATTATACAGTTATTATCGCTAGAACTATAATAATTATACTTATTACTTCCAATGTTATCAATATAACATGCATTATTACCCATATTATTGCAGTTATTATCGCTAGAACTAGAATAATTATACTTATTACTCCCAATGTTATCAATATAACATGCATTATTGCCCATATTATTGCAGTTATTATCGCTCGAACTACAATAATTATACTAATAAGTACCAATATTATCAATATAACATGCATTATTACCCATATTATACCGTTATTATCGTCAGAACTATCATAAATATACTTATTGTTCCCAATATTATCAATATAACATGCATTATTACCCATATTATACCGTTATTATCGTCAGAACTATAATAAATATACTTATTGTTCCCAATATTATCAATATAACATGCATTATTACCCATATTATTGCAGTTATTATCGCTAGAACTAAAATAATTATACTTATTACTTTTATCATTATCAATATAACATGCACTATTACCCATATTATACAGTTATTATCGCTAGAACTATAATAATTATACTTATTACTTCCAATGTTATCAATATAACATGCATTATTACCCATATTATTGCAGTTATTATCGCTAGAACTAGAATAATTATACTTATTACTCCCAATGTTATCAATATAACATGCATTATTACCCATATTATTGCAGTTATTATCGCTCGAACTACAATAATTATACTTATAACTACCAATATTATCAATATAACATGCATTATTATCCATATTATACTGTTATTATCGTCAGAACTATAATAAATATACTTATTACTCGCAATATTATCAATGTAGCATGCATTATTACCCATATTATGCAGTTATTATCGCTAGAACTACAATAATTATACTTATTCCTCCCTACATTATCAATATAACATGCACTATTACCCATATTATACAGTTATTATCGCTAGAACTATAATAATTATACATATTACTTCCAATGTTATCAATATAACATGCATTATTACCCATATTATTGCAGTTATTATCGCTAGAACTATAATAATTATACTTATAACTCCCAATATTATCAATATAACATGCATTATTACCCATATTATGCAGTTATTATCGCTAGAACTACAATAATTATACTTATTACTCCCTACATTATCAATATAACATGCACTATTACCCATATTATGCAGTTATTATCACACGAACTATAATAATTATACTTATTACTTTCATTATTATCAATATAACATGCATTATTACCCATATTATGCAGTTATTATCGCTAGAACTATAATAATTATACTTATTACTCCCAATGTTATCAATATAACATGCATTATTACCCATATTATTGCAGTTATTATCGCTAGAACTAAAATAATTATACTTATTACTTTTATCATTATCAATATAACATGCACTATTACCCACATTATACAGTTATTATCGCTAGAACTATAATAATTATACTTATTACTTCCAATGTTATCAATATAACATGCATTATTACCCATATTATTGCAGTTATTATCGCTAGAACTAAAATAATTATACTTATTACTTTTATCATTATCAATATAACATGCACTATTACCCACATTATACAGTTATTATCGCTAGAATTATAATAATTATACTTATTACTTCCAATGTTATCAATATAACATGCATTATTACCCATATTATTGCAGTTATTATCGCTAGAACTAGAATAATTATACTTATTACTCCCAATGTTATCAATATAACATGCATTATTGCCCATATTATTGCAGTTATTATCGCTCGAACTACAATAATTATACTAATAAGTACCAATATTATCAATATAACATGCATTATTACCCATATTATACCGTTATTATCGTCAGAACTATCATAAATATACTTATTGTTCGCAATATTATCAATATAACATGCATTATTACCCATATTATACCGTTATTATCGTCAGAACTGTAATAAATATACTTATTGTTCCCAATATTATCAATATAACATGCATTATTACCCATATTATTGCAGTTATTATCGCTAGAACTAAAATAATTATACTTATTACTTTTATCATTATCAATATAACATGCACTATTACCCATATTATACAGTTATTATCGCTAGAACTATAATAATTATACTTATTACTTCCAATGTTATCAATATAACATGCATTATTACCCATATTATTGCAGTTATTATCGCTAGAACTAGAATAATTATACTTATTACTCCCAATGTTATCAATATAACATGCATTATTACCCATATTATTGCAGTTATTATCGCTCGAACTACAATAATTATACTTATAACTACCAATATTATCAATATAACATGCATTATTATCCATATTATACTGTTATTATCGTCAGACCTATAATAAATATACTTATTACTCGCAATATTATCAATGTAGCATGCATTATTACCCATATTATGCAGTTATTATCGCTAGAACTACAATAATTATACTTATTCCTCCCTACATTATCAATATAACATGCACTATTACCCATATTATACAGTTATTATCGCTAGAACTATAATAATTATACTTATTACTTCCAATGTTATCAATATAACATGCATTATTACCCATATTATTGCAGTTATTATCGCTAGAACTACAATAATTATACTTACTACTCCCTACATTATCAATATAACATGCACTATTACCCATATTATGCAGTTATTATCGCTCGAACTATAATAATTATACTTATTACTTTTATTATTATCAATGTAACATGCACTATTACCCATATTATGCAGTTATTATCGCTAGAACTATAATAATTATACTTATTACTCCTAATGTTATCAATATGTCATGCATTAATATCCATATTATACAGTTATTATCGCTAGAACTGTAATAGTTATACTGATTACTTGTATTATTATCAGTATAACATGCATTATTACACATATTATGCAGTTATTATTGCTAAAACTATAATAATTATATTTATTACTCCCAATATTATCAATATAACATCCAATATTACCCGTACTATACAGTTATTATCGCTAGAGCTATAATAATTATACTTATTACTTTTATTATTATCAATGTAACATGCACCATTACCCATATTATGCAGTTATTATCGCAGGAACTATAATAATTATACTTATTACTCCCAATGTTATCGATATAACATGCATTATTACCCATATTATACTGTTATTATCGCCTGAAATATAATAATTATAGGTATTACTCCCAATATTATCAGTATAACATGAATTATTACCCATATTATGCAGTTATTATCGCCAGAAATGCAATAATTATACTTATTACTCCCAATATTATCAATATAACACGAATTATTACCCATATTATGCAGTTATAATCGCTAGAACTATAATAATTATACTTATGACTACCAATATTATCAATATAACATGCATTATTATCCATATTATACTGTTATTATCGTCAGAACTATAATAAATATACTTATTACTCGCAATATTATCAATGTAGCATGCATTATTACCCATATTATGCAGTTATTATCGCTAGAACTATAATAATTATACTTATTACTCCCAATATTATGAATATATCATGCATTATTGCCCATATTATGCAGTTATTATCGCTAGAACTACAATAATTATACTTATTACTTTTATTATTATCAATATAACATGCATTATTACCCATATTATGCAGTTATTATCGCTAGAACTATAATAATTATACTTATTACTCCCAATGTTATCAATATAACATGCATTATTACCCATATTATACAGTTATTATCGCTAGAACTATAATAATTATACTTATAACTACCAATATTATCAATATAACATGCATTATTACCCATATTATACTGTTATTATCGCCAGAAATATAATAATTATAGGTATTACTCCCAATATTATCAATATAACATGAATTATTACCCATATTATGCAGTTATTATCGCCAGAAATGTAATAATTATACTTATTACTCCCAATATTATCAATATAACACGAATTATTACCCATATTATGCAGTTATTATCGCTAGAACTATAATAATTAGACTTATAACTACCAATATTATCAATATAACATGCATTATTATCCATATTATAGTGTTATTATCGTCAGAAATATAATAAATATACTTATTACTCGCAATATTATCAATGTAGCATGCATTATTACCCATATTATGCAGTTATTATCGCTAGAACTATAATAATTATACTTATTACTCCCAATGTTATCAATATAACATGCACTATTACCCATATTATGCAGTTATTATCGCTAGAACTATAATAATTATACTTATTACTCCTAATGTTATCAATATGTCATGCATTATTATCCATATTATACAGTTATTATCGCTAGAACTGTAATAGTTATACTTATTACTTATATTATTATCAGTATAACATGCATTATTACACATATTATGCAGTTATTATTGCTAAAACTGTAATAATTATATTTATTACTCCCAATATTATCAATATAACATGCATTATTACCCGTATTATACAGTTATTATCGCTAGAGCTATAATAATTATACTTATTACTTTTATTATTATCAATGTAACATGCACCATTACCCATATTATGCAGTTATTATCGCAGGAACTATAATAATTATACTTATTACTCCCAATGTTATCGATATAACATGCATTATTACCCATGTTATACTGTTATTATCGCCAGAAATATAATAATTATAGGTATTACTCCCAATATTATCAATATAACATGAATTATTACCCATATCATGCAGTTATTATCGCCAGAAATGTAATAATTATACTTATTACTCCCAATATTATCAATATAACACGAATTATTACCCATATTATGCAGTTATTATCGCTAGAACTATAGTCATTATACTTATAACTACCAATATTATCAATATAACATGCATTATTATCCATATTATAGTGTTATTATCGTCAGAAATATAATAAATATACTTATTACTCGCAATATTATCAATGTAGCATGCATTATTACCCATATTATGCAGTTATTATCGCTAGAACTATAATAATTATACTTATTACTCCCAATGTTATCAATATAACATGCATTATTACCCATATTATGCAGTTATTATCGCCAGAACTATAATAATTATACTTATTACTCCCAATGTTATCAATAATAAAAGCATTCTCACCCATATTATGCAGTTATTATCGCAAGACCTATAATAATTATACGTATTACTCCCAATGTTATCAATATAGTATGCATTACTACCCATATCATACTATTATTATCGCTTGAACTATAATAATTATACATATTACTTTTATTATTATCAATATAACATGCACTATTACCAATATTATGCAGTTATTATCGCTAGAACTATAATAATTATACTTATTACTCCCAATATTATCAATATAACATGCATTATTACCCATATTATGCAGTTATTATCGCTAGAATTACAATAATTATACTTATTTCTCCCTACATTATCAATATAACATGCACTATTACCCATATTATGCAGTTATTATCGCTCGAACTATAGTAATTATACTTATTGCTCCTAATATTATCAATATGTCATGCATTATTATCCATATTATACAGTTATTATCGCTAGAACTATAATAGTTATACTTATTACTTATATTATTATCAGTATAACATGCATTATTACCCATATTATGCAGTTATTATTGCTAAAACTATAATAATTATATATATTACTCCCAATATTATCAATATAACATGCATTATTACCCGTATTATACAGTTATTATCGCTAGAGCTATAATAATTATACTTATTACTTTTATTATTATCAATGTAACATGCACCATTACCCATATTATGCAGTTATTATCGCAGGAACTATAATAATTATACTTATTACTCCTAATTTTATCAATATAACATGCATTGTTACCCATATTATACAGTCATTATCGCTCGAACTATAATAATTATACTTATAACTACCAATATTATCAATATAACATGCATTATTACCCATATTATACCGTTATTATCGTCAGAACTATAATAAATATACTTCTTGTTCCCAATATTATCAATATAACATGCATTATTACCCATATTATTGCAGTTATTATCGCTAGAACTAAAATAATTATACTTATTACTTTTATCATTATCAATATAACATGCACTATTACCCATATTATGCAGTTATTATCGCTAGAACTATATGAATTATACTTATTACTCCTAATATTATCAATATGTCATGCATTATTACCCATATTATAGCAGTTATTATCGCTAGAACTAAAATAATTATACTTATTACTTTTATCATTATCAATATAACATGCACTATTACGAATATTATGGAGTTATTATCGCAAGACCTATAATAATTTTACTTATTACTCCTAATTTTATCACTATAACATGCATTGTTACCCATATTATACAGTCATTATCGCTCGAACTACAATAATTATACTTATAACTACCAATATTATCAATATAACATGCATTATTACCCATATTATACCGTTATTATCGTCAGAACTATAATAATTATACTTATTACTCCCAATGTTATCAATATAACATGCATTATTACCCATATTATGCAGTTATTATCGGTAGAACTACCATAATTATACTTATTACTCCCAATATTGTCAATACAACATGCATTATTACCCATATTATGCAGTCATTATCGCTAGAACTACAATAATTATACTTATTACTCCCAATATTATCAATATTAAATGCGTTATTACCCATATCATACAGTTATTATCGCTAGAACTATAATAATTATACTTATTACTTTTATTTTTATCAATGTAACATGCACCATTACCCATATTATGCAGTTGTTATCGCCAGAACTACAATTATTATACTTATTACTTTTATTATTATCAATATAACATGCATAATTACCCATATTATGCAGTTATTATCGCTGGAACTATAATAATCATACTTATTACTCCCAAAATTATCAATATGTCATGCATTATTATCCATATTATACAGTTATTGTCGCTAGAACTACAATAGTTATACTTATTACTTATATTAATATCAGTATAACATGCATTATTACCCATATTATGCAGTTATTATTGCTAACACTATAATAATTATATATATTACTCCCAATATTATCAATATAACATGCATTATTACCCGTATTATACAGTTATTATCGCTAGAGCTATAATAATTATACTTATTACTTTTATTATTATCAATGTAACATGCATTATTACTCATATCATGCAGTTACTATCGCCAGAACTATAATAATTATACTTATTACTTTTATTATTATCGATATAACATGCATTATTGCCAATATTATGCAGTTATTATCGCTAGACCTATAATAATTATACTTATTACTCCCAATATTATTAATAATAAAAGCATTCTCACCCATATTATGCAGTTATTATCGCAAGACCTATAATAATTATACGTATTACTCCCAATGTTATCAATATAGTATGCATTACTACCCATATCATACAATTATTATCGCTTGAACTATAATAATTATACATATTACTTTTATTATTATCAATATAACATGCACTATTACCAATATTATGCAGTTATTATCGCTAGAACTATAATAATTATACTTATTACTCCCAATATTATCAATATAACATGCATTATTACCCATATTATGCAGTTATTATCGCTAGAATTACAATAATTATACTTATTTCTCCCTACATTATCAATATAACATGCACTATTACCCATATTATGCAGTTATTATCGCTCGAACTATAGTAATTATACTTATTGCTCCTAATATTATCAATATGTCATGCATTATTATCCATATTATACAGTTATTATCGCTAGAACTATAATAGTTATACTTATTACTTATATTATTATCAGTATAACATGCATTATTACCCATATTATGCAGTTATTATTGCTAACACTATAATAATTATATATATTACTCCCAATATTATCAATATAACATGCATTATTACCCGTATTATACAGTTATTATCGCTAGAGCTATAATAATTATACTTATTACTTTTATTATTATCAATGTAACATGCATTATTACTCATATCATGCAGTTACTATCGCCAGAACTATAATAATTATACTTATTACTTTTATTATTATCGATATAACATGCATTATTGCCAATATTATGCAGTTATTATCGCTAGACCTATAATAATTATACTTATTACTCCCAATATTATCAATAATAAAAGCATTCTTACCCATATTATACAGTTATTATCGCAAGACCTATAATAATTATACTTATTACTTCCAATGTTATCAATATAACATGCATTATTACCCATATTATTGCAGTTATTATCGCTAGAACTATAATAATTATACTTATAACTCCCAATATTATCAATATAACATGCATTATTACCCATATTATGCAGTTATTATCGCTAGAACTACAATAATTATACTTATTACTCCCTACATTATCAATATAACATGCACTATTACCCATATTATGCAGTTATTATCACTCGAACTATAATAATTATACTTATTACTTTTATTATTATCAATATAACATGCATTATTACCCATATTATGCAGTTATTATCGCTAGAACTATAATAATTATACTTATTACTCCCAATGTTATCAATATAACATGCATCATTACCCATATTATTGCAGTTATTATCGCTCGAACTACATTAATTATACTTATAACTACCAATATTATCAATATAACATGCATTATTATCCATATTATACTGTTATTATCGTCAGAACTATAATAAATATACTTATTACTCGCAATGTTATCAATGTAGCATGCATTATTACCCATATTATGCAGTTATTATCGCTAGAACTATAATAATTATACTTATTACTCCCAATCTTATCAATATAACATGCATTATTACCCATATTATTGTAGTTATTATCGCTAGAACTATAATAATTATACTTATAACTCCCAATATTATCAATATATCATGCATTATTACCCATATTATGCAGTTATTATCGCTAGAACTACAATAATTATACTTATAACTACCAATGTTATCAATATAACATGCATTATTACCCATATTATTGCAGTTATTATCGCTAGAACTAGAATAATTATACTTATTACTCCCAATGTTATCAATATAACATGCATTATTACCCATATTATTGCAGTTATTATCGCTCGAACTACAATAATTATACTTATAACTACCAATATTATCAATATAACATGCATTATTATCCATATTATACTGTTATTATCGTCAGAACTATAATAAATATACTTATTACTCGCAATATTATCAATGTAGCATGCATTATTACCCATATTATGCAGTTATTATCGCTAGAACTATAATAAATATACTTATTACTCGCAATATTATCAATGTAGCATGCATTATTACCCATATTATGCAGTTATTATCGCTAGAACTACAATAATTATACTTATTCCTCCCTACATTATCAATATAACATGCACTATTACCCATATCATGCAGTTATTATCACTCGAACTATAGTAATTATACTTATTGCTCCTAATATTATCAATATGTCATGCATTATTATCCATATTATACAGTTATTATCGCTAGAACTATAATAGTTATACTTATTACTTATATTATTATCAGTATAACATGCATTATTACCCATATTATGCAGTTATTATTGCTAACACTATAATAATTATATATATTACTCCCAATATTATCAATATAACATGCATTATTACCCGTATTATACAGTTATTATCGCTAGAGCTATAATAATTATACTTATTACTTTTATTATTATCAATGTAACATGCATTATTACTCATATCATGCAGTTACTATCGCCAGAACTATAATAATTATACTTATTACTTTTATTATTATCGATATAACATGCATTATTGCCAATATTATGCAGTTATTATCGCTAGACCTATAATAATTATACTTATTACTCCCAATATTATCAATAATAAAAGCATTCTTACCCATATTATACAGTTATTATCGCAAGACCTATAATAATTATACTTATTACTTCCAATGTTATCAATATAACATGCATTATTACCCATATTATTGCAGTTATTATCGCTAGAACTATAATAATTATACTTATAACTCCCAATTTTATCACTATAACATGCATTGTTACCCATATTATACAGTCATTATCGCTCGAACTACAATAATTATACTTATAACTACCAATATTATCAATATAACATGCATTATTACCCATATTATACCGTTATTATCGTCAGAACTATAATAATTATACTTATTACTCCCAATGTTATCAATATAACATGCATTATTACCCATATTATGCAGTTATTATCGGTAGAACTACCATAATTATACTTATTACTCCCAATATTGTCAATACAACATGCATTATTACCCATATTATGCAGTCATTATCGCTAGAACTACAATAATTATACTTATTACTCCCAATATTATCAATATTAAATGCGTTATTACCCATATCATACAGTTATTATCGCTAGAACTATAATAATTATACTTATTACTTTTATTTTTATCAATGTAACATGCACCATTACCCATATTATGCAGTTGTTATCGCCAGAACTACAATTATTATACTTATTACTTTTATTATTATCAATATAACATGCATAATTACCCATATTATGCAGTTATTATCGCTGGAACTATAATAATCATACTTATTACTCCCAAAATTATCAATATGTCATGCATTATTATCCATATTATACAGTTATTGTCGCTAGAACTACAATAGTTATACTTATTACTTATATTAATATCAGTATAACATGCATTATTACCCATATTATGCAGTTATTATTGCTAACACTATAATAATTATATATATTACTCCCAATATTATCAATATAACATGCATTATTACCCGTATTATACAGTTATTATCGCTAGAGCTATAATAATTATACTTATTACTTTTATTATTATCAATGTAACATGCATTATTACTCATATCATGCAGTTACTATCGCCAGAACTATAATAATTATACTTATTACTTTTATTATTATCGATATAACATGCATTATTGCCAATATTATGCAGTTATTATCGCTAGACCTATAATAATTATACTTATTACTCCCAATATTATTAATAATAAAAGCATTCTCACCCATATTATGCAGTTATTATCGCAAGACCTATAATAATTATACGTATTACTCCCAATGTTATCAATATAGTATGCATTACTACCCATATCATACAATTATTATCGCTTGAACTATAATAATTATACATATTACTTTTATTATTATCAATATAACATGCACTATTACCAATATTATGCAGTTATTATCGCTAGAACTATAATAATTATACTTATTACTCCCAATATTATCAATATAACATGCATTATTACCCATATTATGCAGTTATTATCGCTAGAATTACAATAATTATACTTATTTCTCCCTACATTATCAATATAACATGCACTATTACCCATATTATGCAGTTATTATCGCTCGAACTATAGTAATTATACTTATTGCTCCTAATATTATCAATATGTCATGCATTATTATCCATATTATACAGTTATTATCGCTAGAACTATAATAGTTATACTTATTACTTATATTATTATCAGTATAACATGCATTATTACCCATATTATGCAGTTATTATTGCTAACACTATAATAATTATATATATTACTCCCAATATTATCAATATAACATGCATTATTACCCGTATTATACAGTTATTATCGCTAGAGCTATAATAATTATACTTATTACTTTTATTATTATCAATGTAACATGCATTATTACTCATATCATGCAGTTACTATCGCCAGAACTATAATAATTATACTTATTACTTTTATTATTATCGATATAACATGCATTATTGCCAATATTATGCAGTTATTATCGCTAGACCTATAATAATTATACTTATTACTCCCAATATTATCAATAATAAAAGCATTCTTACCCATATTATACAGTTATTATCGCAAGACCTATAATAATTATACTTATTACTTCCAATGTTATCAATATAACATGCATTATTACCCATATTATTGCAGTTATTATCGCTAGAACTATAATAATTATACTTATAACTCCCAATATTATCAATATAACATGCATTATTACCCATATTATGCAGTTATTATCGCTAGAACTACAATAATTATACTTATTACTCCCTACATTATCAATATAACATGCACTATTACCCATATTATGCAGTTATTATCACTCGAACTATAATAATTATACTTATTACTTTTATTATTATCAATATAACATGCATTATTACCCATATTATGCAGTTATTATCGCTAGAACTATAATAATTATACTTATTACTCCCAATGTTATCAATATAACATGCATCATTACCCATATTATTGCAGTTATTATCGCTCGAACTACATTAATTATACTTATAACTACCAATATTATCAATATAACATGCATTATTATCCATATTATACTGTTATTATCGTCAGAACTATAATAAATATACTTATTACTCGCAATATTATCAATGTAGCATGCATTATTACCCATATTATGCAGTTATTATCGCTAGAACTATAATAAATATACTTATTACTCGCAATATTATCAATGTAGCATGCATTATTACCCATATTATGCAGTTATTATCGCTAGAACTACAATAATTATACTTATTCCTCCCTACATTATCAATATAACATGCACTATTACCCATATCATGCAGTTATTATCACTCGAACTATAGTAATTATACTTATTGCTCCTAATATTATCAATATGTCATGCATTATTATCCATATTATACAGTTATTATCGCTAGAACTATAATAGTTATACTTATTACTTATATTATTATCAGTATAACATGCATTATTACCCATATTATGCAGTTATTATTGCTAACACTATAATAATTATATATATTACTCCCAATATTATCAATATAACATGCATTATTACCCGTATTATACAGTTATTATCGCTAGAGCTATAATAATTATACTTATTACTTTTATTATTATCAATGTAACATGCATTATTACTCATATCATGCAGTTACTATCGCCAGAACTATAATAATTATACTTATTACTTTTATTATTATCGATATAACATGCATTATTGCCAATATTATGCAGTTATTATCGCTAGACCTATAATAATTATACTTATTACTCCCAATATTATCAATAATAAAAGCATTCTTACCCATATTATACAGTTATTATCGCAAGACCTATAATAATTATACTTATTACTTCCAATGTTATCAATATAACATGCATTATTACCCATATTATTGCAGTTACTATCGCTAGAACTATAATAATTATACTTATAACTCCCAATTTTATCACTATAACATGCATTGTTACCCATATTATACAGTCATTATCGCTCGAACTACAATAATTATACTTATAACTACCAATATTATCAATATAACATGCATTATTACCCATATTATACCGTTATTATCGTCAGAACTATAATAATTATACTTATTACTCCCAATGTTATCAATATAACATGCATTATTACCCATATTATGCAGTTATTATCGGTAGAACTACCATAATTATACTTATTACTCCCAATATTGTCAATACAACATGCATTATTACCCATATTATGCAGTCATTATCGCTAGAACTACAATAATTATACTTATTACTCCCAATATTATCAATATTAAATGCGTTATTACCCATATCATACAGTTATTATCGCTAGAACTATAATAATTATACTTATTACTTTTATTTTTATCAATGTAACATGCACCATTACCCATATTATGCAGTTGTTATCGCCAGAACTACAATTATTATACTTATTACTTTTATTATTATCAATATAACATGCATAATTACCCATATTATGCAGTTATTATCGCTGGAACTATAATAATCATACTTATTACTCCCAAAATTATCAATATGTCATGCATTATTATCCATATTATACAGTTATTGTCGCTAGAACTACAATAGTTATACTTATTACTTATATTAATATCAGTATAACATGCATTATTACCCATATTATGCAGTTATTATTGCTAACACTATAATAATTATATATATTACTCCCAATATTATCAATATAACATGCATTATTACCCGTATTATACAGTTATTATCGCTAGAGCTATAATAATTATACTTATTACTTTTATTATTATCAATGTAACATGCATTATTACTCATATCATGCAGTTACTATCGCCAGAACTATAATAATTATACTTATTACTTTTATTATTATCGATATAACATGCATTATTGCCAATATTATGCAGTTATTATCGCAAGACCTATAATAATTATACGTATTACTCCCAATGTTATCAATATAGTATGCATTACTACCCATATCATACAATTATTATCGCTTGAACTATAATAATTATACATATTACTTTTATTATTATCAATATAACATGCACTATTACCAATATTATGCAGTTATTATCGCTAGAACTATAATAATTATACTTATTACTCCCAATATTATCAATATAACATGCATTATTACCCATATTATGCAGTTATTATCGCTAGAATTACAATAATTATACTTATTTCTCCCTACATTATCAATATAACATGCACTATTACCCATATTATGCAGTTATTATCGCTCGAACTATAGTAATTATACTTATTGCTCCTAATATTATCAATATGTCATGCATTATTACCCATATTATGCAGTTATTATCACTCGAACTATAATAATTATACTTATTACTTTTATTATTATCAATATAACATGCATTATTACCCATATTATGCAGTTATTATCGCTAGAACTATAATAATTATACTTATTACTCCCAATGTTATCAATATAACATGCATCATTACCCATATTATTGCAGTTATTATCGCTCGAACTACATTAATTATACTTATAACTACCAATATTATCAATATAACATGCATTATTATCCATATTATACTGTTATTATCGTCAGAACTATAATAAATATACTTATTACTCGCAATGTTATCAATGTAGCATGCATTATTACCCATATTATGCAGTTATTATCGCTAGAACTATAATAATTATACTTATTACTCCCAATCTTATCAATATAACATGCATTATTACCCATATTATTGTAGTTATTATCGCTAGAACTATAATAATTATACTTATAACTCCCAATATTATCAATATATCATGCATTATTACCCATATTATGCAGTTATTATCGCTAGAACTACAATAATTATACTTATAACTACCAATGTTATCAATATAACATGCATTATTACCCATATTATTGCAGTTATTATCGCTAGAACTAGAATAATTATACTTATTACTCCCAATGTTATCAATATAACATGCATTATTACCCATATTATTGCAGTTATTATCGCTCGAACTACAATAATTATACTTATAACTACCAATATTATCAATATAACATGCATTATTATCCATATTATACTGTTATTATCGTCAGAACTATAATAAATATACTTATTACTCGCAATATTATCAATGTAGCATGCATTATTACCCATATTATGCAGTTATTATCGCTAGAACTATAATAAATATACTTATTACTCGCAATATTATCAATGTAGCATGCATTATTACCCATATTATGCAGTTATTATCGCTAGAACTACAATAATTATACTTATTCCTCCCTACATTATCAATATAACATGCACTATTACCCATATCATGCAGTTATTATCACTCGAACTCTAATAATTATACTTAGTACTTTTATTATTATCAATGTAACATGCACCATTACCCATATTATGCAGTTATTATCGCAGGAACTATAATAATTATACTTATTACTCCCAATGTTATCGACATAACATGCATTATTATCCATATTATACTGTTATTATCGTCAGAACTATAATAAATATACTTATTACTCGCAATATTATCAATGTAGCATGCATTATTATCCATATTATACTGTTATTATCGTCAGAACTATAATAAATATACTTATTACTCGCAATATTATCAATGTAGCATGCATTATTACCCATATTATGCAGTTATTATCGCTAGAACTACAATAATTATACTTATAACTCCCAATATTATCAATGTAGCATGCATTATTACCCATATTATGCAGTTATTATCGCTAGAACTACAATAATTATACTTATTACTCCCTACATTATCAATATAACATGCACTATTACCCATATTATGCAGTTATTATCACTCGAACTATAATAATTATACTTATTACTTTTATTATTATCAATATAACATGCATTATTACCCATATTATGCAGTTATTATCGCTAGAACTATAATAATTATACTTATTACTCCCAATGTTATCAATATAACATGCATTATTACCCATATTATTGCAGTTATTATCGCTCGAACTACAATAATTACACTTGTAACTACCAATATTATCAATATAACATGCATTATTATCCATATTATACTGTTATTATCGTCAGAACTATAATAAATATACTTATTACTCGCAATATTATCAATGTAGCATGCATTATTACCCATATTATGCAGTTATTATCGCTAGAACTATAATAATTATACTTATTACTCCCAATGTTATGAATATAACATGCATTATTACCCATATTATTGTAGTTATTATCGCTAGAACTATAATAATTATACGTATAACTCCCAATATTATCAATATATCATGCATTATTACCCATATTATGCAGTTATTATCGCTAGAACTACAATAATTATACTTATAACTACCAATATTATCAATATAACATGCATTATTATCCATATTATACTGTTATTATCGTCAGAACTATAATAAATATACTTATTACTCGCAATATTATCAATGTAGCATGCATTATTACCCATATTATGCAGTTATTATCGCTAGAACTACAATAATTATACTTATTCCTCCCTACATTATCAATATAACATGCACTATTACCCATATTATGCAGTTATTATCACTCGAACTATAATAATTATACTTAGTACTTTTATTATTATCAATGTAACATGCACCATTACCCATATTATGCAGTTATTATCGCAGGAACTATAATAATTATACTTATTACTCCCAATATTATCAACACAACATGAATTATTACCCATATTATGTAGTTATTATCGCAAGAAATGTAATAATTATACTTATTACTCCCAATATTATCAATATAACACGAATTATTACCCATATTATACAGTTATTATCGCTAGAACTATAATAATTATACTTATTACTCCCAATGTTATCAATATAACATGCATTATTACCCATATTATTGTAGTTATTATCGCTAGAACTATAATAATTATACTTATAACTCCCAATATTATCAATATATCATGCATTATTACCCATATTATGCAGTTATTATCGCTAGAACTACAATAATTATACTTATAACTACCAATATTATCAATATAACATGCATTATTATCCATATTATACTGTTATTATCGTCAGAACTATAATAAATATACTTATTACTCGCAATATTATCAATGTAGCATGCATTATTACCCATATTATGCAGTTATTATCGCTAGAACTACAATAATTATACTTATTCCTCCCTACATTATCAATATAACATGCACTATTACCCATATTATGCAGTTATTATCACTCGAACTATAATAATTATACTTAGTACTTTTATTATTATCAATGTAACATGCACCATTACCCATATTATGCAGTTATTATCGCAGGAACTATAATAATTATACTTATTACTCCCAATGTTATCGACATAACATGCATTATTACCCATATTATACTGTTATTATCGCCAGAAATATAATAATTATACTTATTACTCCCAATATTATCAACATAACATGAATTATTACCCATATTATGTAGTTATTATCGCAAGAAATGTAATAATTATACTTATTACTCCCAATATTATCAATATAACACGAATTATTACCCATATTATACAGTTATTATCGCTAGAACTATAATAATTATACTTATTACTTCCAATGTTATCAATATAACATGCATTATTACCCATATTATTGCAGTTGTTATCGCTAGAACTAGAATAATTATACTTATAACTCCCAATGTTATCAATATAACATGCATTATTACCCATATTATTGCAGTTATTATCGCTCGAACTACATTAATTATACTTATAACTACCAATATTATCAATATAACATGCATTATTATCCATATTATACTGTTATTATCGTCAGAACTATAATAAATATACTTATTACTCGCAATATTATCAATGTAGCATGCATTATTACCCATATTATGCAGTTATTATCGCTAGAACTATAATAATTATACTTATAACTCCCAATGTTATCAATATAACATGCATTATTACCCATACTATTATAGTTATTATCGCTAGAACTATAATAATTATACTTATAACTCCCAATATTATCAATATATCATGCATTATTACCCATATTATGCAGTTATTATCGCTAGAACTACAATAATTATACTTATAACTACCAATATTATCAATATAACATGCATTATTATTCATATTATACTGTTATTATCGTCAGAACTATAATAAATATACTTATTACTCGCAATATTATCAATGTAGCATGCATTATTACCCATATTATGTAGTTATTATCGCTAGAACTACAATAATTATACTTATTCCTCCCTACATTATCAATATAACATGCACTATTACCCATATTATGCAGTTATTATCGCTAGAACTATAATAATTATACTTATTACTTCCAATGTTATCAATATAACATGCATTATTATCCATATTATACTGTTATTATCGTCAGAACTATAATAAATATACTTATTACTCGCAATATTATCAATGTAGCATGCATTATTACCCATATTATGCAGTTATTATCGCTAGAACTATAATAATTATACTTATTACTCCCAATGTTATCAATATAACATGCATTATTACCCATATTATTGTAGTTATTATCGCTAGAACTATAATAATTATACTTATAACTCCCAATATTATCAATATATCATGCATTATTACCCATATTATGCAGTTATTATCGCTAGAACTACAATAATTATACTTATAACTACCAATATTATCAATATAACATGCATTATTATCCATATTATACTGTTATTATCGTCAGAACTATAATAAATATACTTATTACTCGCAATATTATCAATGTAGCATGCATTATTACCCATATTATGCAGTTATTATCGCTAGAACTACAATAATTATACTTATTCCTCCCTACATTATCAATATAACATGCACTATTACCCATATTATACAGTTATTATCGCTAGAACTATAATAATTATACTTATTACTTCCAATGTTATCAATATAACATGCATTATTACCCATATTATTGCAGTTATTATCGCTAGAACTATAATAATTATACTTATAACTCCCAATATTATCAATATATCATGCATTATTACCCATATTATGCAGTTATTATCGCTAGAACTACAATAATTATACTTATTACTCCCTACATTGTCAATATAACATGCACTATTACCCATATTATGCAGTTATTATCACTCGAACTATAATAATTATACTTATTACTTTTATTATTATCAATATAACATGCATTATTACCCATATTATGCAGTTATTATCGCTAGAACTATAATAATTATACTTATTACTCCCAATGTTATCAATATAACATGCATTATTACCCATATTATTGCAGTTATTATCGCTAGAACTAAAATAATTATACTTATTACTTTTATCATTATCAATATAACATGCACTATTACCCATATTATACAGTTATTATCGCTAGAACTATAATAATTATACTTATTACTTCCAATGTTATCAATATAACATGCATTATTACCCATATTATTGCAGTTATTATCGCTAGAACTAGAATAATTATACTTATTACTCCCAATGTTATCAATATAACATGCATTATTACCAATATTATTGCAGTTATTATCGCTCGAACTACAATAATTACACTTATAACTACCAATATTATCAATATAACATGCATTATTATCCATATTATACTGTTATTATCGTCAGAACTATAATAAATATACTTATTACTCGCAATATTATCAATGTAGCATGCATTATTACCCATATTATGCAGTTATTATCGCTAGAACTACAATAATTATACTTATTCCTCCCTACATTATCAATATAACATGCACTATTACCCATATTATGCAGTTATTATCGCTAGAACTATAATAATTATACTTATTACTTCCAATGTTATCAATATAACATGCATTATTATCCATATTATACTGTTATTATCGTCAGAACTATAATAAATATACTTATTACTCGCAATATTATCAATGTAGCATGCATTATTACCCATATTATGCAGTTATTATCGCTAGAACTACAATAATTATACTTATTCCTCCCTACATTATCAATATAACATGCACTATTACCCATATTATGCAGTTATTATCACTCGAACTATAATAATTATACTTAGTACTTTTATTATTATCAATGTAACATGCACCATTACCCATATTATGCAGTTATTATCGCAGGAACTATAATAATTATACTTATTACTCCCAATGTTATCGACATAACATGCATTATTACCCATATTATACTGTTATTATCGCCAGAAATATAATAATTATACTTATTACTCCCAATATTATCAACATAACATGAATTATTACCCATATTATGTAGTTATTATCGCAAGAAATGTAATAATTATACTTATTACTCCCAATATTATCAATATAACACGAATTATTACCCATATTATACAGTTATTATCGCTAGAACTATAATAATTATACTTATTACTTCCAATGTTATCAATATAACATGCATTATTACCCATATTATTGCAGTTGTTATCGCTAGAACTAGAATAATTATACTTATAACTCCCAATGTTATCAATATAACATGCATTATTACCCATATTATTGCAGTTATTATCGCTCGAACTACATTAATTATACTTATAACTACCAATATTATCAATATAACATGCATTATTATCCATATTATACTGTTATTATCGTCAGAACTATAATAAATATACTTATTACTCGCAATATTATCAATGTAGCATGCATTATTACCCATATTATGCAGTTATTATCGCTAGAACTATAATAATTATACTTATAACTCCCAATGTTATCAATATAACATGCATTATTACCCATACTATTATAGTTATTATCGCTAGAACTATAATAATTATACTTATAACTCCCAATATTATCAATATATCATGCATTATTACCCATATTATGCAGTTATTATCGCTAGAACTACAATAATTATACTTATAACTACCAATATTATCAATATAACATGCATTATTATCCATATTATACTGTTATTATCGTCAGAACTATAATAAATATACTTATTACTCGCAATATTATCAATGTAGCATGCATTATTACCCATATTATGTAGTTATTATCGCTAGAACTACAATAATTATACTTATTCCTCCCTACATTATCAATATAACATGCACTATTACCCATATTATGCAGTTATTATCGCTAGAACTATAATAATTATACTTATTACTTCCAATGTTATCAATATAACATGCATTATTATCCATATTATACTGTTATTATCGTCAGAACTATAATAAATATACTTATTACTCGCAATATTATCAATGTAGCATGCATTATTACCCATATTATGCAGTTATTATCGCTAGAACTATAATAATTATACTTATTACTCCCAATGTTATCAATATAACATGCATTATTACCCATATTATTGTAGTTATTATCGCTAGAACTATAATAATTATACTTATAACTCCCAATATTATCAATATATCATGCATTATTACCCATATTATGCAGTTATTATCGCTAGAACTACAATAATTATACTTATAACTACCAATATTATCAATATAACATGCATTATTATCCATATTATACTGTTATTATCGTCAGAACTATAATAAATATACTTATTACTCGCAATATTATCAATGTAGCATGCATTATTACCCATATTATGCAGTTATTATCGCTAGAACTACAATAATTATACTTATTCCTCCCTACATTATCAATATAACATGCACTATTACCCATATTATACAGTTATTATCGCTAGAACTATAATAATTATACTTATTACTTCCAATGTTATCAATATAACATGCATTATTACCCATATTATTGCAGTTATTATCGCTAGAACTATAATAATTATACTTATAACTCCCAATATTATCAATATATCATGCATTATTACCCATATTATGCAGTTATTATCGCTAGAACTACAATAATTATACTTATTACTCCCTACATTGTCAATATAACATGCACTATTACCCATATTATGCAGTTATTATCACTCGAACTATAATAATTATACTTATTACTTTTATTATTATCAATATAACATGCATTATTACCCATATTATGCAGTTATTATCGCTAGAACTATAATAATTATACTTATTACTCCCAATGTTATCAATATAACATGCATTATTACCCATATTATTGCAGTTATTATCGCTAGAACTAAAATAATTATACTTATTACTTTTATCATTATCAATATAACATGCACTATTACCCATATTATACAGTTATTATCGCTAGAACTATAATAATTATACTTATTACTTCCAATGTTATCAATATAACATGCATTATTACCCATATTATTGCAGTTATTATCGCTAGAACTAGAATAATTATACTTATTACTCCCAATGTTATCAATATAACATGCATTATTACCAATATTATTGCAGTTATTATCGCTCGAACTACAATAATTACACTTATAACTACCAATATTATCAATATAACATGCATTATTATCCATATTATACTGTTATTATCGTCAGAACTATAATAAATATACTTATTACTCGCAATATTATCAATGTAGCATGCATTATTACCCATATTATGCAGTTATTATCGCTAGAACTACAATAATTATACTTATTCCTCCCTACATTATCAATATAACATGCACTATTACCCATATTATGCAGTTATTATCGCTAGAACTATAATAATTATACTTATTACTTCCAATGTTATCAATATAACATGCATTATTATCCATATTATACTGTTATTATCGTCAGAACTATAATAAATATACTTATTACTCCCAATATTATCAATATATCATGCATTATTACCCATATTATGCAGTTACTATCGCTAGAACTACAATAATTATACTTATTACTCCCTACATTGTCAATACAACATGCACTATTACCCATATTATGCAGTTATTATCACTCGAACTATAATAATTATACTTATTACTTTTATTATTATCAATATAACATGCATTATTACCCATATTATGCAGTTATTATCGCTAGAACTATAATAATTATACTTATTACTCCCAATGTTATCAATATAACATGCATTATTACCCATATTATTGCAGTTATTATCGTTAGAACTAAAATAATTATACTTATTACTTTTATCATTATCAATATAACATGCACTATTACCCATATTATACAGTTATTATCGCTAGAACTATAATAATTATACTTATTACTTCCAATGTTATCAATATAACATGCATTATTACCCATATTATTGCAGTTATTATCGCTAGAACTAGAATAATTATACTTATTACTCCCAATGTTATCAATATAACATGCATTATTACCCATATTATTGCAGTTATTATCGCTCGAACTACAATAATTATACTTATTACTTTTATTATTATCAATATAACATGCATTATTACCGATATTATGCAGTTATTATCGCCAGAACTATAATAATTATACTTATTACTCCCAATGTTATCAATATAACATGCATTATTACCCATATTATGCAGTTATTATCGGTAGAACTACCATAATTATACTTATTACTCCCAATATTGTCAATACAACATGCATTATTACCTATATTATGCAGTTATTATCGCTAGAACTACAATAATTATACTTATTACTCCCAATATTATCAATATTAAATGCGTTATTACCCATATCATACAGTTATTATCGCTAGAACTATAATAATTATACTTATTACTTTTATTTTTATCAATGTAACATGCACCATTACCCATATTGTGCAGTTGTTATCGCTAGAACTACAATTATTATACTTATTACTTTTATTATTAACAATATAACATGCATAATTACCCATATTATGCAGTTATTATCGCTGGAACTATAATAATCATACTTATTACTCCCAAAATTATCAATATGTCATGCATTATTATCCATATTATACAGTTATTGTCGCTAGAACTACAATAGTTATACTTATTACTTATATTAATATCAGTATAACATGCATTATTACCCATATTATGCAGTGATTATCGCTAGAACTATAATAATTATACTTATTACTCCCAATATTATCAATATAACATGCATTATTACCCATATTATACAGTTATTATCGCTCAAAATATAATAGTTATACTAATTACTTATATTATTATCAGTATAACATGCATTATTACTCATATCATGCAGTTACTATCGCCAGAACTATAATAATTATACTTATTACTTTTATTATTATCGATATAACATGCATTATTGCCAATATTATGCAGTTATTATCGCTAGAACTATAATAATTATACTTATTACTCCCAATATTATCAATAATAAAAGCATTTTTACCCATATTATGCAGTTATTATCGCAAGACCTATAATAATTATACGTATTACTCCCAATGTTATCAATATAGTATGCATTACTACCCATATCATACAATTATTATCGCTTGAACTATAATAATTATACATATTACTTTTATTATTATCAATATAACATGCACTATTACCAATATTATGCAGTTATTATCGCTAGAACTATAATAATTATACTTATTACTCCTAATATTATCAATATGACATGCATTATTACCCATATTATACAGTTATTATCGCCAGAACTATAATAATTATACTTATTACTCCCAATGTTATCAATATAACATGCACCATTACCCATATTATGCAGCTATTATCGCTAGAACTATAATAATTATTATTATTACTCCTAATATTCTCAATATGACATGCATTATTACCCATATTATACAGTTATTATCGCTAGAACTATAATAAGTATACACATTACTCTTAGTATTATCAATATAACATGCATTATTACCCATATTATGCAGTTATTATTGCTAAAACTACAATAATTATACTTATTACTCCCAATGATATCAATATAACATGCATTATTACCCATATTATACTGCTATTATCGTCAGAACTATAATAAATATACTTATTACTCCCAATATTATCAATATAACATGCATTATTACCCATATTATGCAGTTATTATCGCTAGAACTATAATAATTATACTTATTACTCCAAATATTATCAATATAACATGCATTATTACCCATATTATACAGTTATTATTGCTAGAACTATAATAATTATACTTATTACTCCCAATGTTATCAATATAACATGCATTATTACCCATATTATGCAGTTATTATCGCTAGAATAATAATAATTATACTTATTACTCCCAATATTATCTATAATAAGAGCATTATTACCCATATTATACAGCTATTATCGCTAGAACTATAATAATTATATTTATTACTCCCAATGTTATCAATATAGTATGCATTACTACCCATATCATACAATTATTATCGCCTGAACTATAATAATTATACATATTATTTTTATTATTATCAATATAACATGCACTATTACCCATATTATGCAGTTATTATCGCTAGAACTACAATAATTATACTTATTACTCCCAATATTATCAATATTAAATGCGTTATTACCCATATCATACAGTTATTATCGCTAGAACTATAATAATTATACTTATTACTTTTATTTTTATCAATGTAACATGCACCATTACCCATATTATGCAGTTGTTATCGCTAGAACTACAATTATTATACTTATTACTTTTATTATTATCAATATAACATGCATAATTACCCATATTATGCAGTTATTATTGCTGGAACTATAATAATCATACTTATTACTCCCAAAATTATCAATATGTCATGCATTATTATCCATATTATACAGTTATTGTCGCTAGAACTACAATAGTTATACTTATTACTTATATTAATATCAGTATAACATGCATTATTACCCATATTATGCAGTGATTATCGCTAGAACTATAATAATTATACTTATTACTCCCAATATTATCAATATAACATGCATTATTACCCATATTATACAGTTATTATTGCTAGAACTATAATAATTATACTTATTACTCCCAATATTATCTATAATAAAAGCATTGTTACCCATATTATACAGCTATTATCGCTAGAACTATAATAAGTATACTTATTACTCTTATAATTATCAATATAACATGCATTATTACCCATATTATACAGTTATTATCGCTCAAAATATAATAGTTATACTAATTACTTATATTATTATCAGTATAACATGCATTATTACTCATATCATGCAGTTACTATCGCCAGAACTATAATAATTATACTTATTACTTTTATTATTATCGATATAACATGCATTATTGCCAATATTATGCAGTTATTATCGCTAGAACTATAATAATTATACTTATTACTCCCAATATTATCAGTAATAAAAGCATTCTTACCCATATTATGCAGTTATTATCGCAAGACCTATAATAATTATACGTATTACTCCCAATGTTATCAATATAGTATGCATTACTACCCATATCATACAATTATTATCGCTTGAACTATAATAATTATACATATTACTTTTATTATTATCAATATAACATGCACTATTACCAATATTATGCAGTTATTATCGCTAGAACTATAATAATTATACTTATTACTCCTAATATTATCAATATGACATGCATTATTACCCATATTATACAGTTATTATCGCCAGAACTATAATAATTATACTTATTACTCCCAATGTTATCAATATAACATGCATTATTACCCATATTATTGTAGTTATTATCGCTAGAACTATAATAATTATACTTATAACTCCCAATATTATCAATATATCATGCATTATTACCCATATTATGCAGTTATTATCGCTAGAACTACAATAATTATACTTATTCCTCCCTACATTATCAATATAACATGCACTATTACCCATATTATGCAGTTATTATCACTCGAACTATAATAATTATACTTAGTACTTTTATTATTATCAATGTAACATGCACCATTACCCATATTATGCAGTTATTATCGCAGGAACTATAATAATTATACTTATTACTCCCAATGTTATCAATATAACATGCATTATTACCCATATTATTGTAGTTATTATCGCTAGAACTATAATAATTATACTTATAACTCCCAATATTATCAATATATCATGCATTATTACCCATATTATGCAGTTATTATCGCTAGAACTACAATAATTATACTTATAACTACCAATATTATCAATATAACATGCATTATTATCCATATTATACTGTTATTATCGTCAGAACTATAATAAATATACTTATTACTCGCAATATTATCAATGTAGCATGCATTATTACCCATATTATGCAGTTATTATCGCTAGAACTACAATAATTATACTTATTCCTCCCTACATTATCAATATAACATGCATTATTACCCATATTATACTGTTATTATCGCCAGAAATATAATAATTATACTTATTACTCCCAATATTATCAACATAACATGAATTATTACCCATATTATGTAGTTATTATCGCAAGAAATGTAATAATTATACTTATTACTCCCAATATTATCAATATAACACGAATTATTACCCATATTATACAGTTATTATCGCTAGAACTATAATAATTATACTTATTACTTTCAATGTTATCAATATAACATGCATTATTACCCATATTATTGCAGTTGTTATCGCTAGAAATAGAATAATTATACTTATTACTCCCAATGTTATCAATATAACATGCATTATTACCCATATTATTGCAGTTATTATCGCTCGAACTACATTAATTATACTTATAACTACCAATATTATCAATGTAGCATGCATTATTACCCATATTATGCAGTTATTATCGCTAGAACTACAATAATTATACTTATTACTCCCTACATTATCAATATAACATGCACTATTACCCATATTATGCAGTTATTATCACTCGAACTATAATAATTATACTTATTACTTTTATTATTATCAATATAACATGCATTATTACCCATATTATGCAGTTATTATCGCTAGAACTATAATAATTATACTTATTACTCCCAATGTTATCAATATAACATGCATTATTACCCATATTATTGCAGTTATTATCGCTCGAACTACAATAATTACACTTGTAACTACCAATATTATCAATATAACATGCATTATTATCCATATTATACTGTTATTATCGTCAGAACTATAATAAATATACTTATTACTCGCAATATTATCAATGTAGCATGCATTATTACCCATATTATGCAGTTATTATCGCTAGAACTATAATAATTATACTTATTACTCCCAATGTTATCAATATAACATGCATTATTACCCATATTATTGTAGTTATTATCGCTAGAACTATAATAATTATACTTATAACTCCCAATATTATCAATATATCATGCATTATTACCCATATTATGCAGTTATTATCGCTAGAACTACAATAATTATACTTATAACTACCAATATTATCAATATAACATGCATTATTATCCATATTATACTGTTATTATCGTCAGAACTATAATAAATATACTTATTACTCGCAATATTATCAATGTAGCATGCATTATTACCCATATTATGCAGTTATTATCGCTAGAACTACAATAATTATACTTATTCCTCCCTACATTATCAATATAACATGCACTATTACCCATATTATGCAGTTATTATCACTCGAAAAATAATAATTATACTTAGTACTTTTATTATTATCAATGTAACATGCACCATTACCCATATTATGCAGTTATTATCGCAGGAACTATAATAATTATACTTATTACTCCCAATGTTATCGACATAACATGCATTATTACCCATATTATACTGTTATTATCGCCAGAAATATAATAATTATACTTATTACTCCCAATATTATCAACATAACATGAATTATTACCCATATTATGTAGTTATTATCGCAAGAAATGTAATAATTATACTTATTACTCCCAATATTATCAATATAACACGAATTATTACCCATATTATACAGTTATTATCGCTAGAACTATAATAATTATACTTATTACTCCCAATGTTATCAATATAACATGCATTATTACCCATATTATTGTAGTTATTATCGCTAGAACTATAATAATTATACTTATATCTCCCAATATTATCAATATATCATGCATTATTACCCATATTATGCAGTTATTATCGCTAGAACTACAATAATTATACTTATAACTACCAATATTATCAATATAACATGCATTATTATCCATATTATACTGTTATTATCGTCAGAAATATAATAAATATACTTATTACTCGCAATATTATCAATGTAGCATGCATTATTACCCATATTATGCAGTTATTATCGCTAGAACTACAATAATTATACTTATTCCTCCCTACATTATCAATATAACATGCACTATTACCCATATTATGCAGTTATTATCACTCGAACTATAATAATTATACTTAGTACTTTTATTATTATCAATGTAACATGCACCATTACCCATATTATGCAGTTATTATCGCAGGAACTATAATAATTATACTTATTACTCCCAATGTTATCGACATAACATGCATTATTACCCATATTATACTGTTATTATCGCCAGAAATATAATAATTATACTTATTACTCCCAATATTATCAACATAACATGAATTATTACCCATATTATGTAGTTATTATCGCAAGAAATGTAATAATTATACTTATTACTCCCAATATTATCAATATAACACGAATTATTACCCATATTATACAGTTATTATCGCTAGAACTATAATAATTATACTTATTACTTCCAATGTTATCAATATAACATGCATTATTACCCATATTATTGCAGTTGTTATCGCTAGAACTAGAATAATTATACTTATTACTCCCAATGTTATCAATATAACATGCATTATTATCCATATTATACTGTTATTATCGTCAGAACTATAATAAATATACTTATTACTCGCAATATTATCAATGTAGCATGCATTATTACCCATATTATGTAGTTATTATCGCTAGAACTACAATAATTATACTTATTCCTCCCTACATTATCAATATAACATGCACTATTACCCATATTATACAGTTATTATCGCTAGAACTCTAATAATTATACTTATTACTTCCAATGTTATCAATATAACATGCATTATTACCCATATTATTGCAGTTATTATCGCTAGAACTATAATAATTATACTTATAACTCCCAATATTATCAATATATCATGCATTATTACCCATATTATGCAGTTATTATCGCTAGAACTACAATAATTATACTTATTACTCCCTACATTGTCAATATAACATGCACTATTACCCATATTATGCAGTTATTATCACTCGAACTATAATAATTATATTTATTACTTTTATTATTATCAATATAACATGCATTATTACCCATATTATGCAGTTATTATCGCTAGAACTATAATAATTATACTTATTACTCCCAATGTTATCAATATAACATGCATTATTACCCATATTATTGCAGTTATTATCGCTAGAACTAAAATAATTATACTTATTACTTTTATCATTATCAATATAACATGCACTATTACCCATATTATACAGTTATTATCGCTAGAACTATAATAATTATACTTATTACTTCCAATGTTATCAATATAACATGCATTATTACCCATATTATTGCAGTTATTATCGCTAGAACTAGAATAATTATACTTATTACTCCCAATGTTATCAATATAACATGCATTATTACCAATATTATTGCAGTTATTATCGCTCGAACTACAATAATTACACTTATAACTACCAATATTATCAATATAACATGCATTATTATCCATATTATACTGTTATTATCGTCAGAACTATAATAAATATACTTATTACTCGCAATATTATCAATGTAGCATGCATTATTACCCATATTATGCAGTTATTATCGCTAGAACTACAATAATTATACTTATTCCTCCCTACATTATCAATATAACATGCACTATTACCCATATTATGCAGTTATTATCGCTAGAACTATAATAATTATACTTATTACTTCCAATGTTATCAATATAACATGCATTATTATCCATATTATACTGTTATTATCGTCAGAACTATAATAAATATACTTATTACTCGCAATATTATCAATGTAGCATGCATTATTACCCATATTATGCAGTTATTATCGCTAGAACTATAATAATTATACTTATTACTCCCAATGTTATCAATATAACATGCATTATTACCCATATTATTGTAGTTATTATCGCTAGAACTATAATAATTATACTTATAACTCCCAATATTATCAATATATCATGCATTATTACCCATATTATGCAGTTATTATCGCTAGAACTACAATAATTATACTTATAACTACCAATATTATCAATATAACATGCAGTATTATCCATATTATACTGTTATTATCGTCAGAACTATAATAAATATACTTATTACTCGCAATATTATCAATGTAGCATGCATTATTACCCATATTATGCAGTTATTATCGCTAGAACTACAATAATTATACTTATTCCTCCCTACATTATCAATATAACATGCACTATTACCCATATTATACAGTTATTATCGCTAGAACTATAATAATTATACTTATTACTTCCAATGTTATCAATACAACATGCATTATTACCCATATTATTGCAGTTATTATCGCTAGAACTATAATAATTATACTTATAACTCCCAATATTATCAATATATCATGCATTATTACCCATATTATGCAGTTACTATCGCTAGAACTACAATAATTATACTTATTACTCCCTACATTGTCAATACAACATGCACTATTACCCATATTATGCAGTTATTATCACTCGAACTATAATAATTATACTTATTACTTTTATTATTATCAATATAACATGCATTATTACCCATATTATGCAGTTATTATCGCTAGAACTATAATAATTATACTTATTACTCCCAATGTTATCAATATAACATGCATTATTACCCATATTATTGCAGTTATTATCGTTAGAACTAAAATAATTATACTTATTACTTTTATCATTATCAATATAACATGCACTATTACCCATATTATACAGTTATTATCGCTAGAACTATAATAATTATACTTATTACTTCCAATGTTATCAATATAACATGCATTATTACCCATATTATTGCAGTTATTATCGCTAGAACTAGAATAATTATACTTATTACTCCCAATGTTATCAATATAACATGCATTATTACCCATATTATTGCAGTTATTATCGCTCGAACTACAATAATTACACTTATAACTACCAATATTATCAATATAACATGCATTATTATCCATATTATACTGTTATTATCGTCAGAACTATAATAAATATACTTATTACTCGCAATATTATCAATGTAGCATGCATTATTACCCATATTATGCAGTTATTATCGCTAGAACTATAATAATTATACTTATTACTCCTAATATTATCAATATCTCATGCATTATTATCCATAATATACAGTTATTATCGCTAGAACTATAATAATTATACTTATTACTCCTAATGTTATCAATATGTCATGCATTAATATCCATAATATACAGTTATTATCGCTAGAACTATAATAATTATACTTATTACTCCCAATATTATGAATATATCATGCATTATTACCCATATTATGCAGTTATTATCGCTAGAACTACAATAATTATACTTATTACTTTTATTATTATCAATATAACATGCATTATTACCGATATTATGCAGTTATTATCGCCAGAACTATAATAATTATACTTATTACTCCCAATGTTATCAATATAACATGCATTATTACCCATATTATGCAGTTATTATCGGTAGAACTACCATAATTATACTTATTACTCCCAATATTGTCAATACAACATGCATTATTACCTATATTATGCAGTTATTATCGCTAGAACTACAATAATTATACTTATTACTCCCAATATTATCAATATTAAATGCGTTATTACCCATATCATACAGTTATTATCGCTAGAACTATAATAATTATACTTATTACTTTTATTTTTATCAATGTAACATGCACCATTACCCATATTGTGCAGTTGTTATCGCTAGAACTACAATTATTATACTTATTACTTTTATTATTAACAATATAACATGCATAATTACCCATATTATGCAGTTATTATCGCTGGAACTATAATAATCATACTTATTACTCCCAAAATTATCAATATGTCATGCATTATTATCCATATTATACAGTTATTGTCGCTAGAACTACAATAGTTATACTTATTACTTATATTAATATCAGTATAACATGCATTATTACCCATATTATGCAGTGATTATCGCTAGAACTATAATAATTATACTTATTACTCCCAATATTATCAATATAACATGCATTATTACCCATATTATACAGTTATTATCGCTCAAAATATAATAGTTATACTAATTACTTATATTATTATCAGTATAACATGCAATATTACTCATATCATGCAGTTACTATCGCCAGAACTATAATAATTATACTTATTACTTTTATTATTATCGATATAACATGCATTATTGCCAATATTATGCAGTTATTATCGCTAGAACTATAATAATTATACTTATTACTCCCAATATTATCAATAATAAAAGCATTTTTACCCATATTATGCAGTTATTATCGCAAGACCTATAATAATTATACGTATTACTCCCAATGTTATCAATATAGTATGCATTACTACCCATATCATACAATTATTATCGCTTGAACTATAATAATTATACATATTACTTTTATTATTATCAATATAACATGCACTATTACCAATATTATGCAGTTATTATCGCTAGAACTATAATAATTATACTTATTACTCCTAATATTATCAATATGACATGCATTATTACCCATATTATACAGTTATTATCGCCAGAACTATAATAATTATACTCATTACTCCCAATGTTATCAATATAACATGCACCATTACCCATATTATGCAGCTATTATCGCTAGAACTATAATAATTATTATTATTACTCCTAATATTCTCAATATGACATGCATTATTACCCATATTATACAGTTATTATCGCTAGAACTATAATAAGTATACACATTACTCTTAGTATTATCAATATAACATGCATTATTACCCACATTATGCAGTTATTATTGCTAAAACTACAATAATTATACTTATTACTCCCAACGATATCAATATAACATGCATTATTACCCATATTATACTGCTATTATCGTCAGAACTATAATAAATATACTTATTACTCCCAATATTATCAATATAACATGCATTATTATCCATATTATGCAGTTATTATCGCTAGAACTATAATAAGTATACTTATTACTCTTATTATTATCAATATAACATGCATTATTACCCATATTATACAGTTATTATCGCTCGAAATATAATAGTTATACTTATTACTTATATCATTATCAGTATAACATGCATTATTACTCATATCATGCAGTTACTATCGCCAGAACTATAATAATTATACTTATTACTTTTATTATTATCGATATAACATGCATTATTGCCAATATTATGCAGTTATTATCGCTAGAACTATAATAATTATACTTATTACTCCCAATATTATCAGTAATAAAAGCATTCTTACCCATATTATGCAGTTATTATCGCAAGACCTATAATAATTATACTTATTACTCCCAATGTTACCAATATAACATGCATTATTACCCATGTTATGCAGTTATTATCGGTAGAACTACCATAATTATACTTATTACTCCCAATATTGGCAATACAACATGCATTATTACCCATATTATGCAGTTATTATCGCTAGAACTACAATAATTATACATATTACTCCCAATATTATCAATATTAAATGCGTTATTACCCATATCATACAGTTATTATCGCTAGAACTATAATAATTATACTTATTGCTTTTATTTTTATCAATGTAACATGCACCATTACCCATATTATGCAGCTATTATCGCTAGAACTATAATAATTATAATTATTACTCCTAATATTATCAATATGACATGCATTATTACCCATATTTTACAGTTATTATCGCTAGAACTATAATAAGTATACATATTACTCCCAATATTATCAATATAACATGCATTATTACTCATATTATGCAGTTATTATCGGTAGAACTACCATAATTATACTTATTACTCCCAATATTGTCAATATAACATGCATTATTACCCATATTATGCAGTTATTATCGCTAGAACTACAATAATTGTACTTATTACGTCCAATATTTTCAATATAACATGCACTATTACCCATATTATACAGTTATTATCGCTAGAACTATAATAATTATACTTATTACTTCCAATGTTATCAATACAACATGCATTATTACCCATATTATTGCAGTTATTATCGCTAGAACTATAATAATTATACTTATAACTCCCAATATTATCAATATATCATGCATTATTACCCATATTATGCAGTTACTATCGCTAGAACTACAATAATTATACTTATTACTCCCTACATTGTCAATACAACATGCACTATTACCCATATTATGCAGTTATTATCACTCGAACTATAATAATTATACTTATTACTTTTATTATTATCAATATAACATGCATTATTACCCATATTATGCAGTTATTATCGCTAGAACTATAATAATTATACTTATTACTCCCAATGTTATCAATATAACATGCATTATTACCCATATTATTGCAGTTATTATCGTTAGAACTAAAATAATTATACTTATTACTTTTATCATTATCAATATAACATGCACTATTACCCATATTATACAGTTATTATCGCTAGAACTATAATAATTATACTTATTACTTCCAATGTTATCAATATAACATGCATTATTACCCATATTATTGCAGTTATTATCGCTAGAACTAGAATAATTATACTTATTACTCCCAATGTTATCAATATAACATGCATTATTACCCATATTATTGCAGTTATTATCGCTCGAACTACAATAATTACACTTATAACTACCAATATTATCAATATAACATGCATTATTATCCATATTATACTGTTATTATCGTCAGAACTATAATAAATATACTTATTACTCGCAATATTATCAATGTAGCATGCATTATTACCCATATTATGCAGTTATTATCGCTAGAACTATAATAATTATACTTATTACTCCTAATATTATCAATATCTCATGCATTATTATCCATAATATACAGTTATTATCGCTAGAACTATAATAATTATACTTATTACTCCTAATGTTATCAATATGTCATGCATTAATATCCATAATATACAGTTATTATCGCTAGAACTATAATAATTATACTTATTACTCCCAATATTATGAATATATCATGCATTATTACCCATATTATGCAGTTATTATCGCTAGAACTACAATAATTATACTTATTACTTTTATTATTATCAATATAACATGCATTATTACCGATATTATGCAGTTATTATCGCCAGAACTATAATAATTATACTTATTACTCCCAATGTTATCAATATAACATGCATTATTACCCATATTATGCAGTTATTATCGGTAGAACTACCATAATTATACTTATTACTCCCAATATTGTCAATACAACATGCATTATTACCTATATTATGCAGTTATTATCGCTAGAACTACAATAATTATACTTATTACTCCCAATATTATCAATATTAAATGCGTTATTACCCATATCATACAGTTATTATCGCTAGAACTATAATAATTATACTTATTACTTTTATTTTTATCAATGTAACATGCACCATTACCCATATTGTGCAGTTGTTATCGCTAGAACTACAATTATTATACTTATTACTTTTATTATTAACAATATAACATGCATAATTACCCATATTATGCAGTTATTATCGCTGGAACTATAATAATCATACTTATTACTCCCAAAATTATCAATATGTCATGCATTATTATCCATATTATACAGTTATTGTCGCTAGAACTACAATAGTTATACTTATTACTTATATTAATATCAGTATAACATGCATTATTACCCATATTATGCAGTGATTATCGCTAGAACTATAATAATTATACTTATTACTCCCAATATTATCAATATAACATGCATTATTACCCATATTATACAGTTATTATCGCTCAAAATATAATAGTTATACTAATTACTTATATTATTATCAGTATAACATGCAATATTACTCATATCATGCAGTTACTATCGCCAGAACTATAATAATTATACTTATTACTTTTATTATTATCGATATAACATGCATTATTGCCAATATTATGCAGTTATTATCGCTAGAACTATAATAATTATACTTATTACTCCCAATATTATCAATAATAAAAGCATTTTTACCCATATTATGCAGTTATTATCGCAAGACCTATAATAATTATACGTATTACTCCCAATGTTATCAATATAGTATGCATTACTACCCATATCATACAATTATTATCGCTTGAACTATAATAATTATACATATTACTTTTATTATTATCAATATAACATGCACTATTACCAATATTATGCAGTTATTATCGCTAGAACTATAATAATTATACTTATTACTCCTAATATTATCAATATGACATGCATTATTACCCATATTATACAGTTATTATCGCCAGAACTATAATAATTATACTCATTACTCCCAATGTTATCAATATAACATGCACCATTACCCATATTATGCAGCTATTATCGCTAGAACTATAATAATTATTATTATTACTCCTAATATTCTCAATATGACATGCATTATTACCCATATTATACAGTTATTATCGCTAGAACTATAATAAGTATACACATTACTCTTAGTATTATCAATATAACATGCATTATTACCCACATTATGCAGTTATTATTGCTAAAACTACAATAATTATACTTATTACTCCCAACGATATCAATATAACATGCATTATTACCCATATTATACTGCTATTATCGTCAGAACTATAATAAATATACTTATTACTCCCAATATTATCAATATAACATGCATTATTATCCATATTATGCAGTTATTATCGCTAGAACTATAATAAGTATACTTATTACTCTTATTATTATCAATATAACATGCATTATTACCCATATTATACAGTTATTATCGCTCGAAATATAATAGTTATACTTATTACTTATATCATTATCAGTATAACATGCATTATTACTCATATCATGCAGTTACTATCGCCAGAACTATAATAATTATACTTATTACTTTTATTATTATCGATATAACATGCATTATTGCCAATATTATGCAGTTATTATCGCTAGAACTATAATAATTATACTTATTACTCCCAATATTATCAGTAATAAAAGCATTCTTACCCATATTATGCAGTTATTATCGCAAGACCTATAATAATTATACTTATTACTCCCAATGTTACCAATATAACATGCATTATTACCCATGTTATGCAGTTATTATCGGTAGAACTACCATAATTATACTTATTACTCCCAATATTGGCAATACAACATGCATTATTACCCATATTATGCAGTTATTATCGCTAGAACTACAATAATTATACATATTACTCCCAATATTATCAATATTAAATGCGTTATTACCCATATCATACAGTTATTATCGCTAGAACTATAATAATTATACTTATTGCTTTTATTTTTATCAATGTAACATGCACCATTACCCATATTATGCAGCTATTATCGCTAGAACTATAATAATTATAATTATTACTCCTAATATTATCAATATGACATGCATTATTACCCATATTTTACAGTTATTATCGCTAGAACTATAATAAGTATACATATTACTCCCAATATTATCAATATAACATGCATTATTACTCATATTATGCAGTTATTATCGGTAGAACTACCATAATTATACTTATTACTCCCAATATTGTCAATATAACATGCATTATTACCCATATTATGCAGTTATTATCGCTAGAACTACAATAATTGTACTTATTACGTCCAATATTTTCAATATAACATGCACTATTACCCATATTATACAGTTATTATCGCTAGAACTATAATAATTATACTTATTACTTCCAATGTTATCAATACAACATGCATTATTACCCATATTATTGCAGTTATTATCGCTAGAACTATAATAATTATACTTATAACTCCCAATATTATCAATATATCATGCATTATTACCCATATTATGCAGTTACTATCGCTAGAACTACAATAATTATACTTATTACTCCCTACATTGTCAATACAACATGCACTATTACCCATATTATGCAGTTATTATCACTCGAACTATAATAATTATACTTATTACTTTTATTATTATCAATATAACATGCATTATTACCCATATTATGCAGTTATTATCGCTAGAACTATAATAATTATACTTATTACTCCCAATGTTATCAATATAACATGCATTATTACCCATATTATTGCAGTTATTATCGTTAGAACTAAAATAATTATACTTATTACTTTTATCATTATCAATATAACATGCACTATTACCCATATTATACAGTTATTATCGCTAGAACTATAATAATTATACTTATTACTTCCAATGTTATCAATATAACATGCATTATTACCCATATTATTGCAGTTATTATCGCTAGAACTAGAATAATTATACTTATTACTCCCAATGTTATCAATATAACATGCATTATTACCCATATTATTGCAGTTATTATCGCTCGAACTACAATAATTACACTTATAACTACCAATATTATCAATATAACATGCATTATTATCCATATTATACTGTTATTATCGTCAGAACTATAATAAATATACTTATTACTCGCAATATTATCAATGTAGCATGCATTATTACCCATATTATGCAGTTATTATCGCTAGAACTATAATAATTATACTTATTACTCCTAATATTATCAATATCTCATGCATTATTATCCATAATATACAGTTATTATCGCTAGAACTATAATAATTATACTTATTACTCCTAATGTTATCAATATGTCATGCATTAATATCCATAATATACAGTTATTATCGCTAGAACTATAATAATTATACTTATTACTCCCAATATTATGAATATATCATGCATTATTACCCATATTATGCAGTTATTATCGCTAGAACTACAATAATTATACTTATTACTTTTATTATTATCAATATAACATGCATTATTACCGATATTATGCAGTTATTATCGCCAGAACTATAATAATTATACTTATTACTCCCAATGTTATCAATATAACATGCATTATTACCCATATTATGCAGTTATTATCGGTAGAACTACCATAATTATACTTATTACTCCCAATATTGTCAATACAACATGCATTATTACCTATATTATGCAGTTATTATCGCTAGAACTACAATAATTATACTTATTACTCCCAATATTATCAATATTAAATGCGTTATTACCCATATCATACAGTTATTATCGCTAGAACTATAATAATTATACTTATTACTTTTATTTTTATCAATGTAACATGCACCATTACCCATATTGTGCAGTTGTTATCGCTAGAACTACAATTATTATACTTATTACTTTTATTATTAACAATATAACATGCATAATTACCCATATTATGCAGTTATTATCGCTGGAACTATAATAATCATACTTATTACTCCCAAAATTATCAATATGTCATGCATTATTATCCATATTATACAGTTATTGTCGCTAGAACTACAATAGTTATACTTATTACTTATATTAATATCAGTATAACATGCATTATTACCCATATTATACAGTTATTATCGCTCAAAATATAATAGTTATACTAATTACTTATATTATTATCAGTATAACATGCAATATTACTCATATCATGCAGTTACTATCGCCAGAACTATAATAATTATACTTATTACTTTTATTATTATCGATATAACATGCATTATTGCCAATATTATGCAGTTATTATCGCTAGAACTATAATAATTATACTTATTACTCCCAATATTATCAATAATAAAAGCATTTTTACCCATATTATGCAGTTATTATCGCAAGACCTATAATAATTATACGTATTACTCCCAATGTTATCAATATAGTATGCATTACTACCCATATCATACAATTATTATCGCTTGAACTATAATAATTATACATATTACTTTTATTATTATCAATATAACATGCACTATTACCAATATTATGCAGTTATTATCGCTAGAACTATAATAATTATACTTATTACTCCTAATATTATCAATATGACATGCATTATTACCCATATTATACAGTTATTATCGCCAGAACTATAATAATTATACTCATTACTCCCAATGTTATCAATATAACATGCACCATTACCCATATTATGCAGCTATTATCGCTAGAACTATAATAATTATTATTATTACTCCTAATATTCTCAATATGACATGCATTATTACCCATATTATACAGTTATTATCGCTAGAACTATAATAAGTATACACATTACTCTTAGTATTATCAATATAACATGCATTATTACCCACATTATGCAGTTATTATTGCTAAAACTACAATAATTATACTTATTACTCCCAATGATATCAATATAACATGCATTATTACCCATATTATACTGCTATTATCGTCAGAACTTTAATAAATATACTTATTACTCCCAATATTATCAATATAACATGCATTATTATCCATATTATGCAGTTATTATCGCTAGAACTATAATAAGTATACTTATTACTCTTATTATTATCAATATAACATGCATTATTACCCATATTATACAGTTATTATCGCTCGAAATATAATAGTTATACTCATTACTTATATCATTATCAGTATAACATGCATTATTACTCATATCATGCAGTTACTATCGCCAGAACTATAATAATTATACTTATTACTTTTATTATTATCGATATAACATGCATTATTGCCAATATTATGCAGTTATTATCGCTAGAACTATAATAATTATACTTATTACTCCCAATATTATCAGTAATAAAAGCATTCTTACCCATATTATGCAGTTATTATCGCAAGACCTATAATAATTATACTTATTACTCCCAATGTTACCAATATAACATGCATTATTACCCATGTTATGCAGTTATTATCGGTAGAACTACCATAATTATACTTATTACTCCCAATATTGGCAATACAACATGCATTATTACCCATATTATGCAGTTATTATCGCTAGAACTACAATAATTATACATATTACTCCCAATATTATCAATATTAAATGCGTTATTACCCATATCATACAGTTATTATCGCTAGAACTATAATAATTATACTTATTGCTTTTATTTTTATCAATGTAACATGCACCATTACCCATATTATGCAGCTATTATCGCTAGAACTATAATAATTATAATTATTACTCCTAATATTATCAATATGACATGCATTATTACCCATATTTTACAGTTATTATCGCTAGAACTATAATAAGTATACATATTACTCCCAATATTATCAATATAACATGCATTATTACCCATATTATGCAGTTATTATCGGTAGAACTACCATAATTATACTTATTACTCCCAATATTGTCAATATAACATGCATTATTACCCATATTATGCAGTTATTATCGCTAGAACTACAATAATTGTACTTATTACGTCCAATATTTTCAATATAACATGCACTATTACCCATATTATGCAGTTGTTATCGCTAGAACTACAATTATTATACTTATTACTTTTATTATTATCAATATAACATGCATTATTACCCATATTATACAGTTATTATCGCTCGAAATATAATAGTTATACTTATTACTTATATTATTATCAGTATGACATGCATTATTACTCATATCATGCAGTTACTATCGCCAGAACTATAATAATTATACTTATTACTTTTATTATTATCGATATAACATGCATTATTGCCAATATTATGCAGTTATTATCGCTAGAACTATAATAATTATACTTATTACTCCCAATATTATCAATAATAAAAGCATTCTTACCCATATTATGCAGTTATTATCGCAAGACCTATAATAATTATACTTATTACTCCCAATGTTATCAATATAGTATGCATTACTACCCATATCATACAATTATTATCGCTTGAACTATAATAATTATACATATTACTTTTATTATTATCAATATAACATGCACTATTACCCATATTATGCAATTATTATCGCTAGAACTATAATAATTATACTTATTACTCCTAATATTATCAATATAACATGCATTATTACCCATATTATGCAGTTATTATCGCTAGAACTACAATAATTATACTTATTACTCCCAATATTATGAATATTAAATGCGTTATTACCCATATCATACAGTTATTATAGCTAGAACTATAATAATTATACTTATTACTTTTATTTTTATCAATGTAACATGCACCATTACCCATATTATGCAGCTATTATCGCTAGAACTATAATAATTATTATTATTACTCCTAATATTATCAATATGACATGCATTATTACCCATATTATACAGTTATTATCGCTAGAACTATAATAAGTATACACATTACTCTTAGTATTATCAATATAACATGCATTATTACCCATATTATGCAGTTATTATTGCTAAAACTACAATAATTATACTTATTACTCCCAATGATATCAATATAACATGCATTATTACCCATATTATACTGCTATTATCGTCAGAACTATAATAAATATACTTATTACTCCCAATATTATCAATATAACATGCATTATTATCCATATTATGCAGTTATTATCGCTAGAACTATAATAAGTATACTTATTACTCTTATTATTATCAATATAACATGCATTATTACCCATATTATACAGTTATTATCGCTCGAAATATAATAGTTATACTTATTACTTATATCATTATCAGTATAACATGCATTATTACTCATATCATGCAGTTACTATCGCCAGAACTATAATAATTACACTTATTACTCCCAATATTATCAGTAATAAAAGCATTCTTACCCATATTATGCAGTTATTATCGCAAGACCTATAATAATTATACTTATTACTCCCAATGTTACCAATATAACATGCATTATTACCCATGTTATGCAGTTATTATCGGTAGAACTACCATAATTATACTTATTACTCCCAATATTGTCAATATAACATGCATTATTACCCATATTATACAGTTATTATCGCTAGAACTATAATAATTATACTTATTACTTCCAATGTTATCAATATAACATGCATTATTACCCATATTATTGCAGTTGTTATCGCTAGAACTAGAATAATTATACTTATTACTCCCAATGTTATCAATATAACATGCATTATTACCCATATTATTGCAGTTATTATCGCTCGAACTACATTAATTATACTTATAACTACCAATATTATCTATAATAAGAGCATTATTACCCATATTATACAGCTATTATCGCTAGAACTATAATAAGTATACTTATTACTCTTATTATTTTCAATATAACATGCATTATTACCCATATTATACAGTTATTATCGCTCGAAATATAATAGTTATACTTATTACTTATATTATTATCAGTATGACATGCATTATTACTCATATCATGCAGTTACTATCGCCAGAACTATAATAATTATACTTATTACTTTTATTATTATCGATATAACATGCATTATTGCCAATATTATGCAGTTATTATCGCTAGAACTATAATAATTATACTTATTACTCCCAATATTATCAATAATAAAAGCATTCTTACCCATATTATGCAGTTATTATCGCAAGACCTATAATAATTATACTTATTACTCCCAATGTTATCAATATAGTATGCATTACTACCCATATCATACAATTATTATCGCTTGAACTATAATAATTATACATATTACTTTTATTATTATCAATATAACATGCACTATTACCCATATTATGCAATTATTATCGCTAGAACTATAATAATTATACTTATTACTCCTAATATTATCAATATAACATGCATTATTACCCATATTATGCAGTTATTATCGCTAGAACTACAATAATTATACTTATTACTCCCAATATTATGAATATTAAATGCGTTATTACCCATATCATACAGTTATTATAGCTAGAACTATAATAATTATACTTATTACTTTTATTTTTATCAATGTAACATGCACCATTACCCATATTATGCAGCTATTATCGCTAGAACTATAATAATTATTATTATTACTCCTAATATTATCAATATGACATGCATTATTACCCATATTATACAGTTATTATCGCTAGAACTATAATAAGTATACACATTACTCTTAGTATTATCAATATAACATGCATTATTACCCATATTATGCAGTTATTATTGCTAAAACTACAATAATTATACTTATTACTCCCAATGATATCAATATAACATGCATTATTACCCATATTATACTGCTATTATCGTCAGAACTATAATAAATATACTTATTACTCCCAATATTATCAATATAACATGCATTATTATCCATATTATGCAGTTATTATCGCTAGAACTATAATAAGTATACTTATTACTCTTATTATTATCAATATAACATGCATTATTACCCATATTATACAGTTATTATCGCTCGAAATATAATAGTTATACTTATTACTTATATCATTATCAGTATAACATGCATTATTACTCATATCATGCAGTTACTATCGCCAGAACTATAATAATTACACTTATTACTCCCAATATTATCAGTAATAAAAGCATTCTTACCCATATTATGCAGTTATTATCGCAAGACCTATAATAATTATACTTATTACTCCCAATGTTACCAATATAACATGCATTATTACCCATGTTATGCAGTTATTATCGGTAGAACTACCATAATTATACTTATTACTCCCAATATTGTCAATATAACATGCATTATTACCCATATTATACAGTTATTATCGCTAGAACTATAATAATTATACTTATTACTTCCAATGTTATCAATATAACATGCATTATTACCCATATTATTGCAGTTGTTATCGCTAGAACTAGAATAATTATACTTATTACTCCCAATGTTATCAATATAACATGCATTATTACCCATATTATTGCAGTTATTATCGCTCGAACTACATTAATTATACTTATAACTACCAATATTATCAATATAACATGCATTATTATCCATATTATACTGTTATTATCGTCAGAACTATAATAAATATACTTATTACTCGCAATATTATCAATGTAGCATGCATTATTACCCATATTATGCAGTTATTATCGCTAGAACTATAATAATTATACTTATAACTCCCAATGTTATCAATATAACATGCATTATTACCCATACTATTATAGTTATTATCGCTAGAACTATAATAATTATACTTATAACTCCCAATATTATCAATATATCATGCATTATTACCCATATTATGCAGTTATTATCGCTAGAACTACAATAATTATACTTATAACTACCAATATTATCAATATAACATGCATTATTATCCATATTATACTGTTATTATCGTCAGAACTATAATAAATATACTTATTACTCGCAATATTATCAATGTAGCATGCATTATTACCCATATTATGTAGTTATTATCGCTAGAACTACAATAATTATACTTATTCCTCCCTACATTATCAATATAACATGCACTATTACCCATATTATGCAGTTATTATCGCTAGAACTATAATAATTATACTTATTACTTCCAATGTTATCAATATAACATGCATTATTATCCATATTATACTGTTATTATCGTCAGAACTATAATAAATATACTTATTACTCGCAATATTATCAATGTAGCATGCATTATTACCCATATTATGCAGTTATTATCGCTAGAACTATAATAATTATACTTATTACTCCCAATGTTATCAATATAACATGCATTATTACCCATATTATTGTAGTTATTATCGCTAGAACTATAATAATTATACTTATAACTCCCAATATTATCAATATATCATGCATTATTACCCATATTATGCAGTTATTATCGCTAGAACTACAATAATTATACTTATAACTACCAATATTATCAATATAACATGCATTATTATCCATATTATACTGTTATTATCGTCAGAACTATAATAAATATACTTATTACTCGCAATATTATCAATGTAGCATGCATTATTACCCATATTATGCAGTTATTATCGCTAGAACTACAATAATTATACTTATTCCTCCCTACATTATCAATATAACATGCACTATTACCCATATTATACAGTTATTATCGCTAGAACTATAATAATTATACTTATTACTTCCAATGTTATCAATATAACATGCATTATTACCCATATTATTGCAGTTATTATCGCTAGAACTATAATAATTATACTTATTACTCCCAATGATATCAATATAACATGCATTATTACCCATATTATACTGCTATTATCGTCAGAACTATAATAAATATACTTATTACTCCCAATATTATCAATATAACATGCATTATTATCCATATTATGCAGTTATTATCGCTAGAACTATAATAAGTATACTTATTACTCTTATTATTATCAATATAACATGCATTATTACCCATATTATACAGTTATTATCGCTCGAAATATAATAGTTATACTTATTACTTATATCATTATCAGTATAACATGCATTATTACTCATATCATGCAGTTACTATCGCCAGAACTATAATAATTACACTTATTACTCCCAATATTATCAGTAATAAAAGCATTCTTACCCATATTATGCAGTTATTATCGCAAGACCTATAATAATTATACTTATTACTCCCAATGTTACCAATATAACATGCATTATTACCCATGTTATGCAGTTATTATCGGTAGAACTACCATAATTATACTTATTACTCCCAATATTGTCAATATAACATGCATTATTACCCATATTATACAGTTATTATCGCTAGAACTATAATAATTATACTTATTACTTCCAATGTTATCAATATAACATGCATTATTACCCATATTATTGCAGTTGTTATCGCTAGAACTAGAATAATTATACTTATTACTCCCAATGTTATCAATATAACATGCATTATTACCCATATTATTGCAGTTATTATCGCTCGAACTACATTAATTATACTTATAACTACCAATATTATCTATAATAAGAGCATTATTACCCATATTATACAGCTATTATCGCTAGAACTATAATAAGTATACTTATTACTCTTATTATTTTCAATATAACATGCATTATTACCCATATTATACAGTTATTATCGCTCGAAATATAATAGTTATACTTATTACTTATATTATTATCAGTATGACATGCATTATTACTCATATCATGCAGTTACTATCGCCAGAACTATAATAATTATACTTATTACTTTTATTATTATCGATATAACATGCATTATTGCCAATATTATGCAGTTATTATCGCTAGAACTATAATAATTATACTTATTACTCCCAATATTATCAATAATAAAAGCATTCTTACCCATATTATGCAGTTATTATCGCAAGACCTATAATAATTATACTTATTACTCCCAATGTTATCAATATAGTATGCATTACTACCCATATCATACAATTATTATCGCTTGAACTATAATAATTATACATATTACTTTTATTATTATCAATATAACATGCACTATTACCCATATTATGCAATTATTATCGCTAGAACTATAATAATTATACTTATTACTCCTAATATTATCAATATAACATGCATTATTACCCATATTATGCAGTTATTATCGCTAGAACTACAATAATTATACTTATTACTCCCAATATTATGAATATTAAATGCGTTATTACCCATATCATACAGTTATTATAGCTAGAACTATAATAATTATACTTATTACTTTTATTTTTATCAATGTAACATGCACCATTACCCATATTATGCAGCTATTATCGCTAGAACTATAATAATTATTATTATTACTCCTAATATTATCAATATGACATGCATTATTACCCATATTATACAGTTATTATCGCTAGAACTATAATAAGTATACACATTACTCTTAGTATTATCAATATAACATGCATTATTACCCATATTATGCAGTTATTATTGCTAAAACTACAATAATTATACTTATTACTCCCAATGATATCAATATAACATGCATTATTACCCATATTATACTGCTATTATCGTCAGAACTATAATAAATATACTTATTACTCCCAATATTATCAATATAACATGCATTATTATCCATATTATGCAGTTATTATCGCTAGAACTATAATAAGTATACTTATTACTCTTATTATTATCAATATAACATGCATTATTACCCATATTATACAGTTATTATCGCTCGAAATATAATAGTTATACTTATTACTTATATCATTATCAGTATAACATGCATTATTACTCATATCATGCAGTTACTATCGCCAGAACTATAATAATTACACTTATTACTCCCAATATTATCAGTAATAAAAGCATTCTTACCCATATTATGCAGTTATTATCGCAAGACCTATAATAATTATACTTATTACTCCCAATGTTACCAATATAACATGCATTATTACCCATGTTATGCAGTTATTATCGGTAGAACTACCATAATTATACTTATTACTCCCAATATTGTCAATATAACATGCATTATTACCCATATTATACAGTTATTATCGCTAGAACTATAATAATTATACTTATTACTTCCAATGTTATCAATATAACATGCATTATTACCCATATTATTGCAGTTGTTATCGCTAGAACTAGAATAATTATACTTATTACTCCCAATGTTATCAATATAACATGCATTATTACCCATATTATTGCAGTTATTATCGCTCGAACTACATTAATTATACTTATAACTACCAATATTATCAATATAACATGCATTATTATCCATATTATACTGTTATTATCGTCAGAACTATAATAAATATACTTATTACTCGCAATATTATCAATGTAGCATGCATTATTACCCATATTATGCAGTTATTATCGCTAGAACTATAATAATTATACTTATAACTCCCAATGTTATCAATATAACATGCATTATTACCCATACTATTATAGTTATTATCGCTAGAACTATAATAATTATACTTATAACTCCCAATATTATCAATATATCATGCATTATTACCCATATTATGCAGTTATTATCGCTAGAACTACAATAATTATACTTATAACTACCAATATTATCAATATAACATGCATTATTATCCATATTATACTGTTATTATCGTCAGAACTATAATAAATATACTTATTACTCGCAATATTATCAATGTAGCATGCATTATTACCCATATTATGTAGTTATTATCGCTAGAACTACAATAATTATACTTATTCCTCCCTACATTATCAATATAACATGCACTATTACCCATATTATGCAGTTATTATCGCTAGAACTATAATAATTATACTTATTACTTCCAATGTTATCAATATAACATGCATTATTATCCATATTATACTGTTATTATCGTCAGAACTATAATAAATATACTTATTACTCGCAATATTATCAATGTAGCATGCATTATTACCCATATTATGCAGTTATTATCGCTAGAACTATAATAATTATACTTATTACTCCCAATGTTATCAATATAACATGCATTATTACCCATATTATTGTAGTTATTATCGCTAGAACTATAATAATTATACTTATAACTCCCAATATTATCAATATATCATGCATTATTACCCATATTATGCAGTTATTATCGCTAGAACTACAATAATTATACTTATAACTACCAATATTATCAATATAACATGCATTATTATCCATATTATACTGTTATTATCGTCAGAACTATAATAAATATACTTATTACTCGCAATATTATCAATGTAGCATGCATTATTACCCATATTATGCAGTTATTATCGCTAGAACTACAATAATTATACTTATTCCTCCCTACATTATCAATATAACATGCACTATTACCCATATTATACAGTTATTATCGCTAGAACTATAATAATTATACTTATTACTTCCAATGTTATCAATATAACATGCATTATTACCCATATTATTGCAGTTATTATCGCTAGAACTATAATAATTATACTTATAACTCCCAATATTATCAATATATCATGCATTATTACCCATATTATGCAGTTATTATCGCTAGAACTACAATAATTATACTTATTCCTCCCTACATTATCAATATAACATGCACTATTACCCATATTATGCAGTTATTATCGCTAGAACTATAATAATTATACTTATTACTTCCAATGTTATCAATATAACATGCATTATTATCCATATTATACTGTTATTATCGTCAGAACTATAATAAATATACTTATTACTCGCAATATTATCAATGTAGCATGCATTATTACCCATATTATGCAGTTATTATCGCTAGAACTATAATAATTATACTTATTACTCCCAATGTTATCAATATAACATGCATTATTACCCATATTATTGTAGTTATTATCGCTAGAACTATAATAATTATACTTATAACTCCCAATATTATCAATATATCATGCATTATTACCCATATTATGCAGTTATTATCGCTAGAACTACAATAATTATACTTATAACTACCAATATTATCAATATAACATGCATTATTATCCATATTATACTGTTATTATCGTCAGAACTATAATAAATATACTTATTACTCGCAATATTATCAATGTAGCATGCATTATTACCCATATTATGCAGTTATTATCGCTAGAACTACAATAATTATACTTATTCCTCCCTACATTATCAATATAACATGCACTATTACCCATATTATACAGTTATTATCGCTAGAACTATAATAATTATACTTATTACTTCCAATGTTATCAATATAACATGCATTATTACCCATATTATTGCAGTTATTATCGCTAGAACTATAATAATTATACTTATAACTCCCAATATTATCAATATATCATGCATTATTACCCATATTATGCAGTTATTATCGCTAGAACTACAATAATTATACTTATTACTCCCTACATTGTCAATATAACATGCACTATTACCCATATTATGCAGTTATTATCACTCGAACTATAATAATTATACTTATTACTTTTATTATTATCAATATAACATGCATTATTACCCATATTATGCAGTTATTATCGCTAGAACTATAATAATTATACTTATTACTCCCAATGTTATCAATATAACATGCATTATTACCCATATTATTGCAGTTATTATCGCTAGAACTAAAATAATTATACTTATTACTTTTATCATTATCAATATAACATGCACTATTACCCATATTATACAGTTATTATCGCTAGAACTATAATAATTATACTTATTACTTCCAATGTTATCAATATAACATGCATTATTACCCATATTATTGCAGTTATTATCGCTAGAACTAGAATAATTATACTTATTACTCCCAATGTTATCAATATAACATGCATTATTACCAATATTATTGCAGTTATTATCGCTCGAACTACAATAATTACACTTATAACTACCAATATTATCAATATAACATGCATTATTATCCATATTATACTGTTATTATCGTCAGAACTATAATAAATATACTTATTACTCGCAATATTATCAATGTAGCATGCATTATTACCCATATTATGCAGTTATTATCGCTAGAACTACAATAATTATACTTATTCCTCCCTACATTATCAATATAACATGCACTATTACCCATATTATGCAGTTATTATCGCTAGAACTATAATAATTATACTTATTACTTCCAATGTTATCAATATAACATGCATTATTATCCATATTATACTGTTATTATCGTCAGAACTATAATAAATATACTTATTACTCCCAATATTATCAATATATCATGCATTATTACCCATATTATGCAGTTACTATCGCTAGAACTACAATAATTATACTTATTACTCCCTACATTGTCAATACAACATGCACTATTACCCATATTATGCAGTTATTATCGCTAGAACTAGAATAATTATACTTATTACTTTTATTATTATCAATATAACATGCATTATTACCCATATTATGCAGTTATTATCGCTAGAACTATAATAATTATACTTATTACTCCCAATGTTATCAATATAACATGCATTATTACCCATATTATTGCAGTTATTATCGTTAGAACTAAAATAATTATACTTATTACTTTTATCATTATCAATATAACATGCACTATTACCCATATTATACAGTTATTATCGCTAGAACTATAATAATTATACTTATTACTTCCAATGTTATCAATATAACATGCATTATTACCCATATTATTGCAGTTATTATCGCTAGAACTAGAATAATTATACTTATTACTCCCAATGTTATCAATATAACATGCATTATTACCCATATTATTGCAGTTATTATCGCTCGAACTACAATAATTACACTTATAACTACCAATATTATCAATATAACATGCATTATTATCCATATTATACTGTTATTATCGTCAGAACTATAATAAATATACTTATTACTCGCAATATTATCAATGTAGCATGCATTATTACCCATATTATGCAGTTATTATCGCTAGAACTATAATAATTATACTTATTACTCCTAATATTATCAATATCTCATGCATTATTATCCATATTATACAGTTATTATCGCTAGAACTATAATAATTATACTTATTACACCCAATATTATCAATATATCATGCATTATTACCCATATTATGCAGTTATTATTGCTAGAACTACAATAATTATACTTATTACTTTTATTATTATCAATGTAACATGCACTATTACCCATATTATGCAGTTATTATCGCTAGAACTATAATAATTATACTTATTACTCCTAATGTTATCAATATGTCATGCATTAATATCCATAATATACAGTTATTATCGCTAGAACTATAATAATTATACTTATTACTCCCAATATTATGAATATATCATGCATTATTACCCATATTATGCAGTTATTATCGCTAGAACTACAATAATTATACTTATTACTTTTATTATTATCAATATAACATGCATTATTACCGATATTATGCAGTTATTATCGCCAGAACTATAATAATTATACTTATTACTCCCAATGTTATCAATATAACATGCATTATTACCCATATTATGCAGTTATTATCGGTAGAACTACCATAATTATACTTATTACTCCCAATATTGTCAATACAACATGCATTATTACCTATATTATGCAGTTATTATCGCTAGAACTACAATAATTATACTTATTACTCCCAATATTATCAATATTAAATGCGTTATTACCCATATCATACAGTTATTATCGCTAGAACTATAATAATTATACTTATTACTTTTATTTTTATCAATGTAACATGCACCATTACCCATATTGTGCAGTTGTTATCGCTAGAACTACAATTATTATACTTATTACTTTTATTATTATCAATATAACATGCATTATTACCCATATTATGCAGTTATTATCGCTAGAACTATAATAATTATACTTATTACTCCCAATGTTATCAATATAACATGCATTATTACCCATATTATTGCAGTTATTATCGCTAGAACTAAAATAATTATACTTATTACTTTTATCATTATCAATATAACATGCACTATTACCCATATTATACAGTTATTATCGCTAGAACTATAATAATTATACTTATTACTTCCAATGTTATCAATATAACATGCATTATTACCCATATTATTGCAGTTATTATCGCTAGAACTAGAATAATTATACTTATTACTCCCAATGTTATCAATATAACATGCATTATTACCAATATTATTGCAGTTATTATCGCTCGAACTACAATAATTACACTTATAACTACCAATATTATCAATATAACATGCATTATTATCCATATTGTACTGTTATTATCGTCAGAACTATAATAAATATACTTATTACTCCTAATATTATCAATATCTCATGCATTATTACCCATATTATGCAGTTATTATCGCTAGAACTATAATAATTATACTTATTACACCCAATATTATCAATATATCATGCATTATTACCCATATTATGCAGTTATTATTGCTAGAACTACAATAATTATACTTATTACTTTTATTATTATCAATGTAACATGCACTATTACCCATATTATGCAGTTATTATCGCTAGAACTATAATAATTATACTTATTACTCCTAATGTTATCAATATGTCATGCATTAATATCCATAATATACAGTTATTATCGCTAGAACTATAATAATTATACTTATTACTCCCAATATTATGAATATATCATGCATTATTACCCATATTATGCAGTTATTATCGCTAGAACTACAATAATTATACTTATTACTTTTATTATTATCAATATAACATGCATTATTACCGATATTATGCAGTTATTATCGCCAGAACTATAATAATTATACTTATTACTCCCAATGTTATCAATATAACATGCATTATTACCCATATTATGCAGTTATTATCGGTAGAACTACCATAATTATACTTATTACTCCCAATATTGTCAATACAACATGCATTATTACCTATATTATGCAGTTATTATCGCTAGAACTACAATAATTATACTTATTACTCCCAATATTATCAATATTAAATGCGTTATTACCCATATCATACAGTTATTATCGCTAGAACTATAATAATTATACTTATTACTTTTATTTTTATCAATGTAACATGCACCATTACCCATATTGTGCAGTTGTTATCGCTAGAACTACAATTATTATACTTATTACTTTTATTATTATCAATATAACATGCATTATTACCCATATTATGCAGTTATTATCGCTAGAACTATAATAATTATACTTATTACTCCCAATGTTATCAATATAACATGCATTATTACCCATATTATTGCAGTTATTATCGCTAGAACTAAAATAATTATACTTATTACTTTTATCATTATCAATATAACATGCACTATTACCCATATTATACAGTTATTATCGCTAGAACTATAATAATTATACTTATTACTTCCAATGTTATCAATATAACATGCATTATTACCCATATTATTGCAGTTATTATCGCTAGAACTAGAATAATTATACTTATTCCTCCCTACATTATCAATATAACATGCACTATTACCCATATTATGCAGTTATTATCGCTAGAACTATAATAATTATACTTATTACTTCCAATGTTATCAATATAACATGCATTATTATCCATATTATACTGTTATTATCGTCAGAACTATAATAAATATACTTATTACTCGCAATATTATCAATGTAGCATGCATTATTACCCATATTATGCAGTTATTATCGCTAGAACTATAATAATTATACTTATTACTCCCAATGTTATCAATATAACATGCATTATTACCCATATTATTGTAGTTATTATCGCTAGAACTATAATAATTATACTTATAACTCCCAATATTATCAATATATCATGCATTATTACCCATATTATGCAGTTATTATCGCTAGAACTACAATAATTATACTTATAACTACCAATATTATCAATATAACATGCATTATTATCCATATTATACTGTTATTATCGTCAGAACTATAATAAATATACTTATTACTCGCAATATTATCAATGTAGCATGCATTATTACCCATATTATGCAGTTATTATCGCTAGAACTACAATAATTATACTTATTCCTCCCTACATTATCAATATAACATGCACTATTACCCATATTATACAGTTATTATCGCTAGAACTATAATAATTATACTTATTACTTCCAATGTTATCAATATAACATGCATTATTACCCATATTATTGCAGTTATTATCGCTAGAACTATAATAATTATACTTATAACTCCCAATATTATCAATATATCATGCATTATTACCCATATTATGCAGTTATTATCGCTAGAACTACAATAATTATACTTATTACTCCCTACATTGTCAATATAACATGCACTATTACCCATATTATGCAGTTATTATCACTCGAACTATAATAATTATACTTATTACTTTTATTATTATCAATATAACATGCATTATTACCCATATTATGCAGTTATTATCGCTAGAACTATAATAATTATACTTATTACTCCCTATGTTATCAATATAACATGCATTATTACCCATATTATTGCAGTTATTATCGCTAGAACTAAAATAATTATACTTATTACTTTTATCATTATCAATATAACATGCACTATTACCCATATTATACAGTTAATATCGCTAGAACTATAATAATTATACTTATTACTTCTAATGTTATCAATATAACATGCATTATTACCCATATTATTGCAGTTATTATCGCTAGAACTAGAATAATTATACTTATTACTCCCAATGTTATCAATATAACATGCATTATTACCAATATTATTGCAGTTATTATCGCTCGAACTACAATAATTACACTTATAACTACCAATATTATCAATATAACATGCATTATTATCCATATTATACTGTTATTATCGTCAGAACTATAATAAATATACTTATTACTCGCAATATTATCAATGTAGCATGCATTATTACCCATATTATGCAGTTATTATCGCTAGAACTACAATAATTATACTTATTCCTCCCTACATTATCAATATAACATGCACTATTACCCATATTATGCAGTTATTATCGCTAGAACTATAATAATTATACTTATTACTTCCAATGTTATCAATATAACATGCATTATTATCCATATTATACTGTTATTATCGTCAGAACTATAATAAATATACTTATTACTCCCAATATTATCAATATATCATGCATTATTACCCATATTATGCAGTTACTATCGCTAGAACTACAATAATTATACTTATTACTCCCTACATTGTCAATACAACATGCACTATTACCCATATTATGCAGTTATTATCACTCGAACTATAATAATTATACTTATTACTTTTATTATTATCAATATAACATGCATTATTACCCATATTATGCAGTTATTATCGCTAGAACTATAATAATTATACTTATTACTCCCAATGTTATCAATATAACATGCATTATTACCCATATTATTGCAGTTATTATCGTTAGAACTAAAATAATTATACTTATTACTTTTATCATTATCAATATAACATGCACTATTACCCATATTATACAGTTATTATCGCTAGAACTATAATAATTATACTTATTACTTCCAATGTTATCAATATAACATGCATTATTACCCATATTATTGCAGTTATTATCGCTAGAACTAGAATAATTATACTTATTACTCCCAATGTTATCAATATAACATGCATTATTACCCATATTATTGCAGTTATTATCGCTCGAACTACAATAATTACACTTATAACTACCAATATTATCAATATAACATGCATTATTATCCATATTATACTGTTATTATCGTCAGAACTATAATAAATATACTTATTACTCGCAATATTATCAATGTAGCATGCATTATTACCCATATTATGCAGTTATTATCGCTAGAACTATAATAATTATACTTATTACTCCTAATATTATCAATATCTCATGCATTATTATCCATATTATACAGTTATTATCGCTAGAACTATAATAATTATACTTATTACACCCAATATTATCAATATATCATGCATTATTACCCATATTATGCAGTTATTATCGGTAGAACTACCATAATTATACTTATTACTCCCAATATTGTCAATACAACATGCATTATTACCTATATTATGCAGTTATTATCGCTAGAACTACAATAATTATACTTATTACTCCCAATATTATCAATATTAAATGCGTTATTACCCATATCATACAGTTATTATCGCTAGAACTATAATAATTATACTTATTACTTTTATTTTTATCAATGTAACATGCACCATTACCCATATTGTGCAGTTGTTATCGCTACAACTACAATTATTATACTTATTACTTTTATTATTAACAATATAACATGCATAATTACCCATATTATGCAGTTATTATCGCTGGAACTATAATAATCATACTTATTACTCCCAAAATTATCAATATGTCATGCATTATTATCCATATTATACAGTTATTGTCGCTAGAACTACAATAGTTATACTTATTACTTATATTAATATCAGTATAACATGCATTATTACCCATATTATGCAGTGATTATCGCTAGAACTATAATAATTATACTTATTACTCCCAATATTATCAATATAACATGCATTATTACCCATATTATACAGTTATTATCGCTCAAAATATAATAGTTATACTAATTACTTATATTATTATCAGTATAACATGCATTATTACTCATATCATGCAGTTACTATCGCCAGAACTATAATAATTATACTTATTACTTTTATTATTATCGATATAACATGCATTATTGCCAATATTATGCAGTTATTATCGCTAGAACTATAATAATTATACTTATTACTCCCAATATTATCAATAATAAAAGCATTTTTACCCATATTATGCAGTTATTATCGCAAGACCTATAATAATTATACGTATTACTCCCAATGTTATCAATATAGTATGCATTACTACCCATATCATACAATTATTATCGCTTGAACTATAATAATTATACATATTACTTTTATTATTATCAATATAACATGCACTATTACCAATATTATGCAGTTATTATCGCTAGAACTATAATAATTATACTTATTACTCCTAATATTATCAATATGACATGCATTATTACCCATATTATACAGTTATTATCGCCAGAACTATAATAATTATACTTATTACTCCCAATGTTATCAATATAACATGCACCATTACCCATATTATGCAGCTATTATCGCTAGAACTATAATAATTATTATTATTACTCCTAATATTCTCAATATGACATGCATTATTACCCATATTATACAGTTATTATCGCTAGAACTATAATAAGTATACACATTACTCTTAGTATTATCAATATAACATGCATTATTACCCATATTATGCAGTTATTATTGCTAAAACTACAATAATTATACTTATTACTCCCAATGATATCAATATAACATGCATTATTACCCATATTATACTGCTATTATCGTCAGAACTATAATAAATATACTTATTACTCCCAATATTATCAATATAACATGCATTATTACCCATATTATGCAGTTATTATCGCTAGAACTATAATAATTATACTTATTACTCCAAATATTATCAATATAACATGCATTATTACCCATATTATACAGTTATTATTGCTAGAACTATAATAATTATACTTATTACTCCCAATGTTATCAATATAACATGCATTATTACCCATATTATGCAGTTATTATCGCTAGAATTATAATAATTATACTTATTACTCCCAATATTATCTATAATAAGAGCATTATTACCCATATTATACAGCTATTATCGCTAGAACTATAATAATTATATTTATTACTCCCAATGTTATCAATATAGTATGCATTACTACCCATATCATACAATTATTATCGCCTGAACTATAATAATTATACATATTATTTTTATTATTATCAATATAACATGCACTATTACCCATATTATGCAGTTATTATCGCTAGAACTACAATAATTATACTTATTACTCCCAATATTATCAATATTAAATGCGTTATTACCCATATCATACAGTTATTATCGCTAGAACTATAATAATTATACTTATTACTTTTATTTTTATCAATGTAACATGCACCATTACCCATATTATGCAGTTGTTATCGCTAGAACTACAATTATTATACTTATTACTTTTATTATTATCAATATAACATGCATAATTACCCATATTATGCAGTTATTATTGCTGGAACTATAATAATCATACTTATTACTCCCAAAATTATCAATATGTCATGCATTATTATCCATATTATACAGTTATTGTCGCTAGAACTACAATAGTTATACTTATTACTTATATTAATATCAGTATAACATGCATTATTACCCATATTATGCAGTGATTATCGCTAGAACTATAATAATTATACTTATTACTCCCAATATTATCAATATAACATGCATTATTACCCATATTATACAGTTATTATTGCTAGAACTATAATAATTATACTTATTACTCCCAATATTATCTATAATAAAAGCATTGTTACCCATATTATACAGCTATTATCGCTAGAACTATAATAAGTCTACTTATTACTCTTATAATTATCAATATAACATGCATTATTACCCATATTATACAGTTATTATCGCTCAAAATATAATAGTTATACTAATTACTTATATTATTATCAGTATAACATGCATTATTACTCATATCATGCAGTTACTATCGCCAGAACTATAATAATTATACTTATTACTTTTATTATTATCGATATAACATGCATTATTGCCAATATTATGCAGTTATTATCGCTAGAACTATAATAATTATACTTATTACTCCCAATATTATCAGTAATAAAAGCATTCTTACCCATATTATGCAGTTATTATCGCAAGACCTATAATAATTATACGTATTACTCCCAATGTTATCAATATAGTATGCATTACTACCCATATCATACAATTGTTATCGCTTGAACTATAATAATTATACATATTACTTTTATTATTATCAATATAACATGCACTATTACCAATATTATGCAGTTATTATCGCTAGAACTATAATAATTATACTTATTACTCCTAATATTATCAATATGACATGCATTATTACCCATATTATACAGTTATTATCGCCAGAACTATAATAATTATACTTATTACTCCCAATGTTATCAATATAACATGCACCATTACCCATATTATGCAGCTATTATCGCTAGAACTATAATAATTATAATTATTACTCCTAATATTCTCAATATGACATGCATTATTACCCATATTATACAGTTATTATCGCTAGAACTATAATAAGTATACACATTACTCTTATTATTATCAATATAACATGCATTATTACCCATATTATACAGTTATTATCGCTCGAAATGTAATAGTTATACTTATTACTTATATCATTATCAGTATAACATGCATTATTACTCATATCATGCAGTTACTATCGCCAGAACTATAATAATTATACTTATTACTTTTATTATTATCGATATAACATGCATTATTGCCAATATTATGCAGTTATTATCGCTAGAACTATAATAATTATACTTATTACTCCCAATATTATCAGTAATAAAAGCATTCTTACCCATATTATGCAGTTATTATCGCAAGACCTATAATAATTATACTTATTACTCCCAATGTTACCAATATAACATGCATTATTACCCATGTTATGCAGTTATTATCGGTAGAACTACCATAATTATACTTATTACTCCCAATATTGGCAATACAACATGCATTATTACCCATATTATGCAGTTATTATCGCTAGAACTACAATAATTATACATATTACTCCCAATATTATCAATATTAAATGCGTTATTACCCATATCATACAGTTATTATCGCTAGAACTATAATAATTATACTTATTGCTTTTATTTTTATCAATGTAACATGCACCATTACCCATATTATGCAGCTATTATCGCTAGAACTATAATAATTATAATTATTACTCCTAATATTATCAATATGACATGCATTATTACCCATATTTTACAGTTATTATCGCTAGAACTATAATAAGTATACATATTACTCCCAATATTATCAATATAACATGCATTATTACCCATATTATGCAGTTATTATCGGTAGAACTACCATAATTATACTTATTACTCCCAATATTGTCAATATAACATGCATTATTACCCATATTATGCAGTTATTATCGCTAGAACTACAATAATTGTACTTATTACGTCCAATATTTTCAATATAACATGCACTATTACCCATATTATGCAGTTGTTATCGCTAGAACTACAATTATTATACTTATTACTTTTATTATTATCAATATAACATGCATAATTACGGATATTATGCAGTTATTATCGCTGGAACTATAATAATCATACTTATTACTCCCAAGATTATCAATATGTCATGCATTATTATCCATATTATACAGTTATTGTCGCTAGAACTACAATAGTTATACTTATTACTTATATTAATATCAGTATAACATGCATTATTACCCATATTATGCAGTTATTATCGCTAGAACTATAATAATTATACTTATTACTCCCAATATTATCAATAATAAAAGCATTCTTACCCATATTATGCAGTTATTATCGCAAGACCTATAATAATTATACTTATTACTCCCAATGTTATCAATATAGTATGCATTACTACCCATATCATACAATTATTATCGCTTGAACTATAATAATTATACATATTACTTTTATTATTATCAATATAACATGCACTATTACCGATATTATGCAATTATTATCGCTAGAACTATAATAATTATACTTATTACTCCTAATATTATCAATATAACATGCATTATTACCCATATTATGCAGTTATTATCGCTAGAACTACAATAATTATACTTATTACTCCCAATATTATGAATATTAAATGCGTTATTACCCATATCATACAGTTATTATAGCTAGAACTATAATAATTATACTTATTACTTTTATTTTTATCAATGTAACATGCACCATTACCCATATTATGCAGCTATTATCGCTAGAACTATAATAATTATTATTATTACTCCTAATATTATCAATATGACATGCATTATTACCCATATTATACAGTTATTATCGCTAGACCTATAATAAGTATACATATTACTCTTATTATTATCAATATAACATGCATTATTACCCATATTATGCAGTTATTATTGCTAAAACTACAATAATTATACTTATTACTCCCAATGTTATCAATATAACATGCATTATTACCCATATTATACTGCTATTATCGTCAGAACTATAATAAATATACTTATTACTCCCAATATTATCAATATAACATGCATTATTATCCATATTATGCAGTTATTATTGCTAAAACTACAATAATTATACTTATTACTTTTATCATTATCAATATAACATGCACTATTACCCATATTATGCAGTTATTATCGCTTGAACTATAATAATTATACTTATTACTTTCATTTTTATCAATGTACCATGCACCATTACCCATATTATGCAGTTATTATCGCTAGAACTACAATAATTATCCTTATTACTCCCAATATTATCAATATTAAATGCGTTATTACCCATATCATATAGTTATTATCGCTAGAACTACAATAATTATACTTATTACTCCCAATATTATCAATATTAAATGCGTTATTACCCATATCATATAGTTATTATCGCTAGAACTATAATAATTATACTTATTACTTTTATTTTTATCAATGTAACATGCACCATTACCCATATTATGCAGCTATTATCGCTAGAACTATAATAATTATAATTATTACTCGCAATATTATCAATATGACATGCATTATTACCCATATTATACAGTTATTATCGCCAGAACTATAATAATTATACTTATTACTCCCAATGTTATCAATATAACATGCATTATTACCCATATTATGCAGTTATTATCGCCAGAACTATAATAATTATACTTATTACTCCCAATATTATCAATATTAAATGCGTTACTACCCATATAATACAGTTATTATCGCTTGAACTATAACAATTATAAATATTACTTCTATTATTATCAATATAACATGCACTATTACCCATATTATGCAGTTATTATCGCTATAACTATAATAACTATACTTATTACTCCTAATATTATCAATATGACATGCATTATTACCCATATTATACAGCTATTATCGCTAGAACTATAATAAATATACTTATTACTCCCAATATTATCAATGTAACATTCATTATTACCCGTATTATACATTTATTATCGCTAGAACTATAATAATTATACTTATTACTTTTATTTTTATCAATGTACCATGCACCATTACCCATATTATGCAGTTATTATCGCTAGAACTATAATAATTATACTTATTACTCCTAATATTATCAATATGACATGCATTATTACCCATATTATACAGTTATTATCGCCAGAACTATAATAATTATACTTATTACTCCCAATGTTATCAATATAACATGCATTATTACCCATATTATGCAGTTATTATCGCCAGAACTATAATAATTATACTTATTACTCCCAATGTTATCAATATAACATGCATTATTAATCATATTATGCAGTTATTATCGGTAGAACTACCATAATTGTACTTATTACTCCCAATGTTGTCAATACAACATGCATTATTACCCATATTATGCAGTTATTATCGCTAGAACTACAATAATTATACCTATTACTCCCAATATTATCAATATTAAATGCGTTATTACCCATATCATATAGTTATTATCGCTAGAACTATAATAATTATACATATTACTCTTAGTATTATCAATGTAACATGCATTATTACCCATATTATGCAGTTATTATTGCTAAAACTACAATAATTATACTTATTACTCCCAATGATATCAATATAACATGCATTATTACCCATATTATACTGCTATTATCGTCAGAACTATAATAAATATACTTATTACTCCCAATATTATCTATATAACATGCATTATTACCCATATTATGCAGTTGTTATCGCTACAACTACAATTATTATACTTATTACTTTTATTATTATCAATATAACATGCATAATTACCCATATTATGCAGTTATTATCGCTAGAACTATAATAATTATACTTATTACTCCCAATATTATCAATATAACATGCATTATTACCCATATTATGCAGTTATTATCGGTAGAACTACCATAATTATACTTATTACTCCCAATATTGTCAATACAACATGCATTATTACCCATATTATGCAGTTATTATCGCTAGAACTACAATAATTATACTTATTACTCCCAATATTATCAATATTAAATGCGTTATTACAAATATCATACAGTTATTATCGCTAGAACTATAATAATTATACATATTACTCTTAGTATTATCAATGTAACATGCATTATTACCCATATTATGCAGTTATTATTGCTAAAACTACAATAATTATACTTATTACTCCCAATGATATCAATATAACATGCATTATTACCCATATTATACTGCTATTATCGTCAGAACTATAATAAATATACTTATTACTCCCAATATTATCTATATAACATGCATTATTACCCATATTATGCAGTTGTTATCGCTACAACTACAATTATTATACTTATTACTTTTATTATTATCAATATAACATGCATAATTCCCCATATTATGCAGTTATTATCGCTAGAACTATAATAATTATACTTATTACTTCCAATATTATCAATATAACATGCATTATTACCCATATTATACAGTTATTATTGCTAGAGCAATAATAATTATACTTATTACTCCCAATATTATCTATAATAAAAGCATTATTACCCATATTATACACCCATTATCGCTAGAACTATGATAAGTATACTTATTACTCTTATAATTATCAATGTAACATGCATTATTACCCATATTGGACAGTTATTATCGCTCGAAATATAATAGTTATACCAATTACTTATATTATTATCAGTATAACATGCATTATTACTCATATCATGCAGTCACTATCGCCAGAACTATAATAATTATACTTATTACTTTTATTATTATCGATATAACATGCATTATTGCCAATATTATGCAGTTATTATCGCTAGAACTATAATAATTATACTTATTACTCCCAATATTATCTATAATAAAAGCATTATTACCCATATTATACAGCTATTATCGCTAGAACTATAATAAGTATACTTATTACCCTTATTATTATCAATATAACATGCATTATTACCCATATTATACAGTTATTATCGCTCGAAATATAATAGTTATACTTATTACTTATATTATTATCAGTATAACATGCATTATTAAACATATCATGCAGTTACTATCGCCAGAACTATAATAATTATACTTATTACTTTTATTATTATCAATATAACATGCATTATTACCCCCATTATACTGTTATTATCGCCAGAATTATAATAATTATACTGACTACTCCCAATATTGTCGAAATAGCATGCAATATTATACATACTATGCAGTTATTTTCGCTAGACCTACTATAATTATACTCACTACTCCCAATATTATCAATATATCATGCATTATTACCCATATTATGCAGTTACTACCGCCAGAACTATAATAATTAGACTTATTGCTTTTATTATTATGAATATAACATTCATTATTACCCATATTTTGCAGTTATTATTGCTAGAAATAAAACAATTATACTTACCACTCTTATTATTATCAATATGACATGCATTATTACCAATATTATACTGTTATAATTGCCAGAACTATAATAATTATACTTATTACTCCTAATATTATCATAATAACTAAATGATTACCCATACTATACAGTTATTATCGTTAGAACTATAATAATTATACTTATTACTCCCAATATCATCAATACAACAGGCATGATTACCCATATTATACAGTTATTGTCGTTAGAACTACAATAATTATACTTATTACTCCCAATATTATCAATATAACATGCATCATTATCCATATTAAACTCTTATTATCGCCAGAACTATAACAATTATACTTATTACTCCCAATATTATCAATATAACATGCATTATTACCCATATTATACTGTTATAATCGCCAGAACTATAATAATTATACTTATTACTCCCAATATTATCAATATAACATACATGATTACCCATATTATGCAGTTATTATCGCTAGAACTATAATAATTATACTTACTACTCTTATTATTATCAATATAACATGCATTATTACCAATATTATGTAGTTATTATTGCTAAAACTACAATAATTATACTTATTACTCCCAATGTTACCAATATAACATGCATTATTACCCATATTATACTGTTATTATCGTCAGAGCTATAATAAATATACTTATTACTCCCAATATCATCAATACAACATGCATGACTACCCATATTATACAGTTATTGTCGTTAGAACTACAATAATTATACTTATTACTCCCCATATTATCAATATAACATGCATTATTATCCATATTAAACTCTTATTATCGCCAGAACTATAATAATTATACTGACTACTCCCAATATTGTCGAAATAGCATGCAATATTATACATACTATGCAGTTATTTTCGCTAGACCTACTATAATTATACTCACTACTCCCAATATTATCAATATATCATGCATTATTACCCATATTATGCAGTCACTACCGCCAGAACTATAATAATTAGACTTATTGCTTTTATTATTATGAATATAACATTCATTATTACCCATATTTTGCAGTTATTATTGCTAGAAATAAAACAATTATACTTACCACTCTTATTATTATCAATATGACATGCATTATTACCAATATTATACTGTTATAATTGCCAGAACTATAATAATTATACTTATTACTCCTAATATTATCATAATAACTAAATGATTACCCATACTATACAGTTATTATCGTTAGAACTATAATAATTATACTTATTACTCCCAATATCATCAATACAACAGGCATGATTACCCATATTATACAGTTATTGTCGTTAGAACTACAATAATTATACTTATTACTCCCAATATTATCAATATAACATGCATCATTATCCATATTAAACTCTTATTATCGCCAGAACTATAACAATTATACTTATTACTCCCAATATTATCAATATAACATGCATTATTACCCATATTATACTGTTATAATCGCCAGAACTATAATAATTATACTTATTACTCCCAATATTATCAATATAACATACATGATTACCCATATTATGCAGTTATTATCGCTAGAACTATAATAATTATACTTACTACTCTTATTATTATCAATATAACATGCATTATTACCAATATTATGTAGTTATTATTGCTAAAACTACAATAATTATACTTATTACTCCCAATGTTACCAATATAACATGCATTATTACCCATATTATACTGTTATTATCGTCAGAGCTATAATAAATATACTTATTACTCCCAATATCATCAATACAACATGCATGACTACCCATATTATACAGTTATTGTCGTTAGAACTACAATAATTATACTTATTACTCCCCATATTATCAATATAACATGCATTATTATCCATATTAAACTCTTATTATCGCCAGAACTATAATAATTATACTTATTACTCCCAATATTATCAATATAACATGCATTATTACCCATATTATACTGTTATAATCGCCAGAACTATAATAATTATACTTATTACTCCCAATGTTATCAATATAACATGCATTATTACCCATATTATGCAGTTATTATCGCTAGAACTACAATAATTATACTTATTACTCCCAATATTATCAATATTAAATGCGTTATTACCCATATCATATAGTTATTATCGCTAGAACTATAATAATTATACTTATTACTTTTATTTTTATCAAGGTAACATGCATCATTACCCATATTATGCAGCTATTATCGCTAGAACTACCATAATTATACTTATTACTCCCAATATTGTCAATATAACATGCATTATTATCCATATTATGCAGTTATTATCGCTAGAACTATAATAATTATACTTATTACTCCCAATGTTATCAATATAACATGCATTATTACCCATATTATGCAGTTATTATCGCAAGACCTATAATAATTATACTTATTACTCCCAATATTATCAATATTAAATGCGTTACTACCCATATAATACAGTTATTATCGCTTGAACTATAACAATTATAAATATTACTCTTATTATTATCAATATAACATGCACTATTACCCATATTATGCAGTTATTATCGCTAGAACTATAATAACTATACTTATTGCTCCTAATATTATCAATATGACATGCATTATTACCCATATTATACAGCTATTATCGCTAGAACTATAATAATTATACTTATTACTCCCCATATTATCAATGTAACATTCATTATTACCCGTATTATACAGTTATTATCGCTAGAACTATAATAATTATACTTACTACTTTTATTTTTATCAATGTACCATGCACCATTACCCATATTATGCAGTTATTATCGCTAGAACTACAATAATTATCCTTGTACTCCCAATATTATCAATATTAAATGCGTTATTACCCATATCATATAGTTATTATCGCTAGAACTACAATAATTATACTTATTACTCCCAATATTATCAATATTAAATGCGTTATTACCCATATCATATAGTTATTATCGCTAGAACTATAATAATTATACTTATTACTTTTATTTTTATCAATGTAACATGCACCATTACCCATATTATGCAGCTATTATCGCTAGAACTATAATAATTATAATTATTATTCCCAATATTATCAATATGACATGCATTATTACCCATATTATGCAGTTATTATCGCCAGAACTATAATAATTATACTTATTACTCCCAATGTTATCAATATAACATGCATTATTACCCATATTATACTGTTATTATCGTCAGAACTATAATAAATATACTTATTACTCCCAATATTATCAATATAACATGCATTATTATCCATATTATGCAGTTATTATCGCTAGAAATACAATAATTGTACTTATTACGTCCAATATTTTCAATATAACATGCATTATTACCCATATTATGCAGTTATTATCGCTAGAACTACAATTATTATACTTATTACTTTTATTATTATCAATATAACGTGCATAATTACCCATATTATGCAGTTATTATCGCTGCAACTATAATAATCATACTTATTACTCCTAATATTATCAATATGTCATGCATTATTATCCATATTATACAGTTATTGTCGCTAGAACTATAATAATTATACTTATTACACCCAATATTATCAATATAGCATGCATTATTACCCATATTATACAGTTATTATTGCTAGAACTATAATAATTATACTTATTACTCCCAATGTTATCAATATAACATGCACTATTACCCATATTATGCAGTTATTATCGCTAGAACTATAATAATTATACTTATTACTCCCAATATTATCTATAATAAAATCATTATTACCCATATTACACAGTTATTATCGCTAGAACTATAATAAGTATACTTATTACTCTTATTATTATCAATGTAACATGCATTATTACCCATATTATGCAGTTATTATCGTTAGAACTACAATTATTATACTTACTACTTTTATTATTGTCAATATAACATGCACTATTACCCACATTATGCAGTTATTATCGCTAGACCTACAATAATTATACTTATTACTCCCAATATTATCAATATATCATGCATTATTACCCATATTATACTGTTATTATCGTCAGAACTATAATAAATGTACTTATTACTCCGAATATTATCAATATAACATGCATTATTACCCATATTATGCAGTTATTATCGCAAGACCTATAATAATTATACTTATTACTCCCAATGTTATCAATATAGTATGCATTACTACCCATATAATACAGTTATTATCGCTTGAACTATAACAATTATAAATATTACTCTTATTATTATCAATATAACATGCACTATTACCCATATTATGCAGTTATTATCGCTATAACTATAATAACTATACTTGTTACTCCCAATGTTATCAATATAACATGCATTATTACCCATATTATACAGCTATTATCGCTAGAACTATAATAATTATACTTATTACTCCCAATATTATCAATGTAACATTCATTATTACCCGTATTATACAGTTATTATCGCTAGAACTATAATAATTATACTTATTACTTTTATTTTTATCAATGTAACATGCACCATTACCCATATTATGCAGCTATTATCGCTAGAACTATAATAATTATACTTATTACTCCTAATATTATCAATATGACATGCATTATTACCCATATTATACAGTTATTATCGCCAGAACTATAATAATTATACTTATTACTCCCAATGTTATCAATATAACATGCATTATTACCCATATTATGCAGTTATTATCGCCAGAACTATAATAATTATACTTATTACTCCCAATGTTATCAATATAACATGCATTATTACTCATATTATGCAGTTATTATCGGTAGAACTACCATAATTGTACTTATTACTCCCAATGTTGTCAATACAACATGCATTATTACCCATATTATGCAGTTATTATCGCTAGAACTACAATAATTATACTTATTACTCCCAATATTATCAATATTAAATGCGTTATTACCCATATCATATAGTTATTATCGCTAGAACTATAATAATTATACTTATTACTTTTATTTTTATCAAGGTAACATGCATCATTACCCATATTATGCAGCTATTATCGCTAGAACTACCATAATTATACTTATTACTCCCAATATTGTCAATATAACATGCATTATTATCCATATTATGCAGTTATTATCGCTAGAACTATAATAATTATACTTATTACTCCCAATGTTATCAATATAACATGCATTATTACCCATATTATGCAGTTATTATCGCAAGACCTATAATAATTATACTTATTACTCCCAATATTATCAATATTAAATGCGTTACTACCCATATAATACAGTTATTATCGCTTGAACTATAACAATTATAAATATTACTCTTATTATTATCAATATAACATGCACTATTACCCATATTATGCAGTTATTACCGCTAGAACTATAATAACTATACTTATTGCTCCTAATATTATCAATATGACATGCATTATTACCCATATTATACAGCTATTATCGCTAGAACTATAATAATTATACTTATTACTCCCAATATTATCAATGTGACATTCATTATTACCCGTATTATACAGTTATTATCGCTAGAACTACACTACTCAAAAAAATTAAGGGAACAAAAAAATTCCTTAAAATTTTAGGTCATTTTCAGATTGCTGTATCTCCGTTGGCATTAATCACAGAAGAATTCCAGAATAGTCATTTTGAAGCTCCAGGTCTCTAGTTTTCGGCCCTTAGTCTCAAAAGTATTTTGCGACTATTTTCATTAACAAAATATGCAAAAAATCGCGATGAAAAAATTAAAAATTTTTTTTTCTTTTTTGTACGGTTTGCACTGACGCAGATAAATTTTTTTGAATAATGCCATTTATAGGGCGGTATTCGTTGTTTCTTCCCCTATAATTTGCATGCCCAGGAAATCGATTTCGACGTTTGGTTACAAAGTTATGAGCTACCAAAGCAAAAATGACGCTTTTTCCTTTGATAGTCATTATCTCATGAACCCAGCATCGAACAAACATTCTGAATACGGTTTCGGAAAGCAGAGGGTATACCCTTTACGATGGCTATCTCAGTTTTTCACTCAATGTTTTCTTTTTATGCTTAATATTGATGTAAAAAAACGTCAAAAAACGGTGTTTTTTCCTCAAATTACAAAAGTTACGATTCCTTTGTAAATAAGTATTGTAATGATTACGCCTATGTTTTTTTTTTAAGCTCATATTGCCCACTAAATGTATGCGAAGTTTCAAATCGCTCCGATTCGTTGTTCCCTATGACCCAATGGATCAAACTTTGACATTTGAACGAAAAGAGGTAAGGAAACGTCAATATTAATGCATATTAATGCATCGCCGTATCATGGTTTGTGGAATTTGGTCCCAAATTCGAAGGAGCGCATTTTCCAGCGCACGTAAATTCCTTAAATGCGGATACTCCGTTCGCAATCGACGTCCCATCATATCCCAAACGTGTTCAATTGGATTTAGATCTGGGCTCATTGCTGGATGTGGTAGCGTATTAATTCGGTGTTGCGACAGGAACCGTCTTGTAATGTTCGCTGTATGAGGCCGAGCATTACCTTGGACTAATCGAAATCGGTTTCCAATTCGTTGACGAAAAGGTAGGATATGTGGACGTAAAATTTCATTGATATACTGGCTAGCATTCAACCTACCACGTACGATTACCAATTGCGTCCGGTTAAACCGCGAAATACCTGCCCAAACCATTACCGAACCACCATTATACGCTGCTACAGGAACAGTGTTTCTCTGACGATTTCGCTCTCCGCGATAACGCCAAACTTGAGGACGCCGATCGTTTCCGTGGAGGCAAAATCTCGATTCGTCTGTGAACAACACATTGTTCCATTGGCGTATCCGTCAATTGACGTGCTGACGTGCATACGTTAAACGATTGCAGCGATGTCTAGGCGTAAGCATTGGTACGCGAACAGGTTGTCTCGCTCGTAATCCAACCTGCCTCAAACGATTTCGAACAGTTTGACCTGAAATGATGCGCTGAGATTGTTGATGGCGGCGGTTTCGAAATCGCAGGGCAATAGCATCCGCATGGGCAAATGGTTCAACTCTTACGTGTCTTACTATTGCCCTATCATCTCTTGGGGTAGTGATACGTGCCCGACCTTGACCTGGACGTCGGCCGTATCTGCCAGTCTGTTGGTATCGTGCATAAGTTCGACAAACGACCGACAGACTTATACCCATCATGTTCCCGATTTCGCGGTAACGATAGCCCCCCTCGACGAGGGTTACGAGACGAGCAACTTCCACCTCACTCAAATGACGTCGAGCCATAATCAAATAAAAAATTTTATAAAATTTTTAGTCCGTAAGCAAGAATTTTTAAGTAAATTTTAAATTTGTTAATTTAAAATGCGCGCGCACACATTCATACCTGCATATACACGGCACACATACACACTAACTTTCACACACAAGAGAAAGCGTAACCCGATCTTCTCAAACCAAAGCATTCTTTGAAAATTCCGCAATAGTACCGGTAAATGTAAAGGCACAAACATTTTTATCCATCAAGCGCACTAGTCGCGTATCGGAACAGTAATGACGTTTCCTTACCTCTTTTCGTTCAAATGTCAAAGTTTGATCCATTGGGTCATAGGGAACAACGAATCGGAGCGATTTGAAACTTCGCATACATTTAGTGGGCAATATGAGCTTAAAAAAAAAACATAGGCGTAATCATTACAATACTTATTTACAAAGGAATCGTAACTTTTGTAATTTGAGGAAAAAACACCGTTTTTTGACGTTTTTTTACATCAATATTAAGCATAAAAAGAAAACATTGAGTGAAAAACTGAGATAGCCATCGTAAAGGGTATACCCTCTGCTTTCCGGAACCGTATTCAGAATGTTTGTTCGATGCTGGGTTCATGAGATAATGACTATCAAAGGAAAAAGCGTCATTTTTGCTTTGGTAGCTCATAACTTTGTAACCAAACGTCGAAATCGATTTCCTGGGCATGCAAATTATAGGGGAAGAAACAACGAATACCGCCCTATAAATGGCATTATTCAAAAAAATTTATCTGCGTCAGTGCAAACCGTACAAAAAAGAAAAAAAAATTTTTAATTTTTTCATCGCGATTTTTTGCATATTTTGTTAATGAAAATAGTCGCAAAATACTTTTGAGACTAAGGGCCGAAAACTAGAGACCTGGAGCTTCAAAATGGCTATTCTGAAATTCTTCTGTGATTAATACCAACGGAGATACAGCAATCTGAAAATGACCTAAAATTTTAAGGAATTTTTTTGTTCCCTTAATTTTTTTGAGTAGTGTATAATAATTATACTTACTACTTTTATTTTTATCAATGTACCATGCACCATTACCCATATTATGCAGTTATTATCGCTAGAACTACAATAATTATCCTTGTACTCCCAATATTATCAATATTAAATGCGTTATTACCCATATCATATAGTTATTATCGCTAGAACTACAATAATTATACTTATTACTCCCAATATTATCAATATTAAATGCGTTATTACCCATATCATATAGTTATTATCGCTAGAACTATAATAATTATACTTATTACTTTTATTTTTATCAATGTAACATGCACCATTACCCATATTATGCAGCTATTATCGCTAGAACTATAATAATTATAATTATTATTCCCAATATTATCAATATGACATGCATTATTACCCATATTATGCAGTTATTATCGCCAGAACTATAATAATTATACTTATTACTCCCAATGTTATCAATATAACATGCATTATTACCCATATTATACTGTTATTATCGTCAGAACTATAATAAATATACTTATTACTCCCAATATTATCAATGTAACATTCATTATTACCCGTATTATACAGTTATTATCGCCAGAACTATAATAATTATACTTATTACTTTTATTATTATCAATATAACATGCATTATTACCCCCATTATACTGTTATTATCGCCAGAATTATAATAATTATACTGACTACTCCCAATATTGTCGAAATAGCATGCAATATTATACATACTATGCAGTTATTTTCGCTAGACCTACTATAATTATACTCACTACTCCCAATATTATCAATATATCATGCATTATTACCCATATTATGCAGTTACTACCGCCAGAACTATAATAATTAGACTTATTGCTTTTATTATTATGAATATAACATTCATTATTACCCATATTTTGCAGTTATTATTGCTAGAAATAAAACAATTATACTTACTACTCTTATTATTATCAATATGACATGCATTATTACCAATATTATACTGTTATAATTGCCAGAACTATAATAATTATACTTATTACTCCTAATATTATCATAATAACTAAATGATTACCCATAATATACAGTTATTATCGTTAGAACTATAATAATTATACTTATTACTCCCAATATCATCAATACAACATGCATGATTACCCATAGTATACAGTTATTGTCGTTAGAACTACAATAATTATACTTATTACTCCCAATATTATCAATATAACATGCATTATTATCCATATTAAACTCTTATTATCGCCAGAACTATAACAATTATACTTATTACTCCCAATATTATCAATATAACATGCATTATTACCCATATTATACTGTTATAATCGCCAGAACTATAATAATTATACTTATTACTCCCAATATTATCAATATAACATACATGATTACCCATATTATGCAGTTATTATCGCTAGAACTATAATAATTATACTTACTACTCTCATTATTATCAATATAACATGCATTATTACCAATATTATGCAGTTATTATTGCTAAAACTACAATAATTATACTTATTACTCCCAATGTTACCAATATAACATGCATTATTACCCATATTATACTGTTATTATCGTCAGAGCTATAATAAATATACTTATTATTCCCAATATCATCAATACAACATGCATGACTACCCATATTATACAGTTATTGTCGTTAGAACTACAATAATTATACTTATTACTCCCCATATTAACAATATAACATGCATTATTATCCATATTAAACTCTTATTATCGCCAGAACTATAATAATTATACTTATTACTCCCAATATTATCAATATAACATGCATTATTACCCATATTATACTGTTATAATCGCCAGAACTATAATAATTATACTTATTACTCCTAATATTATCAATATGACATGCATTATTACCCATATTATACTGTTATTATCGTCAGAGCTATAATAAATATACTTATTACTCCCAATATCATCAATACAACATGCATGACTACCCATAGTATACAGTTATTGTCGTTAGAACTATAATAATTATACTTATTGCTCCCAATATTATCCATATAACATGCATTATTATCCATATTATGCAGTTATTATCGCTAGAACTATATTAATTATACTTATTACTTTTATTATTATCAATATAGCATGCACTATTACCCGTATTATACAGTTATTATCGCCAGAAGAATAATAATTATACTTGTTACGTTCATTATTATCAATATAACATGCATTATTACCCACATTACACAGTTATTATCGCTAGAACTATATTAATTATACTTATTACATTTATTAATATCAATATAAAACAACTTTTACCCATATTATGCAGTTATTATCGGCAGAACTACCATAATTATACTTATTACTCCCAATATTGTCAATACAACATGCATTATTACCCATATTATGCAGTTATTATCGCTAGAACTACAATAATTATACTTATTACTCCCAATATTATCAATATTAAATGCGTTATTACCCATATCATACAGTTATTATCGCTAGAACTATAATAATTATACTTATTACTTTTATTTTTATCAATGTAACATGCACCATTACCCATATTATGCAGCTATTATCGCTAGAACTATAATAATTATAATTATTACTCCTAATATTATCAATATGACATGCATTATTAACCATATTATACAGTTATTATCGCTTGAACTATAACAATTATAGATATTACTTTTATTATTATCAATATAACATGTACTATTACCCATATTATGCAGTTATTATCGCTAGAACTATAATAATTATACTTGTTACTCCCAATGTTATCAATATAACATGCATTATTACCCATATTATACAGCTATTATCGCTAGAACTATAATAATTATACTTATTACTCCCAATATTATCAATGTAACATTCATTATTACCCGTATTATACAGTTATTATCGCTAGAACTATAATAATTATACTTATTACTTTTATTTTTATCAATGTAACATGCACCATTACCCATATTATGCAGCTATTATCGCTAGAACTATAATAATTATACTTATTACTCCTAATATTATCAATATGACATGCATTATTACCCATATTATACAGTTATTATCGCCAGAACTATAATAATTATACTTATTACTCCCAATGTTATCAATATAACATGCATTATTACCCATATTATGCAGTTATTATCGCCAGAACTATAATAATTATACTTATTACTCCCAATGTTATCAATATAACATGCATTATTACTCATATTATGCAGTTATTATCGGTAGAACTACCATAATTGTACTTATTACTCCCAATGTTGTCAATACAACATGCATTATTACCCATATTATGCAGTTATTATCGCTAGAACTACAATAATTATACTTATTACTCCCAATATTATCAATATTAAATGCGTTATTACCCATATCATACTGTTATTATCGTCAGAACTATAATAAATGTACTTATTACTCCGAATATTATCAATATAGCATGCATTATTACCCATATTATGCAGTTATTATCGCAAGACCTATAATAATTATACTTATTACTCCCAATGTTATCAATATAGTATGCATTACTACCCATATAATACAGTTATTATCGCTTGAACTATAACAATTATAAATATTACTCTTATTATTATCAATATAACATGCACTATTACCCATATTATGCAGTTATTATCGCTATAACTATAATAACTATACTTATTACTCCTAATATTATCAATATGACATGCATTATTACCCATATTATACAGCTATTATCGCTGGAACTATAATAATTATACTTATTACTCCCAATGTTATCAATATAACATGCATTATTACCCACATTACACAGTTATTATCGCTAGAACTGTAATAATTATACTTATTACATTTATTATTATCAATATAACATGCACTATTGCCCATATTATACTGTTATTATCGCCAGAACTATAATAATTATTCTTATTACTCCCAATATTATCAATATAACATTCATTATGATCCATATTCTACAGTTATTATCGCTAGAACTGTAATAATTATACTTATTGCTTTTAAATTATCAATATAACATGCATTATTACCCATGTTATACAGTTATTATCGCTAGAACTATATTAATTATACTTATTATCTTTATTAATATCAATAAAACATGCATTATTACCCGTATTATACAGTTACTATCGCCAGAACTATAATAATTATTCTTATTACTCCCAATGTTATCAATATAACATGCAGTATTACCCACATTACACAGTTATTATCGCTAGAACTGTAATAATTATACTTATTACATTTATTATTATCAATATAACATGCACTATTGCCCATATTATACTGTTATTATCGCCAGAACTATAATAATTATACTTATTGCTTTTAAATTATCAATATAACATGCATTATTACCCATGTTATACAGTTATTATCGCTAGAACTATATTAATTGTACTTATTATCTTTATTAATATCAATAAGACATGCATTATTACCCGTATTATACAGTTACTATCGCCAGAACTATAATAATTATACTTATTGCTTTTATTATTATGAATATAACATGCATTATTACCCATATTTTGCAGTTATTATTGCTAGAAATATAACAATTATACTTACTACTTTTATTATTATCAACATGACATGCTTTATTACCAATATTATGCTGTTATAATTGCCAGAACTATAATAATTATACTTATTACTCCCAATATCATCAATACAACATGCATGATTACCCATATTATACAGTTATTGTCGTTAGAACTACAATAATTATACTTATTACTCCCAATATTATCAATATAACATGCATTATCATCCATACAATACAGTTACTATCGCTAGAACTATATTAATTATACTTATTACCTTTATTAATATTAATATAACGTGCACGCTTACCCATATTATGCAGTTATTATCGCTACAACTATAATAATTATACTTATTACTTTTATTATTACCAACACAACATGCACTATTACCCATCTTATGCAGTCATTGTCGCTAGAACAATAACAATTATACTTACTACTTTTATTATTATCAATATGACATGCATTATTACCAATATTATACTGTTATAATTGCCAGAACTATAATAATTATACTTATTACTCCCAATATTATCAAAATAACTAAATGATTACCCATAATATACAGTTATTATCGTTAGAACTATAATAATTATACTTATTACTCCCAATATTATCAATACAACATGCATGATTACCCATATTATACAGTTATTGTCGTTAGAACTATAATAATTATACTTATTACTCCCAATATTATCAATATAACATGCATTATTACCCATATTATACTGTTATAATCGCCAGAACTATAATAATTATACTTATTACTCCCAATATTATCAATATAACATACATGATTACCCATATTATGCAGTTATTATCGCTAGAACTATAATAATTATACTTACTACTCTCATTATTATCAATATAACATGCATTATTACCAATATTATGCAGTTATTATTGCTAAAACTACAATAATTATACTTATTACTCCCAATGTTACCAATATAACATGCATTATTACCCATATTATACTGTTATTATCGTCAGAGCTATAATAAATATACTTATTATTCCCAATATCATCAATACAACATGCATGACTACCCATATTATACAGTTATTGTCGTTAGAACTACAATAATTATACTTATTACTCCCCATATTAACAATATAACATGCATTATTATCCATATTAAACTCTTATTATCGCCAGAACTATAATAATTATACTTATTACTCCCAATATTATCAATATAACATGCATGGTTACCCAAATTATACAGTTATTATCGCCAGACCTATAATAATTATAGTTATTACTCCCAATATTATCAATATAACATGCATTATTACCCATATTATACAGTTATTATCGCTAGAACTATAGTAATTATACCTATTACCTTTATTAATATCAATATAACATGCACTATTACCCATATTATACAGTTGTTATCGTTAGAACTACAATAATGATACTTATTACTCCCAATATTATCAATATAACGTGCATTATTATCCATATTATACAGTTACTATCGCCAGGACTATAATAATTATACTTATTGCTTTTATTATTATGAATATAACACGCTTTATTACCCATATTATGCAGTTATTATTGCTAGAACTATTACAATCATACTTATTGCTTTTATTATTAGCAATATAACATGCACTATTGCCCATATTATGCAGTTACTATCGCCAGTTCTATAATAATTATACTTATTGCTGTTATTATTATGAATATAACATGCTTTATTACCCACATTATGCAGTTATTATTGCTAGAACTATAACAATTATACTTATTACTCCCAATATTATCAATATAACATGCATTATTATCCATACTATACAGTTATTATCGCTAGAACTGGAATAATTATACTTATTACTCCCAATATTATCAATATAACATGCATTATTATCCATACTATACAGTTATTATCGCTAGAACTGTAATAATTGTACGTACTACTCCCAATATTATCAATAGAACATGCATTATTACTCGTATTCTACAGTTATTATCGCCAGAAAAATAATTATTATACTTATTACCTTCATTATTATCAATATAACATGCATTATTACCCACATTACACAGTTATTATCGCTAGAACTGTAATAATAATACTTATTACTTTTAAATTATCAATATAACATGCATTATTACCCATACTTTACTGTTATTATGGCCAGAACTATAATAATTATACTTATTACTCCCAATATTATCAATATAACATGCATTATTATCCATACTATACAGTTATTATCGCTAGAACTGGAATAATTATACTTATTACTCCCAATATTATCAATATAACATTCATGATTACCCATATTATACAGTCATTATCGCCAGACATATAATAATTATAGTTATTACTCCCAATATTATCAATATAACATGCATTATTACCCATATTATACAGTTATTATCGCTAGAACTATAGTAATTATACCTATTACCTTTATTAATATCAATATAACATGCACTATTACCCATATTATACAGTTGTTATCGTTAGAACTACAATAATGATACTTATTACTCCCAATATTATCAATATAACGTGCATTATTATCCATATTATACAGTTACTATCGCCAGGACTATAATAATTATACTTATTGCTTTTATTATTATGAATATAACATGCTTTATTACCCATATTATGCAGTTATTATTGCTAGAACTATTACAATCATACTTATTGCTTTTATTATTATCAATATAACATGCAATATTACCGATATTATGCAGTTACTATCGCCAGGACTATAATAATTATACTTATTACTGTTATTATTATGAATATAACATGCTTTATTACCCACATTATGCAGTTATTATTGCAAGAACTATAACAATTATACTTATTACTTTTATTATTATCAATATAACATGCACTATTACCCATATTATACAGTTATTATCGCCAGAAAAATAATAATTATACTTATTACTTTTATTATTATCAATATAACATGCATTATTAACCATATTATATTGTTATTATCGTTAGAACTTCAATAACTATACTTATTACTCCGAATATTATCAATATAACATGCATTATGACCCATATTACACAGTTATTATCGCTAGAACTGTAAAAATTATACTTATTACTTTTAAATTATCAATATAACATGCACTATTACCCATATTATACAGGCATTATCGCCAGAAAAATAATAATTATACTTATTACTTTTATTATTATCAATATAACATGGATTATTTACCATATTATACTGTTATTATCGTTAGAACTACAATAACTATACTTATTACTCCGAATATTATCAATATAACATGCATTATGACGAATAGTGTACAGTTATTATCGCTAGAAATGTAATAATAATACTTATTGCTTCTATTATTGTCAATATAACACGCACTATTACCCATATTATGCAGTTATTATCGCTGGAACTGTAATAATAATACTTATTACTGTTAAATTATCAATATAACATGCATTATTACCCATATTTTACTGTTATTATCGCCAGAACTATAATAATTATACTTATTACTCCCAATATTATCAATATAACGTTCATTATTATCCATATTATACAGTTACTATCGCCAGGACTATAATAATTATACTTATTGCTTTTATTATTATGAATATAACATGCACTATTACCCATATTATGCAGTTATTATGGCTAGAACTATAATAATTATACTTATTACTTTTATAATTATCAATATAACATGCATTATTACCCATGTTATACAGTTATTATCGCTAGAACTATAGTAATTATACCTATTACCTTTATTAATATCAATATAACATGCACTATTACCCATATTATACAGTTGTTATCGTTAGAACTACAATAATGATGCTTATTACTCCCAATATTATGAATATAACATGCATTATTATCCATACTATACAGTTATTATCGCTAGAACTGTAATAATTGTACTTACTACTCCCAATATTATCAATAGAACATGCATTATTACTCTCATTATCCAGTTATTATCGCCAGAAAAATAATAATTATACTTATTACCTTCATTATTATCAATATAACATGCACTATTACCCTTATTATACTGTTATAATCGCCACAACTATAATAATTGTACTTAATACTTTTATTAATATCAATATAACATGCATTATTACCCATATTAAGCAGTTATTATCGCTGGAACCATAATAATTATACTAATTACTTTTATTACTATCAATATAACATGCATTATTACCCATATTATGCAGTTATTATTGCTAGAACTATAACAATTATACTTATTACTTTTATTATTATCAATATAACATGCATTATTACCCATATTATACGGTTATTATCACCAGAACTATAATAGTAATACTTATTATTTTTATTATTATCAATATAACATGCATTATTACCCATATTATACAGTTATTATCGCTAGAACTGTAATAATTGTACTTATTACTCCCAATATTATCAATGTAACATGCATGATTACCCATATCATACAGTTATTACCGTTAGAACTATAATAATTATACTTCTTACTCCCAACATTATCAATACAACATGCACGATTACCCATATTATACAGTTATTATCGTTAGAACTGTAATAATTGTGCTTACTACTCCCAACATTATCAATAGAACATGCATTATTACTCGTATTCTACAGTTATTATCGCCAGAAAAATAATTATTATACTTATTACCTTCATTACTATCAATATAACATGCATTATTACCAACATTACACAGTTATTATCGCTAGAACTGTAATAATAATACTTATTACTTTTAAATTATCAATATAACATGCATTATCACCCATATTTTACTGTTATTATCGCCAGAACTATAATAATTATACTTATTACTCCCAATATTATCAATATAACATGCATTATTACCCATATTATACAGTTATTATCGCTAGAACTATAGTAATTATACCTATTACCTTTATTAATATCAATATAACATGCACTATTACCCATATTATATAGTTGTTATCGTTAGAACTACAATAATGATACTTATTACTCCCAATATTATCAATATAACGTGCATTATTATCCATATTATACAGTTCCTATCGCCAGGACTATAATAATTATACTTATTGCTTTTATTATTATGAATATAACATGCTTTATTACCCATATTATGCAGTTATTATTGCTAGAACTATTACAATCATACTTATTGCTTTTATTATTATCAATATAACATGCATTATGACCCATATTATACAGTTATTATCGCTAGAAATGTAATAATTATACTTATTGATTTTATTATTATCAATATAACATGCACTATTACCCATATTATGCAGTTATTATCGCTAGAACTATAATAATTATACTTATTACTTTTATTATTATCAATGTAACATGAACTATTACCTATATTATGCAGTTATTATCCCTATCTAATAATTATACTTATTACTATTAAATTATCAATATGACATGCATTATTACCCATATTATACTGTTATTATCGCCAGAACTCTAATAATTATACTCATTACTCTCAATATTATCAACATAACATGCACAATTACCCATATTATGCAGTTATTATCGTTAGAACTACAATAATTATACTTATTACTCCCAATATTATCAATATAAAATGCATTATTGTCCTTACTATACAGTTACCATCGCTAGAACTGTAATACTTGTACTTATTACACCCAATATTATCAATAGGACATGCATTGTTACTCGTATTATACAGTTATTATCGCCAGAAAAATAATAATTATACTTATTACTTTTGATATTATCGATATAACATGCATTATTAACCATATTATACTGTTATTATCGCCAGAACTATAATAATTATACTTACTACTCCCAATATTATCAATATAACGTGCGTTATTATCCATATTATACAGTTACTATCGGCAGGACTATAATAATTGTACTTATTGCTTTTATTATTATGAATATAACATGCTTTATTACCCATATTATGCAGTTATTATTGCTAGAACTATAACAATTATGCTTATTACTTTTATTATTATCAATATAACATGGACTATTACCCATATTATACAGTTATTATCGCCAGACCTATAATAATTATAATTATTACTCCCAATATTATCAATATAACATGCATTATTACCCATATTATACAGTTATTATCGCCAGAACTATAATAATTATAGTCATTACTCCCAATATTATCAATATAACATGCATTATTATCCATGCTATACAGTTATTATCGCTAGAACTGTAATGATTGTACTTATTACTCCCAATATTATCAATATAACATGCATTATTACCCATATTATACTGTTATTATTGCCAGGACTATAATAATTATACTTATTGCTCTTATTATTATCAATATAACATACATTATTAGTGAGTCCGAGTGCGCATGGGCAGTAGTGAGGCGGAGTACGCATGCGCATTAGTGAGGTGGAGAGGGCATGCGCATGCGTATTAGTGAACCCGAGTGTACATGCGTGTTAGCGTCGAGTCCTCTATAGAGGACATGCACGTGCCAAAAGTGATACACGTGTCAGAAGGCAATGCATTCAAGTTCTTTGACCTGCTTCTAAGAGGTCTTACGTTTTTGATATCGAGGACCTACGTCTGTCATCGGCTGAGGATCGGTGGTGGCCGGTATCTAACTGCGCGACGAATTCTAAGAGCCGCGAATGTTATGGTTAGGGGTCGATGCCTTCGTCTTTGAGGATCACCGAAGGTGTCGTGACTCGTGGCCGATGACCCGACGTCATGGTGCTGCGTGACACGTGCACAGAGATTAGGATATTCTAGAAGAATCTGGCCACGGAGTGGGGAGGCAGGGATGCCCTTGGTAAGAGGACCGAGTTTGACCTCTTGGCACTTACCCCAGAATCTTCATCGTGAAAAGATCACCTAAATTGAAACAATTGTTAACATGCGCGAGGGTGAGTCTGAGTGCGTATGCGCAGTAGTGGCCCCGATTGCGCATCCGCAGTAGAGAGTCTGAGTGCGCATGCCCAGTAGTGAGCCGGAGTGTGCACATGCAGTATTGAGGCCGTGTGCGCACTCGTAGTAGTGACCCGGAGTGCGCATGCGTAGTAGTGAACCCGAGTGCACATGGGAGTGGACGAGTCCGAGGGCGCATGCGAAGTAGTGATCCCGATTGCGCATCCGCAGTAGTGAACCCGAGTGTGAATGCGCCTGGGTGAGTTCGACGCCGCATTCGCAGTAGTGAGCCCGATTGCGCACGCGCAGTAGTGAGTCCGATTTCTCATCCGCAGTAGTCAGTCCGAGTGTACATGCGTAGTTGTGGGCCGGAGTGCGCACGCGTAGTAGCGCCCGGAGTGTGCAAGCGTAGTAGTGAGCCCGGTTGCGTATGGGCAGTGGTGAGCCCCATTGTGCGTCCGCAGAAGTGAGCCCGATTGCGCATGCGCAGTGGTGAGTCTGAGTGCGCATGCGCAGTAGAGAGGCCGAGTGTGCATGCGTAGTAGTGAACACGATTGCTCATCCGCAGTGGTAATAATGGTTGTTTTAGTGGATATAATGGTTGTTACAGTGGTGATGATGTTTGTTATAGTGGTGCTAATGATTGTCATAGTGGTTATAATGGTTGTCATGGTGGTTGTAATGGCTGTCATAGTGGTTGTAATGGTTGTTATAGTGGTTGTAATGGTTGTTATAGTGGTTGTAATGGTTCTTATACTAGTTGTAATGGCTGTTATAGTTGTTATAATGATTGTTATAGTGGTTATAATAGTTGTTATAGTGGTTATAATGGTTGTTATAGTGGTTACAATGGTTGTTGTATTGGATATAATGGTTGTTATAGTGGTGACAATGGTCGTTATAGTGGTGATAATGGTCGTTATAGCGGTGATACTGGTTGTTATCGTGGTGATAATGGTTGTTATAGTGGTGATAATGGTTGTTATAGTGGTGATACTGGTTGTTAATAGTGGTTTTAATGGTTGTCATAGTGGTTGTTATAGTGGTTATAGTGGTTGTTATAGTGGTGATAATGGTTGCTATAGTGGTGATAATGGTCGTTATAGTGGTTATAATGGTTGTTGTATTGGTTATAATGGTCGTTATAGTGGCTATAATGGTTGTTATAGTGGTTATAATAGTTGTTATAATGGTTATAATGGTTGTTGTATTGGTTATAATGGTCGTTATACTGGTGATAATGGTCGTTATAGTGGTGATAATGGTCGTTGTAGTGCTGATAATGGTCGTTGTAGTGCAGATAATTGTCGTTATAGTGGTGATAATGGTTGTTATAGTGGTTATAATGGTTGTTACAGTGGTGATAATGGTTGTGACAGGGGTGATAATGGTTGTGACAGTGGTGATAATGGTTGTCATAGTGGTTATAATGGTTGTCATAGTGGCTCTAGTGGTTGTTATAGTGGTTGTAATGGTTGTTATACAGGGTGTACTGGTTGTTGTATTGGTTATAATGGTTGTTGTAATGGTTATAATTGTTGTCATAGTGGTGACAATGGTCGTTATAGTGGTTATAATGGTCGTTATAGCGGTTATAATGGTCGTTATAGTGGCTATAATAGTTGTTATAGTGGTTATAATAGTTGTTATAGTAGTTATAATGGTTGTTGTATTGGTTATAATGGTCGATATAGTGGTGATAATGGTCGTTATAGTGGTGATAATGGTCGTTATAGTGCTGATAATGGTCGTTGTAGTGCAGATAATTGTCGTTATAGTGGTGATAATGGTTGTTATAGTGGTCATAATGGTCGTTATAGTGCTGACAATGGTCGCTATAGTGGTGATAATGGTCGTTATAGTGGTGACAATGGTCGTTATAGTGGTGATAATGTTCGTTACGGTGCTGATAATGGTCGTTATAGTGCTGATAATTGTCGTTATAGTGGTGATAATGGTTGTTATAGTGGTAATAATGGTCGTTATAGTGCTGATAATGGATGTTTTAGTGGTGATAAAGGATGTTTTAGTCGTGATAATGGTTGTTACAGTAGTTATAATGGTTGTTATAGTGGTGATGATGGTTGTTATAGTGGTGATAATGGTTGTCATAGTGGTTATAATGGTTGTCATAGTGGCTCTAGTGGTCGTTATAGTGGTGATAATGGTCGTTATAGTGGTGATAATGGTCGTTATAGTGGTGATAATGGTTGTCATAGTGCTTATAATGGTTGTCATAGTGGCTCTAGTTGTTGTTATAGTGGTTGTAATGGTTGTTATACTGGTTGTACTGGTTGTTATAGTCGTTATAATGGTTGTTACAGTGGTTATAATGGTTGTTGTATTGGTTATAATGGTCGTTATAGTGGTGATAATGGTTGTCATAGTGGTCATAATGGTTGCTATAGTGGTGATAATGGATGTTATAGTGCTGATAATGGTTGTTATATTGGTGATAATGGTTGTTATAGTGGTGATAATGGTCGTTATAGTCCTGATAATGCTCGCCATAGTGGTGATAATGTTCGTTATAGTGGTTATAATGGTTGTTATAGTGGTGATGATGGTTGTTATAGTGGTGATAATGGTCGTTATAGTGCTGATAATGGTCGTTGTAGTGCAGATAATTGTCGTTATAGTGGTGATAATGGTTGTTATAGTGGTTATAATGGTTGTTGTAGTGGTTATAATGGTTGTTATAGTAGTTATAATGGTTGTTATAGTGGTGATGATGGTTGTTATAGTGGTGATAATGGTTGTCATAGTGGTTATAATGGTTGTCATGGTGGTTGTCATGGTCGTCATAGTGGTTGTAATGGTTGCTATACTGGTTGTAATGGTTGTTATAGTTGTTATAATGGTTCTTATAGTGGTTATAATATATGTTATAGTGGTTATAATGGTTGTTGCATTGGTCATAATGGTTGTTATAGTGGTGACTATGGTCGTTATAGCGGTGATAATGGTCGTTATAGTGGTTATAATGGTTGTTGTATTGGTTATAATGGTTGTTATAGTGGTGACAATGGTCGTTATAGTGGTGATAATGGTCGTTATAGTGCTGATAATGGTCGTTATAGTGCAGATAATTGTCGTTATAGTGGTGATAATGGTTGTTATAGTGGTTATAATGGCCGTTATAGTGCTGATAATGCTCGCTATAGTGGTGATAAAGTTCGTTATAGTGGTTATAATGGTTGTTATAGTGGTGATGATGGTTGTTATAGTGGTGATAATGGTTGTCATAGTGATTTTAATGGCTGTCATAGTGGTTGTCATGGTCGTCATAGTGGTTGTAATGGTTGTTGTACTGGTTGTAATGGTTGATATAGTGGTTATTATAGTTGTTATAGTGGTTATAATGGTTGTTATATTGGTTATAATGGTTGTTGTAATGGTTATAATGGTTGTTATAGTGGTGACAATGGTCGTTATAGTGATTATAATGGTCGTTATAGTGGTTATAATGGTCGTTATAGTGGTTATAATGGTCGTTATAGTGGTTATAATGGTCGTTATAGTGGCTATAATGGTTGTTATAGTGGTTATAATAGTTGTTATAATGGTTATAATGGTTTTTGTATTGGTTATAATGGTCGTTATACTGGTGATAATGGTCGTTATAGTGGTGATAATGGTCGTTGTAGTGCTGATAATGGTCGTTGTAGTGCAGATAATTGTCGTTATAGTGGTGATAATGGTTGTTATAGTGGTCATAATGGTCGTTATAGTGCTGATAATGGTCGCTATAGTGGTGATAATGGTCGTTATAGTGGTGACAATGGTCGTTATAGTGGTGATAATGTTCGTTATGGTGCTGATAATGGTCGTTATAGTGCTGATAATTGTCGTTATAGTGGTGATAATGGTTGTTATAGTGGTAATAATGGTCGTTATAGTGCTGATAATGGATGTTTTAGTGGTGATAAAGGATGTTTTAGTCGTGATAATGGTTGTTACAGTAGTTATAATGGTTGTTATAGTGGTGATGATGGTTGTTATAGTGGTGATAATGGTTGTCATAGTGGTTATAATGGTTGTCATAGTGGCTCTAGTGGTCGTTATAGTGGTGATAATGGTCGTTATAGTGGTGATAATGGTCGTTATAGTGGTGATAATGGTTGTCATAGTGCTTATAATGGTTGTCATAGTGGCTCTAGTTGTTGTTATAGTGGTTGTAATGGTTGTTATACTGGTTGTACTGGTTGTTATAGTCGTTATAATGGTTGTTACAGTGGTTATAATGGTTGTTGTATTGGTTATAATGGTCGTTATAGTGGTGATAATGGTTGTCATAGTGGTCATAATGGTTGCTATAGTGGTGATAATGGATGTTATAGTGCTGATAATGGTTGTTATATTGGTGATAATGGTTGTTATAGTGGTGATAATGGTCGTTATAGTGCTGAAATTCTCGCTATAGTGGTGATAATGTTCGTTATAGTGGTTATAATGGTTGTTATAGTGGTGATGATGGTTGTTATAGTGGTGATAATGGTTGTTATAGTGGTTATAATGGTTGTTGTAGTGGTTATAATGGTTGTTATAGTAGTTATAATGGTTGTTATAGTGGTGATGATGGTTGTTATAGTGGTGATAATGGTCGTTATAGTGCTGATAATGGTCGTTGTAGTGCAGATAATTGTCGTTATAGTGGTGATAATGGTTGTTATAGTGGTTATAATGGTTGTTGTAGTGGTTATAATGGTTGTTATAGTAGTTATAATGGTTGTTATAGTGGTGATGATGGTTGTTATAGTGGTGATAATGGTTGTCATAGTGGTTATAATGGTTGTCATGGTGGTTGTCATGGTCGTCATAGTGGTTGTAATGGTTGCTATACTGGTTGTAATGGTTGTTATAGTTGTTATAATGGTTCTTATAGTGGTTATAATATATGTTATAGTGGTTATAATGGTTGTTGCATTGGTCATAATGGTTGTTATAGTGGTGACTATGGTCGTTATAGCGGTGATAATGGTCGTTATAGTGGTTATAATGGTTGTTGTATTGGTTATAATGGTTGTTATAGTGGTGACAATGGTCGTTATAGTGGTGATAATGGTCGTTATAGTGCTGATAATGGTCGTTATAGTGCAGATAATTGTCGTTATAGTGGTGATAATGGTTGTTATAGTGGTTATAATGGCCGTTATAGTGCTGATAATGCTCGCTATAGTGGTGATAAAGTTCGTTATAGTGGTTATAATGGTTGTTATAGTGGTGATGATGGTTGTTATAGTGGTGATAATGGTTGTCATAGTGATTTTGATGGCTGTCATAGTGGTTGTCATGGTCGTCATAGTGGTTGTAATGGTTGTTGTACTGGTTGTAATGGTTGATATAGTGGTTATTATAGTTGTTATAGTGGTTATAATGGTTGTTATATTGGTTATAATGGTTGTTGTAATGGTTATAATGGTTGTTATAGTGGTGACAATGGTCGTTATAGTGATTATAATGGTCGTTATAGTGGTTATAATGGTCGTTATAGTGGTTATAATGGTCGTTATAGTGGTTATAATGGTCGTTATAGTGGCTATAATGGTTGTTATAGTGGTTATAATAGTTGTTATAATGGTTATAATGGTTGTTGTATTGGTTATAATGGTCGTTATACTGGTGATAATGGTCGTTATAGTGGTGATAATGGTCGTTGTAGTGCTGATAATGGTCGTTGTAGTGCAGATAATTGTCGTTATAGTGGTGATAATGGTTGTTATAGTGGTCATAATGGTCGTTATAGTGCTGATAATGGTCGCTATAGTGGTGATAATGGTCGTTATAGTGGTGACAATGGTCGTTATAGTGGTGATAATGTTCGTTATGGTGCTGATAATGGTCGTTATAGTGCTGATAATTGTCGTTATAGTGGTGATAATGGTTGTTATAGTGGTAATAATGGTCGTTATAGTGCTGATAATGGATGTTTTAGTGGTGATAAAGGATGTTTTAGTCATGATAATGGTTGTTACAGTAGTTATAATGGTTGTTATAGTGGTGATGATGGTTGTTATAGTGGTGATAATGGTTGTCATAGTGGTTATAATGGTTGTCATAGTGGCTCTAGTGGTCGTTATAGTGGTGATAATGGTCGTTATAGTGGTGATAATGGTCGTTATAGTGGTGATAATGGTTGTCATAGTGCTTATAATGGTTGTCATAGTGGCTCTAGTTGTTGTTATAGTGGTTGTAATGGTTGTTATACTGGTTGTACTGGTTGTTATAGTCGTTATAATGGTTGTTACAGTGGTTATAATGGTTGTTGTATTGGTTATAATGGTCGTTATAGTGGTGATAATGGTTGTCATAGTGGTCATAATGGTTGCTATAGTGGTGATAATGGATGTTATAGTGCTGATAATGGTTGTTATATTGGTGATAATGGTTGTTATAGTTGTTATAATGGTTCTTATAGTGGTTATAATATATGTTATAGTGGTTATAATGGTTGTTGCATTGGTCATAATGGTTGTTATAGTGGTGACTATGGTCGTTATAGCGGTGATAATGGTCGTTATAGTGGTTATAATGGTTGTTGTATTGGTTATAATGGTTGTTATAGTGGTGACAATGGTCGTTATAGTGGTGATAATGGTCGTTATAGTGCTGATAATGGTCGTTATAGTGCAGATAATTGTCGTTATAGTGGTGATAATGGTTGTTATAGTGGTTATAATGGCCGTTATAGTGCTGATAATGCTCGCTATAGTGGTGATAAAGTTCGTTATAGTGGTTATAATGGTTGTTATAGTGGTGATGATGGTTGTTATAGTGGTGATAATGGTTGTCATAGTGATTTTAATGGCTGTCATAGTGGTTGTCATGGTCGTCATAGTGGTTGTAATGGTTGTTGTACTGGTTGTAATGGTTGATATAGTGGTTATTATAGTTGTTATAGTGGTTATAATGGTTGTTATATTGGTTATAATGGTTGTTGTAATGGTTATAATGGTTGTTATAGTGGTGACAATGGTCGTTATAGTGATTATAATGGTCGTTATAGTGGTTATAATGGTCGTTATAGTGGTTATAATGGTCGTTATAGTGGTTATAATGGTCGTTATAGTGGCTATAATGGTTGTTATAGTGGTTATAATAGTTGTTATAATGGTTATAATGGTTGTTGTATTGGTTATAATGGTCGTTATACTGGTGATAATGGTCGTTATAGTGGTGATAATGGTCGTTGTAGTGCTGATAATGGTCGTTGTAGTGCAGATAATTGTCGTTATAGTGGTGATAATGGTTGTTATAGTGGTCATAATGGTCGTTATAGTGCTGATAATGGTCGCTATAGTGGTGATAATGGTCGTTATAGTGGTGACAATGGTCGTTATAGTGGTGATAATGTTCGTTATGGTGCTGATAATGGTCGTTATAGTGCTGATAATTGTCGTTATAGTGGTGATAATGGTTGTTATAGTGGTAATAATGGTCGTTATAGTGCTGATAATGGATGTTTTAGTGGTGATAAAGGATGTTTTAGTCATGATAATGGTTGTTACAGTAGTTATAATGGTTGTTATAGTGGTGATGATGGTTGTTATAGTGGTGATAATGGTTGTCATAGTGGTTATAATGGTTGTCATAGTGGCTCTAGTGGTCGTTATAGTGGTGATAATGGTCGTTATAGTGGTGATAATGGTCGTTATAGTGGTGATAATGGTTGTCATAGTGCTTATAATGGTTGTCATAGTGGCTCTAGTTGTTGTTATAGTGGTTGTAATGGTTGTTATACTGGTTGTACTGGTTGTTATAGTCGTTATAATGGTTGTTACAGTGGTTATAATGGTTGTTGTATTGGTTATAATGGTCGTTATAGTGGTGATAATGGTTGTCATAGTGGTCATAATGGTTGCTATAGTGGTGATAATGGATGTTATAGTGCTGATAATGGTTGTTATATTGGTGATAATGGTTGTTATAGTTGTTATAATGGTTCTTATAGTGGTTATAATATATGTTATAGTGGTTATAATGGTTGTTGCATTGGTCATAATGGTTGTTATAGTGGTGACTATGGTCGTTATAGCGGTGATAATGGTCGTTATAGTGGTTATAATGGTTGTTGTATTGGTTATAATGGTTGTTATAGTGGTGACAATGGTCGTTATAGTGGTGATAATGGTCGTTATAGTGCTGATAATGGTCGTTATAGTGCAGATAATTGTCGTTATAGTGGTGATAATGGTTGTTATAGTGGTTATAATGGCCGTTATAGTGCTGATAATGCTCGCTATAGTGGTGATAAAGTTCGTTATAGTGGTTATAATGGTTGTTATAGTGGTGATGATGGTTGTTATAGTGGTGATAATGGTTGTCATAGTGATTTTAATGGCTGTCATAGTGGTTGTCATGGTCGTCATAGTGGTTGTAATGGTTGTTGTACTGGTTGTAATGGTTGATATAGTGGTTATTATAGTTGTTATAGTGGTTATAATGGTTGTTATATTGGTTATAATGGTTGTTGTAATGGTTATAATGGTTGTTATAGTGGTGACAATGGTCGTTATAGTGATTATAATGGTCGTTATAGTGGTTATAATGGTCGTTATAGTGGTTATAATGGTCGTTATAGTGGTTATAATGGTCGTTATAGTGGCTATAATGGTTGTTATAGTGGTTATAATAGTTGTTATAATGGTTATAATGGTTGTTGTATTGGTTATAATGGTCGTTATACTGGTGATAATGGTCGTTATAGTGGTGATAATGGTCGTTGTAGTGCTGATAATGGTCGTTGTAGTGCAGATAATTGTCGTTATAGTGGTGATAATGGTTGTTATAGTGGTCATAATGGTCGTTATAGTGCTGATAATGGTCGCTATAGTGGTGATAATGGTCGTTATAGTGGTGACAATGGTCGTTATAGTGGTGATAATGTTCGTTATGGTGCTGATAATGGTCGTTATAGTGCTGATAATTGTCGTTATAGTGGTGATAATGGTTGTTATAGTGGTAATAATGGTCGTTATAGTGCTGATAATGGATGTTTTAGTGGTGATAAAGGATGTTTTAGTCATGATAATGGTTGTTACAGTAGTTATAATGGTTGTTATAGTGGTGATGATGGTTGTTATAGTGGTGATAATGGTTGTCATAGTGGTTATAATGGTTGTCATAGTGGCTCTAGTGGTCGTTATAGTGGTGATAATGGTCGTTATAGTGGTGATAATGGTCGTTATAGTGGTGATAATGGTTGTCATAGTGCTTATAATGGTTGTCATAGTGGCTCTAGTTGTTGTTATAGTGGTTGTAATGGTTGTTATACTGGTTGTACTGGTTGTTATAGTCGTTATAATGGTTGTTACAGTGGTTATAATGGTTGTTGTATTGGTTATAATGGTCGTTATAGTGGTGATAATGGTTGTCATAGTGGTCATAATGGTTGCTATAGTGGTGATAATGGATGTTATAGTGCTGATAATGGTTGTTATATTGGTGATAATGGTTGTTATAGTGGTGATAATGGTCGTTATAGTGCTGAAATTCTCGCTATAGTGGTGATAATGTTCGTTATAGTGGTTATAATGGTTGTTATAGTGGTGATGATGGTTGTTATAGTGGTGATAATGGTTGTTATAGTGGTTATAATGGTTGTTGTAGTGGTTATAATGGTTGTTATAGTAGTTATAATGGTTGTTATAGTGGTGATGATGGTTGTTATAGAGGTGATAATGGTCGTTATAGTGCTGATAATGGTCGTTGTAGTGCAGATAATTGTCGTTATAGTGGTGATAATGGTTGTTATAGTGGTTATAATGGTTGTTGTAGTGGTTATAATGGTTGTTATAGTAGTTATAATGGTTGTTATAGTGGTGATGATGGTTGTTATAGTGGTGATAATGGTTGTCATAGTGGTTATAATGGTTGTCATGGTGGTTGTCATGGTCGTCATAGTGGTTGTAATGGTTGCTATACTGGTTGTAATGGTTGTTATAGTTGTTATAATGGTTCTTATAGTGGTTATAATATATGTTATAGTGGTTATAATGGTTGTTGCATTGGTCATAATGGTTGTTATAGTGGTGACTATGGTCGTTATAGCGGTGATAATGGTCGTTATAGTGGTTATAATGGTTGTTGTATTGGTTATAATGGCTGTTATAGTGGTGACAATGGTCGTTATAGTGGTGATAATGGTCGTTATAGTGCTGATAATGGTCGTTATAGTGCAGATAATTGTCGTTATAGTGGTGATAATGGTTGTTATAGTGGTTATAATGGCCGTTATAGTGCTGATAATGCTCGCTATAGTGGTGATAAAGTTCGTTATAGTGGTTATAATGGTTGTTATAGTGGTGATGATGGTTGTTATAGTGGTGATAATGGTTGTCATAGTGATTTTAATGGCTGTCATAGTGGTTGTCATGGTCGTCATAGTGGTTGTAATGGTTGTTGTACTGGTTGTAATGGTTGATATAGTGGTTATTATAGTTGTTATAGTGGTTATAATGGTTGTTATATTGGTTATAATGGTTGTTGTAATGGTTATAATGGTTGTTATAGTGGTGACAATGGTCGTTATAGTGATTATAATGGTCGTTATAGTGGTTATAATGGTCGTTATAGTGGTTATAATGGTCGTTATAGTGGTTATAATGGTCGTTATAGTGGCTATAATGGTTGTTATAGTGGTTATAATAGTTGTTATAATGGTTATAATGGTTGTTGTATTGGTTATAATGGTCGTTATACTGGTGATAATGGTCGTTATAGTGGTGATAATGGTCGTTGTAGTGCTGATAATGGTCGTTGTAGTGCAGATAATTGTCGTTATAGTGGTGATAATGGTTGTTATAGTGGTCATAATGGTCGTTATAGTGCTGATAATGGTCGCTATAGTGGTGATAATGGTCGTTATAGTGGTGACAATGGTCGTTATAGTGGTGATAATGTTCGTTATGGTGCTGATAATGGTCGTTACAGTGCTGATAATTGTCGTTATAGTGGTGATAATGGTTGTTATAGTGGTAATAATGGTCGTTATAGTGCTGATAATGGATGTTTTAGTGGTGATAAAGGATGTTTTAGTCATGATAATGGTTGTTACAGTAGTTATAATGGTTGTTATAGTGGTGATGATGGTTGTTATAGTGGTGATAATGGTTGTCATAGTGGTTATAATGGTTGTCATAGTGGCTCTAGTGGTCGTTATAGTGGTGATAATGGTCGTTATAGTGGTGATAATGGTCGTTATAGTGGTGATAATGGTTGTCATAGTGCTTATAATGGTTGTCATAGTGGCTCTAGTTGTTGTTATAGTGGTTGTAATGGTTGTTATACTGGTTGTACTGGTTGTTATAGTCGTTATAATGGTTGTTACAGTGGTTATAATGGTTGTTGTATTGGTTATAATGGTCGTTATAGTGGTGATAATGGTTGTCATAGTGGTCATAATGGTTGCTATAGTGGTGATAATGGATGTTATAGTGCTGATAATGGTTGTTATATTGGTGATAATGGTTGTTATAGTGGTGATAATGGTCGTTATAGTGCTGAAAATGCTCGCTATAGTGGTGATAATGTTCGTTATAGTGGTTATAATGGTTGTTATAGTGGTGATGATGGTTGTTATAGTGGTGATAATGGTTGTTATAGTGGTTATAATGGTTGTTGTAGTGGTTATAATGGTTGTTATAGTAGTTATAATGGTTGTTATAGTGGTGATGATGGTTGTTATAGTGGTGATAATGGTTGTCATAGTGGTTATAATGGTTCTCATGGTGGTTGTCATGGTCGTCATAGTGGTTGTAATGGTTGCTATACTGGTTGTAATGGTTGTTATAGTTGTTATAATGGTTCTTATAGTGGTTATAATATTTGTTATAGTGGTTATAATGGCTGTTATAGTGGTTATAATGGTTGTTGCATTGGTCATAATGGTTGTTATAGTGGTGACTATGGTCGTTATAGCGGTGATAATGGTCGTTATAGTGGTTATAATGGTTGTTGTATTGGTTATAATGGTTGTTATAGTGGTGACAATGGTCGTTATAGTGGTGATAATGGTCGTTATAGTGCTGATAATGGTCGTTGTAGTGCAGATAATTGTCGTTATAGTGGTGATAATGGTTGTTATAGTGGTCATAATGGTCGTTATAGTGCTGATAATGGTCGCTATAGTGGTGATAATGGTCGTTATAGTGGTGACAATAGTCGTTATAGTGGTGATAATGTTCGTTATGGTGCTGATAATGGTCGTTATAGTGCTGATAATTGTCGTTATAGTGGTGATAATGGTTGTTATAGTGGTAATAATGGTCGTTATAGTGCTGATAATGGACGTTTTAGTGGTGATAAAGGATGTTTTAATCGTGATAATGGTTGTTACAGTGGTCATAATGGTTGTTAGAGTGGTGATAATGGTTGTGACAGTGGTGATAATGGTTGTCATAGTGGTTATAATGGTTGTCATAGTGGCTCTAGTGGTCGTTATAGTGGTCATAATGGTCGTTATAGTGGTGATAATGGTCGTTATAGTGGTGATAATGGTCGTTATAGTGGTGATAATGGTTGTCATAGTGCTTATAATGGTTGTCATAGTGGCTCTAGTTGTTGTTATAGTGGTTGTAATGGTTGTTATACTGGTTGTACTGGTTGTTATGGTCGTTATAATGGTTGTTACAGTGGTTATAATGGTTGTTGTATTGGTTATAATGGTCGTTATAGTGGTGATAATGGTTGTCATAGTGGTCATAATGGTTGCTATAGTGGTGATAATGGATGTTATAGTGCTGATAATGGTTGTTATATTGGTGATAATGGTTGTTATAGTGGTGATAATGGTCGTTATAGTCCTGATAATGCTCACTATAGTGGTGATAATGTTCGTTATAGTGGTTATAATGGTTGTTATAGTGGTGATGATGGTTGTTATAGTGGTGATAATGGTCGTTATAGTGCTGATAATGGTCGTTGTAGTGCAGATAATTGTCGTTATAGTGGTGATAATGGTTGTTATAGTGGTTATAATGGTTGTTGTAGTGGTTATAATGGTTGTTATAGTAGTTATAATGGTTGTTATAGTGGTGATGATGGTTGTTATAGTGGTGATAATGGTTGTCATAGTGGTTATAATGGTTGTCATGGTGGTTGTCATGGTCGTCATAGTGGTTGTAATGGTTGCTATACTGGTTGTAATGGTTGTTATAGTTGTTATAATGGTTCTTATAGTGGTTATAATATATGTTATAGTGGTTATAATGGTTGTTGCATTGGTCATAATGGTTGTTATAGTGGTGACTATGGTCGTTATAGCGGTGATAATGGTCGTTATAGTGGTTATAATGGTTGTTGTATTGGTTATAATGGTTGTTATAGTGGTGACAATGGTCGTTATAGTGGTGATAATGGTCGTTATAGTGCTGATAATGGTCGTTGTAGTGCAGATAATTGTCGTTATAGTGGTGATAATGGTTGTTATAGTGGTTATAATGGCCGTTATAGTGCTGATAATGCTCGCTATAGTGGTGATAAAGTTCGTTATAGTGGTTATAATGGTTGTTATAGTGGTGATGATGGTTGTTATAGTGGTGATAATGGTTGTCATAGTGATTTTAATGGCTGTCATAGTGGTTGTCATGGTCGTCATAGTGGTTGTAATGGTTGATATAGTGGTTATTATAGTTGTTATAGTGGTTATAATGGTTGTTATATTGGTTATAATGGTTGTTGTAATGGTTATAATGGTTGTTATAGTGGTGACAATGGTCGTTATAGTGATTATAATGGTCGTTATAGTGGTTATAATGGTCGTTATAGTGGTTATAATGGTCGTTATAGTGGTTATAATGGTCGTTATAGTGGCTATAATGGTTGTTATAGTGGTTATAATAGTTGTTATAATGGTTATAATGGTTGTTGTATTGGTTATAATGGTCGTTATACTGGTGATAATGGTCGTTATAGTGGTGATAATGGTCGTTGTAGTGCTGATAATGGTCGTTGTAGTGCAGATAATTGTCGTTATAGTGGTGATAATGGTTGTTATAGTGGTTATAATGGTTGTTACAGTGGTGATAATGGTTGTCATAGTGGTTATAATGGTTGTCATAGTGGCTCTAGTGGTTGTTATAGTGGTTGTAATGGTTGTTATACAGGGTGTACTGGTTGTTGTATTGGTTATAATGGTTGTTGTAATGGTTATAATTGTTGTCATAGTGGTGACAATGGTCGTTATAGTGGTTATAATGGTCGTTATAGCGGTTATAATGGTCGTTATAGTGGCTATAATAGTTGTTATAGTGGTTATAATAGTTGTTATAGTAGTTATAATGGTTGTTGTATTGGTTATAATGGTCGATATAGTGGTGATAATGGTCGTTATAGTGGTGATAATGGTCGTTATAGTGCTGATAATGGTCGTTGTAGTGCAGATAATTGTCGTTATAGTGGTGATAATGGTTGTTATAGTGGTCATAATGGTCGTTATAGTGCTGATAATGGTCGCTATAGTGGTGATAATGGTCGTTATAGTGGTGACAATGGTCGTTATAGTGGTGATAATGTTCGTTATGGTGCTGATAATGGTCGTTATAGTGCTGATAATTCTCGTTATAGTGGTGATAATGGTTGTTATAGTGGTAATAATGGTCGTTATAGTGCTGATAATGGATGTTTTAGTGGTGATAAAGGATGTTTTAGTCGTGATAATGGTTGTTACAGTAGTTATAATGGTTGTTATAGTGGTGATGATGGTTGTTATAGTGGTGATAATGGTTGTCATAGTGGTCATAATGGTTGCTATAGTGGTGATAATGGATGTTATAGTGCTGATAATGGTTGTTATATTGGTGATAATGGTTGTTATAGTGGTGATAATGGTCGTTATAGTGCTGAAAATGCTCGCTATAGTGGTGATAATGTTCGTTATAGTGGTTATAATGGTTGTTATAGTGGTGATGATGGTTGTTATAGTGGTGATAATGGTTGTTATAGTGGTTATAATGGTTGTTGTAGTGGTTATAATGGTTGTTATAGTAGTTATAATGGTTGTTATAGTGGTGATGATGGTTGTTATAGTGGTGATAATGGTTGTCATAGTGGTTATAATGGTTCTCATGGTGGTTGTCATGGTCGTCATAGTGGTTGTAATGGTTGCTATACTGGTTGTAATGGTTGTTATAGTTGTTATAATGGTTCTTATAGTGGTTATAATATATGTTATAGTGGTTATAATGGCTGTTATAGTGGTTATAATGGTTGTGGCATTGGTCATAATGGTTGTTATAGTGGTGACTATGGTCGTTATAGCGGTGATAATGGTCGTTATAGTGGTTATAATGGTTGCTGTATTGGTTATAATGGTTGTTATAGTGGTGACAATGGTCGTTATAGTGGTGATAGTGGTCGTTATAGTGCTGATAATGGTCGTTATAGTGCAGATAATTGTCGTTATAGTGGTGATAATGGTTGTTATAGTGGTAATAATGGTCGTTATAGTGCTGATAATGGATGTTTTAGTGGTGATAAAGGATGTTTTAGTCGTGATAATGGTTGTTACAGTAGTTATAATGGTTGTTATAGTGGTGATGATGGTTGTTATAGTGGTGATAATGGTTGTCATAGTGGTTATAATGGTTGTCATAGTGGCTCTAGTGGTCGTTATAGTGGTGATAATGGTCGTTATAGTGGTGATAATGGTCGTTATAGTGGTGATAATGGTTGTCATAGTGCTTATAATGGTTGTCATAGTGGCTCTAGTTGTTGTTATAGTGGTTGTAATGGTTGTTATACTGGTTGTACTGGTTGTTATAGTCGTTATAATGGTTGTTACAGTGGTTATAATGGTTGTTGTATTGGTTATAATGGTCGTTATAGTGGTGATAATGGTTGTCATAGTGGTCATAATGGTTGCTATAGTGGTGATAATGGATGTTATAGTGCTGATAATGGTTGTTATATTGGTGATAATGGTTGTTATAGTGGTGATAATGGTCGTTATAGTGCTGAAAATGCTCGCTATAGTGGTGATAATGTTCGTTATAGTGGTTATAATGGTTGTTATAGTGGTGATGATGGTTGTTATAGTGGTGATAATGGTTGTTATAGTGGTTATAATGGTTGTTGTAGTGGTTATAATGGTTGTTATAGTAGTTATAATGGTTGTTATAGTGGTGATGATGGTTGTTATAGTGGTGATAATGGTTGTCATAGTGGTTATAATGGTTCTCATGGTGGTTGTCATGGTCGTCATAGTGGTTGTAATGGTTGCTATACTGGTTGTAATGGTTGTTATAGTTGTTATAATGGTTCTTATAGTGGTTATAATATTTGTTATAGTGGTTATAATGGCTGTTATAGTGGTTATAATGGTTGTTGCATTGGTCATAATGGTTGTTATAGTGGTGACTATGGTCGTTATAGCGGTGATAATGGTCGTTATAGTGGTTATAATGGTTGTTGTATTGGTTATAATGGTTGTTATAGTGGTGACAATGGTCGTTATAGTGGTGATAATGGTCGTTATAGTGCTGATAATGGTCGTTGTAGTGCAGATAATTGTCGTTATAGTGGTGATAATGGTTGTTATAGTGGTCATAATGGTCGTTATAGTGCTGATAATGTTCGCTATAGTGGTGATAATGGTCGTTATAGTGGTGACAATGGTCGTTATAGTGGTGATAATGGTTGTCATAGTGGTCATAATGGTTGCTATAGTGGTGATAATGGATGTTATAGTGCTGATAATGGTTGTTATATTGGTGATAATGGTTGTTATAGTGGTGATAATGGTCGTTATAGTCCTGATAATGCTCGCTATAGTGGTGATAATGTTCGTTATAGTGGTTATAATGGTTGTTATAGTGGTGATGATGGTTGTTATAGTGGTGATAATGGTCGTTATAGTGCTGATAATGGTCGTTGTAGTGCAGATAATTGTCGTTATAGTGGTGATAATGGTTGTTACAGTGGTTATAATGGTTGTTGTAGTGGTTATAATGGTTGTTATAGTAGTTATAATGGTTGTTATAGTGGTGATGATGGTTGTTATAGTGGTGATAATGGTTGTCATAGTGGTTATAATGGTTGTCATGGTGGTTGTCATGGTCGTCATAGTGGTTGTAATGGTTGCTATACTGGTTGTAATGGTTGTTATAGTTGTTATAATGGTTCTTATAGTGGTTATAATATATGTTATAGTGGTTATAATGGTTGTTGCATTGGTCATAATGGTTGTTATAGTGGTGACTATGGTCGTTATAGCGGTGATAATGGTCGTTATAGTGGTTATAATGGTTGTTGTATTGGTTATAATGGTTGTTATAGTGGTGACAATGGTCGTTATAGTGGTGATAATGGTCGTTATAGTGCTGATAATGGTCGTTGTAGTGCAGATAATTGTCGTTATAGTGGTGATAATGGTTGTTATAGTGGTTATAATGGCCGTTATAGTGCTGATAATGCTCGCTATAGTGGTGATAAAGTTCGTTATAGTGGTTATAATGGTTGTTATAGTGGTGATGATGGTTGTTATAGTGGTGATAATGGTTGTCATAGTGATTTTAATGGCTGTCATAGTGGTTGTCATGGTCGTCATAGTGGTTGTAATGGTTGATATAGTGGTTATTATAGTTGTTATAGTGGTTATAATGGTTGTTATATTGGTTATAATGGTTGTTGTAATGGTTATAATGGTTGTTATAGTGGTGACAATGGTCGTTATAGTGATTATAATGGTCGTTATAGTGGTTATAATGGTCGTTATAGTGGTTATAATGGTCGTTATAGTGGTTATAATGGTCGTTATAGTGGCTATAATGGTTGTTATAGTGGTTATAATAGTTGTTATAATGGTTATAATGGTTGTTGTATTGGTTATAATGGTCGTTATACTGGTGATAATGGTCGTTATAGTGGTGATAATGGTCGTTGTAGTGCTGATAATGGTCGTTGTAGTGCAGATAATTGTCGTTATAGTGGTGATAATGGTTGTTATAGTGGTTATAATGGTTGTTACAGTGGTGATAATGGTTGTCATAGTGGTTATAATGGTTGTCATAGTGGCTCTAGTGGTTGTTATAGTGGTTGTAATGGTTGTTATACAGGGTGTACTGGTTGTTGTATTGGTTATAATGGTTGTTGTAATGGTTATAATTGTTGTCATAGTGGTGACAATGGTCGTTATAGTGGTTATAATGGTCGTTATAGCGGTTATAATGGTCGTTATAGTGGCTATAATAGTTGTTATAGTGGTTATAATAGTTGTTATAGTAGTTATAATGGTTGTTGTATTGGTTATAATGGTCGATATAGTGGTGATAATGGTCGTTATAGTGGTGATAATGGTCGTTATAGTGCTGATAATGGTCGTTGTAGTGCAGATAATTGTCGTTATAGTGGTGATAATGGTTGTTATAGTGGTCATAATGGTCGTTATAGTGCTGATAATGGTCGCTATAGTGGTGATAATGGTCGTTATAGTGGTGACAATGGTCGTTATAGTGGTGATAATGTTCGTTATGGTGCTGATAATGGTCGTTATAGTGCTGATAATTCTCGTTATAGTGGTGATAATGGTTGTTATAGTGGTAATAATGGTCGTTATAGTGCTGATAATGGATGTTTTAGTGGTGATAAAGGATGTTTTAGTCGTGATAATGGTTGTTACAGTAGTTATAATGGTTGTTATAGTGGTGATGATGGTTGTTATAGTGGTGATAATGGTTGTCATAGTGGTCATAATGGTTGCTATAGTGGTGATAATGGATGTTATAGTGCTGATAATGGTTGTTATATTGGTGATAATGGTTGTTATAGTGGTGATAATGGTCGTTATAGTGCTGAAAATGCTCGCTATAGTGGTGATAATGTTCGTTATAGTGGTTATAATGGTTGTTATAGTGGTGATGATGGTTGTTATAGTGGTGATAATGGTTGTTATAGTGGTTATAATGGTTGTTGTAGTGGTTATAATGGTTGTTATAGTAGTTATAATGGTTGTTATAGTGGTGATGATGGTTGTTATAGTGGTGATAATGGTTGTCATAGTGGTTATAATGGTTCTCATGGTGGTTGTCATGGTCGTCATAGTGGTTGTAATGGTTGCTATACTGGTTGTAATGGTTGTTATAGTTGTTATAATGGTTCTTATAGTGGTTATAATATATGTTATAGTGGTTATAATGGCTGTTATAGTGGTTATAATGGTTGTGGCATTGGTCATAATGGTTGTTATAGTGGTGACTATGGTCGTTATAGCGGTGATAATGGTCGTTATAGTGGTTATAATGGTTGCTGTATTGGTTATAATGGTTGTTATAGTGGTGACAATGGTCGTTATAGTGGTGATAGTGGTCGTTATAGTGCTGATAATGGTCGTTATAGTGCAGATAATTGTCGTTATAGTGGTGATAATGGTTGTTATAGTGGTAATAATGGTCGTTATAGTGCTGATAATGGATGTTTTAGTGGTGATAAAGGATGTTTTAGTCGTGATAATGGTTGTTACAGTAGTTATAATGGTTGTTATAGTGGTGATGATGGTTGTTATAGTGGTGATAATGGTTGTCATAGTGGTTATAATGGTTGTCATAGTGGCTCTAGTGGTCGTTATAGTGGTGATAATGGTCGTTATAGTGGTGATAATGGTCGTTATAGTGGTGATAATGGTTGTCATAGTGCTTATAATGGTTGTCATAGTGGCTCTAGTTGTTGTTATAGTGGTTGTAATGGTTGTTATACTGGTTGTACTGGTTGTTATAGTCGTTATAATGGTTGTTACAGTGGTTATAATGGTTGTTGTATTGGTTATAATGGTCGTTATAGTGGTGATAATGGTTGTCATAGTGGTCATAATGGTTGCTATAGTGGTGATAATGGATGTTATAGTGCTGATAATGGTTGTTATATTGGTGATAATGGTTGTTATAGTGGTGATAATGGTCGTTATAGTGCTGAAAATGCTCGCTATAGTGGTGATAATGTTCGTTATAGTGGTTATAATGGTTGTTATAGTGGTGATGATGGTTGTTATAGTGGTGATAATGGTTGTTATAGTGGTTATAATGGTTGTTGTAGTGGTTATAATGGTTGTTATAGTAGTTATAATGGTTGTTATAGTGGTGATGATGGTTGTTATAGTGGTGATAATGGTTGTCATAGTGGTTATAATGGTTCTCATGGTGGTTGTCATGGTCGTCATAGTGGTTGTAATGGTTGCTATACTGGTTGTAATGGTTGTTATAGTTGTTATAATGGTTCTTATAGTGGTTATAATATTTGTTATAGTGGTTATAATGGCTGTTATAGTGGTTATAATGGTTGTTGCATTGGTCATAATGGTTGTTATAGTGGTGACTATGGTCGTTATAGCGGTGATAATGGTCGTTATAGTGGTTATAATGGTTGTTGTATTGGTTATAATGGTTGTTATAGTGGTGACAATGGTCGTTATAGTGGTGATAATGGTCGTTATAGTGCTGATAATGGTCGTTGTAGTGCAGATAATTGTCGTTATAGTGGTGATAATGGTTGTTATAGTGGTCATAATGGTCGTTATAGTGCTGATAATGTTCGCTATAGTGGTGATAATGGTCGTTATAGTGGTGACAATGGTCGTTATAGTGGTGATAATGGTTGTCATAGTGGTCATAATGGTTGCTATAGTGGTGATAATGGATGTTATAGTGCTGATAATGGTTGTTATATTGGTGATAATGGTTGTTATAGTGGTGATAATGGTCGTTATAGTCCTGATAATGCTCGCTATAGTGGTGATAATGTTCGTTATAGTGGTTATAATGGTTGTTATAGTGGTGATGATGGTTGTTATAGTGGTGATAATGGTCGTTATAGTGCTGATAATGGTCGTTGTAGTGCAGATAATTGTCGTTATAGTGGTGATAATGGTTGTTACAGTGGTTATAATGGTTGTTGTAGTGGTTATAATGGTTGTTATAGTAGTTATAATGGTTGTTATAGTGGTGATGATGGTTGTTATAGTGGTGATAATGGTTGTCATAGTGGTTATAATGGTTGTCATGGTGGTTGTCATGGTCGTCATAGTGGTTGTAATGGTTGCTATACTGGTTGTAATGGTTGTTATAGTTGTTATAATGGTTCTTATAGTGGTTATAATATATGTTATAGTGGTTATAATGGTTGTTGCATTGGTCATAATGGTTGTTATAGTGGTGACTATGGTCGTTATAGCGGTGATAATGGTCGTTATAGTGGTTATAATGGTTGTTGTATTGGTTATAATGGTTGTTATAGTGGTGACAATGGTCGTTATAGTGGTGATAATGGTCGTTATAGTGCTGATAATGGTCGTTGTAGTGCAGATAATTGTCGTTATAGTGGTGATAATGGTTGTTATAGTGGTTATAATGGCCGTTATAGTGCTGATAATGCTCGCTATAGTGGTGATAAAGTTCGTTATAGTGGTTATAATGGTTGTTATAGTGGTGATGATGGTTGTTATAGTGGTGATAATGGTTGTCATAGTGATTTTAATGGCTGTCATAGTGGTTGTCATGGTCGTCATAGTGGTTGTAATGGTTGATATAGTGGTTATTATAGTTGTTATAGTGGTTATAATGGTTGTTATATTGGTTATAATGGTTGTTGTAATGGTTATAATGGTTGTTATAGTGGTGACAATGGTCGTTATAGTGATTATAATGGTCGTTATAGTGGTTATAATGGTCGTTATAGTGGTTATAATGGTCGTTATAGTGGTTATAATGGTCGTTATAGTGGCTATAATGGTTGTTATAGTGGTTATAATAGTTGTTATAATGGTTATAATGGTTGTTGTATTGGTTATAATGGTCGTTATACTGGTGATAATGGTCGTTATAGTGGTGATAATGGTCGTTGTAGTGCTGATAATGGTCGTTGTAGTGCAGATAATTGTCGTTATAGTGGTGATAATGGTTGTTATAGTGGTTATAATGGTTGTTACAGTGGTGATAATGGTTGTCATAGTGGTTATAATGGTTGTCATAGTGGCTCTAGTGGTTGTTATAGTGGTTGTAATGGTTGTTATACAGGGTGTACTGGTTGTTGTATTGGTTATAATGGTTGTTGTAATGGTTATAATTGTTGTCATAGTGGTGACAATGGTCGTTATAGTGGTTATAATGGTCGTTATAGCGGTTATAATGGTCGTTATAGTGGCTATAATAGTTGTTATAGTGGTTATAATAGTTGTTATAGTAGTTATAATGGTTGTTGTATTGGTTATAATGGTCGATATAGTGGTGATAATGGTCGTTATAGTGGTGATAATGGTTGTCATAGTGATTTTAATGGCTGTCATAGTGGTTGTCATGGTCGTCATAGTGGTTGTAATGGTTGTTGTACTGGTTGTAATGGTTGATATAGTGGTTATTATAGTTGTTATAGTGGTTATAATGGTTGTTATATTGGTTATAATGGTTGTTGTAATGGTTATAATGGTTGTTATAGTGGTGACAATGGTCGTTATAGTGATTATAATGGTCGTTATAGTGGTTATAATGGTCGTTATAGTGGTTATAATGGTCGTTATAGTGGTTATAATGGTCGTTATAGTGGCTATAATGGTTGTTATAGTGGTTATAATAGTTGTTATAATGGTTATAATGGTTGTTGTATTGGTTATAATGGTCGTTATACTGGTGATAATGGTCGTTATAGTGGTGATAATGGTCGTTGTAGTGCAGATAATTGTCGTTATAGTGGTGATAATGGTTGTTATAGTGGTCATAATGGTCGTTATAGTGCTGATAATGGTCGCTATAGTGGTGATAATCGTCGTTATAGTGGTGACAATGGTCGTTATAGTGGTGATAATGTTCGTTATGGTGCTGATAATGGTCGTTATAGTGCTGATAATTGTCGTTATAGTGGTGATAATGGTTGTTATAGTGGTAATAATGGTCGTTATAGTGCTGATAATGGATGTTTTAGTGGTGATAAAGGATGTTTTAGTCATGATAATGGTTGTTACAGTAGTTATAATGGTTGTTATAGTGGTGATGATGGTTGTTATAGTGGTGATAATGGTTGTCATAGTGGTTATAATGGTTGTCATAGTGGCTCTAGTGGTCGTTGTAGTGGTGATAATGGTCGTTATAGTGGTGATAATGGTCGTTATAGTGGTGATAATGGTTGTCATAGTGCTTATAATGGTTGTCATAGTGGCTCTAGTTGTTGTTATAGTGGTTGTAATGGTTGTTATACTGGTTGTACTGGTTGTTATAGTCGTTATAATGGTTGTTACAGTGGTTATAATGGTTGTTGTATTGGTTATAATGGTCGTTATAGTGGTGATAATGGTTGTCATAGTGGTCATAATGGTTGCTATAGTGGTGATAATGGATGTTATAGTGCTGATAATGGTTGTTATATTGGTGATAATGGTTGTTATAGTGGTGATAATGGTCGTTATAGTGCTGAAATTCTCGCTATAGTGGTGATAATGTTCGTTATAGTGGTTATAATGGTTGTTATAGTGGTGATGATGGTTGTTATAGTGGTGATAATGGTTGTTATAGTGGTTATAATGGTTGTTGTAGTGGTTATAATGGTTGTTATAGTAGTTATAATGGTTGTTATAGTGGTGATGATGGTTGTTATAGTGGTGATAATGGTCGTTATAGTGCTGAAATTCTCGCTATAGTGGTGATAATGTTCGTTATAGTGGTTATAATGGTTGTTATAGTGGTGATGATGGTTGTTATAGTGGTGATAATGGTTGTTATAGTGGTTATAATGGTTGTTGTAGTGGTTATAATGGTTGTTATAGTAGTTATAATGGTCGTTATAGTGGTTATAATGGTTGTTGTATTGGTTATAATGGTTGTTATAGTGGTGACAATGGTCGTTATAGTGGTGATAATGGTCGTTATAGTGCTGATAATGGTCGTTGTAGTGCAGATAATTGTCGTTATAGTGGTGATAATGGTTGTTATAGTGGTTATAATGGCCGTTATAGTGCTGATAATGCTCGCTATAGTGGTGATAAAGTTCGTTATAGTGGTTATAATGGTTGTTATAGTGGTGATGATGGTTGTTATAGTGCTGATAATGGTCGTTGTAGTGCAGATAATTGTCGTTATAGTGGTGATAATGGTTGTTATAGTGGTCATAATGGTCGTTATAGTGCTGATAATGGTCGCTATAGTGGTGATAATGGTCGTTATAGTGGTGACAATGGTCGTTATAGTGGTGATAATGTTCGTTATGGTGCTGATAATGGTCGTTATAGTGCTGATAATTGTCGTTATAGTGGTGATAATGGTTGTTATAGTGGTAATAATGGTCGTTATAGTGCTGATAATGGATGTTTTAGTGGTGATAAAGGATGTTTTAGTCGTGATAATGGTTGTTACAGTAGTTATAATGGTTGTTATAGTGGTGATGATGGTTGTTATAGTGGTGATAATGGTTGTCATAGTGGTCATAATGGTTGCTATAGTGGTGATAATGGATGTTATAGTGCTGATAATGGTTGTTATATTGGTGATAATGGTTGTTATAGTGGTGATAATGGTCGTTATAGTGCTGAAAATGCTCGCTATAGTGGTGATAATGTTCGTTATAGTGGTTATAATGGTTGTTATAGTGGTGATGATGGTTGTTATAGTGGTGATAATGGTTGTTATAGTGGTTATAATGGTTGTTGTAGTGGTTATAATGGTTGTTATAGTAGTTATAATGGTTGTTATAGTGGTGATGATGGTTGTTATAGTGGTGATAATGGTTGTCATAGTGGTTATAATGGTTCTCATGGTGGTTGTCATGGTCGTCATAGTGGTTGTAATGGTTGCTATACTGGTTGTAATGGTTGTTATAGTTGTTATAATGGTTCTTATAGTGGTTATAATATATGTTATAGTGGTTATAATGGCTGTTATAGTGGTTATAATGGTTGTGGCATTGGTCATAATGGTTGTTATAGTGGTGACTATGGTCGTTATAGCGGTGATAATGGTCGTTATAGTGGTTATAATGGTTGCTGTATTGGTTATAATGGTTGTTATAGTGGTGACAATGGTCGTTATAGTGGTGATAGTGGTCGTTATAGTGCTGATAATGGTCGTTATAGTGCAGATAATTGTCGTTATAGTGGTGATAATGGTTGTTATAGTGGTAATAATGGTCGTTATAGTGCTGATAATGGATGTTTTAGTGGTGATAAAGGATGTTTTAGTCGTGATAATGGTTGTTACAGTAGTTATAATGGTTGTTATAGTGGTGATGATGGTTGTTATAGTGGTGATAATGGTTGTCATAGTGGTTATAATGGTTGTCATAGTGGCTCTAGTGGTCGTTATAGTGGTGATAATGGTCGTTATAGTGGTGATAATGGTCGTTATAGTGGTGATAATGGTTGTCATAGTGCTTATAATGGTTGTCATAGTGGCTCTAGTTGTTGTTATAGTGGTTGTAATGGTTGTTATACTGGTTGTACTGGTTGTTATAGTCGTTATAATGGTTGTTACAGTGGTTATAATGGTTGTTGTATTGGTTATAATGGTCGTTATAGTGGTGATAATGGTTGTCATAGTGGTCATAATGGTTGCTATAGTGGTGATAATGGATGTTATAGTGCTGATAATGGTTGTTATATTGGTGATAATGGTTGTTATAGTGGTGATAATGGTCGTTATAGTGCTGAAAATGCTCGCTATAGTGGTGATAATGTTCGTTATAGTGGTTATAATGGTTGTTATAGTGGTGATGATGGTTGTTATAGTGGTGATAATGGTTGTTATAGTGGTTATAATGGTTGTTGTAGTGGTTATAATGGTTGTTATAGTAGTTATAATGGTTGTTATAGTGGTGATGATGGTTGTTATAGTGGTGATAATGGTTGTCATAGTGGTTATAATGGTTCTCATGGTGGTTGTCATGGTCGTCATAGTGGTTGTAATGGTTGCTATACTGGTTGTAATGGTTGTTATAGTTGTTATAATGGTTCTTATAGTGGTTATAATATTTGTTATAGTGGTTATAATGGCTGTTATAGTGGTTATAATGGTTGTTGCATTGGTCATAATGGTTGTTATAGTGGTGACTATGGTCGTTATAGCGGTGATAATGGTCGTTATAGTGGTTATAATGGTTGTTGTATTGGTTATAATGGTTGTTATAGTGGTGACAATGGTCGTTATAGTGGTGATAATGGTCGTTATAGTGCTGATAATGGTCGTTGTAGTGCAGATAATTGTCGTTATAGTGGTGATAATGGTTGTTATAGTGGTCATAATGGTCGTTATAGTGCTGATAATGTTCGCTATAGTGGTGATAATGGTCGTTATAGTGGTGACAATGGTCGTTATAGTGGTGATAATGTTCGTTATGGTGCTGATAATGGTCGTTATAGTGCTGATAATTGTCGTTATAGTGGTGATAATGGTTGTTATAGTGGTAATAATGGTCGTTATAGTGCTGATAATGGATGTTTTAGTGGTGATAAAGGATGTTTTAGTCGTGATAATGGTTGTTTCAGTGGTCATAATGGTTGTTAGAGTGGTGATAATGGTTGTGACAGTGGTGATAATGGTTGTCATAGTGGTTATAATGGTTGTCATAGTGGCTCTAGTGGTCGTTATAGTGGTCATAATGGTCGTTATAGTGGTGATAATGGTCGTTATAGTGGTGATAATGGTCGTTATAGTGGTGATAATGGTTGTCATAGTGCTTATAATGGTTGTCATAGTGGCTCTAGTTGTTGTTATAGTGGTTGTAATGGTTGTTATACTGGTTGTACTGGTTGTTATAGTCGTTATAATGGTTGTTACAGTGGTTATAATGGTTGTTGTATTGGTTATAATGGTCGTTATAGTGGTGATAATGGTTGTCATAGTGGTCATAATGGTTGCTATAGTGGTGATAATGGATGTTATAGTGCTGATAATGGTTGTTATATTGGTGATAATGGTTGTTATAGTGGTGATAATGGTCGTTATAGTCCTGATAATGCTCGCTATAGTGGTGATAATGTTCGTTATAGTGGTTATAATGGTTGTTATAGTGGTGATGATGGTTGTTATAGTGGTGATAATGGTCGTTATAGTGCTGATAATGGTCGTTGTAGTGCAGATAATTGTCGTTATAGTGGTGATAATGGTTGTTACAGTGGTTATAATGGTTGTTGTAGTGGTTATAATGGTTGTTATAGTAGTTATAATGGTTGTTATAGTGGTGATGATGGTTGTTATAGTGGTGATAATGGTTGTCATAGTGGTTATAATGGTTGTCATGGTGGTTGTCATGGTCGTCATAGTGGTTGTAATGGTTGCTATACTGGTTGTAATGGTTGTTATAGTTGTTATAATGGTTCTTATAGTGGTTATAATATATGTTATAGTGGTTATAATGGTTGTTGCATTGGTCATAATGGTTGTTATAGTGGTGACTATGGTCGTTATAGCGGTGATAATGGTCGTTATAGTGGTTATAATGGTTGTTGTATTGGTTATAATGGTTGTTATAGTGGTGACAATGGTCGTTATAGTGGTGATAATGGTCGTTATAGTGCTGATAATGGTCGTTGTAGTGCAGATAATTGTCGTTATAGTGGTGATAATGGTTGTTATAGTGGTTATAATGGCCGTTATAGTGCTGATAATGCTCGCTATAGTGGTGATAAAGTTCGTTATAGTGGTTATAATGGTTGTTATAGTGGTGATGATGGTTGTTATAGTGGTGATAATGGTTGTCATAGTGATTTTAATGGCTGTCATAGTGGTTGTCATGGTCGTCATAGTGGTTGTAATGGTTGATATAGTGGTTATTATAGTTGTTATAGTGGTTATAATGGTTGTTATATTGGTTATAATGGTTGTTGTAATGGTTATAATGGTTGTTATAGTGGTGACAATGGTCGTTATAGTGATTATAATGGTCGTTATAGTGGTTATAATGGTCGTTATAGTGGTTATAATGGTCGTTATAGTGGTTATAATGGTCGTTATAGTGGCTATAATGGTTGTTATAGTGGTTATAATAGTTGTTATAATGGTTATAATGGTTGTTGTATTGGTTATAATGGTCGTTATACTGGTGATAATGGTCGTTATAGTGGTGATAATGGTCGTTGTAGTGCTGATAATGGTCGTTGTAGTGCAGATAATTGTCGTTATAGTGGTGATAATGGTTGTTATAGTGGTTATAATGGTTGTTACAGTGGTGATAATGGTTGTCATAGTGGTTATAATGGTTGTCATAGTGGCTCTAGTGGTTGTTATAGTGGTTGTAATGGTTGTTATACAGGGTGTACTGGTTGTTGTATTGGTTATAATGGTTGTTGTAATGGTTATAATTGTTGTCATAGTGGTGACAATGGTCGTTATAGTGGTTATAATGGTCGTTATAGCGGTTATAATGGTCGTTATAGTGGCTATAATAGTTGTTATAGTGGTTATAATAGTTGTTATAGTAGTTATAATGGTTGTTGTATTGGTTATAATGGTCGATATAGTGGTGATAATGGTCGTTATAGTGGTGATAATGGTTGTCATAGTGATTTTAATGGCTGTCATAGTGGTTGTCATGGTCGTCATAGTGGTTGTAATGGTTGTTGTACTGGTTGTAATGGTTGATATAGTGGTTATTATAGTTGTTATAGTGGTTATAATGGTTGTTATATTGGTTATAATGGTTGTTGTAATGGTTATAATGGTTGTTATAGTGGTGACAATGGTCGTTATAGTGATTATAATGGTCGTTATAGTGGTTATAATGGTCGTTATAGTGGTTATAATGGTCGTTATAGTGGTTATAATGGTCGTTATAGTGGCTATAATGGTTGTTATAGTGGTTATAATAGTTGTTATAATGGTTATAATGGTTGTTGTATTGGTTATAATGGTCGTTATACTGGTGATAATGGTCGTTATAGTGGTGATAATGGTCGTTGTAGTGCTGATAATGGTCGTTGTAGTGCAGATAATTGTCGTTATAGTGGTGATAATGGTTGTTATAGTGGTCATAATGGTCGTTATAGTGCTGATAATGGTCGCTATAGTGGTGATAATCGTCGTTATAGTGGTGACAATGGTCGTTATAGTGGTGATAATGTTCGTTATGGTGCTGATAATGGTCGTTATAGTGCTGATAATTGTCGTTATAGTGGTGATAATGGTTGTTATAGTGGTAATAATGGTCGTTATAGTGCTGATAATGGATGTTTTAGTGGTGATAAAGGATGTTTTAGTCATGATAATGGTTGTTACAGTAGTTATAATGGTTGTTATAGTGGTGATGATGGTTGTTATAGTGGTGATAATGGTTGTCATAGTGGTTATAATGGTTGTCATAGTGGCTCTAGTGGTCGTTATAGTGGTGATAATGGTCGTTATAGTGGTGATAATGGTCGTTATAGTGGTGATAATGGTTGTCATAGTGCTTATAATGGTTGTCATAGTGGCTCTAGTTGTTGTTATAGTGGTTGTAATGGTTGTTATACTGGTTGTACTGGTTGTTATAGTCGTTATAATGGTTGTTACAGTGGTTATAATGGTTGTTGTATTGGTTATAATGGTCGTTATAGTGGTGATAATGGTTGTCATAGTGGTCATAATGGTTGCTATAGTGGTGATAATGGATGTTATAGTGCTGATAATGGTTGTTATATTGGTGATAATGGTTGTTATAGTGGTGATAATGGTCGTTATAGTGCTGAAATTCTCGCTATAGTGGTGATAATGTTCGTTATAGTGGTTATAATGGTTGTTATAGTGGTGATGATGGTTGTTATAGTGGTGATAATGGTTGTTATAGTGGTTATAATGGTTGTTGTAGTGGTTATAATGGTTGTTATAGTAGTTATAATGGTTGTTATAGTGGTGATGATGGTTGTTATAGTGGTGATAATGGTCGTTATAGTGCTGATAATGGTCGTTGTAGTGCAGATAATTGTCGTTATAGTGGTGATAATGGTTGTTATAGTGGTTATAATGGTTGTTGTAGTGGTTATAATGGTTGTTATAGTAGTTATAATGGTTGTTATAGTGGTGATGATGGTTGTTATAGTGGTGATAATGGTTGTCATAGTGGTTATAATGGTTGTCATGGTGGTTGTCATGGTCGTCATAGTGGTTGTAATGGTTGCTATACTGGTTGTAATGGTTGTTATAGTTGTTATAATGGTTCTTATAGTGGTTATAATATATGTTATAGTGGTTATAATGGTTGTTGCATTGGTCATAATGGTTGTTATAGTGGTGACTATGGTCGTTATAGCGGTGATAATGGTCGTTATAGTGGTTATAATGGTTGTTGTATTGGTTATAATGGTTGTTATAGTGGTGACAATGGTCGTTATAGTGGTGATAATGGTCGTTATAGTGCTGATAATGGTCGTTATAGTGCAGATAATTGTCGTTATAGTGGTGATAATGGTTGTTATAGTGGTTATAATGGCCGTTATAGTGCTGATAATGCTCGCTATAGTGGTGATAAAGTTCGTTATAGTGGTTATAATGGTTGTTATAGTGGTGATGATGGTTGTTATAGTGGTGATAATGGTTGTCATAGTGATTTTAATGGCTGTCATAGTGGTTGTCATGGTCGTCATAGTGGTTGTAATGGTTGTTGTACTGGTTGTAATGGTTGATATAGTGGTTATTATAGTTGTTATAGTGGTTATAATGGTTGTTATATTGGTTATAATGGTTGTTGTAATGGTTATAATGGTTGTTATAGTGGTGACAATGGTCGTTATAGTGATTATAATGGTCGTTATAGTGGTTATAATGGTCGTTATAGTGGTTATAATGGTCGTTATAGTGGTTATAATGGTCGTTATAGTGGCTATAATGGTTGTTATAGTGGTTATAATAGTTGTTATAATGGTTATAATGGTTGTTGTATTGGTTATAATGGTCGTTATACTGGTGATAATGGTCGTTATAGTGGTGATAATGGTCGTTGTAGTGCTGATAATGGTCGTTGTAGTGCAGATAATTGTCGTTATAGTGGTGATAATGGTTGTTATAGTGGTCATAATGGTCGTTATAGTGCTGATAATGGTCGCTATAGTGGTGATAATGGTCGTTATAGTGGTGACAATGGTCGTTATAGTGGTGATAATGTTCGTTATGGTGCTGATAATGGTCGTTATAGTGCTGATAATTGTCGTTATAGTGGTGATAATGGTTGTTATAGTGGTAATAATGGTCGTTATAGTGCTGATAATGGATGTTTTAGTGGTGATAAAGGATGTTTTAGTCATGATAATGGTTGTTACAGTAGTTATAATGGTTGTTATAGTGGTGATGATGGTTGTTATAGTGGTGATAATGGTTGTCATAGTGGTTATAATGGTTGTCATAGTGGCTCTAGTGGTCGTTATAGTGGTGATAATGGTCGTTATAGTGGTGATAATGGTCGTTATAGTGGTGATAATGGTTGTCATAGTGCTTATAATGGTTGTCATAGTGGCTCTAGTTGTTGTTATAGTGGTTGTAATGGTTGTTATACTGGTTGTACTGGTTGTTATAGTCGTTATAATGGTTGTTACAGTGGTTATAATGGTTGTTGTATTGGTTATAATGGTCGTTATAGTGGTGATAATGGTTGTCATAGTGGTCATAATGGTTGCTATAGTGGTGATAATGGATGTTATAGTGCTGATAATGGTTGTTATATTGGTGATAATGGTTGTTATAGTGGTGATAATGGTCGTTATAGTGCTGAAATTCTCGCTATAGTGGTGATAATGTTCGTTATAGTGGTTATAATGGTTGTTATAGTGGTGATGATGGTTGTTATAGTGGTGATAATGGTTGTTATAGTGGTTATAATGGTTGTTGTAGTGGTTATAATGGTTGTTATAGTAGTTATAATGGTTGTTATAGTGGTGATGATGGTTGTTATAGTGGTGATAATGGTCGTTATAGTGCTGATAATGGTCGTTGTAGTGCAGATAATTGTCGTTATAGTGGTGATAATGGTTGTTATAGTGGTTATAATGGTTGTTGTAGTGGTTATAATGGTTGTTATAGTAGTTATAATGGTTGTTATAGTGGTGATGATGGTTGTTATAGTGGTGATAATGGTTGTCATAGTGGTTATAATGGTTGTCATGGTGGTTGTCATGGTCGTCATAGTGGTTGTAATGGTTGCTATACTGGTTGTAATGGTTGTTATAGTTGTTATAATGGTTCTTATAGTGGTTATAATATATGTTATAGTGGTTATAATGGTTGTTGCATTGGTCATAATGGTTGTTATAGTGGTGACTATGGTCGTTATAGCGGTGATAATGGTCGTTATAGTGGTTATAATGGTTGTTGTATTGGTTATAATGGTTGTTATAGTGGTGACAATGGTCGTTATAGTGGTGATAATGGTCGTTATAGTGCTGATAATGGTCGTTATAGTGCAGATAATTGTCGTTATAGTGGTGATAATGGTTGTTATAGTGGTTATAATGGCCGTTATAGTGCTGATAATGCTCGCTATAGTGGTGATAAAGTTCGTTATAGTGGTTATAATGGTTGTTATAGTGGTGATGATGGTTGTTATAGTGGTGATAATGGTTGTCATAGTGATTTTAATGGCTGTCATAGTGGTTGTCATGGTCGTCATAGTGGTTGTAATGGTTGTTGTACTGGTTGTAATGGTTGATATAGTGGTTATTATAGTTGTTATAGTGGTTATAATGGTTGTTATATTGGTTATAATGGTTGTTGTAATGGTTATAATGGTTGTTATAGTGGTGACAATGGTCGTTATAGTGATTATAATGGTCGTTATAGTGGTTATAATGGTCGTTATAGTGGTTATAATGGTCGTTATAGTGGTTATAATGGTCGTTATAGTGGCTATAATGGTTGTTATAGTGGTTATAATAGTTGTTATAATGGTTATAATGGATGTTGTATTGGTTATAATGGTCGTTATACTGGTGATAATGGTCGTTATAGTGGTGATAATGGTCGTTGTAGTGCTGATAATGGTCGTTGTAGTGCAGATAATTGTCGTTATAGTGGTGATAATGGTTGTTATAGTGGTCATAATGGTCGTTATAGTGCTGATAATGGTCGCTATAGTGGTGATAATGGTCGTTATAGTGGTGACAATGGTCGTTATAGTGGTGATAATGTTCGTTATGGTGCTGATAATGGTCGTTACAGTGCTGATAATTGTCGTTATAGTGGTGATAATGGTTGTTATAGTGGTAATAATGGTCGTTATAGTGCTGATAATGGATGTTTTAGTGGTGATAAAGGATGTTTTAGTCATGATAATGGTTGTTGCAGTAGTTATAATGGTTGTTATAGTGGTGATGATGGTTGTTATAGTGGTGATAATGGTTGTCATAGTGGTTATAATGGTTGTCATAGTGGCTCTAGTGGTCGTTATAGTGGTGATAATGGTCGTTATAGTGGTGATAATGGTCGTTATAGTGGTGATAATGGTTGTCATAGTGCTTATAATGGTTGTCATAGTGGCTCTAGTTGTTGTTATAGTGGTTGTAATGGTTGTTATACTGGTTGTACTGGTTGTTATAGTCGTTATAATGGTTGTTACAGTGGTTATAATGGTTGTTGTATTGGTTATAATGGTCGTTATAGTGGTGATAATGGTTGTCATAGTGGTCATAATGGTTGCTATAGTGGTGATAATGGATGTTATAGTGCTGATAATGGTTGTTATATTGGTGATAATGGTTGTTATAGTGGTGATAATGGTCGTTGTAGTGCTGAAAATGCTCGCTATAGTGGTGATAATGTTCGTTATAGTGGTTATAATGGTTGTTATAGTGGTGATGATGGTTGTTATAGTGGTGATAATGGTTGTTATAGTGGTTATAATGGTTGTTGTAGTGGTTATAATGGTTGTTATAGTAGTTATAATGGTTGTTATAGTGGTGATGATGGTTGTTATAGTGGTGATAATGGTTGTCATAGTGGTTATAATGGTTCTCATGGTGGTTGTCATGGTCGTCATAGTGGTTGTAATGGTTGCTATACTGGTTGTAATGGTTGTTATAGTTGTTATAATGGTTCTTATAGTGGTTATAATATTTGTTATAGTGGTTATAATGGCTGTTATAGTGGTTATAATGGTTGTTGCATTGGTCATAATGGTTGTTATAGTGGTGACTATGGTCGTTATAGCGGTGATAATGGTCGTTATAGTGGTTATAATGGTTGTTGTATTGGTTATAATGGTTGTTATAGTGGTGACAATGGTCGTTATAGTGGTGATAATGGTCGTTATAGTGCTGATAATGGTCGTTGTAGTGCAGATAATTGTCGTTATAGTGGTGATAATGGTTGTTATAGTGGTCATAATGGTCGTTATAGTGCTGATAATGGTCGCTATAGTGGTGATAATGGTCGTTATAGTGGTGACAATAGTCGTTATAGTGGTGATAATGTTCGTTATGGTGCTGATAATGGTCGTTATAGTGCTGATAATTGTCGTTATAGTGGTGATAATGGTTGTTATAGTGGTAATAATGGTCGTTATAGTGCTGATAATGGACGTTTTAGTGGTGATAAAGGATGTTTTAGTCGTGATAATGGTTGTTACAGTGGTCATAATGGTTGTTAGAGTGGTGATAATGGTTGTGACAGTGGTGATAATGGTTGTCATAGTGGTTATAATGGTTGTCATAGTGGCTCTAGTGGTCGTTATAGTGGTCATAATGGTCGTTATAGTGGTGATAATGGTCGTTATAGTGGTGATAATGGTCGTTATAGTGGTGATAATGGTTGTCATAGTGCTTATAATGGTTGTCATAGTGGCTCTAGTTGTTGTTATAGTGGTTGTAATGGTTGTTATACTGGTTGTACTGGTTGTTATGGTCGTTATAATGGTTGTTACAGTGGTTATAATGGTTGTTGTATTGGTTATAATGGTCGTTATAGTGGTGATAATGGTTGTCATAGTGGTCATAATGGTTGCTATAGTGGTGATAATGGATGTTATAGTGCTGATAATGGTTGTTATATTGGTGATAATGGTTGTTATAGTGGTGATAATGGTCGTTATAGTCCTGATAATGCTCACTATAGTGGTGATAATGTTCGTTATAGTGGTTATAATGGTTGTTATAGTGGTGATGATGGTTGTTATAGTGGTGATAATGGTCGTTATAGTGCTGATAATGGTCGTTGTAGTGCAGATAATTGTCGTTATAGTGGTGATAATGGTTGTTATAGTGGTTATAATGGTTGTTGTAGTGGTTATAATGGTTGTTATAGTAGTTATAATGGTTGTTATAGTGGTGATGATGGTTGTTATAGTGGTGATAATGGTTGTCATAGTGGTTATAATGGTTGTCATGGTGGTTGTCATGGTCGTCATAGTGGTTGTAATGGTTGCTATACTGGTTGTAATGGTTGTTATAGTTGTTATAATGGTTCTTATAGTGGTTATAATATATGTTATAGTGGTTATAATGGTTGTTGCATTGGTCATAATGGTTGTTATAGTGGTGACTATGGTCGTTATAGCGGTGATAATGGTCGTTATAGTGGTTATAATGGTTGTTGTATTGGTTATAATGGTTGTTATAGTGGTGACAATGGTCGTTATAGTGGTGATAATGGTCGTTATAGTGCTGATAATGGTCGTTGTAGTGCAGATAATTGTCGTTATAGTGGTGATAATGGTTGTTATAGTGGTTATAATGGCCGTTATAGTGCTGATAATGCTCGCTATAGTGGTGATAAAGTTCGTTATAGTGGTTATAATGGTTGTTATAGTGGTGATGATGGTTGTTATAGTGGTGATAATGGTTGTCATAGTGATTTTAATGGCTGTCATAGTGGTTGTCATGGTCGTCATAGTGGTTGTAATGGTTGACATAGTGGTTATTATAGTTGTTATAGTGGTTATAATGGTTGTTATATTGGTTATAATGGTTGTTGTAATGGTTATAATGGTTGTTATAGTGGTGACAATGGTCGTTATAGTGATTATAATGGTCGTTATAGTGGTTATAATGGTCGTTATAGTGGTTATAATGGTCGTTATAGTGGTTATAATGGTCGTTATAGTGGCTATAATGGTTGTTATAGTGGTTATAATAGTTGTTATAATGGTTATAATGGTTGTTGTATTGGTTATAATGGTCGTTATACTGGTGATAATGGTCGTTATAGTGGTGATAATGGTCGTTGTAGTGCTGATAATGGTCGTTGTAGTGCAGATAATTGTCGTTATAGTGGTGATAATGGTTGTTATAGTGGTTATAATGGTTGTTACAGTGGTGATAATGGTTGTCATAGTGGTTATAATGGTTGTCATAGTGGCTCTAGTGGTTGTTATAGTGGTTGTAATGGTTGTTATACAGGGTGTACTGGTTGTTGTATTGGTTATAATGGTTGTTGTAATGGTTATAATTGTTGTCATAGTGGTGACAATGGTCGTTATAGTGGTTATAATGGTCGTTATAGCGGTTATAATGGTCGTTATAGTGGCTATAATAGTTGTTATAGTGGTTATAATAGTTGTTATAGTAGTTATAATGGTTGTTGTATTGGTTATAATGGTCGATATAGTGGTGATAATGGTCGTTATAGTGGTGATAATGGTTGTCATAGTGATTTTAATGGCTGTCATAGTGGTTGTCATGGTCGTCATAGTGGTTGTAATGGTTGTTGTACTGGTTGTAATGGTTGATATAGTGGTTATTATAGTTGTTATAGTGGTTATAATGGTTGTTATATTGGTTATAATGGTTGTTGTAATGGTTATAATGGTTGTTATAGTGGTGACAATGGTCGTTATAGTGATTATAATGGTCGTTATAGTGGTTATAATGGTCGTTATAGTGGTTATAATGGTCGTTATAGTGGTTATAATGGTCGTTATAGTGGCTATAATGGTTGTTATAGTGGTTATAATAGTTGTTATAATGGTTATAATGGTTGTTGTATTGGTTATAATGGTCGTTATACTGGTGATAATGGTCGTTATAGTGGTGATCATGGTCGTTGTAGTGCTGATAATGGTCGTTGTAGTGCAGATAATTGTCGTTATAGTGGTGATAATGGTTGTTATAGTGGTCATAATGGTCGTTATAGTGCTGATAATGGTCGCTATAGTGGTGATAATCGTCGTTATAGTGGTGACAATGGTCGTTATAGTGGTGATAATGTTCGTTATGGTGCTGATAATGGTCGTTATAGTGCTGATAATTGTCGTTATAGTGGTGATAATGGTTGTTATAGTGGTAATAATGGTCGTTATAGTGCTGATAATGGATGTTTTAGTGGTGATAAAGGATGTTTTAGTCATGATAATGGTTGTTACAGTAGTTATAATGGTTGTTATAGTGGTGATGATGGTTGTTATAGTGGTGATAATGGTTGTCATAGTGGTTATAATGGTTGTCATAGTGGCTCTAGTGGTCGTTATAGTGGTGATAATGGTCGTTATAGTGGTGATAATGGTCGTTATAGTGGTGATAATGGTTGTCATAGTGCTTATAATGGTTGTCATAGTGGCTCTAGTTGTTGTTATAGTGGTTGTAATGGTTGTTATACTGGTTGTACTGGTTGTTATAGTCGTTATAATGGTTGTTACAGTGGTTATAATGGTTGTTGTATTGGTTATAATGGTCGTTATAGTGGTGATAATGGTTGTCATAGTGGTCATAATGGTTGCTATAGTGGTGATAATGGATGTTATAGTGCTGATAATGGTTGTTATATTGGTGATAATGGTTGTTATAGTGGTGATAATGGTCGTTATAGTGCTGAAATTCTCGCTATAGTGGTGATAATGTTCGTTATAGTGGTTATAATGGTTGTTATAGTGGTGATGATGGTTGTTATAGTGGTGATAATGGTTGTTATAGTGGTTATAATGGTTGTTGTAGTGGTTATAATGGTTGTTATAGTAGTTATAATGGTTGTTATAGTGGTGATGATGGTTGTTATAGTGGTGATAATGGTCGTTATAGTGCTGATAATGGTCGTTGTAGTGCAGATAATTGTCGTTATAGTGGTGATAATGGTTGTTATAGTGGTTATAATGGTTGTTGTAGTGGTTATAATGGTTGTTATAGTAGTTATAATGGTTGTTATAGTGGTGATGATGGTTGTTATAGTGGTGATAATGGTTGTCATAGTGGTTATAATGGTTGTCATGGTGGTTGTCATGGTCGTCATAGTGGTTGTAATGGTTGCTATACTGGTTGTAATGGTTGTTATAGTTGTTATAATGGTTCTTATAGTGGTTATAATATATGTTATAGTGGTTATAATGGTTGTTGCATTGGTCATAATGGTTGTTATAGTGGTGACTATGGTCGTTATAGCGGTGATAATGGTCGTTATAGTGGTTATAATGGTTGTTGTATTGGTTATAATGGTTGTTATAGTGGTGACAATGGTCGTTATAGTGGTGATAATGGTCGTTATAGTGCTGATAATGGTCGTTATAGTGCAGATAATTGTCGTTATAGTGGTGATAATGGTTGTTATAGTGGTTATAATGGCCGTTATAGTGCTGATAATGCTCGCTATAGTGGTGATAAAGTTCGTTATAGTGGTTATAATGGTTGTTATAGTGGTGATGATGGTTGTTATAGTGGTGATAATGGTTGTCATAGTGATTTTAATGGCTGTCATAGTGGTTGTCATGGTCGTCATAGTGGTTGTAATGGTTGTTGTACTGGTTGTAATGGTTGATATAGTGGTTATTATAGTTGTTATAGTGGTTATAATGGTTGTTATATTGGTTATAATGGTTGTTGTAATGGTTATAATGGTTGTTATAGTGGTGACAATGGTCGTTATAGTGATTATAATGGTCGTTATAGTGGTTATAATGGTCGTTATAGTGGTTATAATGGTCGTTATAGTGGTTATAATGGTCGTTATAGTGGCTATAATGGTTGTTATAGTGGTTATAATAGTTGTTATAATGGTTATAATGGTTGTTGTATTGGTTATAATGGTCGTTATACTGGTGATAATGGTCGTTATAGTGGTGATAATGGTCGTTGTAGTGCTGATAATGGTCGTTGTAGTGCAGATAATTGTCGTTATAGTGGTGATAATGGTTGTTATAGTGGTCATAATGGTCGTTATAGTGCTGATAATGGTCGCTATAGTGGTGATAATGGTCGTTATAGTGGTGACAATGGTCGTTATAGTGGTGATAATGTTCGTTATGGTGCTGATAATGGTCGTTATAGTGCTGATAATTGTCGTTATAGTGGTGATAATGGTTGTTATAGTGGTAATAATGGTCGTTATAGTGCTGATAATGGATGTTTTAGTGGTGATAAAGGATGTTTTAGTCATGATAATGGTTGTTACAGTAGTTATAATGGTTGTTATAGTGGTGATGATGGTTGTTATAGTGGTGATAATGGTTGTCATAGTGGTTATAATGGTTGTCATAGTGGCTCTAGTGGTCGTTATAGTGGTGATAATGGTCGTTATAGTGGTGATAATGGTCGTTATAGTGGTGATAATGGTTGTCATAGTGCTTATAATGGTTGTCATAGTGGCTCTAGTTGTTGTTATAGTGGTTGTAATGGTTGTTATACTGGTTGTACTGGTTGTTATAGTCGTTATAATGGTTGTTACAGTGGTTATAATGGTTGTTGTATTGGTTATAATGGTCGTTATAGTGGTGATAATGGTTGTCATAGTGGTCATAATGGTTGCTATAGTGGTGATAATGGATGTTATAGTGCTGATAATGGTTGTTATATTGGTGATAATGGTTGTTATAGTGGTGATAATGGTCGTTATAGTGCTGAAATTCTCGCTATAGTGGTGATAATGTTCGTTATAGTGGTTATAATGGTTGTTATAGTGGTGATGATGGTTGTTATAGTGGTGATAATGGTTGTTATAGTGGTTATAATGGTTGTTGTAGTGGTTATAATGGTTGTTATAGTAGTTATAATGGTTGTTATAGTGGTGATGATGGTTGTTATAGTGGTGATAATGGTTGTCATAGTGGTTATAATGGTTCTCATGGTGGTTGTCATGGTCGTCATAGTGGTTGTAATGGTTGCTATACTGGTTGTAATGGTTGTTATAGTTGTTATAATGGTTCTTATAGTGGTTATAATATTTGTTATAGTGGTTATAATGGCTGTTATAGTGGTTATAATGGTTGTTGCATTGGTCATAATGGTTGTTATAGTGGTGACTATGGTCGTTATAGCGGTGATAATGGTCGTTATAGTGGTTATAATGGTTGTTGTATTGGTTATAATGGTTGTTATAGTGGTGACAATGGTCGTTATAGTGGTGATAATGGTCGTTATAGTGCTGATAATGGTCGTTGTAGTGCAGATAATTGTCGTTATAGTGGTGATAATGGTTGTTATAGTGGTCATAATGGTCGTTATAGTGCTGATAATGGTCGCTATAGTGGTGATAATGGTCGTTATAGTGGTGACAATAGTCGTTATAGTGGTGATAATGTTCGTTATGGTGCTGATAATGGTCGTTATAGTGCTGATAATTGTCGTTATAGTGGTGATAATGGTTGTTATAGTGGTAATAATGGTCGTTATAGTGCTGATAATGGACGTTTTAGTGGTGATAAAGGATGTTTTAGTCGTGATAATGGTTGTTACAGTGGTCATAATGGTTGTTAGAGTGGTGATAATGGTTGTGACAGTGGTGATAATGGTTGTCATAGTGGTTATAATGGTTGTCATAGTGGCTCTAGTGGTCGTTATAGTGGTCATAATGGTCGTTATAGTGGTGATAATGGTCGTTATAGTGGTGATAATGGTCGTTATAGTGGTGATAATGGTTGTCATAGTGCTTATAATGGTTGTCATAGTGGCTCTAGTTGTTGTTATAGTGGTTGTAATGGTTGTTATACTGGTTGTACTGGTTGTTATGGTCGTTATAATGGTTGTTACAGTGGTTATAATGGTTGTTGTATTGGTTATAATGGTCGTTATAGTGGTGATAATGGTTGTCATAGTGGTCATAATGGTTGCTATAGTGGTGATAATGGATGTTATAGTGCTGATAATGGTTGTTATATTGGTGATAATGGTTGTTATAGTGGTGATAATGGTCGTTATAGTCCTGATAATGCTCACTATAGTGGTGATAATGTTCGTTATAGTGGTTATAATGGTTGTTATAGTGGTGATGATGGTTGTTATAGTGGTGATAATGGTCGTTATAGTGCTGATAATGGTCGTTGTAGTGCAGATAATTGTCGTTATAGTGGTGATAATGGTTGTTATAGTGGTTATAATGGTTGTTGTAGTGGTTATAATGGTTGTTATAGTAGTTATAATGGTTGTTATAGTGGTGATGATGGTTGTTATAGTGGTGATAATGGTTGTCATAGTGGTTATAATGGTTGTCATGGTGGTTGTCATGGTCGTCATAGTGGTTGTAATGGTTGCTATACTGGTTGTAATGGTTGTTATAGTTGTTATAATGGTTCTTATAGTGGTTATAATATATGTTATAGTGGTTATAATGGTTGTTGCATTGGTCATAATGGTTGTTATAGTGGTGACTATGGTCGTTATAGCGGTGATAATGGTCGTTATAGTGGTTATAATGGTTGTTGTATTGGTTATAATGGTTGTTATAGTGGTGACAATGGTCGTTATAGTGGTGATAATGGTCGTTATAGTGCTGATAATGGTCGTTGTAGTGCAGATAATTGTCGTTATAGTGGTGATAATGGTTGTTATAGTGGTTATAATGGCCGTTATAGTGCTGATAATGCTCGCTATAGTGGTGATAAAGTTCGTTATAGTGGTTATAATGGTTGTTATAGTGGTGATGATGGTTGTTATAGTGGTGATAATGGTTGTCATAGTGATTTTAATGGCTGTCATAGTGGTTGTCATGGTCGTCATAGTGGTTGTAATGGTTGACATAGTGGTTATTATAGTTGTTATAGTGGTTATAATGGTTGTTATATTGGTTATAATGGTTGTTGTAATGGTTATAATGGTTGTTATAGTGGTGACAATGGTCGTTATAGTGATTATAATGGTCGTTATAGTGGTTATAATGGTCGTTATAGTGGTTATAATGGTCGTTATAGTGGTTATAATGGTCGTTATAGTGGCTATAATGGTTGTTATAGTGGTTATAATAGTTGTTATAATGGTTATAATGGTTGTTGTATTGGTTATAATGGTCGTTATACTGGTGATAATGGTCGTTATAGTGGTGATAATGGTCGTTGTAGTGCTGATAATGGTCGTTGTAGTGCAGATAATTGTCGTTATAGTGGTGATAATGGTTGTTATAGTGGTTATAATGGTTGTTACAGTGGTGATAATGGTTGTCATAGTGGTTATAATGGTTGTCATAGTGGCTCTAGTGGTTGTTATAGTGGTTGTAATGGTTGTTATACAGGGTGTACTGGTTGTTGTATTGGTTATAATGGTTGTTGTAATGGTTATAATTGTTGTCATAGTGGTGACAATGGTCGTTATAGTGGTTATAATGGTCGTTATAGCGGTTATAATGGTCGTTATAGTGGCTATAATAGTTGTTATAGTGGTTATAATAGTTGTTATAGTAGTTATAATGGTTGTTGTATTGGTTATAATGGTCGATATAGTGGTGATAATGGTCGTTATAGTGGTGATAATGGTCGTTATAGTGCTGATAATGGTCGTTGTAGTGCAGATAATTGTCGTTATAGTGGTGATAATGGTTGTTATAGTGGTCATAATGGTCGTTATAGTGCTGATAATGGTCGCTATAGTGGTGATAATGGTCGTTATAGTGGTGACAATGGTCGTTATAGTGGTGATAATGTTCGTTATGGTGCTGATAATGGTCGTTATAGTGCTGATAATTGTCGTTATAGTGGTGATAATGGTTGTTATAGTGGTAATAATGGTCGTTATAGTGCTGATAATGGATGTTTTAGTGGTGATAAAGGATGTTTTAGTCGTGATAATGGTTGTTACAGTAGTTATAATGGTTGTTATAGTGGTGATGATGGTTGTTATAGTGGTGATAATGGTTGTCATAGTGGTCATAATGGTTGCTATAGTGGTGATAATGGATGTTATAGTGCTGATAATGGTTGTTATATTGGTGATAATGGTTGTTATAGTGGTGATAATGGTCGTTATAGTGCTGAAAATGCTCGCTATAGTGGTGATAATGTTCGTTATAGTGGTTATAATGGTTGTTATAGTGGTGATGATGGTTGTTATAGTGGTGATAATGGTTGTTATAGTGGTTATAATGGTTGTTGTAGTGGTTATAATGGTTGTTATAGTAGTTATAATGGTTGTTATAGTGGTGATGATGGTTGTTATAGTGGTGATAATGGTTGTCATAGTGGTTATAATGGTTCTCATGGTGGTTGTCATGGTCGTCATAGTGGTTGTAATGGTTGCTATACTGGTTGTAATGGTTGTTATAGTTGTTATAATGGTTCTTATAGTGGTTATAATATATGTTATAGTGGTTATAATGGCTGTTATAGTGGTTATAATGGTTGTGGCATTGGTCATAATGGTTGTTATAGTGGTGACTATGGTCGTTATAGCGGTGATAATGGTCGTTATAGTGGTTATAATGGTTGCTGTATTGGTTATAATGGTTGTTATAGTGGTGACAATGGTCGTTATAGTGGTGATAGTGGTCGTTATAGTGCTGATAATGGTCGTTATAGTGCAGATAATTGTCGTTATAGTGGTGATAATGGTTGTTATAGTGGTAATAATGGTCGTTATAGTGCTGATAATGGATGTTTTAGTGGTGATAAAGGATGTTTTAGTCGTGATAATGGTTGTTACAGTAGTTATAATGGTTGTTATAGTGGTGATGATGGTTGTTATAGTGGTGATAATGGTTGTCATAGTGGTTATAATGGTTGTCATAGTGGCTCTAGTGGTCGTTATAGTGGTGATAATGGTCGTTATAGTGGTGATAATGGTCGTTATAGTGGTGATAATGGTTGTCATAGTGCTTATAATGGTTGTCATAGTGGCTCTAGTTGTTGTTATAGTGGTTGTAATGGTTGTTATACTGGTTGTACTGGTTGTTATAGTCGTTATAATGGTTGTTACAGTGGTTATAATGGTTGTTGTATTGGTTATAATGGTCGTTATAGTGGTGATAATGGTTGTCATAGTGGTCATAATGGTTGCTATAGTGGTGATAATGGATGTTATAGTGCTGATAATGGTTGTTATATTGGTGATAATGGTTGTTATAGTGGTGATAATGGTCGTTATAGTGCTGAAAATGCTCGCTATAGTGGTGATAATGTTCGTTATAGTGGTTATAATGGTTGTTATAGTGGTGATGATGGTTGTTATAGTGGTGATAATGGTTGTTATAGTGGTTATAATGGTTGTTGTAGTGGTTATAATGGTTGTTATAGTAGTTATAATGGTTGTTATAGTGGTGATGATGGTTGTTATAGTGGTGATAATGGTTGTCATAGTGGTTATAATGGTTCTCATGGTGGTTGTCATGGTCGTCATAGTGGTTGTAATGGTTGCTATACTGGTTGTAATGGTTGTTATAGTTGTTATAATGGTTCTTATAGTGGTTATAATATTTGTTATAGTGGTTATAATGGCTGTTATAGTGGTTATAATGGTTGTTGCATTGGTCATAATGGTTGTTATAGTGGTGACTATGGTCGTTATAGCGGTGATGATGGTCGTTATAGTGGTTATAATGGTTGTTGTATTGGTTATAATGGTTGTTATAGTGGTGACAATGGTCGTTATAGTGGTGATAATGGTCGTTATAGTGCTGATAATGGTCGTTGTAGTGCAGATAATTGTCGTTATAGTGGTGATAATGGTTGTTATAGTGGTCATAATGGTCGTTATAGTGCTGATAATGTTCGCTATAGTGGTGATAATGGTCGTTATAGTGGTGACAATGGTCGTTATAGTGGTGATAATGTTCGTTATGGTGCTGATAATGGTCGTTATAGTGCTGATAATTGTCGTTATAGTGGTGATAATGGTTGTTATAGTGGTAATAATGGTCGTTATAGTGCTGATAATGGATGTTTTAGTGGTGATAAAGGATGTTTTAGTCGTGATAATGGTTGTTACAGTGGTCATAATGGTTGTTAGAGTGGTGATAATGGTTGTGACAGTGGTGATAATGGTTGTCATAGTGGTTATAATGGTTGTCATAGTGGCTCTAGTGGTCGTTATAGTGGTCATAATGGTCGTTATAGTGGTGATAATGGTCGTTATAGTGGTGATAATGGTCGTTATAGTGGTGATAATGGTTGTCATAGTGCTTATAATGGTTGTCATAGTGGCTCTAGTTGTTGTTATAGTGGTTGTAATGGTTGTTATACTGGTTGTACTGGTTGTTATAGTCGTTATAATGGTTGTTACAGTGGTTATAATGGTTGTTGTATTGGTTATAATGGTCGTTATAGTGGTGATAATGGTTGTCATAGTGGTCATAATGGTTGCTATAGTGGTGATAATGGATGTTATAGTGCTGATAATGGTTGTTATATTGGTGATAATGGTTGTTATAGTGGTGATAATGGTCGTTATAGTCCTGATAATGCTCGCTATAGTGGTGATAATGTTCGTTATAGTGGTTATAATGGTTGTTATAGTGGTGATGATGGTTGTTATAGTGGTGATAATGGTCGTTATAGTGCTGATAATGGTCGTTGTAGTGCAGATAATTGTCGTTATAGTGGTGATAATGGTTGTTACAGTGGTTATAATGGTTGTTGTAGTGGTTATAATGGTTGTTATAGTAGTTATAATGGTTGTTATAGTGGTGATGATGGTTGTTATAGTGGTGATAATGGTTGTCATAGTGGTTATAATGGTTGTCATGGTGGTTGTCATGGTCGTCATAGTGGTTGTAATGGTTGCTATACTGGTTGTAATGGTTGTTATAGTTGTTATAATGGTTCTTATAGTGGTTATAATATATGTTATAGTGGTTATAATGGTTGTTGCATTGGTCATAATGGTTGTTATAGTGGTGACTATGGTCGTTATAGCGGTGATAATGGTCGTTATAGTGGTTATAATGGTTGTTGTATTGGTTATAATGGTTGTTATAGTGGTGACAATGGTCGTTATAGTGGTGATAATGGTCGTTATAGTGCTGATAATGGTCGTTGTAGTGCAGATAATTGTCGTTATAGTGGTGATAATGGTTGTTATAGTGGTTATAATGGCCGTTATAGTGCTGATAATGCTCGCTATAGTGGTGATAAAGTTCGTTATAGTGGTTATAATGGTTGTTATAGTGGTGATGATGGTTGTTATAGTGGTGATAATGGTTGTCATAGTGATTTTAATGGCTGTCATAGTGGTTGTCATGGTCGTCATAGTGGTTGTAATGGTTGATATAGTGGTTATTATAGTTGTTATAGTGGTTATAATGGTTGTTATATTGGTTATAATGGTTGTTGTAATGGTTATAATGGTTGTTATAGTGGTGACAATGGTCGTTATAGTGATTATAATGGTCGTTATAGTGGTTATAATGGTCGTTATAGTGGTTATAATGGTCGTTATAGTGGTTATAATGGTCGTTATAGTGGCTATAATGGTTGTTATAGTGGTTATAATAGTTGTTATAATGGTTATAATGGTTGTTGTATTGGTTATAATGGTCGTTATACTGGTGATAATGGTCGTTATAGTGGTGATAATGGTCGTTGTAGTGCTGATAATGGTCGTTGTAGTGCAGATAATTGTCGTTATAGTGGTGATAATGGTTGTTATAGTGGTTATAATGGTTGTTACAGTGGTGATAATGGTTGTCATAGTGGTTATAATGGTTGTCATAGTGGCTCTAGTGGTTGTTATAGTGGTTGTAATGGTTGTTATACAGGGTGTACTGGTTGTTGTATTGGTTATAATGGTTGTTGTAATGGTTATAATTGTTGTCATAGTGGTGACAATGGTCGTTATAGTGGTTATAATGGTCGTTATAGCGGTTATAATGGTCGTTATAGTGGCTATAATAGTTGTTATAGTGGTTATAATAGTTGTTATAGTAGTTATAATGGTTGTTGTATTGGTTATAATGGTCGATATAGTGGTGATAATGGTCGTTATGGTGGTGATAATGGTCGTTATAGTGCTGATAATGGTCGTTGTAGTGCAGATAATTGTCGTTATAGTGGTGATAATGGTTGTTATAGTGGTCATAATGGTCGTTATAGTGCTGATAATGGTCGCTATAGTGGTGATAATGGTCGTTATAGTGGTGACAATGGTCGTTATAGTGGTGATAATGTTCGTTATGGTGCTGATAATGGTCGTTATAGTGCTGATAATTGTCGTTATAGTGGTGATAATGGTTGTTATAGTGGTAATAATGGTCGTTATAGTGCTGATAATGGATGTTTTAGTGGTGATAAAGGATGTTTTAGTCGTGATAATGGTTGTTACAGTAGTTATAATGGTTGTTATAGTGGTGATGATGGTTGTTATAGTGGTGATAATGGTTGTCATAGTGGTTATAATGGTTGTCATAGTGGCTCTAGTGGTCGTTATAGTGGTGATAATGGTCGTTATAGTGGTGATAATGGTCGTTATAGTGGTGATAATGGTTGTCATAGTGCTTATAATGGTTGTCATAGTGGCTCTAGTTGTTGTTATAGTGGTTGTAATGGTTGTTATACAGGTTGTACTGGTTGTTATAGTCGTTATAATGGTTGTTACAGTGGTTATAATGGTTGTTGTATTGGTTATAATGGTCGTTATAGTGGTGATAATGGTTGTCATAGTGGTCATAATGGTTGCTATAGTGGTGATAATGGATGTTATAGTGCTGATAATGGTTGTTATATTGGTGATAATGGTTGTTATAGTGGTGATAATGGTCGTTATAGTGCTGAAAATGCTCGCTATAGTGGTGATAATGTTCGTTATAGTGGTTATAATGGTTGTTATAGTGGTGATGATGGTTGTTATAGTGGTGATAATGGTTGTTATAGTGGTTATAATGGTTGTTGTAGTGGTTATAATGGTTGTTATAGTAGTTATAATGGTTGTTATAGTGGTGATGATGGTTGTTATAGTGGTGATAATGGTTGTCATAGTGGTTATAATGGTTCTCATGGTGGTTGTCATGGTCGTCATAGTGGTTGTAATGGTTGCTATACTGGTTGTAATGGTTGTTATAGTTGTTATAATGGTTCTTATAGTGGTTATAATATATGTTATAGTGGTTATAATGGCTGTTATAGTGGTTATAAAGGTTGTTGCATTGGTCATAATGGTTGTTATAGTGGTGACTATGGTCGTTATAGCGGTGATAATGGTCGTTATAGTGGTTATAATGGTTGCTGTATTGGTTATAATGGTTGTTATAGTGGTGACAATGGTCGTTATAGTGGTGATAGTGGTCGTTATAGTGCTGATAATGGTCGTTATAGTGCTGATAATTGTCGTTATAGTGGTGATAATGGTTGTTATAGTGGTTATAATGGTCGTTATAGTGCTGATAATGCTCGCTATAGTGGTGATAATGTTCGTTATAGTGGTTATAATGGTTGTTATAGTGGTGATGATGGTTGTTATAGTGGTGATAATGGTTGTCATAGTGGTTTTAATGGTTGTCATAGTGGTTGTCATGGTCGTCATAGTGGTTGTAATGGTTGTTGTACAGGTTGATATAGTGGTTATTATAGTTGTTATAGTGGTTATAATGGTTGTTATATTGGTTATAATGGTTGTTGTAATGGTTATAACGGTTGTTATAGTGGTGACAATGGTCGTTATAGCGGTTATAATGGTCGTTATAGTGGCTATAATAGTTGTTATAGTGGTTATAATAGTTGTTATAGTAGTTATAATGGTTGTTGTATTGGTTATAATGGTCGATATAGTGGTGATAATGGTCGTTATAGTGGTGATAATGGTCGTTATAGTGCTGATAATGGTCGTTATAGTGCAGATAATTGTCGTTATAGTGGTCATAATGGTCGTTATAGTGGTGATAATGGTCGTTATAGTGGTGATAATGGTTGTCATAGTGGTTATAATGGTTGTTGTAGTGGTTATAATGGTTGTTATAGTAGTTATAATGGTTGTTATAGTGGTGATGATGGTTGTTATAGTGGTGATAATGGTTGTCATAGTGGTTATAATGGTTGTCATGGTGGTTGTCATGGTCGGCATAGTGGTTGTAATGGTTGCTATACTGGTTGTAATGGTTGTTATAGTTGTTATAATGGTTCTTATAGTGGTTATAATATATGTTATAGTGGTTATAATGGCTGTTATAGTGGTTATAATGGTTGTTGCATTGGTCATAATGGTTGTTATAGTGGTGACTATGGTCGTTATAGCGGTGATAATGGTCGTTATAGTGGTTATAATGGTTGTTGTATTGGTTATAATGGTTGTTATAGTGGTGACAATGGTCGTTATAGTGGTGATAATGGTCGTTATAGTGCTGATAATGGTCGTTATAGTGCAGATAATTGTCGTTATAGTGGTGATAATGGTTGTTATAGTGGTTATAATGGCCGTTATAGTGCTGATAATGCTCGCTATAGTGGTGATAAAGTTCGTTATAGTGGTTATAATGGTTGTTATAGTGGTGATGATGGTTGTTATAGTGGTGATAATGGTTGTCATAGTGATTTTAATGGCTGTCATAGTGGTTGTCATGGTCGTCATAGTGGTTGTAATGGTTGTTGTACTGGTTGTAATGGTTGATATAGTGGTTATTATAGTTGTTATAGTGGTTATAATGGTTGTTATATTGGTTATAATGTTTGTTGTAATGGTTATAACGGTTGTTATAGTGGTGACAATGGTCGTTATAGCGGTTATAATGGTCGTTATAGTGGTTATAATGGTCGTTATAGTGGTTATAATGGTCGTTATAGTGGTTATAATGGTCGTTATAGTGGCTATTATGGTTGTTATAGTGGTTATAATAGTTGTTATAATGGTTATAATGGTTGTTGTATTGGTTATAATGGTCGTTATACTGGTGATAATGGTCGTTATAGTGGTGATAATGGTCGTTATAGTGCTGATAATGGTCGTTGTAGTGCAGATAATTGTCGTTATAGTGGTGATAATGGTTGTTATAGTGGTTATAATGGTTGTTACAGTGGTGATAATGGTTGTGACAGTGGTGATAATGGTTGTCATAGTGGTTATAATGGTTGTCACAGTGGCTCTAGTGGTTGTTATAGTGGTTGTAATGGTTGTTATACAGGGTGTACTGGTTGTTATATTGGTTATAATGGTTGTTGTAATGGTTATAATTGTTGTCATAGTGGTGACAATGGTCGTTATAGTGGTTATAATGGTCGTTATAGCGGTTATAATGGTCGTTATAGTGGCTATAATAGTTGCTATAGTGGTTATAATAGTTGTTATAGTAGTTATAATGGTTGTTGTATTGGTTATAATGGTCGATATAGTGGTGATAATGGTCGTTATAGTGGTGATAATGGTCGTTATAGTGCTGATAATGATCGTTGTAGTGCAGATAATTGTCGTTATAGTGGTGATAATGGTTGTTATAGTGGTTATAATGGTCGTTATAGTGCTGATAATGGTCGCTATAGTGGTGATAATGGTCGTTATAGTGCTGATAATGGTCGTTATAGTGCTGATAATTGTCGTCATAGTGGTGATAATGGTTGTTATAGTGGTAATAATGGTCGTTATAGTGCTGATAATGGATGTATTAGTGGTGATAAAGGATGTTTTAATCGTGATAATGGTTGTTACGGTGGTCATAATGGTTGTTAGAGTGGTGATAATGGTTGTGACAGTGGTGATAATGGTTGTCATAGTGGTTATAATGGTTGTCATAGTGGCTCTAGTGGTCGTTATAGTGGTTACAATGGTCGTTATAGTGGTGATAATGTTCGCTATACTGGTTATAATGGTCGTTGTATTGGTTATAATGGTGGTTATAGTGGTGACAATGGTCGTTATAGTGGTGATAATGGTTGTTATAGTGGTTATAATGGTTGTTATAGTGGTGATGATGGTTGTTATAGTGGTGGTAATGGTTGTCATAGTGGTTTTAATGGTTGTCGTAGTCGTTATAATGGTCGTTATACTGGTTGTAATGGTTGTCATAGTGGTTATAATGGCTATTATCGTGGCTATAATGGTTGTGATTGTGGTTATAATGGTTGTTATAGTGGTTATAATGGTTGTTGTATTGGTTATAATGGTTGTTGTAGTGGTTATAATGGTTGTTATAATGGTTATGATGGTTGTTATAGTGGTGATAATGGTCGTTATAGTGGTGATAATGGTCGTTATAGTGGTGATAATAGTCGTTATAGTGGCGATAATGGTCGTTGTAGTGGTGATATTGGTTGTTACAGTCGTGATAATGGTTGGTACAGTGGTGATAATGGTTGTCATAGTGGCTCTAGTCGTTGTTATAGTGGTTGTAATGGTTGTTATACTGCTTGTACTGGTTGTTATAGTGGTTATAATGGTTGTTACAGTGGTTATAATGGTTGTTGTATTGGTTATAATGGTGGTTATAGTGGTGACAATGGTCGTTATAGTGGTGATAATGTTCGCTATACTGGTTATAATGGTCGTTGTATTGGTTATAATGGTGGTTATAGTGGTGACAATGGTCGTTATAGTGGTGATAATGGTCGTTATACTGGTTATAATGGTCGTTGTATTGGTTATAATGGTGGTTATAGTGGTGACAATGGTCGTCATAGTGGTGATAATGGTTGTTATAATGTTTATAATGGTTGTTATAGTGGTGATGATGGTTGTTATAGTGGTGATGACGGTTGTGATAGTGGTTTTAATGGTTGTCGTAGTGGTTGTAATGGTCGTTATACTGGTTGTAATGGTTGTCATAGTGGTTATAATGGCCATTATAGTGGCTATAATGGTTGTGATAGTGGTTATAATGGTTATTATAGTGGTTATAATGGTCGTTGTAGTGGTTATATTGGTCGTTATAGTGGTGATAATGGTCGTTCTAGTGGTGATAATGGTCGTTATAGTGCTGCTAATGGTCGTTATAGTGGTGATAATGGTCGTTATGGTGCTGATAGTGGTCGTTATATTGGCTATAATGGTTGTTGTAGTGGTTATAATGGCTGTTATAGTGGTTATAATGGTTGTTATAGTGATGACAATGGTCGTTATAGTGGTGATAATGTTCGTTATGGTGCTGATAATGGTCGTTATAGTGCTGATAATTGTCGTTATAGTGGTGATAATGGTTGTTATAGTGGTAATAATGGTCGTTATAGTGCTGATAATGGATGTTTTAGTGGTGATAAAGGATGTTTTAGTCGTGATAATGGTTGTTACAGTAGTTATAATGGTTGTTATAGTGGTGATGATGGTTGTTATAGTGGTGATAATGGTTGTCATAGTGGTTATAATGGTTGTCATAGTGGCTCTAGTGGTCGTTATAGTGGTGATAATGGTCGTTATAGTGGTGATAATGGTCGTTATAGTGGTGATAATGGTTGTCATAGTGCTTATAATGGTTGTCATAGTGGCTCTAGTTGTTGTTATAGTGGTTGTAATGGTTGTTATACTGGTTGTACTGGTTGTTATAGTCGTTATAATGGTTGTTACAGTGGTTATAATGGTTGTTGTATTGGTTATAATGGTCGTTATAGTGGTGATAATGGTTGTCATAGTGGTCATAATGGTTGCTATAGTGGTGATAATGGATGTTATAGTGCTGATAATGGTTGTTATATTGGTGATAATGGTTGTTATAGTGGTGATAATGGTCGTTATAGTGCTGAAAATGCTCGCTATAGTGGTGATAATGTTCGTTATAGTGGTTATAATGGTTGTTATAGTGGTGATGATGGTTGTTATAGTGGCGATAATGGTTGTTATAGTGGTTATAATGGTTGTTGTAGTGGTTATAATGGTTGTCATAGTAGTTATAATGGTTGTTATAGTGGTGATGATGGTTGTTATAGTGGTGATAATGGTTGTCATAGTGGTTATAATGGTTCTCATGGTGGTTGTCATGGTCGTCATAGTGGTTGTAATGGTTGCTATACTGGTTGTAATGGTTGTTATAGTTGTTATAATGGTTCTTATAGTGGTTATAATATATGTTATAGTGGTTATAATGGCTGTTATAGTGGTTATAATGGTTGTTGCATTGGTCATAATGGTTGTTATAGTGGTGACTATGGTCGTTATAGCGGTGATAATGGTCGTTATAGTGGTTATAATGGTTGTTGTATTGGTTATAATGGTTGTTATAGTGGTGACAATGGTCGTTATAGTGGTGATAGTGGTCGTTATAGTGCTGATAATGGTCGTTATAGTGCAGATAATTGTCGTTATAGTGGTGATAATGGTTGTTATAGTGGTTATAATGGTCGTTATAGTGCTGATAATGCTCGCTATAGTGGTGATAATGTTCGTTATAGTGGTTATAATGGTTGTTATAGTGGTGATGATGGTTGTTATAGTGGTGATAATGGTTGTCATAGTGGTTTTAATGGTTGTCATAGTGGTTGTCATGGTCGTCATAGTGGTTGTAATGGTTGTTGTACAGGTTGTAATGGTTGATATAGTGGTTATTATAGTTGTTATAGTGGTTATAATGGTTGTTATATTGGTTATAATGGTTGTTGTAATGGTTATAACGGTTGTTATAGTGGTGACAATGGTCGTTATAGCGGTTATAATGGTCGTTATAGTGGTTATAATGGTCGTTATAGTGGTTATAATGGTCGTTATAGTGGTTATAATGGTCGTTATAGTGGCTATTATGGTTGTTATAGTGGTTATAATAGTTGTTATAATGGTTATAATGGTTGTTGTATTGGTTATAATGGTCGTTATACTGGTGATAATGGTCGTTATAGTGGTGATAATGGTTGTTATAGTGGTTATAATGGTTGTTACAGTGGTGATAATGGTTGTGACAGTGGTGATAATGGTTGTCATAGTGGTTATAATGGTTGTCACAGTGGCTCTAGTGGTTGTTATACAGGGTGTACTGGTTGTTATATTGGTTATAATGGTTGTTGTAATGGTTATAATTGTTGTCATAGTGGTGACAATGGTCGTTATAGTGGTTATAATGGTCGTTATAGCGGTTATAATGGTCGTTATAGTGCTGATAATGGTTGTCATAGTGCTTATAATGGTTGTCATAGTGGCTCTAGTGGTTGTTATAGTGGTTGTAATGGTTGTTATACTGGTTGTACTGGTTGTTATAGTCGTTATAATGGTTGTTACAGTGGTTATAATGGTTGTTGTATTGGTTATAATGGTGGTTATAGTGGTGACAATGGTCGTTATAGTGGTGATAATGTTCGCTATACTGGTTATAATGGTCGTTGTATTGGTTATAATGGTGGTTATAGTGGTGACAATGGTCGTTATAGTGGTGATAATGGTTGTTATAGTGGTTATAATGGTTGTTATAGTGGTGATGATGGTTGTTATAGTGGTGGTAATGGTTGTCATAGTGGTTTTAATGGTTGTCGTAGTCGTTATAATGGTCGTTATACTGGTTGTAATGGTTGTCATAGTGGTTATAATGGCTATTATCGTGGCTATAATGGTTGTGATTGTGGTTATAATGGTTGTTGTAGTGGTTATAATGGTTGTTGTATTGGTTATAATGGTTGTTGTAGTGGTTATAATGGTTGTTATAATGGTTATGATGGTTGTTATAGTGGTGATAATGGTCGTTATAGTGGTGATAATGGTCGTTATAGTGGTGATAATAGTCGTTATAGTGGCGATAATGGTCGTTGTAGTGGTGATATTGGTTGTTACAGTCGTGATAATGGTTGGTACAGTGGTGATAATGGTTGTCATATTGCTTATAATGGTTGTCATAGTGGCTCTAGTCGTTGTTATAGTGGTTGTAATGGTTGTTATACTGCTTGTACTGGTTGTTATAGTGGTTATAATGGTTGTTACAGTGGTTATAATGGTTGTTGTATTGGTTATAATGGTGGTTATAGTGGTGACAATGGTCGTTATAGTGGTGATAATGGTCGTTATACTGGTTATAATGGTCGTTGTATTGGTTATAATGGTGGTTATAGTGGTGACAATGGTCGTTATAGTGGTGATAATGGTTGTTATAATGTTTATAATGGTTGTTATAGTGGTGATGATGGTTGTTATAGTGGTGATAACGGTTGTGATAGTGGTTTTAATGGTTGTCGTAGTGGTTGTAATGGTCGTTATACTGGTTGTAATGGTTGTCATAGTGGTTATAATGGCCATTATAGTGGCTATAATGGTTGTGATAGTGGTTATAATGGTTATTATAGTGGTTATAATGGTCGTTGTAGTGGTTATAATGGTCGTTATAGTGGTGATAATGGTCGTTATAGTGGTGATAATGGTCGTTATAGTGCTGCTAATGGTCGTTATAGTGGTGATAATGGTCGTTATGGTGCTGATAGTGGTCGTTATATTGGCTATAATGGTTGTTGTAGTGGTTATAATGGCTGTTATAGTGGTTATAATGGTTGTTATAGTGATGACAATGGTCGTTATAGTGGTGATAATGTTCGTTATGGTGCTGATAATGGTCGTTATAGTGCTGATAATTGTCGTTATAGTGGTGATAATGGTTGTTATAGTGGTAATAATGGTCGTCATAGTGCTGATAATGGATGTTTTAGTGGTGATAATGGATGTTTTAGTCGTGATAATGGTTGTTACAGTAGTTATAATGGTTGTTATAGTGGTGATGATGGTTGTTATAGTGGTGATAATGGTTGTCATAGTGGTTATAATGGTTGTCATAGTGGCTCTAGTGGTCGTTATAGTGGTGATAATGGTCGTTATAGTGGTGATAATGGTCGTTATAGTGGTGATAATGGTTGTCATAGTGCTTATAATGGTTGTCATAGTGGCTCTAGTGGTTGTTATAGTGGTTGTAATGATTGTTATACTGGTTGTACTGGTTGTTATAGTCGTTATAATGGTTGTTACAGTGGTTATAATGGTTGTTGTATTGGTTGTAATGGTGGTTATAGTGGTGACAATGGTCGTTATAGTGGTGATAATGTTCGCTATACTGGTTATAATGGTCGTTATAGTGGTTATAATGGTCGTTATAGTGGTGATAATGGTCGTTATATTGGCTATAATGATTGTTGTAGTGGTTATAATGGCTGTTATAGTGGTTATAATGGTTGTTACAGTGGTGATGATGGTTGCTATAGTGGTGATAACGGATGTTATAGTGCTGATAATGGTTGTTATATTGGTGATAATGGTCGTTATGGTGCTGATAATGGTCGTTATATTGGTTATGATGGTTGTTGTAGTGGTTATGATGGTTGTTATAATGGTTATGATGGTTGTTATAGTGGTGATAATGGTCGTTATAGTGGTGATAATAGTCGTTATAGTGGTGATAATGGTCGTTGTAGTGGTGATATTGGTCGTTATAGTGCTGCTAATGATCGTTATAGTGGTGATAATGGTCGTTATGGTGCTGATAATGGTCGTTATAGTGGTGATAATGGTCGTTATACTGGTTATAATGGTCGTTGTATTGGTTATAATGGTGGTTATAGTGGTGATAATGGTTGTTATAGTGGTGATAATGGTTGTTATAGTGGTTATAATGGTTGTTGTATTGGTTATAATGGTGGTTATAATGGTGACAATGGTCGTTATAGTGGTGACAATGGTCGTTATAGTGGTTATAATGGTTGTTATAGTGGTGATGATGGTTGTTATAGTGGTGGTAATGGTTGTCATAGTGGTTTTAATGGTTGTCGTAGTGGTTATAATGGTCGTTATACTGGTTGTAATGGTTGTCATAGTGGTTATAATGGCTATTATCGTGGCTATAATGGTTGTGATTGTGGTTATAATGGTTGTTATAGTGGTTATAATGGTTGTTGTATTGGTTATAATGGTTGTTGTAGTGGTTATAATGGTTGTTATAATGGTTATGATGGTTGTTATAGTGGTGATAATGGTCGTTATAGTGGTGATAATGGTCGTTATAGTGGTGATAATAGTCGTTATAGTGGTGATAATGGTCGTTGTAGTGGTGATATTGGTTGTTACAGTCGTGATAATGGTTGGTACAGTGGTGATAATGGTTGTCATATTGCTTATAATGGTTGTCATAGTGGCTCTAGTCGTTGTTATAGTGGTTGTAATGGTTGTTATACTGCTTGTACTGGTTGTTATAGTGGTTATAATGGTTGTTACAGTGGTTATAATGGTTGTTGTATTGGTTATAATGGTGGTTATAATGGTGACAATGGTCGTTATAGTGGTGATAATGGTCGTTATACTGGTTATAATGGTCGTTGTATTGGTTATAATGGTGGTTATAGTGGTGACAATGGTCGTTATAGTGGTGATAATGGTTGTTATAATGGTTATAATGGTTGTTATAGTGGTGGTGATGGTTGTTATAGTGGTGATAATGGTTGTGATAGTGGTTTTAATGGTTGTCGTAGTGGTTGTAATGGTCGTTATACTGGTTGTAATGGTTGTCATAGTGGTTATAATGGCCATTATAGTGGCTATAATGGTTGTGATAGTGGTTATAATGGTTATTATAGTGGTTATAATGGTTGTTGTAGTGGTTATAATGGTCGTTATAGTGGTGATAATGGTCGTTATAGTGGTGATAATGGTCGTTATAGTGCTGCTAATGGTCGTTATAGTGGTGATAATGGTCGTTATGGTGCTGATAATGGTCGTTATATTGGCTATAATGGTTGTTGTAGTGGTTATAATGGCTGTTATAGTGGTGATAATGGTTGTTATAGTGATGATAATGGTTGTCATTGTGGTGATAATGGTTGTTATAGTGGTTATAATGGTTGTTATAGTGGTGATAGTGGTTGTTATAGAGGTGATAATGGTTGTCATAGTGGTTATAATGGTTGTCATAGTGGTTATAATGGTTGTCATAGTGGTTGTAATGGTTGTTGTAATGGTGATAAAGATTGTTATAGTGGTGATAATGGTTGTTATAGTGGTTATAATGGTTGTTATAGTGGTGATGATGGTTGTTATAGTGGTGATAATGGTTGTCATAGTGGTTATAGTGGTTGTCATAGTGGTTGTAATAGTTTTTATACTGCTTGTAATGGTTGTTATAGTGGTTATAATGGCTCTTCTGGTGGCTATAATGGTTGTTATAGTGGTTATAATAGTTGTTATAGTGGCGATAATAGTTGTTATAGCGGTGATAATGGTCGTTATAGTGGTGATAATGGTTGTTATAGTGGTGATAATGGTTGTTATAGTGGTGATAATTGTTGTAATAGTGGTGATAATGGTTGTTATAGTGGTGATAATGGTTGTTATAGTGGTTATAATGGTTGTTATAGTGGTGATGATGGTTGTTATAGTGGTGATAATGGTTGTTATAGTCGTTATAATGATTGTTATAGTGGTGATGATGGTTGTTATAGTGCTTATAGTGGTTGTCATAGAGGCTCTAGTGATTTTTATAGTGGTTGTAATGGTTGTTGTACTGGTTGTACTGGTTGTTATAGTGGTTATAATGGTTGTTATAGTGGTGATGATAGTCGTTATAGTGGTGATAATGGTTGTCATAATGGTTATAGTGGTTATAGTGGTTGTTATAGTGGTGATAATAGTCGTTATAGTGGTGACAATGGTCGTTGTAGTGGTGATATTGGTTGTTACAGTCGTGATAATGGTTGGTACAGTGGTGATAATGGTTGTCATATTGCTTATAATGGTTGTCATGGTGGCTCTAGTCGTTGTTATAGTGGTTGTAATGGTTGTTATACTGCTTGTACTGGTTGTTATAGTGGTTATAATGGTTGTTACAGTGGTTATAATGGTTGTTGTATTGGTTATAATGGTGGTGATAGTGGTGACAATGGTCGTTATAGTGGTGATAATGGTCGTTATACTGGTTATAATGGTCGTTGTATTGGTTATAATGGTGGTTATAGTGGTGACAATGGTTGTTATAGTGGTGATAATGGTTGTTATAATGGTTATAATGGTTGTTATAGTGGTGATGATGGTTGTTATAGTGGTGATAATGGTTGTGATAGTGGTTTTAATGGTTGTCGTAGTGGTTGTATTGGTCGTTATACTGGTTGTAATGGTTGTCATAGTGGTTATAATGGCCATTATAGTGGCTATAATGGTTGTGATAGTGGTTATAATGGTTATTATAGTGGTTATAATGGTTGTTGTAGTGGTTATAATGGTCGTTATAGTGGTTATAATGGTCGTTATAGTGGTGATAATGGTCGTTATATTGGCTATAATGGTTGTTGTAGTGGTTATAATGGCTGTTATAGTGGTTATAATGGTTGTTACAGTGGTGATGATGGTTGCTATAGTGGTGATAACGGATGTTATAGTGCTGATAATGGTTGTTATATTGGTGATAATGGTCGTTATGGTGCTGATAATGGTCGTTATATTGGTTATGATGGTTGTTGTAGTGGTTATGATGGTTGTTATAATGGTTATGATGGTTGTTATAGTGGTGATAATGGTCGTTATAGTGGTGATAATAGTCGTTATAGTGGTGATAATGGTCGTTGTAGTGGTGATATTGGTCGTTATAGTGCTGCTAATGATCGTTATAGTGGTGATAATGGTCGTTATGGTGCTGATAATGGTCGTTATAGTGGTGATAATGGTCGTTATACTGGTTATAATGGTCGTTGTATTGGTTATAATGGTGGTTATAGTGGTGATAATGGTTGTTATAGTGGTGATAATGGTTGTTATAGTGGTTATAATGGTTGTTATAGTGGTGATGATGGTTGTTATAGTGGTGATAATGGTTGTTATAGTCGTTATAATGATTGTTATAGTGGTGATGATGGTTGTTATAGTGCTTATAGTGGTTGTCATAGAGGCTCTAGTGATTTTTATAGTGGTTGTAATGGTTGTTGTACTGGTTGTACTGGTTGTTATAGTGGTTATAATGGTTGTTATAGTGGTGATGATAGTCGTTATAGTGGTGATAATGGTTGTCATAATGGTTATAGTGGTTATAGTGGTTGTTATAGTGGTGATAATAGTCGTTATAGTGGTGACAATGGTCGTTGTAGTGGTGATATTGGTTGTTACAGTCGTGATAATGGTTGGTACAGTGGTGATAATGGTTGTCATATTGCTTATAATGGTTGTCATGGTGGCTCTAGTCGTTGTTATAGTGGTTGTAATGGTTGTTATACTGCTTGTACTGGTTGTTATAGTGGTTATAATGGTTGTTACAGTGGTTATAATGGTTGTTGTATTGGTTATAATGGTGGTTATAGTGGTGACAATGGTCGTTATAGTGGTGATAATGGTCGTTATACTGGTTATAATGGTCGTTGTATTGGTTATAATGGTGGTTATAGTGGTGACAATGGTTGTTATAGTGGTGATAATGGTTGTGATAGTGGTTTTAATGGTTGTCGTAGTGGTTGTATTGGTCGTTATACTGGTTGTAATGGTTGTCATAGTGGTTATAATGGCCATTATAGTGGCTATAATGGTTGTGATAGTGGTTATAATGGTTATTATAGTGGTTATAATGGTTGTTGTAGTGGTTATAATGGTCGTTATAGTGGTTATAATGGTCGTTATAGTGGTGATAATGGTCGTTATATTGGCTATAATGGTTGTTGTAGTGGTTATAATGGCTGTTATAGTGGTTATAATGGTTGTTACAGTGGTGATGATGGTTGCTATAGTGGTGATAACGGATGTTATAGTGCTGATAATGGTTGTTATATTGGTGATAATGGTCGTTATGGTGCTGATAATGGTCGTTATATTGGTTATGATGGTTGTTGTAGTGGTTATGATGGTTGTTATAATGGTTATGATGGTTGTTATAGTGGTGATAATGGTCGTTATAGTGGTGATAATAGTCGTTATAGTGGTGATAATGGTCGTTGTAGTGGTGATATTGGTCGTTATAGTGCTGCTAATGATCGTTATAGTGGTGATAATGGTCGTTATGGTGCTGATAATGGTCGTTATAGTGGTGATAATGGTCGTTATACTGGTTATAATGGTCGTTGTATTGGTTATAATGGTGGTTATAGTGGTGACAATGGTCGTTATAGTGGTGATAATGGTTGTTATAGTAGTTATAATGGTTGTTATAGTGGTGATGATGGTTGTTATAGTGGCGATAATGGTTGTCATAGTGGTTTTAATGGTTGTCGTAGTGGTTGTAATGGCCATTATAGTGGCTATAATGGTTGTGATAGTGGTTATAATGGTTGTTATAGTGGTTATAATGGTTGTTGTAGTGGTTATAATGGTCGTTATAGTGGTGATAATGGTCGTTATAGTGGTGATAATGGTCGTTATAGTGGTGATAATGGTCGTTATAGTGGTGATAATGGTCGTTATGGTACTGATAATGGTCGTTATAGTGGTGATAATAGTCGTTATAGTGGTGATAATGGTCGTTATAGTGCTGATAATGGTTGTCATAGTGCTTATAATGGTTGTCATAGTGGCTCTAGTGGTTGTTATAGTGGTTGTAATGGTTGTTATACTGGTTGTACTGGTTGTTATAGTCGTTATAATGGTTGTTACAGTGGTTATAATGGTTGTTGTATTGGTTATAATGGTGGTTATAGTGGTGACAATGGTCGTTATAGTGGTGATAATGTTCGCTATACTGGTTATAATGGTCGTTGTATTGGTTATAATGGTGGTTATAGTGGTGACAATGGTCGTTATAGTGGTGATAATGGTCGTTATAGTGGTGATAATGGTCGTTATAGTGCTGCTAATGGTCGTTATAGTGGTGATAATGGTCGTTATGGTGCTGATAATGGTCGTTATATTGACTATAATGGTTGTTGTAGTGGTTATAATGGCTGTTATAGTGGTTATAATGGTTGTTACAGTGGTGATGATGGTTGTTATAGTGGTGATAATGGTTGTGATAGTGGTTATAATGGTTGTTGTAGTGGTTATAATGGTCGTTATAGTGGTGATAATGGTCGTTATAGTGGTGATAATGGTCGTTATAGTGGTGATAATGGTCGTTATAGTGGTGATAATGGTCGTTATGGTACTGATAATGGTCGTTATAGTGGTGATAATAGTCGTTATAGTGGTGATAATGGTCGTTATAGTGCTGATAATGGTTGTCATAGTGCTTATAATGGTTGTCATAGTGGCTCTAGTGGTTGTTATAGTGGTTGTAATGGTTGTTATACTGGTTGTACTGGTTGTTATAGTCGTTATAATGGTTGTTACAGTGGTTATAATGGTTGTTGTATTGGTTATAATGGTGGTTATAGTGGTGACAATGGTCGTTATAGTGGTGATAATGTTCGCTATACTGGTTATAATGGTCGTTGTATTGGTTATAATGGTGGTTATAGTGGTGACAATGGTCGTTATAGTGGTGATAATGGTCGTTATAGTGGTGATAATGGTCGTTATAGTGCTGCTAATGGTCGTTATAGTGGTGATAATGGTCGTTATGGTGCTGATAATGGTCGTTATATTGACTATAATGGTTGTTGTAGTGGTTATAATGGCTGTTATAGTGGTTATAATGGTTGTTACAGTGGTGATGATGGTTGTTATAGTGGTGATAATGGTTGTGATAGTGGTTATAATGGTTATTATAGTGGTTATAATGGTTGTTGTAGTGGTTATAATGGTCGTTATAGTGGTGATAATGGTCGTTATAGTGGTGATAATGGTCGTTATATTGGCTATAATGGTTGTTGTAGTGGTTATAATGGCTGTTATAGTGGTTATAATGGTTGTTACAGTGGTGATGATGGTTGCTATAGTGGTGATAACGGATGTTATAGTGCTGATAATGGTTGTTATATTGGTGATAATGGTCGTTATGGTGCTGATAATGGTCGTTATATTGGTTATGATGGTCGTTGTAGTGGTTATATTGGTCGTTATAGTGGTGATAATGGTCGTTATAGTGGTGATAATGGTCGTTATAGTGCTGCTAATGGTCGTTATAGTGGTGATAATGGTCGTTATGGTGCTGATAGTGGTCGTTATATTGGCTATAATGGTTGTTGTAGTGGTTATAATGGCTGTTATAGTGGTTATAATGGTTGTTATAGTGATGACAATGGTCGTTATAGTGGTGATAATGTTCGTTATGGTGCTGATAATGGTCGTTATAGTGCTGATAATTGTCGTTATAGTGGTGATAATGGTTGTTATAGTGGTAATAATGGTCGTTATAGTGCTGATAATGGATGTTTTAGTGGTGATAAAGGATGTTTTAGTCGTGATAATGGTTGTTACAGTAGTTATAATGGTTGTTATAGTGGTGATGATGGTTGTTATAGTGGTGATAATGGTTGTCATAGTGGTTATAATGGTTGTCATAGTGGCTCTAGTGGTCGTTATAGTGGTGATAATGGTCGTTATAGTGGTGATAATGGTCGTTATAGTGGTGATAATGGTTGTCATAGTGGTCATAATGGTTGCTATAGTGGTGATAATGGATGTTATAGTGCTGATAATGGTTGTTATATTGGTGATAATGGTTGTTATAGTGGTGATAATGGTCGTTATAGTGCTGAAAATGCTCGCTATAGTGGTGATAATGTTCGTTATAGTGGTTATAATGGTTGTTATAGTGGTGATGATGGTTGTTATAGTGGTGATAATGGTTGTCATAGTGGTTATAATGGTTCTCATGGTGGTTGTCATGGTCGTCATAGTGGTTGTAATGGTTGCTATACTGGTTGTAATGGTTGTTATAGTTGTTATAATGGTTCTTATAGTGGTTATAATATATGTTATAGTGGTTATAATGGCTGTTATAGTGGTTATAATGGTTGTTGCATTGGTCATAATGGTTGTTATAGTGGTGACTATGGTCGTTATAGCGGTGATAATGGTCGTTATAGTGGTTATAATGGTTGTTGTATTGGTTATAATGGTTGTTATAGTGGTGACAATGGTCGTTATAGTGGTGATAGTGGTCGTTATAGTGCTGATAATGGTCGTTATAGTGCAGATAATTGTCGTTATAGTGGTGATAATGGTTGTTATAGTGGTTATAATGGTCGTTATAGTGCTGATAATGCTCGCTATAGTGGTGATAATGTTCGTTATAGTGGTTATAATGGTTGTTATAGTGGTGATGATGGTTGTTATAGTGGTGATAATGGTTGTCATAGTGGTTTTAATGGTTGTCATAGTGGTTGTCATGGTCGTCATAGTGGTTGTAATGGTTGTTGTACAGGTTGTAATGGTTGATATAGTGGTTATTATAGTTGTTATAGTGGTTATAATGGTTGTTATATTGGTTATAATGGTTGTTGTAATGGTTATAACGGTTGTTATAGTGGTGACAATGGTCGTTATAGCGGTTATAATGGTCGTTATAGTGGTTATAATGGTCGTTATAGTGGTTATAATGGTCGTTATAGTGGTTATAATGGTCGTTATAGTGGCTATTATGGTTGTTATAGTGGTTATAATAGTTGTTATAATGGTTATAATGGTTGTTGTATTGGTTATAATGGTCGTTATACTGGTGATAATGGTCGTTATAGTGGTGATAATGGTTGTTATAGTGGTTATAATGGTTGTTACAGTGGTGATAATGGTTGTGACAGTGGTGATAATGGTTGTCATAGTGGTTATAATGGTTGTCACAGTGGCTCTAGTGGTTGTTATAGTGGTTGTAATGGTTGTTATACAGGGTGTACTGGTTGTTATATTGGTTATAATGGTTGTTGTAATGGTTATAATTGTTGTCATAGTGGTGACAATGGTCGTTATAGTGGTTATAATGGTCGTTATAGCGGTTATAATGGTCGTTATAGTGCTGATAATGGTTGTCATAGTGCTTATAATGGTTGTCATAGTGGCTCTAGTGGTTGTTATAGTGGTTGTAATGGTTGTTATACTGGTTGTACTGGTTGTTATAGTCGTTATAATGGTTGTTACAGTGGTTATAATGGTTGTTGTATTGGTTATAATGGTGGTTATAGTGGTGACAATGGTCGTTATAGTGGTGATAATGTTCGCTATACTGGTTATAATGGTCGTTGTATTGGTTATAATGGTGGTTATAGTGGTGACAATGGTCGTTATAGTGGTGATAATGGTTGTTATAGTGGTTATAATGGTTGTTATAGTGGTGATGATGGTTGTTATAGTGGTGGTAATGGTTGTCATAGTGGTTTTAATGGTTGGCGTAGTCGTTATAATGGTCGTTATACTGGTTGTAATGGTTGTCATAGTGGTTATAATGGCTATTATCGTGGCTATAATGGTTGTGATTGTGGTTATAATGGTTGTTGTAGTGGTTATAATGGTTGTTGTATTGGTTATAATGGTTGTTGTAGTGGTTATAATGGTTGTTATAATGGTTATGATGGTTGTTATAGTGGTGATAATGGTCGTTATAGTGGTGATAATGGTCGTTATAGTGGTGATAATAGTCGTTATAGTGGTGATAATGGTCGTTGTAGTGGTGATATTGGTTGTTACAGTCGTGATAATGGTTGGTACAGTGGTGATAATGGTTGTCATATTGCTTATAATGGTTGTCATAGTGGCTCTAGTCGTTGTTATAGTGGTTGTAATGGTTGTTATACTGCTTGTACTGGTTGTTATAGTGGTTATAATGGTTGTTACAGTGGTTATAATGGTTGTTGTATTGGTTATAATGGTGGTTATAATGGTGACAATGGTCGTTATAGTGGTGATAATGGTCGTTATGGTGCTGATAATGGTCGTTATATTGGCTATAATGGTTGTTGTAGTGGTTATAATGGCTGTTATAGTGGTGATAATGGTTGTTATAGTGATGATAATGGTTGTCATTGTGGTGATAATGGTTGTTATAGTGGTTATAATGGTTGTTATAGTGGTGATAGTGGTTGTTATAGAGGTGATAATGGTTGTCATAGTGGTTATAATGGTTGTCATAGTGGTTATAATGGTTGTCATAGTGGTTGTAATGGTTGTTGTAATGGTGATAAAGATTGTTATAGTGGTGATAATGGTTGTTATAGTGGTTATAATGGTTGTTATAGTGGTGATGATGGTTGTTATAGTGGTGATAATGGTTGTCATAGTGGTTATAGTGGTTGTCATAGTGGTTGTAATAGTTTTTATACTGCTTGTAATGGTTGTTATAGTGGTTATAATGGCTCTTCTGGTGGCTATAATGGTTGTTATAGTGGTTATAATAGTTGTTATAGTGGCGATAATAGTTGTTATAGCGGTGATAATGGTCGTTATAGTGGTGATAATGGTTGTTATAGTGGTGATAATGGTTGTTATAGTGGTGATAATTGTTGTAATAGTGGTGATAATGGTTGTTATAGTGGTGATAATGGTTGTTATAGTGGTTATAATGGTTGTTATAGTGGTGATGATGGTTGTTATAGTGGTGATAATGGTTGTTATAGTCGTTATAATGATTGTTATAGTGGTGATGATGGTTGTTATAGTGCTTATAGTGGTTGTCATAGAGGCTCTAGTGATTTTTATAGTGGTTGTAATGGTTGTTGTACTGGTTGTACTGGTTGTTATAGTGGTTATAATGGTTGTTATAGTGGTGATGATAGTCGTTATAGTGGTGATAATGGTTGTCATAATGGTTATAGTGGTTATAGTGGTTGTTATAGTGGTGATAATAGTCGTTATAGTGGTGACAATGGTCGTTGTAGTGGTGATATTGGTTGTTACAGTCGTGATAATGGTTGGTACAGTGGTGATAATGGTTGTCATATTGCTTATAATGGTTGTCATGGTGGCTCTAGTCGTTGTTATAGTGGTTGTAATGGTTGTTATACTGGTTGTACTGGTTGTTATAGTCGTTATAATGGTTGTTACAGTGGTTATAATTTGTTGTTGTATTGGTTATAATGGTGGTTATAGTGGTGACAATGGTCGGTATAGTGGTGATAATGTTCGCTATACTGGTTATAATGGTCGTTGTATTGGTTATAATGGTGGTTATAGTGGGGACAATGGTCGTTATAGTGGTGATAATGGTCGTTATAGTGGTGATAATGGTCGTTATAGTGCTGCTAATGGTCGTTATAGTGGTGATAATGGTCGTTATGGTGCTGATAATGGTCGTTATATTGACTATAATGGTTGTTGTAGTGGTTATAATGGCTGTTATAGTGGTTATAATGGTTGTTACAGTGGTGATGATGGTTGTTATAGTGGTGATAATGGTTGTCATAGTGGTTATAATGGTTGGCATGGTGGTTGTCATGGTCGTCATAGTGGTTGTATTGGTTGTTATACTGGTTGTAATGGTTGTTATAGTTGTTATAATGGTTGTTATAGTGGTTATTATAGTTGTTATAGTGGTTATAATGGTTGTTATATTGGTTATAATGGTTGTTACAGTGGTGATAATGGTTGTTATAGTGGTGATAATGCTTGTTATAGTGGTGATAATGGTTGTTATAGTGGTGATAATGGTTGTTATAGTGATGATAATGGTTGTCATAGTGGTGATAATGGTTGTTATAGTGGTTATAATGGTTGTTATAGTGGTGATAGTGGTTGTTATAGAGGTGATAATGGTTGTCATAGTGGTTATAATGGTTGTCATAGTGGTTGTAATGGTTGTCATAGTGGTTGTAATGGTTGTTGTAATGGTGATAAAGATTGTTATAGTGGTGATAATGGTTGTTATAGTGGTTATAATGGTGGTTATAGTGGTGACAATGGTTGTTATAGTGGTGATAATGTTTGTTATAGTTGTTATAATGGTTGTTATAGTGGTGATGATGGTTGTTATATTGGTGATAATGGTTGTCATAGTGGTTATAATAGTTGTCATAGTGCTTGTAATGGTTGTTATACTGGTTGTAATGGTTGTTATAGTGGTTATAATGGCTCCTATAGTGGCTATAATGGTTGTTATAGTGGTTATAATGGTTGTTATAGTGGTTATAATGGTTGTTATAGTGGTGATGATGGTCGTTGTAGTGCTTATAGTGGTTGTCATAGAGGCTCTAGTGATTGTTATAGTGGTTGTAATGGTTGTTATACTGGTTGTACTGGTTGTTATAGTGGTTATAATGGTTGTTATAGTGGTGATGATGGTCGTTATGGTGGTGATAATGGTTGTTATAGTGGTTATAGTGGTTCTTATAGTGGTGATAATGGTCGTTATACTGGTTATAATGGTCGTTGTATTGGTTATAATGGTGGTTATAGGGGTGACAATGGTTGTTATAGTGGTGATAATGGTTGTTATAATGGTTATAATGGTTGTTATAGTGGTGATGATGGTTGTTATAGTGGTGATAATGGTTGTGATAGTGGTTTTAATGGTTGTCGTAGTGGTTGTAATGGTCGTTATACTGCTTGTAATGGTTGTCATAGTGGTTATAATGGCCATTATAGTGGCTATAATGGTTGTGATAGTGGTTATAATGGTTATTATAGTGGTTATAATGGTTGTTGTAGTGGTTATAATGGTCGTTATAGTGGTGATAATGGTCGTTATAGTGGTGATAATGGTCGTTATATTGGCTATAATGGTTGTTGTAGTGGTTATAATGGCTGTTATAGTGGTTATAATGGTTGTTACAGTGGTGATGATGGTTGCTATAGTGGTGATAACGGATGTTATAGTGCTGATAATGGTTGTTATATTGGTGATAATGGTCGTTATGGTGCTGATAATGGTCGTTATATTGGTTATGATGGTTGTTGTAGTGGTTATGATGGTTGTTATAATGGTTATGATGGTTGTTATAGTGGTGATAATGGTCGTTATAGTGGTGATAATAGTCGTTATAGTGGTGATAATGGTCGTTGTAGTGGTGATATTGGTCGTTATAGTGCTGCTAATGATCGTTATAGTGGTGATAATGGTCGTTATGGTGCTGATAATGGTCGTTATAGTGGTGATAATGGTCGTTATACTGGTTATAATGGTCGTTGTATTGGTTATAATGGTGGTTATAGTGGTGACAATGGTCGTTATAGTGGTGATAATGGTTGTTATAGTAGTTATAATGGTTGTTATAGTGGTGATGATGGTTGTTATAGTGGCGATAATGGTTGTCATAGTGGTTTTAATGGTTGTCGTAGTGGTTGTAATGGCCATTATAGTGGCTATAATGGTTGTGATAGTGGTTATAATGGTTGTTATAGTGGTTATAATGGTTGTTGTAGTGGTTATAATGGTCGTTATAGTGGTGATAATGGTCGTTATAGTGGTGATAATGGTCGTTATAGTGGTGATAATGGTCGTTATAGTGGTGATAATGGTCGTTATGGTACTGATAATGGTCGTTATAGTGGTGATAATAGTCGTTATAGTGGTGATAATGGTCGTTATAGTGCTGATAATGGTTGTCATAGTGCTTATAATGGTTGTCATAGTGGCTCTAGTGGTTGTTATAGTGGTTGTAATGGTTGTTATACTGGTTGTACTGGTTGTTATAGTCGTTATAATGGTTGTTACAGTGGTTATAATGGTTGTTGTATTGGTTATAATGGTGGTTATAGTGGTGACAATGGTCGTTATAGTGGTGATAATGTTCGCTATACTGGTTATAATGGTCGTTGTATTGGTTATAATGGTGGTTATAGTGGTGACAATGGTCGTTATAGTGGTGATAATGGTCGTTATAGTGGTGATAATGGTCGTTATAGTGCTGCTAATGGTCGTTATAGTGGTGATAATGGTCGTTATGGTGCTGATAATGGTCGTTATATTGACTATAATGGTTGTTGTAGTGGTTATAATGGCTGTTATAGTGGTTATAATGGTTGTTACAGTGGTGATGATGGTTGTTATAGTGGTGATAATGGTTGTCATAGTGGTTATAATGGTTGGCATGGTGGTTGTCATGGTCGTCATAGTGGTTGTATTGGTTGTTATACTGGTTGTAATGGTTGTTATAGTTGTTATAATGGTTGTTATAGTGGTTATTATAGTTGTTATAGTGGTTATAATGGTTGTTATATTGGTTATAATGGTTGTTACAGTGGTGATAATGGTTGTTATAGTGGTGATAATGCTTGTTATAGTGATGATAATGGTTGTCATAGTGGTGATAATGGTTGTTATAGTGGTTATAATGGTTGTTATAGTGGTGATAGTGGTTGTTATAGAGGTGATAATGGTTGTCATAGTGGTTATAATGGTTGTCATAGTGGTTGTAATGGTTGTCATAGTGGTTGTAATGGTTGTTGTAATGGTGATAAAGATTGTTATAGTGGTGATAATGGTTGTTATAGTGGTTATAATGGTTGTTATAGCGGTGATGATGGTTGTTATAGTGGTGATAATGGTTGTCATAGTGGTTATAATGGTTGTCATAGTGGTTGTAATAGTTGTTATACTGCTTGTAATGGTTGTTATAGTGGTTATAATGGCTCTTCTGGTGGCTATAATGGTTGTTATAGTGGTCATAATAGTTGTTATAGTTGCGATAATAGTTGTTATAGCGGTGATAATGGTCGTTATAGTGGTGATAATGGTTGTTATAGTGGTGATAATGGTTGTTATAGAGGTGATAATTGTTGTAATAGTGGTGATAATGGTTGTTATAGTGGTAATAATGGTTGTTATAGTGGTTATAATGGTCGTTATACTGGTGATGATGGTTGTTATAGTGGTGATAATGGTTGTTATAGTCGTTATAATGATTGTTATAGTGGTGATGATGGTTGTTATAGTGCTTATAGTGGTTGTCATAGAGGCTCTAGTGATTTTTATAGTGGATGTAATGGTTGTTATACTGGTTGTACTGGTTGTTATAGTGGTTATAATGGTTGTTATAGTGGTGATGATGGTCGTTATAGTGGTGATAATGGTTGTCATAGTGGTTATAGTGGTTATAGTGGTTGTTATAGTGGTGATAATAGTCGTTATAGTGGTGATAATGGTCGTTGTAGTGGTGATATTGGTTGTTACAGTCGTGATAATGGTTGGTACAGTGGTGATAATGGTTGTCATATTGCTTATAATGGTTGTCATAGTGGCTCTAGTCGTTGTTATAGTGGTTGTAATGGTTGTTATACTGCTTGTACTGGTTGTTATAGTGGTTATAATGGTTGTTACAGTGGTTATAATGGTTGTTGTATTGGTTATAATGGTGGTTATAGTGGTGACAATGGTCGTTATAGTGGTGATAATGGTCGTTATACTGGTTATAATGGTCGTTGTATTGGTTATAATGGTGGTTATAGTGGTGACAATGGTTGTTATAGTGGTGATAATGTTTGTTATAGTTGTTATAATGGTTGTTATAGTGGTGATGATGGTTGTTATATTGGTGATAATGGTTGTCATAGTGGTTATAATAGTTGTCATAGTGCTTGTAATGGTTGTTATACTGGTTGTAATGGTTGTTATAGTGGTTATAATGGCTCCTATAGTGGCTATAATGGTTGTTATAGTGGTTATAATGGTTGTTATAGTGGTTATAATGGTTGTTGTATTGGTTATAACTGTTGTTATAGTGGTTGTAATGGTTGTTATAGTGGTGATGATGGTCGTTGTAGTGCTTATAGTGGTTGTCATAGAGGCTCTAGTGATTGTTATAGTGGTTGTAATGGTTGTTATACTGGTTGTACTGGTTGTTATAGTGGTTATAATGGTTGTTATAGTGGTGATGATGGTCGTTATGGTGGTGATAATGGTTGTTATAGTGGTTATAGTGGTTGTTATAGTGGTGATAATGGTCGTTATGGTGGTCTTAATGGATGTCATAGTGGTTGTAATGGTTGTCATGGTGGTTGTAATGGTTGTCATAGTGGTTTTAATGGTTGTCGTAGTGGTTGTAATGGTCGTTATACTGGTTGTAATGGTTGTCATAGTGGTTATAATGGCTATTATAGTGGCTATAATGTTTGTGATTGTGGTTATAATGGTTGTTATAGTGGTTATAATGGTTGTTGTATTGGTTATAATGGTCGTTATAGTGGTGATAATGGTTGTCATAGTGGTCATAATGGTTGCTATAGTGGTGATAATGGATGTTATAGTGCTGATAATGGTTGTTATATTGGTGATAATGGTTGTTATAGTGGTGATAATGGTCGTTATAGTGCTGAAAATGCTCGCTATAGTGGTGATAATGTTCGTTATAGTGGTTATAATGGTTGTTATAGTGGTGATGATGGTTGTTATAGTGGTGATAATGGTTGTTATAGTGGTTATAATGGTTGTTGTAGTGGTTATAATGGTTGTTATAGTAGTTATAATGGTTGTTATAGTGGTGATGATGGTTGTTATAGTGGTGATAATGGTTGTCATAGTGGTTATAATGGTTCTCATGGTGGTTGTCATGGTCGTCATAGTGGTTGTAATGGTTGCTATACTGGTTGTAATGGTTGTTATAGTTGTTATAATGGTTCTTATAGTGGTTATAATATATGTTATAGTGGTTATAATGGCTGTTATAGTGGTTATAATGGTTGTTGCATTGGTCATAATGGTTGTTATAGTGGTGACTATGGTCGTTATAGCGGTGATAATGGTCGTTATAGTGGTTATAATGGTTGCTGTATTGGTTATAATGGTTGTTATAGTGGTGACAATGGTCGTTATAGTGGTGATAGTGGTCGTTATAGTGCTGATAATGGTCGTTATAGTGCAGATAATTGTCGTTATAGTGGTGATAATGGTTGTTATAGTGGTTATAATGGTCGTTATAGTGCTGATAATGCTCGCTATAGTGGTGATAATGTTCGTTATAGTGGTTATAATGGTTGTTATAGTGGTGATGATGGTTGTTATAGTGGTGATAATGGTTGTCATAATGGTTTTAATGGTTGTCATAGTGGTTGTCATGGTCGTCATAGTGGTTGTAATGGTTGTTGTACAGGTTGATATAGTGGTTATTATAGTTGTTATAGTGGTTATAATGGTTGTTATATTGGTTATAATGGTTGTTGTAATGGTTATAACGGTTGTTATAGTGGTGACAATGGTCGTTATAGCGGTTATAATGGTCGTTATAGTGGCTATAATAGTTGTTATAGTGGTTATAATAGTTGTTATAGTAGTTATAATGGTTGTTGTATTGGTTATAATGGTCGATATAGTGGTGATAATGGTCGTTATAGTGGTGATAATGGTCGTTATAGTGCTGATAATGGTCGTTATAGTGCAGATAATTGTCGTTATAGTGGTCATAATGGTCGTTATAGTGGTGATAATGGTCGTTATAGTGGTGATAATGGTTGTCATAGTGGTTATAATGGTTGTTGTAGTGGTTATAATGGTCGTTATAGTAGTTATAATGGTCGTTATAGTGCTGATAATTGTCGTTATAGTGGTGATAATGGTTGTTATAGTGGTAATAATGGTCGTTATAGTGCTGATAATGGATGTTTTAGTGGTGATAAAGGATGTTTTAGTCGTGATAATGGTTGTTACAGTAGTTATAATGGTTGTTATAGTGGTGATGATGGTTGTTATAGTGGTGATAATGGTTGTCATAGTGGTTATAATGGTTGTCATAGTGGCTCTAGTGGTCGTTATAGTGGTGATAATGGTCGTTATAGTGGTGATAATGGTCGTTATAGTGGTGATAATGGTTGTCATAGTGCTTATAATGGTTGTCATAGTGGCTCTAGTTGTTGTTATAGTGGTTGTAATGGTTGTTATACTGGTTGTACTGGTTGTTATAGTCGTTATAATGGTTGTTACAGTGGTTATAATGGTTGTTGTATTGGTTATAATGGTCGTTATAGTGGTGATAATGGTTGTCATAGTGGTCATAATGGTTGCTATAGTGGTGATAATGGATGTTATAGTGCTGATAATGGTTGTTATATTGGTGATAATGGTTGTTATAGTGGTGATAATGGTCGTTATAGTGCTGAAAATGCTCGCTATAGTGGTGATAATGTTCGTTATAGTGGTTATAATGGTTGTTATAGTGGTGATGATGGTTGTTATAGTGGTGATAATGGTTGTTATAGTGGTTATAATGGTTGTTGTAGTGGTTATAATGGTTGTTATAGTAGTTATAATGGTTGTTATAGTGGTGATGATGCTTGTTATAGTGGTGATAATGGTTGTCATAGTGGTTATAATGGTTCTCATGGTGGTTGTCATGGTCGTCATAGTGGTTGTAATGGTTGCTATACTGGTTGTAATGGTTGTTATAGTTGTTATAATGGTTCTTATAGTGGTTATAATATTTGTTATAGTGGTTATAATGGCTGTTATAGTGGTTATAATGGTTGTTGCATTGGTCATAATGGTTGTTATAGTGGTGACTATGGTCGTTATAGCGGTGATAATGGTCGTTATAGTGGTTATAATGGTTGTTGTATTGGTTATAATGGTTGTTATAGTGGTGACAATGGTCGTTATAGTGGTGATAATGGTCGTTATAGTGCTGATAATGGTCGTTGTAGTGCAGATAATTGTCGTTATAGTGGTGATAATGGTTGTTATAGTGGTCATAATGGTCGTTATAGTGCTGATAATGTTCACTATAGTGGTGATAATGGTCGTTATAGTGGTGACAATGGTCGTTATAGTGGTGATAATGTTCGTTATGGTGCTGATAATGGTCGTTATAGTGCTGATAATTGTCGTTATAGTGGTGATAATGGTTGTTATAGTGGTAATAATGGTCGTTATAGTGCTGATAATGGATGTTTTAGTGGTGATAAAGGATGTTTTAGTCGTGATAATGGTTGTTACAGTGGTCATAATGGTTGTTAGAGTGGTGATAATGGTTGTGACAGTGGTGATAATGGTTGTCATAGTGGTTATAATGGTTGTCATAGTGGCTCTAGTGGTCGTTATAGTGGTCATAATGGTCGTTATAGTGGTGATAATGGTCGTTATAGTGGTGATAATGGTCGTTATAGTGGTGATAATGGTTGTCATAGTGCTTATAATGGTTGTCATAGTGGCTCTAGTTGTTGTTATAGTGGTTGTAATGGTTGTTATACTGGTTGTACTGGTTGTTATAGTCGTTATAATGGTTGTTACAGTGGTTATAATGGTTGTTGTATTGGTTATAATGGTCGTTATAGTGGTGATAATGGTTGTCATAGTGGTCATAATGGTTGCTATAGTGGTGATAATGGATGTTATAGTGCTGATAATGGTTGTTATATTGGTGATAATGGTTGTTATAGTGGTGATAATGGTCGTTATAGTCCTGATAATGCTCGCTATAGTGGTGATAATGTTCGTTATAGTGGTTATAATGGTTGTTATAGTGGTGATGATGGTTGTTATAGTGGTGATAATGGTCGTTAAAGTGCTGATAATGGTCGTTGTAGTGCAGATAATTGTCGTTATAGTGGTGATAATGGTTGTTATAGTGGTTATAATGGTTGTTGTAGTGGTTATAATGGTTGTTATAGTAGTTATAATGGTTGTTATAGTGGTGATGATGGTTGTTATAGTGGTGATAATGGTTGTCATAGTGGTTATAATGGTTGTCATGGTGGTTGTCATGGTCGTCATAGTGGTTGTAATGGTTGCTATACTGGTTGTAATGGTTGTTATAGTTGTTATAATGGTTCTTATAGTGGTTATAATATATGTTATAGTGGTTATAATGGTTGTTGCATTGGTCATAATGGTTGTTATAGTGGTGACTATGGTCGTTATAGCGGTGATAATGGTCGTTATAGTGGTTATAATGGTTGTTATATTGGTTATAATGGTTGTTATAGTGGTGACAATGGTCGTTATAGTGGTGATAATGGTCGTTATAGTGCTGATAATGGTCGTTGTAGTGCAGATAATTGTCGTTATAGTGGTGATAATGGTTGTTATAGTGGTTATAATGGCCGTTATAGTGCTGATAATGCTCGCTATAGTGGTGATAAAGTTCGTTATAGTGGTTATAATGGTTGTTATAGTGGTGATGATGGTTGTTATAGTGGTGATAATGGTTGTCATAGTGATTTTAATGGCTGTCATAGTGGTTGTCATGGTCGTCATAGTGGTTGTAATGGTTGATATAGTGGTTATTATAGTTGTTATAGTGGTTATAATGGTTGTTATATTGGTTATAATGGTTGTTGTAATGGTTATAATGGTTGTTATAGTGGTGACAATGGTCGTTATAGTGATTATAATGGTCGTTATAGTGGTTATAATGGTCGTTATAGTGGTTATAATGGTCGTTATAGTGGTTATAATGGTCGTTATAGTGGCTATAATGGTTGTTATAGTGGTTATAATAGTTGTTATAATGGTTATAATGGTTGTTGTATTGGTTATAATGGTCGTTATACTGGTGATAATGGTCGTTATAGTGGTGATAATGGTCGTTGTAGTGCTGATAATGGTCGTTGTAGTGCAGATAATTGTCGTTATAGTGGTGATAATGGTTGTTATAGTGGTTATAATGGTTGTTACAGTGGTGATAATGGTTGTCATAGTGGTTATAATGGTTGTCATAGTGGCTCTAGTGGTTGTTATAGTGGTTGTAATGGTTGTTATACAGGGTGTACTGGTTGTTGTATTGGTTATAATGGTTGTTGTAATGGTTATAATTGTTGTCATAGTGGTGACAATGGTCGTTATAGTGGTTATAATGGTCGTTATAGCGGTTATAATGGTCGTTATAGTGGCTATAATAGTTGTTATAGTGGTTATAATAGTTGTTATAGTAGTTATAATGGTTGTTACAGTGGTTATAATGGTTGTTGTATTGGTTATAATGGTCGTTATAGTGGTGATAATGGTCGCTATAGTGGTGATAATGGTCGTTATAGTGGTGACAATGGTCGTTATAGTGGTTATAATGGTCGATATAGTGGTGATAATGGTCGTTATAGTGGTGATAATGGTCGTTATAGTGCTGATAATGGTCGTTGTAGTGCAGATAATTGTCGTTATAGTGGTGATAATGGTTGTTATAGTGGTCATAATGGTCGTTATAGTGCTGATAATGGTCGCTATAGTGGTGATAATGGTCGTTATAGTGGTGACAATGGTCGTTATAGTGGTGATAATGTTCGTTATGGTGCTGATAATGGTCGTTATAGTGCTGATAATTGTCGTTATAGTGGTGATAATGGTTGTTATAGTGGTAATAATGGTCGCTATAGTGCTGATAATGGATGTTTTAGTGGTGATAAAGGATGTTTTAGTCGTGATAATGGTTGTTACAGTAGTTATAATGGTTGTTATAGTGGTGATGATGGTTGTTATAGTGGTGATAATGGTTGTCATAGTGGTTATAATGGTTGTCATAGTGGCTCTAGTGGTCGTTATAGTGATGATAATGGTCGTTATAGTGGTGATAATGGTCGTTATAGTGGTGATAATGGTTGTCATAGTGCTTATAATGGTTGTCATAGTGGCTCTAGTTGTTGTTATAGTGGTTGTAATGGTTGTTATACTGGTTGTACTGGTTGTTATAGTCGTTATAATGGTTGTTACAGTGGTTATAATGGTTGTTGTATTGGTTATAATGGTCGTTATAGTGGTGATAATGGTTGTCATAGTGGTCATAATGGTTGCTATAGTGGTGATAATGGATGTTATAGTGCTGATAATGGTTGTTATATTGGTGATAATGGTTGTTATAGTGGTGATAATGGTCGTTATAGTGCTGAAAATGCTCGCTATAGTGGTGATAATGTTCGTTATAGTGGTTATAATGGTTGTTATAGTGGTGATGATGGTTGTTATAGTGGTGATAATGGTTGTTATAGTGGTTATAATGGTTGTTGTAGTGGTTATAATGGTTGTTATAGTAGTTATAATGGTTGTTATAGTGGTGATGATGGTTGTTATAGTGGTGATAATGGTTGTCATAGTGGTTATAATGGTTCTCATGGTGGTTGTCATGGTCGTCATAGTGGTTGTAATGGTTGCTATACTGGTTGTAATGGTTGTTATAGTTGTTATAATGGTTCTTATAGTGGTTATAATATATGTTATAGTGGTTATAATGGTTGTTGCATTGGTCATAATGGTTGTTATAGTGGTGACTATGGTCGTTATAGCGGTGATAATGGTCGTTATAGTGGTTATAATGGTTGTTGTATTGGTTATAATGGTTGTTATAGTGGTGACAATGGTCGTTATAGTGGTGATAATGGTCGTTATAGTGCTGATAATGGTCGTTGTAGTGCAGATAATTGTCGTTATAGTGGTGATAATGGTTGTTATAGTGGTTATAATGGCCGTTATAGTGCTGATAATGCTCGCTATAGTGGTGATAAAGTTCGTTATAGTGGTTATAATGGTTGTTATAGTGGTGATGATGGTTGTTATAGTGGTGATAATGGTTGTCATAGTGATTTTAATGGCTGTCATAGTGGTTGTAATGGTCGTCATAGTGGTTGTAATGGTTGATATAGTGGTTATTATAGTTGTTATAGTGGTTATAATGGTTGTTATATTGGTTATAATGGTTGTTGTAATGGTTATAATGGTTGTTATAGTGGTGACAATGGTCGTTATAGTGATTATAATGGTCGTTATAGTGGTTATAATGGTCGTTATAGTGGTTATAATGGTCGTTATAGTGGTTATAATGGTCGTTATAGTGGCTATAATGGTTGTTATAGTGGTTATAATAGTTGTTATAATGGTTATAATGGTTGTTGTATTGGTTATAATGGTCGTTATACTGGTGATAATGGTCGTTATAGTGGTGATAATGGTCGTTGTAGTGCTGATAATGGTCGTTGTAGTGCAGATAATTGTCGTTATAGTGGTGATAATGGCTGTTATAGTGGTTATAATGGTTGTTACAGTGGTGATAATGGTTGTCATAGTGGTTATAATGGTTGTCATAGTGGCTCTAGTGGTTGTTATAGTGGTTGTAATGGTTGTTATACAGGGTGTACTGGTTGTTGTATTGGTTATAATGGTTGTTGTAATGGTTATAATTGTTGTCATAGTGGTGACAATGGTCGTTATAGTGGTTATAATGGTCGTTATAGCGGTTATAATGGTCGTTATAGTGGCTATAATAGTTGTTATAGTGGTTATAATAGTTGTTATAGTAGTTATAATGGTTGTTGTATTGGTTATAATGGTCGATATAGTGGTGATAATGGTCGTTATAGTGGTGATAATGGTCGTTATAGTGCTGATAATGGTCGTTGTAGTGCAGATAATTGTCGTTATAGTGGTGATAATGGTTGTTATAGTGGTCATAATGGTCGTTATAGTGCTGATAATGGTCGCTATAGTGGTGATAATGGTCGTTATAGTGGTGACAATGGTCGTTATAGTGGTGATAATGTTCGTTATGGTGCTGATAATGGTCGTTATAGTGCTGATAATTGTCGTTATAGTGTTGATAATGGTTGTTATAGTGGTAATAATGGTCGCTATAGTGCTGATAATGGATGTTTTAGTGGTGATAAAGGATGTTTTAGTCGTGATAATGGTTGTTACAGTAGTTATAATGGTTGTTATAGTGGTGATGATGGTTGTTATAGTGGTGATAATGGTTGTCATAGTGGTTATAATGGTTGTCATAGTGGCTCTAGTGGTCGTTATAGTGGTGATAATGGTCGTTATAGTGGTGATAATGGTCGTTATAGTGGTGATAATGGTTGTCATAGTGCTTATAATGGTTGTCATAGTGGCTCTAGTTGTTGTTATAGTGGTTGTAATGGTTGTTATACTGGTTGTACTGGTTGTTATAGTCGTTATAATGGTTGTTACAGTGGTTATAATGGTTGTTGTATTGGTTATAATGGTCGTTATAGTGGTGATAATGGTTGTCATAGTGGTCATAATGGTTGCTATAGTGGTGATAATGGATGTTATAGTGCTGATAATGGTTGTTATATTGGTGATAATGGTTGTTATAGTGGTGATAATGGTCGTTATAGTGCTGAAAATGCTCGCTATAGTGGTGATAATGTTCGTTATAGTGGTTATAATGGTTGTTATAGTGGTGATGATGGTTGTTATAGTGGTGATAATGGTTGTTATAGTGGTTATAATGGTTGTTGTAGTGGTTATAATGGTTGTTATAGTAGTTATAATGGTTGTTATAGTGGTGATGATGGTTGTTATAGTGGTGATAATGGTTGTCATAGTGGTTATAATGGTTCTCATGGTGGTTGTCATGGTCGTCATAGTGGTTGTAATGGTTGCTATACTGGTTGTAATGGTTGTTATAGTTGTTATAATGGTTCTTATAGTGGTTATAATATATGTTATAGTGGTTATAATGGCTGTTATAGTGGTTATAATGGTTGTTGCATTGGTCATAATGGTTGTTATAGTGGTGACTATGGTCGTTATAGCGGTGATAATGGTCGTTATAGTGGTTATAATGGTTGCTGTATTGGTTATAATGGTTGTTATAGTGGTGACAATGGTCGTTATAGTGGTGATAGTGGTCGTTATAGTGCTGATAATGGTCGTTATAGTGCAGATAATTGTCGTTATAGTGGTGATAATGGTTGTTATAGTGGTTATAATGGTCGTTATAGTGCTGATAATGCTCGCCATAGTGGTGATAATGTTCGTTATAGTGGTTATAATGGTTGTTATAGTGGTGATGATGGTTGTTATAGTGGTGATAATGGTTGTCATAGTGGTTTTAATGGTTGTCATAGTGGTTGTCATGGTCGTCATAGTGGTTGTAATGGTTGTTGTACAGGTTGATATAGTGGTTATTATAGTTGTTATAGTGGTTATAATGGTTGTTATATTGGTTATAATGGTTGTTGTAATGGTTATAACGGTTGTTATAGTGGTGACAATGGTCGTTATAGAGGTTATAATGGTCGTTATAGTGGCTATAATAGTTGTTATAGTGGTTATAATAGTTGTTATAGTAGTTATAATGGTTGTTGTATTGGTTATAATGGTCGATATAGTGGTGATAATGGTCGTTATAGTGGTGATAATGGTCGTTATAGTGCTGATAATGGTCGTTATAGTGCAGATAATTGTCGTTATAGTGGTCATAATGGTCGTTATAGTGGTGATAATGGTCGTTATAGTGGTGATAATGGTTGTCATAGTGGTTATAATGGTTGTTGTAGTGGTTATAATGGTTGTTATAGTAGTTATAATGGTTGTTATAGTGGTGATGATGGTTGTTATAGTGGTGATAATGGTTGTCATAGTGGTTATAATGGTTGTCATGGTGGTTGTCATGGTCGTCATAGTGGTTGTAATGGTTGCTATACTGGTTGTAATGGTTGTTATAGTTGTTATAATGGTTCTTATAGTGGTTATAATATATGTTATAGTGGTTATAATGGCTGTTATAGTGGTTATAATGGTTGTTGCATTGGTCATAATGGTTGTTATAGTGGTGACTATGGTCGTTATAGCGGTGATAATGGTCGTTATAGTGGTTATAATGGTTGTTGTATTGGTTATAATGGTTGTTATAGTGGTGACAATGGTCGTTACAGTGGTGATAATGGTCGTTATAGTGCTGATAATGGTCGTTATAGTGCAGATAATTGTCGTTATAGTGGTGATAATGGTTGTTATAGTGGTTATAATGGCCGTTATAGTGCTGATAATGCTCGCTATAGTGGTGATAAAGTTCGTTATAGTGGTTATAATGGTTGTTATAGTGGTGATGATGGTTGTTATAGTGGTGATAATGGTTGTCATAGTGATTTTAATGGCTGTCATAGTGGTTGTCATGGTCGTCATAGTGGTTGTAATGGTTGTTGTACTGGTTGTAATGGTTGATATAGTGGTTATTATAGTTGTTATAGTGGTTATAATGGTTGTTATATTGGTTATAATGGTTGTTGTAATGGTTATAACGGTTGTTATAGTGGTGACAATGGTCGTTATAGCGGTTATAATGGTCGTTATAGTGGTTATAATGGTCGTTATAGTGGTTATAATGGTCGTTATAGTGGTTATAATGGTCGTTATAGTGGCTATTATGGTTGTTATAGTGGTTATAATAGTTGTTATAATGGTTATAATGGTTGTTGTATTGGTTATAATGGTCGTTATACTGGTGATAATGGTCGTTATAGTGGTGATAATGGTCGTTATAGTGCTGATAATGGTCGTTGTAGTGCAGATAATTGTCGTTATAGTGGTGATAATGGTTGTTATAGTGGTTATAATGGTTGTTACAGTGGTGATAATGGTTGTGACAGTGGTGATAATGGTTGTCATAGTGGTTATAATGGTTGTCACAGTGGCTCTAGTGGTTGTTATAGTGGTTGTAATGGTTGTTATACAGGGTGTACTGGTTGTTATATTGGTTATAATGGTTGTTGTAATGGTTATAATTGTTGTCATAGTGGTGACAATGGTCGTTATAGTGGTTATAATGGTCGTTATAGCGGTTATAATGGTCGTTATAGTGGCTATAATAGTTGTTATAGTGGTTATAATAGTTGTTATAGTAGTTATAATGGTTGTTGTATTGGTTATAATGGTCGATATAGTGGTGATAATGGTCGTTATAGTGGTGATAATGGTCGTTATAGTGCTGATAATGGTCGTTGTAGTGCAGATAATTGTCGTTATAGTGGTGATAATGGTTGTTATAGTGGTTATAATGGTCGTTATAGTGCTGATAATGGTCGCTATAGTGGTGATAATGGTCGTTATAGTGCTGATAATGGTCGTTATAGTGCTGATAATTGTCGTTATAGTGGTGATAATGGTTGTTATAGTGGTAATAATGGTCGTTATAGTGCTGATAATGGATGTTTTAGTGGTGATAAAGGATGTTTTAATCGTGATAATGGTTGTTACGGTGGTCATAATGGTTGTTAGAGTGGTGATAATGGTTGTGACAGTGGTGATAATGGTTGTCATAGTGGTTATAATGGTTGTCATAGTGGCTCTAGTGGTCGTTATAGTGGTTACAATGGTCGTTATAGTGGTGATAATGGCCACTATTGTGGTTATAATGGTCGTTATAGTGCTGATAATGGTCGCTATAGTGGTGATAATGGTCGTTATAGTGGTTATAATGGTCGTTATAGTGGTGATAATGGTCGTTATAGTGGTGATAATGGTCGTTATAGTTGTGATAATGGTCGTTATAGTGGTGATAATGGTCGTTATAGTGCTGATAATGGTTGTCATAGTGCTTATAATGGTTGTCATAGTGGCTCTAGTGGTTGTTATAGTGGTTGTAATGGTTGTTATACTGGTTGTACTGGTTGTTATAGTCGTTATAATGGTTGTTACAGTGGTTATAATGGTTGTTGTATTGGTTATAATGGTGGTTATAGTGGTGACAATGGTCGTTATAGTGGTGATAATGTTCGCTATACTGGTTATAATGGTCGTTGTATTGGTTATAATGGTGGTTATAGTGGTGACAATGGTCGTTATAGTGGTGATAATGGTTGTTATAGTGGTTATAATGGTTGTTATAGTGGTGATGATGGTTGTTATAGTGGTGGTAATGGTTGTCATAGTGGTTTTAATGGTTGTCGTAGTCGTTATAATGGTCGTTATACTGGTTGTAATGGTTGTCATAGTGGTTATAATGGCTATTATCGTGGCTATAATGGTTGTGATTGTGGTTATAATGGTTGTTATAGTGGTTATAATGGTTGTTGTATTGGTTATAATGGTTGTTGTAGTGGTTATAATGGTTGTTATAATGGTTATGATGGTTGTTATAGTGGTGATAATGGTCGTTATAGTGGTGATAATGGTCGTTATAGTGGTGATAATAGTCGTTATAGTGGCGATAATGGTCGTTGTAGTGGTGATATTGGTTGTTACAGTCGTGATAATGGTTGGTACAGTGGTGATAATGGTTGTCATATTGTTTATAATGGTTGTCATAGTGGCTCTAGTCGTTGTTATAGTGGTTGTAATGGTTGTTATACTGCTTGTACTGGTTGTTATACTGGTTATAATGGTTGTTACAGTGGTTATAATGGTTGTTGTATTGGTTATAATGGTGGTTATAGTGGTGACAATGGTCGTTATAGTGGTGATAATGGTCGTTATACTGGTTATAATGGTCGTTGTATTGGTTATAATGGTGGTTATAGTGGTGACAATGGTCGTCATAGTGGTGATAATGGTTGTTATAATGTTTATAATGGTTGTTATAGTGGTGATGATGGTTGTTATAGTGGTGATGACGGTTGTGATAGTGGTTTTAATGGTTGTCGTAGTGGTTGTAATGGTCGTTATACTGGTTGTAATGGTTGTCATAGTGGTTATAATGGCCATTATAGTGGCTATAATGGTTGTGATAGTGGTTATAATGGTTATTATAGTGGTTATAATGGTCGTTGTAGTGGTTATATTGGTCGTTATAGTGGTGATAATGGTCGTTATAGTGGTGATAATGGTCGTTATAGTGCTGCTAATGGTCGTTATAGTGGTGATAATGGTCGTTATGGTGCTGATAGTGGTCGTTATATTGGCTATAATGGTTGTTGTAGTGGTTATAATGGCTGTTATAGTGGTTATAATGGTTGTTATAGTGATGACAATGGTCGTTATAGTGGTGATAATGTTCGTTATGGTGCTGATAATGGTCGTTATAGTGCTGATAATTGTCGTTATAGTGGTGATAATGGTTGTTATAGTGGTAATAATGGTCGTTATAGTGCTGATAATGGATGTTTTAGTGGTGATAAAGGATGTTTTAGTCGTGATAATGGTTGTTACAGTAGTTATAATGGTTGTTATAGTGGTGATGATGGTTGTTATAGTGGTGATAATGGTTGTCATAGTGGTTATAATGGTTGTCATAGTGGCTCTAGTGGTCGTTATAGTGGTGATAATGGTCGTTATAGTGGTGATAATGGTCGTTACAGTGGTGATAATGGTTGTCATAGTGCTTATAATGGTTGTCATAGTGGCTCTAGTTGTTGTTATAGTGGTTGTAATGGTTGTTATACTGGTTGTACTGGTTGTTATAGTCGTTATAATGGTTGTTACAGTGGTTATAATGGTTGTTGTATTGGTTATAATGGTCGTTATAGTGGTGATAATGGTTGTCATAGTGGTCATAATGGTTGCTATAGTGGTGATAATGGATGTTATAGTGCTGATAATGGTTGTTATATTGGTGATAATGGTTGTTATAGTGGTGATAATGGTCGTTATAGTGCTGAAAATGCTCGCTATAGTGGTGATAATGTTCGTTATAGTGGTTATAATGGTTGTTATAGTGGTGATGATGGTTGTTATAGTGGTGATAATGGTTGTCATAGTGGTTATAATGGTTCTCATGGTGGTTGTCATGGTCGTCATAGTGGTTGTAATGGTTGCTATACTGGTTGTAATGGTTGTTATAGTTGTTATAATGGTTCTTATAGTGGTTATAATATATGTTATAGTGGTTATAATGGCTGTTATAGTGGTTATAATGGTTGTTGCATTGGTCATAATGGTTGTTATAGTGGTGACTATGGTCGTTATAGCGGTGATAATGGTCGTTATAGTGGTTATAATGGTTGTTGTATTGGTTATAATGGTTGTTATAGTGGTGACAATGGTCGTTATAGTGGTGATAATGGTTGTCATAGTGGTCATAATGGTTGCTATAGTGGTGATAATGGATGTTATAGTGCTGATAATGGTTGTTATATTGGTGATAATGGTTGTTATAGTGGTGATAATGGATGTTATAGTGCTGATAATGGTTGTTATATTGGTGATAATGGTTGTTATAGTGGTTATAATGGTCGTTATAGTGCTGATAATGCTCGCTATAGTGGTGATAATGTTCGTTATAGTGGTTATAATGGTTGTTATAGTGGTGATGATGGTTGTTATAGTGGTGATAATGGTTGTCATAGTGGTTTTAATGGTTGTCATAGTGGTTGTCATGGTCGTCATAGTGGTTGTAATGGTTGTTGTACAGGTTGTAATGGTTGATATAGTGGTTATTATAGTTGTTATAGTGGTTATAATGGTTGTTATATTGGTTATAATGGTTGTTGTAATGGTTATAACGGTTGTTATAGTGGTGACAATGGTCGTTATAGCGGTTATAATGGTCGTTATAGTGGTTATAATGGTCGTTATAGTGGTTATAATGGTCGTTATAGTGGTTACAATGGTCGTTATAGTGGCTATTATGGTTGTTATAGTGGTTATAATAGTTGTTATAATGGTTATAATGGTTGTTGTATTGGTTATAATGGTCGTTATACTGGTGATAATGGTCGTTATAGTGGTGATAATGGTCGTTATAGTGCTGATAATGGTCGTTGTAGTGCAGATAATTGTCGTTATAGTGGTGATAATGGTTGTTATAGTGGTTATAATGGTTGTTACAGTGGTGATAATGGTTGTGACAGTGGTGATAATGGTTGTCATAGTGGTTATAATGGTTGTCACAGTGGCTCTAGTGGTTGTTATAGTGGTTGTAATGGTTGTTATACAGGGTGTACTGGTTGTTATATTGGTTATAATGGTTGTTGTAATGGTTATAATTGTTGTCATAGTGGTGACAATGGTCGTTATAGTGGTTATAATGGTCGTTATAGCGGTTATAATGGTCGTTATAGTGCTGATAATGGTTGTCATAGTGCTTATAATGGTTGTCATAGTGGCTCTAGTGGTTGTTATAGTGGTTGTAATGGTTGTTATACTGGTTGTACTGGTTGTTATAGTCGTTATAATGGTTGTTACAGTGGTTATAATGGTTGTTGTATTGGTTATAATGGTGGTTATAGTGGTGACAATGGTCGTTATAGTGGTGATAATGTTCGCTATACTGGTTATAATGGTCGTTGTATTGGTTATAATGGTGGTTATAGTGGTGACAATGGTCGTTATAGTGGTGATAATGGTTGTTATAATGTTTATAATGGTTGTTATAGTGGTGATGATGGTTGTTATAGTGGTGATAACGGTTGTGATAGTGGTTTTAATGGTTGTCGTAGTGGTTGTAATGGTCGTTATACTGGTTGTAATGGTTGTCATAGTGGTTATAATGGCCATTATAGTGGCTATAATGGTTGTGATAGTGGTTATAATGGTTATTATAGTGGTTATAATGGTCGTTGTAGTGGTTATAATGGTCGTTATAGTGGTGATAATGGTCGTTATAGTGGTGATAATGGTCGTTATAGTGCTGCTAATGGTCGTTATAGTGGTGATAATGGTCGTTATGGTGCTGATAGTGGTCGTTATATTGGCTATAATGGTTGTTGTAGTGGTTATAATGGCTGTTATAGTGGTTATAATGGTTGTTATAGTGATGACAATGGTCGTTATAGTGGTGATAATGTTCGTTATGGTGCTGATAATGGTCGTTATAGTGCTGATAATTGTCGTTATAGTGGTGATAATGGTTGTTATAGTGGTAATAATGGTCGTCATAGTGCTGATAATGGATGTTTTAGTGGTGATAATGGATGTTTTAGTCGTGATAATGGTTGTTACAGTAGTTATAATGGTTGTTATAGTGGTGATGATGGTTGTTATAGTGGTGATAATGGTTGTCATAGTGGTTATAATGGTTGTCATAGTGGCTCTAGTGGTCGTTATAGTGGTGATAATGGTCGTTATAGTGGTGATAATGGTCGTTATAGTGGTGATAATGGTTGTCATAGTGCTTATAATGGTTGTCATAGTGGCTCTAGTGGTTGTTATAGTGGTTGTAATGATTGTTATACTGGTTGTACTGGTTGTTATAGTCGTTATAATGGTTGTTACAGTGGTTATAATGGTTGTTGTATTGGTTATAATGGTGGTTATAGTGGTGACAATGGTCGTTATAGTGGTGATAATGTTCGCTATACTGGTTATAATGGTCGTTGTATTGGTTATAATGGTGGTTATAGTGGTGACAATGGTCGTTATAGTGGTGATAATGGTTGTTATAGTGGTTATAATGGTTGTTATAGTGGTGATGATGGTTGTTATAGTGGTGGTAATGGTTGTCATAGTGGTTTTAATGGTTGTCGTAGTGGTTATAATGGTCGTTATACTGGTTGTAATGGTTGTCATAGTGGTTATAATGGCTATTATCGTGGCTATAATGGTTGTGATAGTGGTTATAATGGTTATTATAGTGGTTATAATGGTCGTTGTAGTGGTTATAATGGTCGTTATAGTGGTGATAATGGTCGTTATAGTGGTGATAATGGTCGTTATAGTGCTGCTAATGGTCGTTATAGTGGTGATAATGGTCGTTATGGTGCTGATAATGGTCGTTATATTGGCTATAATGGTTGTTGTAGTGGTTATAATGGCTGTTATAGTGGTGATAATGGTTGTTATAGTGATGATAATGGTTGTCATTGTGGTGATAATGGTTGTTATAGTGGTTATAATGGTTGTTATAGTGGTGATAGTGGTTGTTATAGAGGTGATAATGGTTGTCATAGTGGTTATAATGGTTGTCATAGTGGTTATAATGGTTGTCATAGTGGTTGTAATGGTTGTTGTAATGGTGATAAAGATTGTTATAGTGGTGATAATGGTTGTTATAGTGGTTATAATGGTTGTTATAGTGGTGATGATGGTTGTTATAGTGGTGATAATGGTTGTCATAGTGGTTATAGTGGTTGTCATAGTGGTTGTAATAGTTTTTATACTGCTTGTAATGGTTGTTATAGTGGTTATAATGGCTCTTCTGGTGGCTATAATGGTTGTTATAGTGGTTATAATAGTTGTTATAGTGGCGATAATAGTTGTTATAGCGGTGATAATGGTCGTTATAGTGGTGATAATGGTTGTTATAGTGGTGATAATGGTTGTTATAGTGGTGATAATTGTTGTAATAGTGGTGATAATGGTTGTTATAGTGGTGATAATGGTTGTTATAGTGGTTATAATGGTTGTTATAGTGGTGATGATGGTTGTTATAGTGGTGATAATGGTTGTTATAGTCGTTATAATGATTGTTATAGTGGTGATGATGGTTGTTATAGTGCTTATAGTGGTTGTCATAGAGGCTCTAGTGATTTTTATAGTGGTTGTAATGGTTGTTGTACTGGTTGTACTGGTTGTTATAGTGGTTATAATGGTTGTTATAGTGGTGATGATAGTCGTTATAGTGGTGATAATGGTTGTCATAATGGTTATAGTGGTTATAGTGGTTGTTATAGTGGTGATAATAGTCGTTATAGTGGTGACAATGGTCGTTGTAGTGGTGATATTGGTTGTTACAGTCGTGATAATGGTTGGTACAGTGGTGATAATGGTTGTCATATTGCTTATAATGGTTGTCATGGTGGCTCTAGTCGTTGTTATAGTGGTTGTAATGGTTGTTATACTGCTTGTACTGGTTGTTATAGTGGTTATAATGGTTGTTACAGTGGTTATAATGGTTGTTGTATTGGTTATAATGGTGGTTATAGTGGTGACAATGGTCGTTATAGTGGTGATAATGGTCGTTATACTGGTTATAATGGTCGTTGTATTGGTTATAATGGTGGTTATAGTGGTGACAATGGTTGTTATAGTGGTGATAATGGTTGTTATAATGGTTATAATGGTTGTTATAGTGGTGATGATGGTTGTTATAGTGGTGATAATGGTTGTGATAGTGGTTTTAATGGTTGTCGTAGTGGTTGTATTGGTCGTTATACTGGTTGTAATGGTTGTCATAGTGGTTATAATGGCCATTATAGTGGCTATAATGGTTGTGATAGTGGTTATAATGGTTATTATAGTGGTTATAATGGTTGTTGTAGTGGTTATAATGGTCGTTATAGTGGTTATAATGGTCGTTATAGTGGTGATAATGGTCGTTATATTGGCTATAATGGTTGTTGTAGTGGTTATAATGGCTGTTATAGTGGTTATAATGGTTGTTACAGTGGTGATGATGGTTGCTATAGTGGTGATAACGGATGTTATAGTGCTGATAATGGTTGTTATATTGGTGATAATGGTCGTTATGGTGCTGATAATGGTCGTTATATTGGTTATGATGGTTGTTGTAGTGGTTATGATGGTTGTTATAATGGTTATGATGGTTGTTATAGTGGTGATAATGGTCGTTATAGTGGTGATAATAGTCGTTATAGTGGTGATAATGGTCGTTGTAGTGGTGATATTGGTCGTTATAGTGCTGCTAATGATCGTTATAGTGGTGATAATGGTCGTTATGGTGCTGATAATGGTCGTTATAGTGGTGATAATGGTCGTTATACTGGTTATAATGGTCGTTGTATTGGTTATAATGGTGGTTATAGTGGTGACAATGGTCGTTATAGTGGTGATAATGGTTGTTATAGTAGTTATAATGGTTGTTATAGTGGTGATGATGGTTGTTATAGTGGCGATAATGGTTGTCATAGTGGTTTTAATGGTTGTCGTAGTGGTTGTAATGGCCATTATAGTGGCTATAATGGTTGTGATAGTGGTTATAATGGTTGTTATAGTGGTTATAATGGTTGTTGTAGTGGTTATAATGGTCGTTATAGTGGTGATAATGGTCGTTATAGTGGTGATAATGGTCGTTATAGTGGTGATAATGGTCGTTATAGTGGTGATAATGGTCGTTATGGTACTGATAATGGTCGTTATAGTGGTGATAATAGTCGTTATAGTGGTAATAATGGTCGTTATAGTGCTGATAATGGTTGTCATAGTGCTTATAATGGTTGTCATAGTGGCTCTAGTGGTTGTTATAGTGGTTGTAATGGTTGTTATACTGGTTGTACTGGTTGTTATAGTCGTTATAATGGTTGTTACAGTGGTTATAATGGTTGTTGTATTGGTTATAATGGTGGTTATAGTGGTGACAATGGTCGTTATAGTGGTGATAATGTTCGCTATACTGGTTATAATGGTCGTTGTATTGGTTATAATGGTGGTTATAGTGGTGACAATGGTCGTTATAGTGGTGATAATGGTCGTTATAGTGGTGATAATGGTCGTTATAGTGCTGCTAATGGTCGTTATAGTGGTGATAATGGTCGTTATGGTGCTGATAATGGTCGTTATATTGACTATAATGGTTGTTGTAGTGGTTATAATGGCTGTTATAGTGGTTATAATGGTTGTTACAGTGGTGATGATGGTTGTTATAGTGGTGATAATGGTTGTGATAGTGGTTATAATGGTTATTATAGTGGTTATAATGGTTGTTGTAGTGGTTATAATGGTCGTTATAGTGGTGATAATGGTCGTTATAGTGGTGATAATGGTCGTTATATTGGCTATAATGGTTGTTGTAGTGGTTATAATGGCTGTTATAGTGGTTATAATGGTTGTTACAGTGGTGATGATGGTTGCTATAGTGGTGATAACGGATGTTATAGTGCTGATAATGGTTGTTATATTGGTGATAATGGTCGTTATGGTGCTGATAATGGTCGTTATATTGGTTATGATGGTCGTTGTAGTGGTTATATTGGTCGTTATAGTGGTGATAATGGTCGTTATAGTGGTGATAATGGTCGTTATAGTGCTGCTAATGGTCGTTATAGTGGTGATAATGGTCGTTATGGTGCTGATAGTGGTCGTTATATTGGCTATAATGGTTGTTGTAGTGGTTATAATGGCTGTTATAGTGGTTATAATGGTTGTTATAGTGATGACAATGGTCGTTATAGTGGTGATAATGTTCGTTATGGTGCTGATAATGGTCGTTATAGTGCTGATAATTGTCGTTATAGTGGTGATAATGGTTGTTATAGTGGTAATAATGGTCGTTATAGTGCTGATAATGGATGTTTTAGTGGTGATAAAGGATGTTTTAGTCGTGATAATGGTTGTTACAGTAGTTATAATGGTTGTTATAGTGGTGATGATGGTTGTTATAGTGGTGATAATGGTTGTCATAGTGGTTATAATGGTTGTCATAGTGGCTCTAGTGGTCGTTATAGTGGTGATAATGGTCGTTATAGTGGTGATAATGGTCGTTATAGTGGTGATAATGGTTGTCATAGTGCTTATAATGGTTGTCATAGTGGCTCTAGTTGTTGTTATAGTGGTTGAAATGGTTGTTATACTGGTTGTACTGGTTGTTATAGTCGTTATAATGGTTGTTACAGTGGTTATAATGGTTGTTGTATTGGTTATAATGGTCGTTATAGTGGTGATAATGGTTGTCATAGTGGTCATAATGGTTGCTATAGTGGTGATAATGGATGTTATAGTGCTGATAATGGTTGTTATATTGGTGATAATGGTTGTTATAGTGGTGATAATGGTCGTTATAGTGCTGAAAATGCTCGCTATAGTGGTGATAATGTTCGTTATAGTGGTAATAATGGTTGTTATAGTGGTGATGATGGTTGTTATAGTGGCGATAATGGTTGTTATAGTGGTTATAATGGTTGTTGTAGTGGTTATAATGGTTGTTATAGTAGTTATAATGGTTGTTATAGTGGTGATGATGGTTGTTATAGTGGTGATAATGGTTGTCATAGTGGTTATAATGGTTCTCATGGTGGTTGTCATGGTCGTCATAGTGGTTGTAATGGTTGCTATACTGGTTGTAATGGTTGTTATAGTTGTTATAATGGTTCTTATAGTGGTTATAATATATGTTATAGTGGTTATAATGGCTGTTATAGTGGTTATAATGGTTGTTGCATTGGTCATAATGGTTGTTATAGTGGTGACTATGGTCGTTATAGCGGTGATAATGGTCGTTATAGTGGTTATAATGGTTGTTGTATTGGTTATAATGGTTGTTATAGTGGTGACAATGGTCGTTATAGTGGTGATAGTGGTCGTTATAGTGCTGATAATGGTCGTTATAGTGCAGATAATTGTCGTTATAGTGGTGATAATGGTTGTTATAGTGGTTATAATGGTCGTTATAGTGCTGATAATGCTCGCTATAGTGGTGATAATGTTCGTTATAGTGGTTATAATGGTTGTTATAGTGGTGATGATGGTTGTTATAGTGGTGATAATGGTTGTCATAGTGGTTTTAATGGTTGTCATAGTGGTTGTCATGGTCGTCACAGTGGTTGTAATGGTTGTTGTACAGGTTGTAATGGTTGATATAGTGGTTATTATAGTTGTGATAGTGGTTATAATGGTTGTTATATTGGTTATAATGGTTGTTGTAATGGTTATAACGGTTGTTATAGTGGTGACAATGGTCGTTATAGCGGTTATAATGGTCGTTATAGTGGTTATAATGGTCGTTATAGTGGTTATAATGGTCGTTATAGTGGTTATAATGGTCGTTATAGTGGCTATTATGGTTGTTATAGTGGTTATAATAGTTGTTATAATGGTTATAATGGTTGTTGTATTGGTTATAATGGTGGTTATAGTGGTGACAATGGTCGTTATAGTGGTGATAATGGTCGTTATACTGGTTATAATGGTCGTTGTATTGGTTATAATGGTGGTTATAGTGGTGACAATGGTCGTTATAGTGGTGATAATGGTTGTTATAATGTTTATAATGGTTGTTATAGTGGTGATGATGGTTGTTATAGTGCTGATAGTGGTCGTTATATTGGCTATAATGGTTGTTGTAGTGGTTATAATGGCTGTTATAGTGGTTATAATGGTTGTTATAGTGATGACAATGGTCGTTATAGTGGTGATAATGTTCGTTATGGTGCTGATAATGGTCGTTATAGTGCTGATAATTGTCGTTATAGTGGTGATAATGGTTGTTATAGTGGTAATAATGGTCGTCATAGTGCTGATAATGGATGTTTTAGTGGTGATAATGGATGTTTTAGTCGTGATAATGGTTGTTACAGTAGTTATAATGGTTGTTATAGTGGTGATGATGGTTGTTATAGTGGTGATAATGGTTGTCATAGTGGTTATAATGGTTGTCATAGTGGCTCTAGTGGTCGTTATAGTGGTGATAATGGTCGTTATAGTGGTGATAATGGTCGTTATAGTGGTGATAATGGTTGTCATAGTGCTTATAATGGTTGTCATAGTGGCTCTAGTGGTTGTTATAGTGGTTGTAATGATTGTTATACTGGTTGTACTGGTTGTTATAGTCGTTATAATGGTTGTTACAGTGGTTATAATGGTTGTTGTATTGGTTATAATGGTGGTTATAGTGGTGACAATGGTCGTTATAGTGGTGATAATGTTCGCTATACTGGTTATAATGGTCGTTGTATTGGTTATAATGGTGGTTATAGTGGTGACAATGGTCGTTATAGTGGTGATAATGGTTGTTATAGTGGTTATAATGGTTGTTATAGTGGTGATGATGGTTGTTATAGTGGTGATAACGGTTGTGATAGTGGTTTTAATGGTTGTCGTAGTGGTTGTAATGGTCGTTATACTGGTTGTAATGGTTGTCATAGTGGTTATAATGGCCATTATAGTGGCTATAATGGTTGTGATAGTGGTTATAATGGTTATTATAGTGGTTATAATGGTCGTTGTAGTGGTTATAATGGTCGTTATAGTGGTGATAATGGTCGTTATAGTGGTGATAATGGTCGTTATAGTGCTGCTAATGGTCGTTATAGTGGTGATAATGGTCGTTATGGTGCTGATAGTGGTCGTTATATTGGCTATAATGGTTGTTGTAGTGGTTATAATGGCTGTTATAGTGGTTATAATGGTTGTTATAGTGATGACAATGGTCGTTATAGTGGTGATAATGTTCGTTATGGTGCTGATAATGGTCGTTATAGTGCTGATAATTGTCGTTATAGTGGTGATAATGGTTGTTATAGTGGTAATAATGGTCGTCATAGTGCTGATAATGGATGTTTTAGTGGTGATAATGGATGTTTTAGTCGTGATAATGGTTGTTACAGTAGTTATAATGGTTGTTATAGTGGTGATGATGGTTGTTATAGTGGTGATAATGGTTGTCATAGTGGTTATAATGGTTGTCATAGTGGCTCTAGTGGTCGTTATAGTGGTGATAATGGTCGTTATAGTGGTGATAATGGTCGTTATAGTGGTGATAATGGTTGTCATAGTGCTTATAATGGTTGTCATAGTGGCTCTAGTGGTTGTTATAGTGGTTGTAATGATTGTTATACTGGTTGTACTGGTTGTTATAGTCGTTATAATGGTTGTTACAGTGGTTATAATGGTTGTTGTATTGGTTATAATGGTGGTTATTGTGGTGACAATGGTCGTTATAGTGGTGATAATGTTCGCTATACTGGTTATAATGGTCGTTGTATTGGTTATAATGGTGGTTATAGTGGTGACAATGGTCGTTATAGTGGTGATAATGGTTGTTATAGTGGTTATAATGGTTGTTATAGTGGTGATGATGGTTGTTATAGTGGTGGTAATGGTTGTCATAGTGGTTTTAATGGTTGTCGTAGTGGTTATAATGGTCGTTATACTGGTTGTAATGGTTGTCATAGTGGTTATAATGGCTATTATCGTGGCTATAATGGTTGTGATTGTGGTTATAATGGTTGTTATAGTGGTTATAATGGTTGTTGTATTGGTTATAATGGTTGTTGTAGTGGTTATAATGGTTGTTATAATGGTTATGATGGTTGTTATAGTGGTGATAATGGTCGTTATAGTGGTGATAATGGTCGTTATAGTGGTGATAATAGTCGTTATAGTGGTGATAATGGTCGTTGTAGTGGTGATATTGGTTGTTACAGTCGTGATAATGGTTGGTACAGTGGTGATAATGGTTGTCATATTGCTTATAATGGTTGTCATAGTGGCTCTAGTCGTTGTTATAGTGGTTGTAATGGTTGTTATACTGCTTGTACTGGTTGTTATAGTGGTTATAATGGTTGTTACAGTGGTTATAATGGTTGTTGTATTGGTTATAATGGTGGTTATAATGGTGACAATGGTCGTTATAGTGGTGATAATGGTCGTTATGGTGCTGATAATGGTCGTTATATTGGCTATAATGGTTGTTGTAGTGGTTATAATGGCTGTTATAGTGGTGATAATGGTTGTTATAGTGATGATAATGGTTGTCATTGTGGTGATAATGGTTGTTATAGTGGTTATAATGGTCGTTATAGTGGTGATAGTGGTTGTTATAGAGGTGATAATGGTTGTCATAGTGGTTATAATGGTTGTCATAGTGGTTATAATGGTTGTCATAGTGGTTGTAATGGTTGTTGTAATGGTGATAAAGATTGTTATAGTGGTGATAATGGTTGTTATAGTGGTTATAATGGTTGTTATAGTGGTGATGATGGTTGTTATAGTGGTGATAATGGTTGTCATAGTGGTTATAGTGGTTGTCATAGTGGTTGTAATAGTTTTTATACTGCTTGTAATGGTTGTTATAGTGGTTATAATGGCTCTTCTGGTGGCTATAATGGTTGTTATAGTGGTTATAATAGTTGTTATAGTGGCGATAATAGTTGTTATAGCGGTGATAATGGTCGTAATAGTGGTGATAATGGTTGTTATAGTGGTGATAATGGTTGTTATAGTGGTGATAATTGTTGTAATAGTGGTGATAATGGTTGTTATAGTGGTGATAATGGTTGTTATAGTGGTTATAATGGTTGTTATAGTGGTGATGATGGTTGTTATAGTGGTGATAATGGTTGTTATAGTCGTTATAATGATTGTTATAGTGGTGATGATGGTTGTTATAGTGCTTATAGTGGTTGTCATAGAGGCTCTAGTGATTTTTATAGTGGTTGTAATGGTTGTTGTACTGGTTGTACTGGTTGTTATAGTGGTTATAATGGTTGTTATAGTGGTGATGATAGTCGTTATAGTGGTGATAATGGTTGTCATAATGGTTATAGTGGTTATAGTGGTTGTTATAGTGGTGATAATAGTCGTTATAGTGGTGACAATGGTCGTTGTAGTGGTGATATTGGTTGTTACAGTCGTGATAATGGTTGGTACAGTGGTGATAATGGTTGTCATATTGCTTATAATGGTTGTCATGGTGGCTCTAGTCGTTGTTATAGTGGTTGTAATGGTTGTTATACTGGTTGTACTGGTTGTTATAGTCGTTATAATGGTTGTTACAGTGGTTATAATGGTTGTTGTATTGGTTATAATGGTGGTTATAGTGGTGACAATGGTCGTTATAGTGGTGATAATGTTCGCTATACTGGTTATAATGGTCGTTGTATTGGTTATAATGGTGGTTATAGTGGTGACCATGGTCGTTATAGTGGTGATAATGGTCGTTATAGTGGTGATAATGGTCGTTATAGTGCTGCTAATGGTCGTTATAGTGGTGATAATGGTCGTTATGGTGCTGATAATGGTCGTTATATTGACTATAATGGTTGTTGTAGTGGTTATAATGGCTGTTATAGTGGTTATAATGGTTGTTACAGTGGTGATGATGGTTGTTATAGTGGTGATAATGGTTGTCATAGTGGTTATAATGGTTGGCATGGTGGTTGTCATGGTCGTCATAGTGGTTGTATTGGTTGTTATACTGGTTGTAATGGTTGTTATAGTTGTTATAATGGTTGTTATAGTGGTTATTATAGTTGTTATAGTGGTTATAATGGTTGTTATATTGGTTATAATGGTTGTTACAGTGGTGATAATGGTTGTTATAGTGGTGATAATGCTTGTTATAGTGGTGATAATGGTTGTTATAGTGGTGATAATGGTTGTTATAGTGATGATAATGGTTGTCATAGTGGTGATAATGGTTGTTATAGTGGTTATAATGGTTGTTATAGTGGTGATAGTGGTTGTTATAGAGGTGATAATGGTTGTCATAGTGGTTATAATGGTTGTCATAGTGGTTGTAATGGTTGTCATAGTGGTTGTAATGGTTGTTGTAATGGTGATAAAGATTGTTATAGTGGTGATAATGGTTGTTATAGTGGTTATAATGGTTGTTATAGCGGTGATGATGGTTGTTATAGTGGTGATAATGGTTGTCATAGTGGTTATAATGGTTGTCATAGTGGTTGTAATAGTTGTTATACTGCTTGTAATGGTTGTTATAGTGGTTATAATGGCTCTTCTGGTGGCTATAATGGTTGTTATAGTGGTTATAATAGTTGTTATAGTTGCGATAATAGTTGTTATAGCGGTGATAATGGTCGTTATAGTGGTGATAATGGTTGTTATAGTGGTGATAATGGTTGTTATAGAGGTGATAATTGTTGTAATAGTGGTGATAATGGTTGTTATAGTGGTAATAATGGTTGTTATAGTGGTTATAATGGTCGTTATAGTGGTGATGATGGTTGTTATAGTGGTGATAATGGTTGTTATAGTCGTTATAATGATTGTTATAGTGGTGATGACGGTTGTTATAGTGCTTATAGTGGTTGTCATAGAGGCTCTAGTGATTTTTATAGTGGTTGTAATGGTTGTTATACTGGTTGTACTGGTTGTTATAGTGGTTATAATGGTTGTTATAGTGGTGATGATGGTCGTTATAGTGGTGATAATGGTTGTCATAGTGGTTATAGTGGTTATAGTGGTTGTTATAGTGGTGATAATAGTCGTTATAGTGGTGATAATGGTCATTGTAGTGGTGATATTGGTTGTTACAGTCGTGATAATGGTTGGTACAGTGGTGATAATGGTTGTCATATTGCTTATAATGGTTGTCATAGTGGCTCTAGTCGTTGTTATAGTGGTTGTAATGGTTGTTATACTGCTTGTACTGGTTGTTATAGTGGTTATAATGGTTGTTACAGTGGTTATAATGGTTGTTGTATTGGTTATAATGGTGGTTATAGTGGTGACAATGGTCGTTATAGTGGTGATAATGGTCGTTATACTGGTTATAATGGTCGTTGTATTGGTTATAATGGTGGTTATAGTGGTGACAATGGTTGTTATAGTGGTGATAATGTTTGTTATAGTTGTTATAATGGTTGTTATAGTGGTGATGATGGTTGTTATATTGGTGATAATGGTTGTCATAGTGGTTATAATAGTTGTCATAGTGCTTGTAATGGTTGTTATACTGGTTGTAATGGTTGTTATAGTGGTTATAATGGCTCCTATAGTGGCTATAATGGTTGTTATAGTGGTTATAATGGTTGTTATAGTGGTTATAATGGTTGTTGTATTGGTTGTAACTGTTGTTATAGTGGTTATAATGGTTGTTATAGTGGTGATGATGGTCGTTGTAGTGCTTATAGTGGTTGTCATAGAGGCTCTAGTGATTGTTATAGTGGTTGTAATGGTTGTTATACTGGTTGTACTGGTTGTTATAGTGGTTATAATGGTTGTTATAGTGGTGATGATGGTCGTTATGGTGGTGATAATGGTTGTTATAGTGGTTATAGTGGTTCTTATAGTGGTGATAATGGTCGTTATACTGGTTATAATGGTCGTTGTATTGGTTATAATGGTGGTTATAGTGGTGACAATGGTTGTTATAGTGGTGATAATGGTTGTTATAATGGTTATAATGGTTGTTATAGTGGTGATGATGGTTGTTATAGTGGTGATAATGGTTGTGATAGTGGTTTTAATGGTTGTCGTAGTGGTTGTAATGGTCGTTATACTGGTTGTAATGGTTGTCATAGTGGTTATAATGGCCATTATAGTGGCTATAATGGTTGTGATAGTGGTTATAATGGTTATTATAGTGGTTATAATGGTTGTTGTAGTGGTTATAATGGTCGTTATAGTGGTGATAATGGTCGTTATAGTGGTGATAATGGTCGTTATATTGGCTATAATGGTTGTTGTAGTGGTTATAATGGCTGTTATAGTGGTTATAATGGTTGTTACAGTGGTGATGATGGTTGCTATAGTGGTGATAACGGATGTTATAGTGCTGATAATGGTTGTTATATTGGTGATAATGGTCGTTATGGTGCTGATAATGGTCGTTATATTGGTTATGATGGTTGTTGTAGTGGTTATGATGGTTGTTATAATGGTTATGATGGTTGTTATAGTGGTGATAATGGTCGTTATAGTGGTGATAATAGTCGTTATAGTGGTGATAATGGTCGTTGTAGTGGTGATATTGGTCGTTATAGTGCTGCTAATGATCGTTATAGTGGTGATAATGGTCGTTATGGTGCTGATAATGGTCGTTATAGTGGTGATAATGGTCGTTATACTGGTTATAATGGTCGTTGTATTGGTTATAATGGTGGTTATAGTGGTGACAATGGTCGTTATAGTGGTGATAATGGTTGTTATAGTAGTTATAATGGTTGTTATAGTGGTGATGATGGTTGTTATAGTGGCGATAATGGTTGTCATAGTGGTTTTAATGGTTGTCGTAGTGGTTGTAATGGCCATTATAGTGGCTATAATGGTTGTGATAGTGGTTATAATGGTTGTTATAGTGGTTATAATGGTTGTTGTAGTGGTTATAATGGTCGTTATAGTGGTGATAATGGTCGTTATAGTGGTGATAATGGTCGTTATAGTGGTGATAATGGTCGTTATAGTGGTGATAATGGTCGTTATGGTACTGATAATGGTCGTTATAGTGGTGATAATAGTCGTTATAGTGGTGATAATGGTCGTTATAGTGCTGATAATGGTTGTCATAGTGCTTATAATGGTTGTCATAGTGGCTCTAGTGGTTGTTATAGTGGTTGTAATGGTTGTTATACTGGTTGTACTGGTTGTTATAGTCGTTATAATGGTTGTTACAGTGGTTATAATGGTTGTTGTATTGGTTATAATGGTGGTTATAGTGGTGACAATGGTCGTTATAGTGGTGATAATGTTCGCTATACTGGTTATAATGGTCGTTGTATTGGTTATAATGGTGGTTATAGTGGTGACAATGGTCGTTATAGTGGTGATAATGGTCGTTATAGTGGTGATAATGGTCGTTATAGTGCTGCTAATGGTCGTTATAGTGGTGATAATGGTCGTTATGGTGCTGATAATGGTCGTTATATTGACTATAATGGTTGTTGTAGTGGTTATAATGGCTGTTATAGTGGTTATAATGGTTGTTACAGTGGTGATGATGGTTGTTATAGTGGTGATAATGGTTGTCATAGTGGTTATAATGGTTGGCATGGTGGTTGTCATGGTCGTCATAGTGGTTGTATTGGTTGTTATACTGGTTGTAATGGTTGTTATAGTTGTTATAATGGTTGTTATAGTGGTTATTATAGTTGTTATGGTGGTTATAATGGTTGTTATATTGGTTATAATGGTTGTTACAGTGGTGATAATGGTTGTTATAGTGGTGATAATGCTTGTTATAGTGGTGATAATGGTTGTTATAGTGGTGATAATGGTTGTTATAGTGATGATAATGGTTGTCATAGTGGTGATAATGGTTGTTATAGTGGTTATAATGGTTGTTATAGTGGTGATAGTGGTTGTTATAGAGGTGATAATGGTTGTCATAGTGGTTATAATGGTTGTCATAGTGGTTGTAATGGTTGTCATAGTGGTTGTAATGGTTGTTGTAATGGTGATAAAGATTGTTATAGTGGTGATAATGGTTGTTATAGTGGTTATAATGGTTGTTATAGCGGTGATGATGGTTGTTATAGTGGTGATAATGGTTGTCATAGTGGTTATAATGGTTGTCATAGTGGTTGTAATAGTTGTTATACTGCTTGTAATGGTTGTTATAGTGGTTATAATGGCTCTTCTGGTGGCTATAATGGTTGTTATAGTGGTTATAATAGTTGTTATAGTTGCGATAATAGTTGTTATAGCGGTGATAATGGTCGTTATAGTGGTGATAATGGTTGTTATAGTGGTGATAATGGTTGTTATAGAGGTGATAATTGTTGTAATAGTGGTGATAATGGTTGTTATAGTGGTAATAATGGTTGTTATAGTGGTTATAATGGTCGTTATAGTGGTGATGATGGTTGTTATAGTGGTGATAATGGTTGTTATAGTCGTTATAATGATTGTTATAGTGGTGATGATGGTTGTTATAGTGCTTATAGTGGTTGTCATAGAGGCTCTAGTGATTTTTATAGTGGTTGTAATGGTTGTTATACTGGTTGTACTGGTTGTTATAGTGGTTATAATGGTTGTTATAGTGGTGATGATGGTCGTTATAGTGGTTATAGTGGTTATAGTGGTTGTTATAGTGGTGATAATAGTCGTTATAGTGGTGATAATGGTCGTTGTAGTGGTGATATTGGTTGTTACAGTCGTGATAATGGTTGGTACAGTGGTGATAATGGTTGGTACAGTGGTGATAATGGTTGTCATATTGCTTATAATGGTTGTCATAGTGGCTCTAGTCGTTGTTATAGTGGTTGTAATGGTTGTTATACTGCTTGTACTGGTTGTTATAGTGGTTATAATGGTTGTTACAGTGGTTATAATGGTTGTTGTATTGGTTATAATGGTGGTTATAGTGGTGACAATGGTTGTTATAGTGGTGATAATGGTCGTTATACTGGTTATAATGGTCGTTGTATTGGTTATAATGGTGGTTATAGTGGTGACAATGGTTGTTATAGTGGTGATAATGTTTGTTATAGTTGTTATAATGGTTGTTATAGTGGTGATGATGGTTGTTATATTGGTGATAATGGTTGTCATAGTGGTTATAATAGTTGTCATAGTGCTTGTAATGGTTGTTATACTGGTTGTAATGGTTGTTATAGTGGTTATAATGGCTCCTATAGTGGCTATAATGGTTGTTATAGTGGTTATAATGGTTGTTATAGTGGTTATAATGGTTGTTGTATTGGTTATAACTGTTGTTATAGTGGTTGTAATGGTTGTTATAGTGGTGATGATGGTCGTTGTAGTGCTTATAGTGGTTGTCATAGAGGCTCTAGTGATTGTTATAGTGGTTGTAATGGTTGTTATACTGGTTGTACTGGTTGTTATAGTGGTTATAATGGTTGTTATAGTGGTGATGATGGTCGTTATGGTGGTGATAATGGTTGTTATAGTGGTTATAGTGGTTGTTATAGTGGTGATAATGGTCGTTATAGTGGTCTTAATGGATGTCATAGTGGTTGTAATGGTTGTCATGGTGGTTGTAATGGTTGTCATAGTGGTTTTAATGGTTGTCGTAGTGGTTGTAATGGTCGTTATACTGGTTGTAATGGTTGTCATAGTGGTTATAATGGCTATTATAGTGGCTATAATGTTTGTGATTGTGGTTATAATGGTTGTTATAGTGGTTATAATGGTTGTTGTATTGGTTATAATGGTCGTTATAGTGGTGATAATGGTTGTCATAGTGGTCATAATGGTTGCTATAGTGGTGATAATGGATGTCATAGTGCTGATAATGGTTGTTATATTGGTGATAATGGTTGTTATAGTGGTGATAATGGTCGTTATAGTGCTGAAAATGCTCGCTATAGTGGTGATAATGTTCGTTATAGTGGTTATAATGGTTGTTATAGTGGTGATGATGTTTGTTATAGTGGTGATAATGGTTGTTATAGTGGTTATAATGGTTGTTGTAGTGGTTATAATGGTTGTTATAGTAGTTATAATGGTTGTTATAGTGGTGATGATGGTTGTTATAGTGGTTATAATGGTTCTCATGGTGGTTGTCATGGTCGTCATAGTGGTTGTAATGGTTGCTATACTGGTTGTAATGGTTGTTATAGTTGTTATAATGGTTCTTATAGTGGTTATAATATATGTTATAGTGGTTATAATGGCTGTTATAGTGGTTATAATGGTTGTTGCATTGGTCATAATGGTTGTTATAGTGGTGACTATGGTCGTTATAGCGGTGATAATGGTCGTTATAGTGGTTATAATGGTTGCTGTATTGGTTATAATGGTTGTTATAGTGGTGACAATGGTCGTTATAGTGGTGATAGTGGTCGTTATAGTGCTGATAATGGTCGTTATAGTGCAGATAATTGTCGTTATAGTGGTGATAATGGTTGTTATAGTGGTTATAATGGTCGTTATAGTGCTGATAATGCTCGCTATAGTGGTGATAATGTTCGTTATAGTGGTTATAATGGTTGTTATAGTGGTGATGATGGTTGTTATAGTGGTGATAATGGTTGTCATAATGGTTTTAATGGTTGTCATAGTGGTTGTCATGGTCGTCATAGTGGTTGTAATGGTTGTTGTACAGGTTGATATAGTGGTTATTATAGTTGTTATAGTGGTTATAATGGTTGTTATATTGGTTATAATGGTTGTTGTAATGGTTATAACGGTTGTTATAGTGGTGACAATGGTCGTTATAGCGGTTATAATGGTCGTTATAGTGGCTATAATAGTTGTTATAGTGGTTATAATAGTTGTTATAGTAGTTATAATGGTTGTTGTATTGGTTATAATGGTCGATATAGTGGTGATAATGGTCGTTATAGTGGTGATAATGGTCGTTATAGTGCTGATAATGGTCGTTATAGTGCAGATAATTGTCGTTATAGTGGTCATAATGGTCGTTATAGTGGTGATAATGGTCGTTATAGTGGTGATAATGGTTGTCATAGTGGTTATAATGGTTGTTGTAGTGGTTATAATGGTTGTTATAGTAGTTATAATGGTCGTTATAGTGCTGATAATTGTCGTTATAGTGGTGATAATGGTTGTTATAGTGGTAATAATGGTCGTTATAGTGCTGATAATGGATGTTTTAGTGGTGATAAAGGATGTTTTAGTCGTGATAATGGTTGTTACAGTAGTTATAATGGTTGTTATAGTGGTGATGATGGTTGTTATAGTGGTGATAATGGCTGTCATAGTGGTTATAATGGTTGTCATAGTGGCTCTAGTGGTCGTTATAGTGGTGATAATGGTCGTTATAGTGGTGATAATGGTCGTTATAGTGGTGATAATGGTTGTCATAGTGCTTATAATGGTTGTCATAGTGGCTCTAGTTGTTGTTATAGTGGTTGTAATGGTTGTTATACTGGTTGTACTGGTTGTTATAGTCGTTATAATGGTTGTTACAGTGGTTATAATGGTTGTTGTATTGGTTATAATGGTCGTTATAGTGGTGATAATGGTTGTCATAGTGGTCATAATGGTTGCTATAGTGGTGATAATGGATGTTATAGTGCTGATAATGGTTGTTATATTGGTGATAATGGTTGTTATAGTGGTGATAATGGTCGTTATAGTGCTGAAAATGCTCGCTATAGTGGTGATAATGTTCGTTATAGTGGTTATAATGGTTGTTATAGTGGTGATGATGGTTGTTATAGTGGTGATAATGGTTGTTATAGTGGTTATAATGGTTGTTGTAGTGGTTATAATGGTTGTTATAGTAGTTATAATGGTTGTTATAGTGGTGATGATGGTTGTTATAGTGGTGATAATGGTTGTCATAGTGGTTATAATGGTTCTCATGGTGGTTGTCATGGTCGTCATAGTGGTTGTAATGGTTGCTATACTGGTTGTAATGGTTGTTATAGTTGTTATAATGGTTCTTATAGTGGTTATAATATATGTTATAGTGGTTATAATGGTTGTTGCATTGGTCATAATGGTTGTTATAGTGGTGACTATGGTCGTTATAGCGGTGATAATGGTCGTTATAGTGGTTATAATGGTTGTTATATTGGTTATAATGGTTGTTATAGTGGTGACAATGGTCGTTATAGTGGTGATAATGGTCGTTATAGTGCTGATAATGGTCGTTGTAGTGCAGATAATTGTCGTTATAGTGGTGATAATGGTTGTTATAGTGGTTATAATGGCCGTTATAGTGCTGATAATGCTCGCTATAGTGGTGATAAAGTTCGTTATAGTGGTTATAATGGTTGTTATAGTGGTGATGATGGTTGTTATAGTGGTGATAATGGTTGTCATAGTGATTTTAATGGCTGTCATAGTGGTTGTCATGGTCGTCATAGTGGTTGTAATGGTTGATATAGTGGTTATTATAGTTGTTATAGTGGTTATAATGGTTGTTATATTGGTTATAATGGTTGTTGTAATGGTTATAATGGTTGTTATAGTGGTGACAATGGTCGTTATAGTGATTATAATGGTCGTTATAGTGGTTATAATGGTCGTTATAGTGGTTATAATGGTCGTTATAGTGGTTATAATGGTCGTTATAGTGGCTATAATGGTTGTTATAGTGGTTATAATAGTTGTTATAATGGTTATAATGGTTGTTGTATTGGTTATAATGGTCGTTATACTGGTGATAATGGTCGTTATAGTGGTGATAATGGTCGTTGTAGTGCTGATAATGGTCGTTGTAGTGCAGATAATTGTCGTTATAGTGGTGATAATGGTTGTTATAGTGGTTATAATGGTTGTTACAGTGGTGATAATGGTTGTCATAGTGGTTATAATGGTTGTCATAGTGGCTCTAGTGGTTGTTATAGTGGTTGTAATGGTTGTTATACAGGGTGTACTGGTTGTTGTATTGGTTATAATGGTTGTTGTAATGGTTATAATTGTTGTCATAGTGGTGACAATGGTCGTTATAGTGGTTATAATGGTCGTTATAGCGGTTATAATGGTCGTTATAGTGGCTATAATAGTTGTTATAGTGGTTATAATAGTTGTTATAGTAGTTATAATGGTTGTTGTATTGGTTATAATGGTCGATATAGTGGTGATAATGGTCGTTATAGTGGTGATAATGGTCGTTATAGTGCTGATAATGGTCGTTGTAGTGCAGATAATTGTCGTTATAGTGGTGATAATGGTTGTTATAGTGGTCATAATGGTCGTTATAGTGCTGATAATGGTCGCTATAGTGGTGATAATGGTCGTTATAGTGGTGACAATGGTCGTTATAGTGGTGATAATGTTCGTTATGGTGCTGATAATGGTCGTTATAGTGCTGATAATTGTCGTTATAGTGGTGATAATGGTTGTTATAGTGGTAATAATGGTCGCTATAGTGCTGATAATGGATGTTTTAGTGGTGATAAAGGATGTTTTAGTCGTGATAATGGTTGTTACAGTAGTTATAATGGTTGTTATAGTGGTGATGATGGTTGTTATAGTGGTGATAATGGTTGTCATAGTGGTTATAATGGTTGTCATAGTGGCTCTAGTGGTCGTTATAGTGGTGATAATGGTCGTTATAGTGGTGATAATGGTCGTCATAGTGGTGATAATGGTTGTCATAGTGCTTATAATGGTTGTCATAGTGGCTCTAGTTGTTGTTATAGTGGTTGTAATGGTTGTTATACTGGTTGTACTGGTTGTTATAGTCGTTATAATGGTTGTTACAGTGGTTATAATGGTTGTTGTATTGGTTATAATGGTCGTTATAGTGGTGATAATGGTTGTCATAGTGGTCATAATGGTTGCTATAGTGGTGATAATGGATGTTATAGTGCTGATAATGGTTGTTATATTGGTGATAATGGTTGTTATAGTGGTGATAATGGTCGTTATAGTGCTGAAAATGCTCGCTATAGTGGTGATAATGTTCGTTATAGTGGTTATAATGGTTGTTATAGTGGTGATGATGGTTGTTATAGTGGTGATAATGGTTGTTATAGTGGTTATAATGGTTGTTGTAGTGGTTATAATGGTTGTTATAGTAGTTATAATGGTTGTTATAGTGGTGATGATGGTTGTTATAGTGGTGATAATGGTTGTCATAGTGGTTATAATGGTTGTCATAGTGGCTCTAGTGGTCGTTATAGTGGTGATAATGGTCGTTATAGTGGTGATAATGGTCGTCATAGTGGTGATAATGGTTGTCATAGTGCTTATAATGGTTGTCATAGTGGCTCTAGTTGTTGTTATAGTGGTTGTAATGGTTGTTATACTGGTTGTACTGGTTGTTATAGTCGTTATAATGGTTGTTACAGTGGTTATAATGGTTGTTGTATTGGTTATAATGGTCGTTATAGTGGTGATAATGGTTGTCATAGTGGTCATAATGGTTGCTATAGTGGTGATAATGGATGTTATAGTGCTGATAATGGTTGTTATATTGGTGATAATGGTTGTTATAGTGGTGATAATGGTCGTTATAGTGCTGAAAATGCTCGCTATAGTGGTGATAATGTTCGTTATAGTGGTTATAATGGTTGTTATAGTGGTGATGATGGTTGTTATAGTGGTGATAATGGTTGTTATAGTGGTTATAATGGTTGTTGTAGTGGTTATAATGGTTGTTATAGTAGTTATAATGGTTGTTATAGTGGTGATGATGGTTGTTATAGTGGTGATAATGGTTGTCATAGTGGTTATAATGGTTCTCATGGTGGTTGTCATGGTCGTCATAGTGGTTGTAATGGTTGCTATACTGGTTGTAATGGTTGTTATAGTTGTTATAATGGTTCTTATAGTGGTTATAATATATGTTATAGTGGTTATAATGGCTGTTATAGTGGTTATAATGGTTGTTGCATTGGTCATAATGGTTGTTATAGTGGTGACTATGGTCGTTATAGCGGTGATAATGGTCGTTATAGTGGTTATAATGGTTGCTGTATTGGTTATAATGGTTGTTATAGTGGTGACAATGGTCGTTATAGTGGTGATAGTGGTCGTTATAGTGCTGATAATGGTCGTTATAGTGCAGATAATTGTCGTTATAGTGGTGATAATGGTTGTTATAGTGGTGATAATGGTCGTTATAGTGCTGATAATGGTCGTTGTAGTGCAGATAATTGTCGTTATAGTGGTGATAATGGTTGTTATAGTGGTTATAATGGTTGTTGTAGTGGTTATAATGGTTGTTATAGTAGTTATAATGGTTGTTATAGTGGTGATGATGGTTGTTATAGTGGTGATAATGGTTGTCATAGTGGTTATAATGGTTGTCATGGTGGTTGTCATGGTCGTCATAGTGGTTGTAATGGTTGCTATACTGGTTGTAATGGTTGTTATAGTTGTTATAATGGTTCTTATAGTGGTTATAATATATGTTATAGTGGTTATAATGGTTGTTGCATTGGTCATAATGGTTGTTATAGTGGTGACTATGGTCGTTATAGCGGTGATAATGGTCGTTATAGTGGTTATAATGGTTGTTGTATTGGTTATAATGGTTGTTATAGTGGTGACAATGGTCGTTATAGTGGTGATAATGGTCGTTATAGTGCTGATAATGGTCGTTGTAGTGCAGATAATTGTCGTTATAGTGGTGATAATGGTTGTTATAGTGGTTATAATGGCCGTTATAGTGCTGATAATGCTCGCTATAGTGGTGATAAAGTTCGTTATAGTGGTTATAATGGTTGTTATAGTGGTGATGATGGTTGTTATAGTGGTGATAATGGTTGTCATAGTGATTTTAATGGCTGTCATAGTGGTTGTCATGGTCGTCATAGTGGTTGTAATGGTTGATATAGTGGTTATTATAGTTGTTATAGTGGTTATAATGGTTGTTATATTGGTTATAATGGTTGTTGTAATGGTTATAATGGTTGTTATAGTGGTGACAATGGTCGTTATAGTGATTATAATGGTCGTTATAGTGGTTATAATGGTCGTTATAGTGGTTATAATGGTCGTTATAGTGGTTATAATGGTCGTTATAGTGGCTATAATGGTTGTTATAGTGGTTATAATAGTTGTTATAATGGTTATAATGGTTGTTGTATTGGTTATAATGGTCGTTATACTGGTGATAATGGTCGTTATAGTGGTGATAATGGTCGTTGTAGTGCTGATAATGGTCGTTGTAGTGCAGATAATTGTCGTTATAGTGGTGATAATGGTTGTTATAGTGGTTATAATGGTTGTTACAGTGGTGATAATGGTTGTCATAGTGGTTATAATGGTTGTCATAGTGGCTCTAGTGGTTGTTATAGTGGTTGTAATGGTTGTTATACAGGGTGTACTGGTTGTTGTATTGGTTATAATGGTTGTTGTAATGGTTATAATTGTTGTCATAGTGGTGACAATGGTCGTTATAGTGGTTATAATGGTCGTTATAGCGGTTATAATGGTCGTTATAGTGGCTATAATAGTTGTTATAGTGGTTATAATAGTTGTTATAGTAGTTATAATGGTTGTTGTATTGGTTATAATGGTCGATATAGTGGTGATAATGGTCGTTATAGTGGTGATAATGGTCGTTATAGTGCTGATAATGGTCGTTGTAGTGCAGATAATTGTCGTTATAGTGGTGATAATGGTTGTTATAGTGGTCATAATGGTCGTTATAGTGCTGATAATGGTCGCTATAGTGGTGATAATGGTCGTTATAGTGGTGACAATGGTCGTTATAGTGGTGATAATGTTCGTTATGGTGCTGATAATGGTCGTTATAGTGCTGATAATTGTCGTTATAGTGGTGATAATGGTTGTTATAGTGGTAATAATGGTCGCTATAGTGCTGATAATGGATGTTTTAGTGGTGATAAAGGATGTTTTAGTCGTGATAATGGTTGTTACAGTAGTTATAATGGTTGTTATAGTGGTGATGATGGTTGTTATAGTGGTGATAATGGTTGTCATAGTGGTTATAATGGTTGTCATAGTGGCTCTAGTGGTCGTTATAGTGGTGATAATGGTCGTTATAGTGGTGATAATGGTCGTTATAGTGGTGATAATGGTTGTCATAGTGCTTATAATGGTTGTCATAGTGGCTCTAGTTGTTGTTATAGTGGTTGTAATGGTTGTTATACTGGTTGTACTGGTTGTTATAGTCGTTATAATGGTTGTTACAGTGGTTATAATGGTTGTTGTATTGGTTATAATGGTCGTTATAGTGGTGATAATGGTTGTCATAGTGGTCATAATGGTTGCTATAGTGGTGATAATGGATGTTATAGTGCTGATAATGGTTGTTATATTGGTGATAATGGTTGTTATAGTGGTGATAATGGTCGTTATAGTGCTGAAAATGCTCGCTATAGTGGTGATAATGTTCGTTATAGTGGTTATAATGGTTGTTATAGTGGTGATGATGGTTGTTATAGTGGTGATAATGGTTGTTATAGTGGTTATAATGGTTGTTGTAGTGGTTATAATGGTTGTTATAGTAGTTATAATGGTTGTTATAGTGGTGATGATGGTTGTTATAGTGGTGATAATGGTTGTCATAGTGGTTATAATGGTTCTCATGGTGGTTGTCATGGTCGTCATAGTGGTTGTAATGGTTGCTATACTGGTTGTAATGGTTGTTATAGTTGTTATAATGGTTCTTATAGTGGTTATAATATATGTTATAGTGGTTATAATGGCTGTTATAGTGGTTATAATGGTTGTTGCATTGGTCATAATGGTTGTTATAGTGGTGACTATGGTCGTTATAGCGGTGATAATGGTCGTTATAGTGGTTATAATGGTTGCTGTATTGGTTATAATGGTTGTTATAGTGGTGACAATGGTCGTTATAGTGGTGATAGTGGTCGTTATAGTGCTGATAATGGTCGTTATAGTGCAGATAATTGTCGTTATAGTGGTGATAATGGTTGTTATAGTGGTTATAATGGTCGTTATAGTGCTGATAATGCTCGCTATAGTGGTGATAATGTTCGTTATAGTGGTTATAATGGTTGTTATAGTGGTGATGATGGTTGTTATAGTGGTGATAATGGTTGTCATAGTGGTTTTAATGGTTGTCATAGTGGTTGTCATGGTCGTCATAGTGGTTGTAATGGTTGTTGTACAGGTTGATATAGTGGTTATTATAGTTGTTATAGTGGTTATAATGGTTGTTATATTGGTTATAATGGTTGTTGTAATGGTTATAACGGTTGTTATAGTGGTGACAATGGTCGTTATAGCGGTTATAATGGTCGTTATAGTGGCTATAATAGTTGTTATAGTGGTTATAATAGTTGTTATAGTAGTTATAATGGTTGTTGTATTGGTTATAATGGTCGATATAGTGGTGATAATGGTCGTTATAGTGGTGATAATGGTCGTTATAGTGCTGATAATGGTCGTTATAGTGCAGATAATTGTCGTTATAGTGGTCATAATGGTCGTTATAGTGGTGATAATGGTCGTTATAGTGGTGATAATGGTTGTCATAGTGGTTATAATGGTTGTTGTAGTGGTTATAATGGTTGTTATAGTAGTTATAATGGTTGTTATAGTGGTGATGATGGTTGTTATAGTGGTGATAATGGTTGTCATAGTGGTTATAATGGTTGTCATGGTGGTTGTCATGGTCGTCATAGTGGTTGTAATGGTTGCTATACTGGTTGTAATGGTTGTTATAGTTGTTATAATGGTTCTTATAGTGGTTATAATATATGTTATAGTGGTTATAATGGCTGTTATAGTGGTTATAATGGTTGTTGCATTGGTCATAATGGTTGTTATAGTGGTGACTATGGTCGTTATAGCGGTGATAATGGTCGTTATAGTGGTTATAATGGTTGTTGTATTGGTTATAATGGTTGTTATAGTGGTGACAATGGTCGTTACAGTGGTGATAATGGTCGTTATAGTGCTGATAATGGTCGTTATAGTGCAGATAATTGTCGTTATAGTGGTGATAATGGTTGTTATAGTGGTTATAATGGCCGTTATAGTGCTGATAATGCTCGCTATAGTGGTGATAAAGTTCGTTATAGTGGTTATAATGGTTGTTATAGTGGTGATGATGGTTGTTATAGTGGTGATAATGGTTGTCATAGTGATTTTAATGGCTGTCATAGTGGTTGTCATGGTCGTCATAGTGGTTGTAATGGTTGTTGTACTGGTTGTAATGGTTGATATAGTGGTTATTATAGTTGTTATAGTGGTTATAATGGTTGTTATATTGGTTATAATGGTTGTTGTAATGGTTATAACGGTTGTTATAGTGGTGACAATGGTCGTTATAGCGGTTATAATGGTCGTTATAGTGGTTATAATGGTCGTTATAGTGGTTATAATGGTCGTTATAGTGGTTATAATGGTCGTTATAGTGGCTATTATGGTTGTTATAGTGGTTATAATAGTTGTTATAATGGTTATAATGGTTGTTGTATTGGTTATAATGGTCGTTATACTGGTGATAATGGTCGTTATAGTGGTGATAATGGTCGTTATAGTGCTGATAATGGTCGTTGTAGTGCAGATAATTGTCGTTATAGTGGTGATAATGGTTGTTATAGTGGTTATAATGGTTGTTACAGTGGTGATAATGGTTGTGACAGTGGTGATAATGGTTGTCATAGTGGTTATAATGGTTGTCACAGTGGCTCTAGTGGTTGTTATAGTGGTTGTAATGGTTGTTATACAGGGTGTACTGGTTGTTATATTGGTTATAATGGTTGTTGTAATGGTTATAATTGTTGTCATAGTGGTGACAATGGTCGTTATAGTGGTTATAATGGTCGTTATAGCGGTTATAATGGTCGTTATAGTGCTGATAATGGTTGTCATAGTGCTTATAATGGTTGTCATAGTGGCTCTAGTGGTTGTTATAGTGGTTGTAATGGTTGTTATACTGGTTGTACTGGTTGTTATAGTCGTTATAATGGTTGTTACAGTGGTTATAATGGTTGTTGTATTGGTTATAATGGTGGTTATAGTGGTGACAATGGTCGTTATAGTGGTGATAATGTTCGCTATACTGGTTATAATGGTCGTTGTATTGGTTATAATGGTGGTTATAGTGGTGACAATGGTCGTTATAGTGGTGATAATGGTTGTTATAGTGGTTATAATGGTTGTTATAGTGGTGATGATGGTTGTTATAGTGGTGGTAATGGTTGTCATAGTGGTTTTAATGGTTGTCGTAGTCGTTATAATGGTCGTTATACTGGTTGTAATGGTTGTCATAGTGGTTATAATGGCTATTATCGTGGCTATAATGGTTGTGATTGTGGTTATAATGGTTGTTGTAGTGGTTATAATGGTTGTTGTATTGGTTATAATGGTTGTTGTAGTGGTTATAATGGTTGTTATAATGGTTATGATGGTTGTTATAGTGGTGATAATGGTCGTTATAGTGGTGATAATGGTCGTTATAGTGGTGATAATAGTCGTTATAGTGGCGATAATGGTCGTTATAGTGGTGATAATGGTCGTTATACTGGTTATAATGGTCGTTGTATTGGTTATAATGGTGGTTATAGTGGTGACAATGGTCGTTATAGTGGTGATAATGGTTGTTATAATGTTTATAATGGTTGTTATAGTGGTGATGATGGTTGTTATAGTGGTGATAACGGTTGTGATAGTGGTTTTAATGGTTGTCGTAGTGGTTGTAATGGTCGTTATACTGGTTGTAATGGTTGTCATAGTGGTTATAATGGCCATTATAGTGGCTATAATGGTTGTGATAGTGGTTATAATGGTTATTATAGTGGTTATAATGGTCGTTGTAGTGGTTATAATGGTCGTTACAGTGGTGATAATGGTCGTTATAGTGGTGAAATGGTCGTTATAGTGCTGCTAATGGTCGTTATAGTGGTGATAATGGTCGTTATGGTGCTGATAGTGGTCGTTATATTGGCTATAATGGTTGTTGTAGTGGTTATAATGGCTGTTATAGTGGTTATAATGGTTGTTATAGTGATGACAATGGTCGTTATAGTGGTGATAATGTTCGTTATGGTGCTGATAATGGTCGTTATAGTGCTGATAATTGTCGTTATAGTGGTGATAATGGTTGTTATAGTGGTAATAATGGTCGTCATAGTGCTGATAATGGATGTTTTAGTGGTGATAATGGATGTTTTAGTCGTGATAATGGTTGTTACAGTAGTTATAATGGTTGTTATAGTGGTGATGATGGTTGTTATAGTGGTGATAATGGTTGTCATAGTGGTTATAATGGTTGTCATAGTGGCTCTAGTGGTCGTTATAGTGGTGATAATGGTCGTTATAGTGGTGATAATGGTCGTTATAGTGGTGATAATGGTTGTCATAGTGCTTATAATGGTTGTCATAGTGGCTCTAGTGGTTGTTATAGTGGTTGTAATGATTGTTATACTGGTTGTACTGGTTGTTATAGTCGTTATAATGGTTGTTACAGTGGTTATAATGGTTGTTGTATTGGTTATAATGGTGGTTATAGTGGTGACAATGGTCGTTATAGTGGTGATAATGTTCGCTATACTGGTTATAATGGTCGTTGTATTGGTTATAATGGTGGTTATAGTGGTGACAATGGTCGTTATAGTGGTGATAATGGTTGTTATAGTGGTTATAATGGTTGTTATAGTGGTGATGATGGTTGTTATAGTGGTGGTAATGGTTGTCATAGTGGTTTTAATGGTTGTCGTAGTGGTTATAATGGTCGTTATACTGGTTGTAATGGTTGTCATAGTGGTTATAATGGCTATTATCGTGGCTATAATGGTTGTGATTGTGGTTATAATGGTTGTTATAGTGGTTATAATGGTTGTTGTATTGGTTATAATGGTTGTTGTAGTGGTTATAATGGTTGTTATAATGGTTATGATGGTTGTTATAGTGGTGATAATGGTCGTTATAGTGGTGATAATGGTCGTTATAGTGGTGATAATAGTCGTTATAGTGGTGATAATGGTCGTTGTAGTGGTGATATTGGTTGTTACAGTCGTGATAATGGTTGGTACAGTGGTGATAATGGTTGTCATATTGCTTATAATGGTTGTCATAGTGGCTCTAGTCGTTGTTATAGTGGTTGTAATGGTTGTTATACTGCTTGTACTGGTTGTTATAGTGGTTATAATGGTTGTTACAGTGGTTATAATGGTTGTTGTATTGGTTATAATGGTGGTTATAATGGTGACAATGGTCGTTATAGTGGTGATAATGGTCGTTATACTGGTTATAATGGTCGTTGTATTGGTTATAATGGTGGTTATAGTGGTGACAATGGTCGTTATAGTGGTGATAATGGTTGTTATAATGGTTATAATGGTTGTTATAGTGGTGGTGATGGTTGTTATAGTGGTGATAATGGTTGTGATAGTGGTTTTAATGGTTGTCGTAGTGGTTGTAATGGTCGTTATACTGGTTGTAATGGTTGTCATAGTGGTTATAATGGCCATTATAGTGGCTATAATGGTTGTGATAGTGGTTATAATGGTTATTATAGTGGTTATAATGGTTGTTGTAGTGGTTATAATGGTCGTTATAGTGGTGATAATGGTCGTTATAGTGGTGATAATGGTCGTTATAGTGCTGCTAATGGTCGTTATAGTGGTGATAATGGTCGTTATGGTGCTGATAATGGTCGTTATATTGGCTATAATGGTTGTTGTAGTGGTTATAATGGCTGTTATAGTGGTGATAATGGTTGTTATAGTGATGATAATGGTTGTCATTGTGGTGATAATGGTTGTTATAGTGGTTATAATGGTTGTTATAGTGGTGATAGTGGTTGTTATAGAGGTGATAATGGTTGTCATAGTGGTTATAATGGTTGTCATAGTGGTTATAATGGTTGTCATAGTGGTTGTAATGGTTGTTGTAATGGTGATAAAGATTGTTATAGTGGTGATAATGGTTGTTATAGTGGTTATAATGGTTGTTATAGTGGTGATGATGGTTGTTATAGTGGTGATAATGGTTGTCATAGTGGTTATAGTGGTTGTCATAGTGGTTGTAATAGTTTTTATACTGCTTGTAATGGTTGTTATAGTGGTTATAATGGCTCTTCTGGTGGCTATAATGGTTGTTATAGTGGTTATAATAGTTGTTATAGTGGCGATAATAGTTGTTATAGCGGTGATAATGGTCGTTATAGTGGTGATAATGGTTGTTATAGTGGTGATAATGGTTGTTATAGTGGTGATAATTGTTGTAATAGTGGTGATAATGGTTGTTATAGTGGTGATAATGGTTGTTATAGTGGTTATAATGGTTGTTATAGTGGTGATGATGGTTGTTATAGTGGTGATAATGGTTGTTATAGTCGTTATAATGATTGTTATAGTGGTGATGATGGTTGTTATAGTGCTTATAGTGGTTGTCATAGAGGCTCTAGTGATTTTTATAGTGGTTGTAATGGTTGTTGTACTGGTTGTACTGGTTGTTATAGTGGTTATAATGGTTGTTATAGTGGTGATGATAGTCGTTATAGTGGTGATAATGGTTGTCATAATGGTTATAGTGGTTATAGTGGTTGTTATAGTGGTGATAATAGTCGTTATAGTGGTGACAATGGTCGTTGTAGTGGTGATATTGATTGTTACAGTCGTGATAATGGTTGGTACAGTGGTGATAATGGTTGTCATATTGCTTATAATGGTTGTCATGGTGGCTCTAGTCGTTGTTATAGTGGTTGTAATGGTTGTTATACTGGTTGTACTGGTTGTTATAGTCGTTATAATGGTTGTTACAGTGGTTATAATGGTTGTTGTATTGGTTATAATGGTGGTTATAGTGGTGACAATGGTCGTTATAGTGGTGATAATGTTCGCTATACTGGTTATAATGGTCGTTGTATTGGTTATAATGGTGGTTATAGTGGTGACAATGGTCGTTATAGTGGTGATAATGGTCGTTATAGTGGTGATAATGGTCGTTATAGTGCTGCTAATGGTCGTTATAGTGGTGATAATGGTCGTTATGGTGCTGATAATGGTCGTTATATTGACTATAATGGTTGTTGTAGTGGTTATAATGGCTGTTATAGTGGTTATAATGGTTGTTACAGTGGTGATGATGGTTGTTATAGTGGTGATAATGGTTGTCATAGTGGTTATAATGGTTGGCATGGTGGTTGTCATGGTCGTCATAGTGGTTGTATTGGTTGTTATACTGGTTGTAATAGTTGTTATAGTTGTTATAATGGTTGTTATAGTGGTTATTATAGTTGTTATAGTGGTTATAATGGTTGTTATATTGGTTATAATGGTTGTTACAGTGGTGATAATGGTTGTTATAGTGGTGATAATGCTTGTTATAGTGGTGATAATGGTTGTTATAGTGGTGATAATGGTTGTTATAGTGATGATAATGGTTGTTATAGTGGTGATAATTGTTGTAATAGTGGTGATAATGGTTGTTATGGTGGTAATAATGGTTGTTATAGTGGTGATAATGGTTGTCATAGTGGTTATAATGGTTGTCATAGTGGTTGTAATAGTTGTTATACTGCTTGTAATGGTTGTTATAGTGGTTATAATGGCTCTTCTGGTGGCTATAATGGTTGTTATAGTGGTTATAATAGTTGTTATAGTTGCGATAATAGTTGTTATAGCGGTGGTAATGGTCGTTATAGTGGTGATAATGGTTGTTATAGTGGTGATAATGGTTGTTATAGTGGTGATAATTGTTGTAATAGTGGTGATAATGGTTGTTATGGTGGTAATAATGGTTGTTATAGTGGTTATAATGGTTGTTATAGTGGTGATGATGGTTGCTATAGTGGTGATAATGGTTGTTATAGTCGTTATAATGATTGTTATAGTGGTGATGATGGTTGTTATAGTGCTTATAGTGGTTGTCATAGAGGCTCTAGTGATTTTTATAGTGGTTGTAATGGTTGTTATACTGGTTGTACTGGTTGTTATAGTGGTTATAATGGTTGTTATAGTGGTGATGATGGTCGTTATAGTGGTGATAATGGTTGTCATAGTGGTTATAGTGGTTGTTATAGTGGTGATAATAGTCGTTATAGTGGTGATAATGGTCGTTGTAGTGGTGATATTGGTTGTTACAGTCGTGATAATGGTTGGCACAGTGGTGATAATGGTTCTCATATTGCTTATAATGGTTGTCATAGTGGCTCTAGTCGTTGTTATAGTGGTTGTAATGGTTGTTATACTGCTTGTACTGGTTGTTATAGTGGTTATAATGGTTGTTACAGTGGTTATAATGGTTGTTGTATTGGTTGTAATGGTGGTTATAGTGGTGACAATGGTCGTTATAGTGGTGATAATGGTCGTTATACTGGTTATAATGGTCGTTGTATTGGTTATAATGGTGGTTATAGTGGTGACAATGGTTGTTATAGTGGTGATAATGGTTGTTATAATGGTTATAATGGTTGTTATAGTGGTGATGATGGTTGTTATAGTGGTGATAATGGTTGTGATAGTGGTTTTAATGGTTGTCGTAGTGGTTGTGATGGTCGTTATACTGGTTGTAATGGTTGTCATAGTGGTTATAATGGCCATTATAGTGGCTATAATGGTTGTGATAGTGGTTATAATGGTTATTATAGTGGTTATAATGGTTGTTGTAGTGGTTATAATGGTCGTTATAGTGGTGATAATGGTCGTTATAGTGGTGATAATGGTCGTTATAGTGCTGCTAATGGTCGTTATAGTGGTGATAATGGTCGTTATGGTGCTGATAATGGTCGTTATATTGGCTATAATGGTTGTTGTAGTGGTTATAATGGCTGTTATAGTGGTGATAATGGTTGTTATAGTGATGATAATGGTTGTCATTGTGGTGATAATGGTTGTTATAGTGGTTATAATGGTTGTTATAGTGGTGATAGTGGTTGTTATAGAGGTGATAATGGTTGTCATAGTGGTTATAATGGTTGTCATAGTGGTTATAATGGTTGTCATAGTGGTTGTAATGGTTGTTGTAATGGTGATAAAGATTGTTATAGTGGTGATAATGGTTGTTATAGTGGTTATAATGGTTGTTATAGTGGTGATGATGGTTGTTATAGTGGTGATAATGGTTGTCATAGTGGTTATAGTGGTTGTCATAGTGGTTGTAATAGTTTTTATACTGCTTGTAATGGTTGTTATAGTGGTTATAATGGCTCTTCTGGTGGCTATAATGGTTGTTATAGTGGTTATAATAGTTGTTATAGTGGCGATAATAGTTGTTATAGCGGTGATAATGGTCGTTATAGTGGTGATAATGGTTGTTATAGTGGTGATAATGGTTGTTATAGTGGTGATAATTGTTGTAATAGTGGTGATAATGGTTGTTATAGTGGTGATAATGGTTGTTATAGTGGTTATAATGGTTGTTATAGTGGTGATGATGGTTGTTATAGTGGTGATAATGGTTGTTATAGTCGTTATAATGATTGTTATAGTGGTGATGATGGTTGTTATAGTGCTTATAGTGGTTGTCATAGAGGCTCTAGTGATTTTTATAGTGGTTGTAATGGTTGTTGTACTGGTTGTACTGGTTGTTATAGTGGTTATAATGGTTGTTATAGTGGTGATGATAGTCGTTATAGTGGTGATAATGGTTGTCATAATGGTTATAGTGGTTATAGTGGTTGTTATAGTGGTGATAATAGTCGTTATAGTGGTGACAATGGTCGTTGTAGTGGTGATATTGATTGTTACAGTCGTGATAATGGTTGGTACAGTGGTGATAATGGTTGTCATATTGCTTATAATGGTTGTCATGGTGGCTCTAGTCGTTGTTATAGTGGTTGTAATGGTTGTTATACTGGTTGTACTGGTTGTTATAGTCGTTATAATGGTTGTTACAGTGGTTATAATGGTTGTTGTATTGGTTATAATGGTGGTTATAGTGGTGACAATGGTCGTTATAGTGGTGATAATGTTCGCTATACTGGTTATAATGGTCGTTGTATTGGTTATAATGGTGGTTATAGTGGTGACAATGGTCGTTATAGTGGTGATAATGGTCGTTATAGTGGTGATAATGGTCGTTATAGTGCTGCTAATGGTCGTTATAGTGGTGATAATGGTCGTTATGGTGCTGATAATGGTCGTTATATTGACTATAATGGTTGTTGTAGTGGTTATAATGGCTGTTATAGTGGTTATAATGGTTGTTACAGTGGTGATGATGGTTGTTATAGTGGTGATAATGGTTGTCATAGTGGTTATAATGGTTGGCATGGTGGTTGTCATGGTCGTCATAGTGGTTGTATTGGTTGTTATACTGGTTGTAATAGTTGTTATAGTTGTTATAATGGTTGTTATAGTGGTTATTATAGTTGTTATAGTGGTTATAATGGTTGTTATATTGGTTATAATGGTTGTTACAGTGGTGATAATGGTTGTTATAGTGGTGATAATGCTTGTTATAGTGGTGATAATGGTTGTTATAGTGGTGATAATGGTTGTTATAGTGATGATAATGGTTGTTATAGTGGTGATAATTGTTGTAATAGTGGTGATAATGGTTGTTATGGTGGTAATAATGGTTGTTATAGTGGTGATAATGGTTGTCATAGTGGTTATAATGGTTGTCATAGTGGTTGTAATAGTTGTTATACTGCTTGTAATGGTTGTTATAGTGGTTATAATGGCTCTTCTGGTGGCTATAATGGTTGTTATAGTGGTTATAATAGTTGTTATAGTTGCGATAATAGTTGTTATAGCGGTGGTAATGGTCGTTATAGTGGTGATAATGGTTGTTATAGTGGTGATAATGGTTGTTATAGTGGTGATAATTGTTGTAATAGTGGTGATAATGGTTGTTATGGTGGTAATAATGGTTGTTATAGTGGTTATAATGGTTGTTATAGTGGTGATGATGGTTGCTATAGTGGTGATAATGGTTGTTATAGTCGTTATAATGATTGTTATAGTGGTGATGATGGTTGTTATAGTGCTTATAGTGGTTGTCATAGAGGCTCTAGTGATTTTTATAGTGGTTGTAATGGTTGTTATACTGGTTGTACTGGTTGTTATAGTGGTTATAATGGTTGTTATAGTGGTGATGATGGTCGTTATAGTGGTGATAATGGTTGTCATAGTGGTTATAGTGGTTGTTATAGTGGTGATAATAGTCGTTATAGTGGTGATAATGGTCGTTGTAGTGGTGATATTGGTTGTTACAGTCGTGATAATGGTTGGCACAGTGGTGATAATGGTTCTCATATTGCTTATAATGGTTGTCATAGTGGCTCTAGTCGTTGTTATAGTGGTTGTAATGGTTGTTATACTGCTTGTACTGGTTGTTATAGTGGTTATAATGGTTGTTACAGTGGTTATAATGGTTGTTGTATTGGTTGTAATGGTGGTTATAGTGGTGACAATGGTCGTTATAGTGGTGATAATGGTCGTTATACTGGTTATAATGGTCGTTGTATTGGTTATAATGGTGGTTATAGTGGTGACAATGGTTGTTATAGTGGTGATAATGGTTGTTATAATGGTTATAATGGTTGTTATAGTGGTGATGATGGTTGTTATAGTGGTGATAATGGTTGTGATAGTGGTTTTAATGGTTGTCGTAGTGGTTGTGATGGTCGTTATACTGGTTGTAATGGTTGTCATAGTGGTTATAATGGCCATTATAGTGGCTATAATTGTTGTTATAGTGGTGATAATGTTTGTTATAGTTGTTATAATGGTTGTTATAGTGGTGATGATGGTTGTTATATTGGTGATAATGGTTGTCATAGTGGTTATAATAGTTGTCATAGTGATTGTAATGGTTGTTATACTGGTTGTAATGGTTGTTATAGTGGTTATAATGGCTTCTATAGTGGCTATAATGGTTGTTATAGTGGTTATAATGGTTGTTATAGTGGTTATAATGGTTGTTGTATTGGTTATAACTGTTGTTATAGTGGTTATAATGGTTGTTATAGTGGTGATGATGGTCGTTGTAGTGCTTATAGTGGTTGTCATAGAGGCTCTAGTGATTGTTATAGTGGTTGTAATGGTTGTTATACTGGTTGTACTGGTTGTTATAGTGGTTATAATGGTTGTTATAGTGGTGATGATGGTCGTTATGGTGGTGATAATGTTTGTTATAGTGGTTATAGTGGTTGTTATAGTGGTGATAATGGTCGTTATAGTGGTCTTAATGGATGTCATAGTGGTTGTAATGGTTCTCATGGTGGTTGTAATGGTTGTCATAGTGGTTTTAATGGTTGTCGTAGTGGTTGTAATGGTCGTTATACTGGTTGTAATGGTTGTCATAGTGGTTGTCATGGTCGTCATAGTGGTTGTAATGGTTGTTGTACTGGTTGTAATGGTTGATATAGTGGTTATTATAGTTGTTATAGTGGTTATAATGGTTGTTATATTGGTTATAATGGTTGTTGTAATGGTTATAACGGTTGTTACAGTGGTGACAATGGTCGTTATAGTGGTTATAATGGTCGTTATAGTGGTTATAATGGTCGTTATAGTGGTTATAATGGTCGTTATAGTGGCTATTATGGTTGTTATAGTGGTTATAATAGTTGTTATAATGGTTATAATGGTTGTTGTATTGGTTATAATGGTCGTTATACTGGTGATAATGGTCGTTATAGTGGTGATAATGGTCGTTATAGTGCTGATAATGGTCGTTGTAGTGCAGATAATTGTCGTTATAGTGGTGATAATGGTTGTTATAGTGGTTATAATGGTCGTTATAGTGCTGATAATGGTCGCTATAGTGGTGATAATGGTCGTTATAGTGCTGATAATGGTCGTTATAGTGCTGATAATTGTCGTTATAGTGGTGATAATGGTTGTTATAGTGGTAATAATGGTCGTTATAGTGCTGATAATGGATGTTTTAGTGGTGATAAAGGATGTTTTAGTCGTGATAATGGTTGTTACAGTGGTCATAATGGTTGTTAGAGTGGTGATAATGGTTGTGACAGTAGTGATAATGGTTGTCATAGTGGTTATAATGGTTGTCATAGTGGCTCTAGTGGTCGTTATAGTGGTTATAATGGTCGTTATAGTGGTGATAATGGCCACTATTGTGGTTATAATGGTCGTTATAGTGCTGATAATGGTCGCTATAGTGGTGATAATGGTCGTTATAGTGGTTATAATGGTCGTTATAGTGGTGATAATGGTTGTTATAGTGGTTATAATGGTTGTTATAGCGGTGATGATGGCTGTTATAGTGGTGGTAATGGTTGTCATAGTGGTTTTAATGGTTGTCGTAGTGGTTGTAATGGTCGTTATACTGGTTGTAATGGTTGTCATAGTGGTTATAATGGCTATTATAGTGGCTATAATGGTTGTGATTGTGGTTATAATGGTTGTTATAGTGGTTATAATGGTTGTTGTATTGGTTATAATGGTCGTTATAGTGGTGATAATGGTTGTCATAGTGGTCATAATGGTTGCTATAGTGGTGATAATGGATGTTATAGTGCTGATAATGGTTGTTATATTGGTGATAATGGTCGTTATGGTGCTGATAATGGTCGTTATATTGGTTATAATGGTAGTTGTAGTGGTTATAATGGTTGTTATAATGGTTATGATGGTTGTTATAGTGGTGATAATGGTCGTTATAGTGGTGATAATGGTCGTTATAGTGGTGATAATAGTCGTTATAGTGGTGATAATGGTCGTTGTATTGGTTATAATGGTGGTTATAGTGGTGACAATGGTCGTTATAGTGGTGATAATGGTCGTTATACTGGTTATAATGGTCGTTGTATTGGTTATAATGGTGGTTATAGTGGTGACAATGGTCGTTATAGTGGTGATAATGGTTGTTATAATGGTTATAATGGTTGTTATAGTGGTGATGATGGTTGTCATAGTGGTCATAATGGTTGCTATAGTGGTGATAACGGATGTTATAGTGCTGATAATGGTTGTTATATTGGTGATAATGGTCGTTATGGTGCTGATAATGGTCGTTATATTGGTTATAATGGTTGTTGTAGTGGTTATAATGGTTGTTATAATGGTTATGATGGTTGTTATAGTGGTGATAATGGTGGTTATAGTGGTGACAATGGTCGTTATAGTGGTGATAATGGTCGTTATACTGGTTATAATGGTCGTTGTATTGGTTATAATGGTGGTTATAGTGGTGACAATGGTCGTTATAGTGGTGATAATGGTTGTTATAATGGTTATAATGGTTGTTATAGTGGTGATGATGGTTGTCATAGTGGTCATAATGGTTGCTATAGTGGTGATAACGGATGTTATAGTGCTGATAATGGTTGTTATATTGGTGATAATGGTCGTTATGGTGCTGATAATGGTCGTTATATTGGTTATAATGGTTGTTGTAGTGGTTATAATGGTTGTTATAATGGTTATGATGGTTGTTATAGTGGTGACAATGGTCGTTATAGTGGTGATAATGGTTGTTATAATGGTTATAATGGTTGTTATAGTGGTGATGATGGTTGTCATAGTGGTCATAATGGTTGCTATAGTGGTGATAATGGTCGTTATAGTGGTGATAATGGTTGACATAGTGGTTTTAATGGTTGTCGTAGTGGTTGTAATGGCCATTATAGTGGCTATAATGGTTGTGATAGTGGTTATAATGGTTGTTATAGTGGTTATAATGGTTGTTGTAGTGGTTATAATGGTCGTTATAGTGGTGATGATGGTTGTCATAGTGGTCATAATGGTTGCTATAGTGGTGATAATGGATGTTATAGTGCTGATAATGGTTGTTATATTGGTTATAATGGTTGTTGTAGTGGTTATAATGGTTGTTATAATGGTTATGATGGTTGTTATAGTGGTGATAATGGTCGTTATAGTGGTGATAATGGTCGTTATAGTGGTGATAATAGTCGTTATAGTGGTGATAATGGTCGTTGTAGTGGTGATATTGGTTGTTACAGTCGTGATAATGGTTGGTACAGTGGTGATAATGGTTGTCATAGTGGTTTTAATGGTTGTCACAGTGGTTGTCATGGTCGTCATAGTGGTTGTAATGGTTGTTGTACTGGTTGTAATGGTTGATATAGTGGTTATTATAGTTGTTATAGTGGTTATAATGGTTGTTATATTGGTTATAATGGTTGTTGTAATGGTTATAACGGTTGTTATAGTGGTGACAATGGTCGTTATAGTGGTTATAATGGTCGTTATAGTGGTTATAATGGTCGTTATAGTGGTTATAATGGTCGTTATAGTGGTTATAATGGTCGTTATAGTGGCTATTATGGTTGTTATAGTGGTTATAATAGTTGTTATAATGGTTATAATGGTTGTTGTATTGGTTATAATGGTCGTTATACTGGTGATAATGGTCGTTATAGTGGTGATAATGGTCGTTATAGTGCTGATAATGGTCGCTATAGTGGTGATAATGGTCGTTATAGTGCTGATAATGGTCGTTATAGTGCTGATAATTGTCGTTATAGTGGTGATAATGGTTGTTATAGTGGTAATAATGGTCGTTATAGTGCTGATAATGGATGTTTTAGTGGTGATAAAGGATGTTTTAGTCGTGATAATGGTTGTTACAGTGGTCATAATGGTTGTTAGAGTGGTGATAATGGTTGTGACAGTAGTGATAATGGTTGTCATAGTGGTTATAATGGTTGTCATAGTGGCTCTAGTGGTCGTTATAGTGGTTATAATGGTCGTTATAGTGGTGATAATGGCCACTATTGTGGTTATAATGGTCGTTATAGTGCTGATAATGGTCGCTATAGTGGTGATAATGGTCGTTATAGTGGTTATAATGGTCGTTATAGTGGTGATAATGGTTGTTATAGTGGTGATAATTGTTGTAATAGTGGTGATAATGGTTGTTATAGTGGTAATAATGGTTGTTATAGTGGTTATAATGGTTGTTGTATTGGTTATAATGGTGGTTATAGTGGTGACAATGGTTGTTATAGTGGTGATAATGGTTGTTATAATGGTTATAATGGTTGTTATAGTGGTGATGATGGTTGTTATAGTGGTGATAATGGTTGTGATAGTGGTTTTAATGGTTGTCGTAGTGGTTGTGATGGTCGTTATACTGGTTGTAATGGTTGTCATAGTGGTTATAATGGCCATTATAGTGGCTATAATTGTTGTTATAGTGGTGATAATGTTTGTTATAGTTGTTATAATGGTTGTTATAGTGGTGATGATGGTTGTTATATTGGTGATAATGGTTGTCATAGTGGTTATAATAGTTGTCATAGTGGTTGTAATGGTTGTTATACTGGTTGTAATGGTTGTTATAGTGGTTATAATGGCTCCTATAGTGGCTATAATGGTTGTTATAGTGGTTATAATGGTTGTTATAGTGGTTATAATGGTTGTTGTATTGGTTATAACTGTTGTTATAGTGGTTATAATGGTTGTTATAGTGGTGATGATGGTCGTTGTAGTGCTTATAGTGGTTGTCATAGAGGCTCTAGTGATTGTTATAGTGGTTGTAATGGTTGTTATACTGGTTGTACTGGTTGTTATAGTGGTTATAATGGTTGTTATAGTGGTGATGATGGTCGTTATGGTGGTGATAATGTTTGTTATAGTGGTTATAGTGGTTGTTATAGTGGTGATAATGGTCGTTATAGTGGTCTTAATGGATGTCATAGTGGTTGTAATGGTTGTCATGGTGGTTGTAATGGTTGTCATAGTGGTTTTAATGGTTGTCGTAGTGGTTGTAATGGTCGTTATACTGGTTGTAATGGTTGTCATAGTGGTTATAATGGCTATTATAGTGGCTATAATGGTTGTGATTGTGGTTATAATGGTTGTTATAGTGGTTATAATGGTTGTTGTATTGGTTATAATGGTCGTTATAGTGGTGATAATGGTTGTCATAGTGGTCATAATGGTTGCTATAGTGGTGATAACGGATGTTATAGTGCTGATAATGGTTGTTATATTGGTGATAATGGTCGTTATGGTGCTGATAATGGTCGTTATATTGGTTATAATGGTTGTTGTAGTGGTTATAATGGTTGTTATAATGGTTATGATGGTTGTTATAGTGGTGATAATGGTCGTTATAGTGGTGATAATGGTCGTTATAGTGGTGATAATAGTCGTTATAGTGGTGATAATGGTCGTTGTAGTGGTGATATTGGTTGTTACAGTCGTGATAATGGTTGGTACAGTGGTGATAATGGTTGTCATAGTGGTTTTAATGGTTGTCATAGTGGTTGTCATGGTCGTCATAGTGGTTGTAATGGTTGTTGTACTGGTTGTAATGGTTGATATAGTGGTTATTATAGTTGTTATAGTGGTTATAATGGTTGTTATATTGGTTATAATGGTTGTTGTAATGGTTATAACGGTTGTTATAGTGGTGACAATGGTCGTTATAGTGGTTATAATGGTCGTTATAGTGGTTATAATGGTCGTTATAGTGGTTATAATGGTCGTTATAGTGGCTATTATGGTTGTTATAGTGGTTATAATAGTTGTTATAATGGTTATAATGGTTGTTGTATTGGTTATAATGGTCGTTATACTGGTGATAATGGTCGTTATAGTGGTGATAATGGTCGTTATAGTGCTGATAATGGTCGTTGTAGTGCAGATAATTGTCGTTATAGTGGTGATAATGGTTGTTATAGTGGTTATAATGGTCGTTATAGTGCTGATAATGGTCGCTATAGTGGTGATAATGGTCGTTATAGTGCTGATAATGGTCGTTATAGTGCTGATAATTGTCGTTATAGTGGTGATAATGGTTGTTATAGTGGTAATAATGGTCGTTATAGTGCTGATAATGGATGTTTTAGTGGTGATAAAGGATGTTTTAGTCGTGATAATGGTTGTTACAGTGGTCATAATGGTTGTTAGAGTGGTGATAATGGTTGTGACAGTAGTGATAATGGTTGTCATAGTGGTTATAATGGTTGTCATAGTGGCTCTAGTGGTCGTTATAGTGGTTATAATGGTCGTTATAGTGGTGATAATGGCCACTATTGTGGTTATAATGGTCGTTATAGTGCTGATAATGGTCGCTATAGTGGTGATAATGGTCGTTATAGTGGTTATAATGGTCGTTATAGTGGTGATAATGGTTGTTATAGTGGTTATAATGGTTGTTATAGCGGTGATGATGGTTGTTATAGTGGTGGTAATGGTTGTCATAGTGGTTTTAATGGTTGTCGTAGTGGTTGTAATGGTCGTTATACTGGTTGTAATGGTTGTCATAGTGGTTATAATGGCTATTATAGTGGCTATAATGGTTGTGATTGTGGTTATAATGGTTGTTATAGTGGTTATAATGGTTGTTGTATTGGTTATAATGGTCGTTATAGTGGTGATAATGGTTGTCATAGTGGTCATAATGGTTGCTATAGTGGTGATAATGGATGTTATAGTGCTGATAATGGTTGTTATATTGGTGATAATGGTCGTTATGGTGCTGATAATGGTCGTTATATTGGTTATAATGGTTGTTGTAGTGGTTATAATGGTTGTTATAATGGTTATGATGGTTGTTATAGTGGTGATAATGGTCGTTATAGTGGTGATAATGGTCGTTATAGTGGTGATAATAGTCGTTATAGTGGTGATAATGGTCGTTGTATTGGTTATAATGGTGGTTATAGTGGTGACAATGGTCGTTATAGTGGTGATAATGGTCGTTATACTGGTTATAATGGTCGTTGTATTGGTTATAATGGTGGTTATAGTGGTGACAATGGTCGTTATAGTGGTGATAATGGTTGTTATAATGGTTATAATGGTTGTTATAGTGGTGATGATGGTTGTCATAGTGGTCATAATGGTTGCTATAGTGGTGATAACGGATGTTATAGTGCTGATAATGGTTGTTATATTGGTGATAATGGTCGTTATGGTGCTGATAATGGTCGTTATATTGGTTATAATGGTTGTTGTAGTGGTTATAATGGTTGTTATAGTGGTGATGATGGTCGTTGTAGTGCTTATAGTGGTTGTCATAGAGGCTCTAGTGATTGTTATAGTGGTTGTAATGGTTGTTATACTGGTTGTACTGGTTGTTATAGTGGTTATAATGGTTGTTATAGTGGTGATGATGGTCGATATGGTGGTGATAATGGTTGTTATAGTGGTTATAGTGGTTGTTATAGTGGTGATAATGGTCGTTATAGTGGTCTTAATGGATGTCATAGTGGTTGTAATGGTTGTCATGGTGGTTGTAATGGTTGTCATAGTGGTTTTAATGGTTGTCGTAGTGGTTGTAATGGTCGTTATACTGGTTGTAATGGTTGTCATAGTGGTTATAATGGCTATTATAGTGGCTATAATGTTTGTGATTGTGGTTATAATGGTTGTTATAGTGGTTATAATGGTTGTTGTATTGGTTATAATGGTCGTTATAGTGGTGATAATGGTTGTCATAGTGGTCATAATGGTTGCTATAGTGGTGATAACGGATGTTATAGTGCTGATAATGGTTGTTATATTGGTGATAATGGTCGTTATGGTGCTGATAATGGTCGTTATATTGGTTATAATGGTTGTTGTAGTGGTTATAATGGTTGTTATAATGGTTATGATGGTTGTTATAGTGGTGATAATGGTCGTTATAGTGGTGATAATGGTCGTTATAGTGGTGATAATAGTCGTTATAGTGGTGATAATGGTCGTTGTAGTGGTGATATTGGTTGTTACAGTCGTGATAATGGTTGGTACAGTGGTGAGAATGGTTGTCATAGTGGTTTTAATGGTTGTCACAGTGGTTGTCATGGTCGTCATAGTGGTTGTAATGGTTGTTGTACTGGTTGTAATGGTTGATATAGTGGTTATTATAGTTGTTATAGTGGTTATAATGGTTGTTATATTGGTTATAATGGTTGTTGTAATGGTTATAACGGTTGTTATAGTGGTGACAATGGTCGTTATAGTGGTTATAATGGTCGTTATAGTGGTTATAATGGTCGTTATAGTGGTTATAATGGTCGTTATAGTGGTTATAATGGTCGTTATAGTGGCTATTATGGTTGTTATAGTGGTTATAATAGTTGTTATAATGGTTATAATGGTTGTTGTATTGGTTATAATGGTCGTTATACTGGTGATAATGGTCGTTATAGTGGTGATAATGGTCGTTATAGTGCTGATAATGGTCGCTATAGTGGTGATAATGGTCGTTATAGTGCTGATAATGGTCGTTATAGTGCTGATAATTGTCGTTATAGTGGTGATAATGGTTGTTATAGTGGTAATAATGGTCGTTATAGTGCTGATAATGGATGTTTTAGTGGTGATAAAGGATGTTTTAGTCGTGATAATGGTTGTTACAGTGGTCATAATGGTTGTTAGAGTGGTGATAATGGTTGTGACAGTAGTGATAATGGTTGTCATAGTGGTTATAATGGTTGTCATAGTGGCTCTAGTGGTCGTTATAGTGGTTATAATGGTCGTTATAGTGGTGATAATGGCCACTATTGTGGTTATAATGGTCGTTATAGTGCTGATAATGGTCGCTATAGTGGTGATAATGGTCGTTATAGTGGTTATAATGGTCGTTATAGTGGTGATAATGGTTGTTATAGTGGTGATAATTGTTGTAATAGTGGTGATAATGGTTGTTATAGTGGTGATAATAGTCGTTATAGTGGTGATAATGGTCGTTGTAGTGGTGATATTGGTTGTTACAGTCGTGATAATGGTTGGCACAGTGGTGATAATGGTTCTCATATTGCTTATAATGGTTGTCATAGTGGCTCTAGTCGTTGTTATAGTGGTTGTAATGGTTGTTATACTGCTTGTACTGGTTGTTATAGTGGTTATAATGGTTGTTACAGTGGTTATAATGGTTGTTGTATTGGTTGTAATGGTGGTTATGGTGGTGACAATGGTCGTTATAGTGGTGATAATGGTCGTTATACTGGTTATAATGGTCGTTGTATTGGTTATAATGGTGGTTATAGTGGTGACAATGGTTGTTATAGTGGTGATAATGGTTGTTATAATGGTTATAATGGTTGTTATAGTGGTGACGATGGTTGTTATAGTGGTGATAATGGTTGTGATAGTGGTTTTAATGGTTGTCGTAGTGGTTGTGATGGTCGTTATACTGGTTGTAATGGTTGTCATAGTGGTTATAATGGCCATTATAGTGGCTATAATTGTTGTTATAGTGGTGATAATGTTTGTTATAGTTGTTATAATGGTTGTTATAGTGGTGATGATGGTTGTTATATTGGTGATAATGGTCGTTATAGTGGTGATAATAGTCGTTATAGTGGTGATAATGGTCGTTGTAGTGTTGATATTGATTGTTACAGTCGTGATAATGGTTGGTACAGTGGTGATAATGGTTGTCATAGTGGTTTTAATGGTTGTCATAGTGGTTGTCATGGTCGTCATAGTGGTTGTAATGGTTGTTGTACTGGTTGTAATGGTTGATATAGTGGTTATTATAGTTGTTATAGTGGTTATAATGGTTGTTATATTGGTTATAATGGTTGTTGTAATGGTTATAACGGTTGTTATAGTGGTGACAATGGTCGTTATAGTGGTTATAATGGTCGTTATAGTGGTTATAATGGTCGTTATAGTGGTTATAATGGTCGTTATAGTGGCTATTATGGTTGTTATATTGGTTATAATAGTTGTTATAATGGTTATAATCGTTGTTGTATTGGTTATAATGGTCGTTATACTGGTGATAATGGTCGTTATAGTGGTGATAATGGTCGTTATAGTGCTGATAATGGTCGTTGTAGTGCAGATAATTGTCGTTATAGTGGTGATAATGGTTGTTATAGTGGTTATAATGGTCGTTATAGTGCTGATAATGGTCGCTATAGTGGTGATAATGGTCGTTATAGTGCTGATAATGGTCGTTATAGTGCTGATAATTGTCGTTGTAGTGGTGATAATGGTTGTTATAGTGGTAATAATGGTCGTTATAGTGCTGATAATGGATGTTTTAGTGGTGATAAAGGATGTTTTAGTCGTGATAATGGTTGTTACAGTGGTCATAATGGTTGTTAGAGTGGTGATAATGGTTGTGACAGTAGTGATAATGGTTGTCATAGTGGTTATAATGGTTGTCATAGTGGCTCTAGTGGTCGTTATAGTGGTTATAATGGTCGTTATAGTGGTGATAATGGCCACTATTGTGGTTATAATGGTCGTTATAGTGCTGATAATGGTCGCTATAGTGGTGATAATGGTCGTTATAGTGGTTATAATGGTCGTTATAGTGGTGATAATGGTTGTTATAGTGGTTATAATGGTTGTTATAGCGGTGATGATGGTTGTTATAGTGGTGGTAATGGTTGTCATAGTGGTTTTAATGGTTGTCGTAGTGGTTGTAATGGTCGTTATACTGGCTGTAATGGTTGTCATAGTGGTTATAATGGCTATTATAGTGGCTATAATGGTTGTGATTGTGGTTATAATGGTTGTTATAGTGGTTATAATGGTTGTTGTATTGGTTATAATGGTCGTTATAGTGGTGATAATGGTTGTCATAGTGGTCATAATGGTTGCTATAGTGGTGATAATGGATGTTATAGTGCTGATAATGGTTGTTATATTGGTGATAATGGTCGTTATGGTGCTGATAATGGTCGTTATATTGGTTATAATGGTTGTTGTAGTGGTTATAATGGTTGTTATAATGGTTATGATGGTTGCTATAGTGGTGATAACGGATGTTATAGTGCTGATAATGGTTGTTATATTGGTGATAATGGTCGTTATGGTGCTGATAATGGTCGTTATATTGGTTATAATGGTTGTTGTAGTGGTTATAATGGTTGTTATAATGTGATATGATGGTTGTTATAGTGGTGATAATGGTCGTTATAGTGGTGATAATAGTCGTTATAGTGGTGATAATGGTCGTTGTATTGGTTATAATGGTGGTTATAGTGGTGACAATGGTCGTTATAGTGGTGATAATGGTCGTTATACTGGTTATAATGGTCGTTGTATTGGTTATAATGGTGGTTATAGTGGTGACAATGGTCGTTATAGTGGTGATAATGGTTGTTATAATGGTTATAATGGTTGTTATAGTGGTGATGATGGTTGTTATAGTGGTGATAATGGTTGTGATAGTGGTTTTAATGCTTGTCGTAGTGGTTGTAATGGTCGTTATACTGGTTGTAATGGTTGTCATAGTGGTCATAATGGTTGCTATAGTGGTGATAATGGATGTTATAGTGCTGATAATGGTTGTTATATTGGTGATAATGATCGTTATGGTGCTGATAATGGTCGTTATATTGGTTATAATGGTTGTTGTAGTGGTTATAATGGTTGTTATAATGGTTATGATGGTTGTTATAGTGGTTATAATGGTTGTTGTAGTGGTTATAATGGTCGTTATAGTGGTGATAATGGTCGTTATAGTGGTGATAATGGTCGTTATAGTGCTGCTAATGGTCGTTATAGTGGTGATAATGGTCGTTATGGTGCTGATAATGGTCGTTATAGTGGTGATAATGGTCGTTATACTGGTTATAATGGTCGTTGTATTGGTTATAATGGTGGTTATAGTGGTGACAATGGTCGTTATAGTGGTGATAATGGTTGTTATAGTAGTTATAATGGTTGTTATAGTGGTGATGATGGTTGTTATAGTGGCGATAATGGTTGACATAGTGGTTTTAATGGTTGTCGTAGTGGTTGTAATGGTCGTTATACTGGTTGTAATGGTTGTCATAGTGGTTATAATGGCTATTATAGTGGCTATAATGGTTGTGATTGTGGTTATAATGGTTGTTATAGTGGTTATAATGGTTGTTGTATTGGTTATAATGGTGGTTATAGTGGTGACAATGGTCGTTATAGTGGTGATAATGGTTGTTATAATGGTTATAATGGTTGTTATAGTGGTGATGATGGTTGTCATAGTGGTCATAATGGTTGCTATAGTGGTGATAACGGATGTTATAGTGCTGATAATGGTTGTTATATTGGTGATAATGGTCGTTATGGTGCTGATAATGGTCGTTATATTGGTTATAATGGTTGTTGTAGTGGTTATAATGGTTGTTATAATGGTTATGATGGTTGTTATAGTGGTGATAATGGTGGTTATAGTAGTGACAATGGTCGTTATAGTGGTGATAATGGTCGTTATACTGGTTATAATGGTCGTTGTATTGGTTATAATGGTGGTTATAGTGGTGACAATGGTCGTTATAGTGGTGATAATGGTTGTTATAATGGTTATAATGGTTGTTATAGTGGTGATGATGGTTGTCATAGTGGTCATAATGGTTGCTATAGTGGTGATAACGGATGTTATAGTGCTGATAATGGTTGTTATATTGGTGATAATGGTCGTTATGGTGCTGATAATGGTCGTTATATTGGTTATAATGGTTGTTGTAGTGGTTATAATGGTTGTTATAATGGTTATGATGGTTGTTATAGTGGTGACAATGGTCGTTATAGTGGTGATAATGGTTGTTATAATGGTTATAATGGTTGTTATAGTGGTGATGATGGTTGTCATAGTGGTCATAATGGTTGCTATAGTGGTGATAACGGATGTTATAGTGCTGATAATGGTTGTTATATTGGTGATAATGGTCGTTATGGTGCTGATAATGGTCGTTATGTTGGTTATAATGGTTGTTGTAGTGGTTATAATGGTTGTTATAGTGGTGATGATGGTCGTTGTAGTGCTTATAGTGGTTGTCATAGAGGCTCTAGTGATTGTTATAGTGGTTGTAATGGTTGTTATACTGGTTGTACTGGTTGTTATAGTGGTTATAATGGTTGTTATACTGCTTGTACTGGTTGTTATAGTGGTTATAATGGTTGTTACAGTGGTTATAATGGTTGTTGTATTGGTTGTAATGGTGGTTATAGTGGTGACAATGGTCGTTATAGTGGTGATAATGGTCGTTATACTGGTTATAATGGTCGTTGTATTGGTTATAATGGTGGTTATAGTGGTGACAATGGTTGTTATAGTGGTGATAATGGTTGTTATAATGGTTATAATGGTTGTTATAGTGGTGATGATGGTTGTTATAGTGGTGATAATGGTTGTGATAGTGGTTTTAATGGTTGTCGTAGTGGTTGTGATGGTCGTTATACTGGTTGTAATGGTTGTCATAGTGGTTATAATGGCCATTATAGTGGCTATAATTGTTGTTATAGTGGTGATAATGTTTGTTATAGTTGTTATAATGGTTGTTATAGTGGTGATGATGGTTGTTATATTGGTGATAATGGTCGTTATAGTGGTGATAATAGTCGTTATAGTGGTGATAATGGTCGTTGTAGTGTTGATATTGATTGTTACAGTCGTGATAATGGTTGGTACAGTGGTGATAATGGTTGTCATAGTGGTTTTAATGGTTGTCATAGTGGTTGTCATGGTCGTCATAGTGGTTGTAATGGTTGTTGTACTGGTTGTAATGGTTGATATAGTGGTTATTATAGTTGTTATAGTGGTTATAATGGTTGTTATATTGGTTATAATGGTTGTTGTAATGGTTATAACGGTTGTTATAGTGGTGACAATGGTCGTTATAGTGGTTATAATGGTCGTTATAGTGGTTATAATGGTCGTTATAGTGGTTATAATGGTCGTTATAGTGGCTATTATGGTTGTTATATTGGTTATAATAGTTGTTATAATGGTTATAATCGTTGTTGTATTGGTTATAATGGTCGTTATACTGGTGATAATGGTCGTTATAGTGGTGATAATGGTCGTTATAGTGCTGATAATGGTCGTTGTAGTGCAGATAATTGTCGTTATAGTGGTGATAATGGTTGTTATAGTGGTTATAATGGTCGTTATAGTGCTGATAATGGTCGCTATAGTGGTGATAATGGTCGTTATAGTGCTGATAATGGTCGTTATAGTGCTGATAATTGTCGTTGTAGTGGTGATAATGGTTGTTATAGTGGTAATAATGGTCGTTATAGTGCTGATAATGGATGTTTTAGTGGTGATAAAGGATGTTTTAGTCGTGATAATGGTTGTTACAGTGGTCATTATGGTTGTTAGAGTGGTGATAATGGTTGTGACAGTAGTGATAATGGTTGTCATAGTGGTTATAATGGTTGTCATAGTGGCTCTAGTGGTCGTTATAGTGGTTATAATGGTCGTTATAGTGGTGATAATGGCCACTATTGTGGTTATAATGGTCGTTATAGTGCTGATAATGGTCGCTATAGTGGTGATAATGGTCGTTATAGTGGTTATAATGGTCGTTATAGTGGTGATAATGGTTGTTATAGTGGTTATAATGGTTGTTATAGCGGTGATGATGGTTGTTATAGTGGTGGTAATGGTTGTCATAGTGGTTTTAATGGTTGTCGTAGTGGTTGTAATGGTCGTTATACTGGCTGTAATGGTTGTCATAGTGGTTATAATGGCTATTATAGTGGCTATAATGGTTGTGATTGTGGTTATAATGGTTGTTATAGTGGTTATAATGGTTGTTGTATTGGTTATAATGGTCGTTATAGTGGTGATAATGGTTGTCATAGTGGTCATAATGGTTGCTATAGTGGTGATAATGGATGTTATAGTGCTGATAATGGTTGTTATATTGGTGATAATGGTCGTTATGGTGCTGATAATGGTCGTTATATTGGTTATAATGGTTGTTGTAGTGGTTATAATGGTTGTTATAATGGTTATGATGGTTGCTATAGTGGTGATAACGGATGTTATAGTGCTGATAATGGTTGTTATATTGGTGATAATGGTCGTTATGGTGCTGATAATGGTCGTTATATTGGTTATAATGGTTGTTGTAGTGGTTATAATGGTTGTTATAATGTGATATGATGGTTGTTATAGTGGTGATAATGGTCGTTATAGTGGTGATAATAGTCGTTATAGTGGTGATAATGGTCGTTGTATTGGTTATAATGGTGGTTATAGTGGTGACAATGGTCGTTATAGTGGTGATAATGGTCGTTATACTGGTTATAATGGTCGTTGTATTGGTTATAATGGTGGTTATAGTGGTGACAATGGTCGTTATAGTGGTGATAATGGTTGTTATAATGGTTATAATGGTTGTTATAGTGGTGATGATGGTTGTTATAGTGGTGATAATGGTTGTGATAGTGGTTTTAATGCTTGTCGTAGTGGTTGTAATGGTCGTTATACTGGTTGTAATGGTTGTCATAGTGGTCATAATGGTTGCTATAGTGGTGATAATGGATGTTATAGTGCTGATAATGGTTGTTATATTGGTGATAATGATCGTCATGGTGCTGATAATGGTCGTTATATTGGTTATAATGGTTGTTGTAGTGGTTATAATGGTTGTTATAATGGTTATGATGGTTGTTATAGTGGTTATAATGGTTGTTGTAGTGGTTATAATGGTCGTTATAGTGGTGATAATGGTCGTTATAGTGGTGATAATGGTCGTTATAGTGCTGCTAATGGTCGTTATAGTGGTGATAATGGTCGTTATGGTGCTGATAATGGTCGTTATAGTGGTGATAATGGTCGTTATACTGGTTATAATGGTCGTTGTATTGGTTATAATGGTGGTTATAGTGGTGACAATGGTCGTTATAGTGGTGATAATGGTTGTTATAGTAGTTATAATGGTTGTTATAGTGGTGATGATGGTTGTTATAGTGGCGATAATGGTTGACATAGTGGTTTTAATGGTTGTCGTAGTGGTTGTAATGGCCATTATGGTGGCTATAATGGTTGTGATAGTGGTTATAATGGTTGTTATAGTGGTTATAATGGTTGTTGTAGTGGTTATAATGGTCGTTATAGTGGTGATGATGGTTGTTATAGTGGTTATAATGGTTGTTATAGCGGTGATGATGGTTGTTATAGTGGTGGTAATGGTTGTCATAGTGGTTTTAATGGTTGTCGTAGTGGTTGTAATGGTCGTTATACTGGTTGTAATGGTTGTCATAGTGGTTATAATGGCTATTATAGTGGCTATAATGGTTGTGATTGTGGTTATAATGGTTGTTATAGTGGTTATAATGGTTGTTGTATTGGTTATAATGGTCGTTATAGTGGTGATAATGGTTGTCATAGTGGTCATAATGGTTGCTATAGTGGTGATAATGGATGTTATAGTGCTGATAATGGTTGTTATATTGGTGATAATGGTCGTTATGGTGCTGATAATGGTCGTTATATTGGTTATAATGGTTGTTGTAGTGGTTATAATGGTTGTTATAATGGTTATGATGGTTGTTATAGTGGTGATAATGGTCGTTATAGTGGTGATAATGGTCGTTATAGTGGTGATAATAGTCGTTATAGTGGTGATAATGGTCGTTGTATTGGTTATAATGGTGGTTATAGTGGTGACAATGGTCGTTATAGTGGTGATAATGGTCGTTATACTGGTTATAATGGTCGTTGTATTGGTTATAATGGTGGTTATAGTGGTGACAATGGTCGTTATAGTGGTGATAATGGTTGTTATAATGGTTATAATGGTTGTTATAGTGGTGATGATGGTTGTCATAGTGGTCATAATGGTTGCTATAGTGGTGATAACGGATGTTATAGTGCTGATAATGGTTGTTATATTGGTGATAATGGTCGTTATGGTGCTGATAATGGTCGTTATATTGGTTATAATGGTTGTTGTAGTGGTTATAATGGTTGTTATAATGGTTATGATGGTTGTTATAGTGGTGATAATGGTGGTTATAGTAGTGACAATGGTCGTTATAGTGGTGATAATGGTCGTTATACTGGTTATAATGGTCGTTGTATTGGTTATAATGGTGGTTATAGTGGTGACAATGGTCGTTATAGTGGTGATAATGGTTGTTATAATGGTTATAATGGTTGTTATAGTGGTGATGATGGTTGTCATAGTGGTCATAATGGTTGCTATAGTGGTGATAACGGATGTTATAGTGCTGATAATGGTTGTTATATTGGTGATAATGGTCGTTATGGTGCTGATAATGGTCGTTATATTGGTTATAATGGTTGTTGTAGTGGTTATAATGGTTGTTATAATGGTTATGATGGTTGTTATAGTGGTGACAATGGTCGTTATAGTGGTGATAATGGTTGTTATAATGGTTATAATGGTTGTTATAGTGGTGATGATGGTTGTCATAGTGGTCATAATGGTTGCTATAGTGGTGATAACGGATGTTATAGTGCTGATAATGGTTGTTATATTGGTGATAATGGTCGTTATGGTGCTGATAATGGTCGTTATATTGGTTATAATGGTTGTTGTAGTGGTTATAATGGTTGTTATAGTGGTGATGATGGTCGTTGTAGTGCTTATAGTGGTTGTCATAGAGGCTCTAGTGATTGTTATAGTGGTTGTAATGGTTGTTATACTGGTTGTACTGGTTGTTATAGTGGTTATAATGGTTGTTATAGTGGTGATGATGGTCGTTATGGTGGTGATAATGGTTGTTATAGTGGTTATAGTGGTTGTTATAGTGGTGATAATGGTCGTTATAGTGGTCTTAATGGATGTCATAGTGGTTGTAATGGTTGTCATGGTGGTTGTAATGGTTGTCATAGTGGTTTTAATGGTTGTCGTAGTGGTTGTAATGGTCGTTATACTGGTTGTAATGGTTGTCATAGTGGTTATAATGGCTATTATAGTGGCTATAATGGTTGTGATTGTGGTTATAATGGTTGTTATAGTGGTTATAATGGTTGTTGTATTGGTTATAATGGTCGTTATAGTGGTGATAATGGTTGTCATAGTGGTCATAATGGTTGCTATAGTGGTGATAACGGATGTTATAGTGCTGATAATGGTTGTTATATTGGTGATAATGGTCGTTATGGTGCTGATAATGGTCGTTATATTGGTTATAATGGTTGTTGTAGTGGTTATAATGGTTGTTATAATGGTTATGATGGTTGTTATAGTGGTGATAATGGTCGTTATAGTGGTGATAATGGTCGTTATAGTGGTGATAATAGTCGTTATAGTGGTGATAATGGTCGTTGTAGTGGTGATATTGGTTGTTACAGTCGTGATAATGGTTGGTACAGTGGTGATAATGGTTGTCATAGTGGTTTTAATGGTTGTCATAGTGGTTGTCATGGTCGTCATAGTGGTTGTAATGGTTGTTGTACTGGTTGTAATGGTTGATATAGTGGTTATTATAGTTGTTATAGTGGTTATAATGGTTGTTATATTGGTTATAATGGTTGTTGTAATGGTTATAACGGTTGTTATAGTGGTAACAATGGTCGTTATAGTGGTTATAATGGTCGTTATAGTGGTTATGATGGTCGTTATAGTGCTGATAATGGTCGCTATAGTGGTGATAATGGTCGTTATAGTGCTGATAATGGTCGTTATAGTGCTGATAATTGTCGTTATAGTGGTGATAATGGTTGTTATAGTGGTAATAATGGTCGTTATAGTGCTGATAATGGATGTTTTAGTGGTGATAAAGGATGTTTTAGTCGTGATAATGGTTGTTACAGTGGTCATAATGGTTGTTAGAGTGGTGATAATGGTTGTGACAGTAGTGATAATGGTTGTCATAGTGGTTATAATGGTTGTCATAGTGGCTCTAGTGGTCGTTATAGTGGTTATAATGGTCGTTATAGTGGTGATAATGGCCACTATTGTGGTTACAATGGTCGTTATAGTGCTGTTAATGGTCGCTATAGTGGTGATAATGGTCGTTATAGTGGTGATAATGGTTGTTATAGTGGTTATAATGGTTGTTATAGCGGTGATGATGGTTGTTATAGTGGTGGTAATGGTTGTCATAGTGGTTTTAATGGTTGTCGTAGTGGTTGTAATGGTCGTTATACTGGTTGTAATGGTTGTCATAGTGGTTATAATGGCTATTATAGTGGCTATAATGGTTGTGATTGTGGTTATAATGGTTGTTGTATTGGTTATAATGGTCGTTATAGTGGTGATAATGGTTGTCATAGTGGTCATAATGGTTGCTATAGTGGTGATAATGGATGTTATAGTGCTGATAATGGTTGTTATATTGGTGATAATGGTCGTTATGGTGCTGATAATGGTCGTTATATTGGTGACAATGGTCGTTATAGTGGTGATAATGGTCGTTATACTGGTTATAATGGTCGTTGTATTGGTTATAATGGTGGTTATAGTGGTGACAATGGTCGTTATAGTGGTGATAATGGTTGTTATAATGGTTATAATGGTTGTTATAGTGGTGATGATGGTTGTTATAGTGGTGATAATGGTTGTGATAGTGGTTTTAATGCTTGTCGTAGTGGTTGTAATGGTCGTTATACTGGTTGTAATGGTTGTCATAGTGGTCATAATGGTTGCTATAGTGGTGATAATGGATGTTATAGTGCTGATAATGGTTGTTATATTGGTGATAATGATCGTTATGGTGCTGATAATGGTCGTTATATTGGTTATAATGGTTGTTGTAGTGGTTATAATGGTTGTTATAATGGTTATGATGGTTGTTATAGTGGTTATAATGGTTGTTGTAGTGGTTATAATGGTCGTTATAGTGGTGATAATGGTCGTTATAGTGGTGATAATGGTCGTTATAGTGCTGCTAATGGTCGTTATAGTGGTGATAATGGTCGTTATGGTGCTGATAATGGTCGTTATAGTGGTGATAATGGTCGTTATACTGGTTATAATGGTCGTTGTATTGGTTATAATGGTGGTTATAGTGGTGACAATGGTCGTTATAGTGGTGATAATGGTTGTTATAGTAGTTATAATGGTTGTTATAGTGGTGATGATGGTTGTTATAGTGGCGATAATGGTTGACATAGTGGTTTTAATGGTTGTCGTAGTGGTTGTAATGGCCATTATAGTGGCTATAATGGTTGTGATAGTGGTTATAATGGTTGTTATAGTGGTTATAATGGTTGTTGTAGTGGTTATAATGGTCGTTATAGTGGTGATGATGGTTGTTATAGTGGTTATAATGGTTGTTATAGTGGTTATAATGGTTGTTGTATTGGTTATAACTGTTGTTATAGTGGTTATAATGGTTGTTATAGTGGTGATGATGGTCGTTGTAGTGCTTATAGTGGTTGTCATAGAGGCTCTAGTGATTGTTATAGTGGTTGTAATGGTTGTTATACTGGTTGTACTGGTTGTTATAGTGGTTATAATGGTTGTTATAGTGGTGATGATGGTCGTTATGGTGGTGATAATGGTTGTTATAGTGGTTATAGTGGTTGTTATATTGGTTATAATGGTTGTTGTAATGGTTATAACGGTTGTTATAGTGGTGACAATGGTCGTTATAGTGGTTATAATGGTCGTTATAGTGGTTATAATGGTCGTTATAGTGGTTATAATGGTTGTTATAGTGGTTATAATGGTCGTTATAGTGGCTATTATGGTTGTTATAGTGGTTATAATAGTTGTTATAATGGTTATAATGGTTGTTGTATTGGTTATAATGGTCGTTATACTGGTGATAATGGTCGTTATAGTGGTGATAATGGTCGTTATAGTGCTGATAATGGTCGTTGTAGTGCAGATAATTGTCGTTATAGTGGTGATAATGGTTGTTATAGTGGTTATAATGGTCGTTATAGTGCTGATAATGGTCGCTATAGTGGTGATAATGGTCGTTATAGTGCTGATAATGGTCGTTATAGTGCTGATAATTGTCGTTATAGTGGTGATAATTGTTGTTATAGTGGTAATAATGGTCGTTATAGTGCTGATAATGGATGTTTTAGTGGTGATAAAGGATGTTTTAGTCGTGATAATGGTTGTTACAGTGGCCATAATGGTTGTTAGAGTGGTGATAATGGTTGTGACAGTAGTGATAATGGTTGTCGTAGTGGTTATAATGGTTGTCATAGTGGCTCTAGTGGTCGTTATAGTGGTTATAATGGTCGTTATAGTGGTGATAATGGCCACTATTGTGGTTATAATGGTCGTTATAGTGCTGATAATGGTCGCTATAGTGGTGATAATGGTCGTTATAGTGGTTATAATGGTCGTTATAGTGGTGATAATGGTTGTTATAGTGGTTATAATGGTTGTTATAGCGGTGATGATGGTTGTTATAGTGGTGGTAATGGTTGTCATAGTGGTTTTAATGGTTGTCGTAGTGGTTGTAATGGTCGTTATACTGGTTGTAATGGTTGTCATAGTCGTTATAATGGTTGTTACAGTGGTTATAATGGTTGTTGTATTGGTTATAATGGTGGTTATAGTGGTGACAATGGTCGTTATAGTGGTGATAATGTTCGCTATACTGGTTATAATGGTCGTTGTATTGGTTATAATGGTGGTTATAGTGGTGACAATGGTCGTTATAGTGGTGATAATGGTTGTTATAGTGGTTATAATGGTTGTTATAGTGGTGATGATGGTTGTTATAGTAGTGATAATGGTTGTGATAGTGGTTTTAATGGTTGTCGCAGTGGTTGTAATGGTCGTTATACTGGTTGTAATGGTTGTCATAGTGGTTATAATGGCCATTATAGTGGCTATAATGGTTGTGATAGTGGTTATAATGGTTATTATAGTGGTTATAATGGTTGTTGTAGTGGTTATAATGGTCGTTATAGTGGTGATAATGGTCGTTATAGTGGTGATAATGGTCGTTATAGTGCTGCTAATGGTCGTTATAGTGGTGATAATGGTCGTTATGGTGCTGATAATGGTCGTTATATTGACTATAATCATTGTTGTAGTGGTTATAATGGCTGTTATAGTGGTTATAATGGTTGTTACAGTGGTGATGATGGTTGTTATAGTGGTGATAATGGTTGTCATAGTGGTTATAATGGTTGGCATGGTGGTTGTCATGGTCGTCATAGTGGTTGTATTGCTTGTTATACTGGTTGTAATTGTTGTTATAGTTGTTATAATGGTTGTTATAGTGGTTATTATAGTTGTTATAGTGGTTATAATGGTTGTTATATTGGTTATAATGGTTGTTACAGTGGTGATAATGGTTGTTATAGTGGTGATAATGCTTGTTATAGTGGTGATAATGGTTGTTATAGTGGTGATAATGGTTGTTATAGTGATGATAATGGTTGTCATAGTGGTGATAATGGTTGTTATAGTGGTTATAATGGTTGTTATAGTGGTGATAGCGGTTGTTATAGAGGTGATAATGGTTGTCATAGTGGTTATAATGGTTGTCATAGTGGTTGTAATGGTTGTCATAGTGGTTGTAATGGTTGTTGTAATGGTGATAAAGATTGTTATAGTGATGATAATGGTTGTCATAGTGGTGATAATGGTTGTTATAGTGGTTATAATGGTTGTTATAGTGGTGATAGTGGTTGTTATAGAGGTGATAATGGTTGTCATAGTGGTTATAATGGTTGTCATAGTGGTTGTAATGGTTGTCATAGTGGTTGTAATGGTTGTTGTAATGGTGATAAAGATTGTTATAGTGGTGATAATGGTTGTTATAGTGGTTATAATGGTTGTTATAGTGGTGATGATGGTTGTTATAGTGGTGATAATGGTTGTCATAGTGGTTATAATGGTTGTCATAGTGGTTGTAATAGTTGTTATACTGCTTGTAATGGTTGTTATAGTGGTTATAATGGCTCTTCTGGTGGCTATAATGGTTGTTATAGTGGTTATAATAGTTGTTATAGTTGCGATAATAGTTGTTATAGCGGTGATAATGGTCGTTATAGTGGTGATAATGGTTGTTATAGTGGTGATAATGGTTGTTATAGTGGTGATAATTGTTGTAATAGTGGTGATAATGGTTGTTATAGTGGTAATAATGGTTGTTATAGTGGTTATAATGGTTGTTATAGTGGTGATGATGGTTGTTATAGTGGTGATAATAGTCGTTATAGTGGTGATAATGGTCGTTGTAGTGGTGATATTGGTTGTTACAGTCGTGATAATGGTTGGCACAGTGGTGATAATGGTTCTCATATTGCTTATAATGGTTGTCATAGTGGTGATGATGGTTGTTATAGTGGTGATAATGGTTGTGATAGTGGTTTTAATGGTTGTCGTAGTGGTTGTGATGGTCGTTATACTGGTTGTAATGGTTGTCATAGTGGTTATAATGGCCATTATAGTGGCTATAATTGTTGTTATAGTGGTGATAATGTTTGTTATAGTTGTTATAATGGTTGTTATAGTGGTGATGATGGTTGTTATATTGGTGATAATGGTCGTTATAGTGGTGATAATAGTCGTTATAGTGGTGATAATGGTCGTTGTAGTGTTGATATTGATTGTTACAGTCGTGATAATGGTTGGTACAGTGGTGATAATGGTTGTCATAGTGGTTTTAATGGTTGTCATAGTGGTTGTCATGGTCGTCATAGTGGTTGTAATGGTTGTTGTACTGGTTGTAATGGTTGATATAGTGGTTATTATAGTTGTTATAGTGGTTATAATGGTTGTTATATTGGTTATAATGGTTGTTGTAATGGTTATAACGGTTGTTATAGTGGTGACAATGGTCGTTATAGTGGTTATAATGGTCGTTATAGTGGTTATAATGGTCGTTATAGTGGTTATAATGGTCGTTATAGTGGCTATTATGGTTGTTATATTGGTTATAATAGTTGTTATAATGGTTATAATCGTTGTTGTATTGGTTATAATGGTCGTTATACTGGTGATAATGGTCGTTATAGTGGTGATAATGGTCGTTATAGTGCTGATAATGGTCGTTGTAGTGCAGATAATTGTCGTTATAGTGGTGATAATGGTTGTTATAGTGGTTATAATGGTCGTTATAGTGCTGATAATGGTCGCTATAGTGGTGATAATGGTCGTTATAGTGCTGATAATGGTCGTTATAGTGCTGATAATTGTCGTTGTAGTGGTGATAATGGTTGTTATAGTGGTAATAATGGTCGTTATAGTGCTGATAATGGATGTTTTAGTGGTGATAAAGGATGTTTTAGTCGTGATAATGGTTGTTACAGTGGTCATAATGGTTGTTAGAGTGGTGATAATGGTTGTGACAGTAGTGATAATGGTTGTCATAGTGGTTATAATGGTTGTCATAGTGGCTCTAGTGGTCGTTATAGTGGTTATAATGGTCGTTATAGTGGTGATAATGGCCACAATTGTGGTTATAATGGTCGTTATAGTGCTGATAATGGTCGCTATAGTGGTGATAATGGTCGTTATAGTGGTTATAATGGTCGTTATAGTGGTGATAATGGTTGTTATAGTGGTTATAATGGTTGTTATAGCGGTGATGATGGTTGTTATAGTGGTGGTAATGGTTGTCATAGTGGTTTTAATGGTTGTCGTAGTGGTTGTAATGGTCGTTATACTGGCTGTAATGGTTGTCATAGTGGTTATAATGGCTATTATAGTGGCTATAATGGTTGTGATTGTGGTTATAATGGTTGTTATAGTGGTTATAATGGTTGTTGTATTGGTTATAATGGTCGTTATAGTGGTGATAATGGTTGTCATAGTGGTCATAATGGTTGCTATAGTGGTGATAATGGATGTTATAGTGCTGATAATGGTTGTTATATTGGTGATAATGGTCGTTATGGTGCTGATAATGGTCGTTATATTGGTTATAATGGTTGTTGTAGTGGTTATAATGGTTGTTATAATGGTTATGATGGTTGCTATAGTGGTGATAACGGATGTTATAGTGCTGATAATGGTTGTTATATTGGTGATAATGGTCGTTATGGTGCTGATAATGGTCGTTATATTGGTTATAATGGTTGTTGTAGTGGTTATAATGGTTGTTATAATGGTTATGATGGTTGTTATAGTGGTGATAATGGTGGTTATAGTGGTGACAATGGTCGTTATAGTGGTGATAATGGTCGTTATACTGGTTATAATGGTCGTTGTATTGGTTATAATGGTGGTTATAGTGGTGACAATGGTCGTTATAGTGGTGATAATGGTTGTTATAATGGTTATAATGGTTGTTATAGTGGTGATGATGGTTGTCATAGTGGTCATAATGGTTGCTATAGTGGTGATAACGGATGTTATAGTGCTGATAATGGTTGTTATATTGGTGATAATGGTCGTTATAGTGGTGATAATAGTCGTTATAGTGGTGATAATGGTCGTTGTAGTGGTGATATTGGTTGTTACAGTCGTGATAATGGTTGGTACAGTGGTGATAATGGTTGTCATAGTGGTTTTAATGGTTGTCACAGTGGTTGTCATGGTCGTCATAGTGGTTGTAATGGTTGTTGTACTGGTTGTAATGGTTGATATAGTGGTTATTATAGTTGTTATAGTGGTTATAATGGTTGTTATATTGGTTATAATGGTTGTTGTAATGGTTATAACGGTTGTTATAGTGGTGACAATGGTCGTTATAGTGGTTATAATGGTCGTTATAGTGGTTATAATGGTCGTTATAGTGGTTATAATGGTTGTTATAGTGGTTATAATGGTCGTTATAGTGGCTATTATGGTTGTTATAGTGGTTATAATAGTTGTTATAATGGTTATAATGGTTGTTGTATTGGTTATAATGGTCGTTATACTGGTGATAATGGTCGTTATAGTGGTGATAATGGTCGTTATAGTGCTGATAATGGTCGTTGTAGTGCAGATAATTGTCGTTATAGTGGTGATAATGGTTGTTATAGTGGTTATAATGGTCGTTATAGTGCTGATAATGGTCGCTATAGTGGTGATAATGGTCGTTATAGTGCTGATAATGGTCGTTATAGTGCTGATAATTGTCGTTATAGTGGTGATAATTGTTGTTATAGTGGTAATAATGGTCGTTATAGTGCTGATAATGGATGTTTTAGTGGTGATAAAGGATGTTTTAGTCGTGATAATGGTTGTTACAGTGGTCATAATGGTTGTTAGAGTGGTGATAATGGTTGTGACAGTAGTGATAATGGTTGTCATAGTGGTTATAATGGTTGTCATAGTGGCTCTAGTGGTCGTTATAGTGGTTATAATGGTCGTTATAGTGGTGATAATGGCCACTATTGTGGTTATAATGGTCGTTATAGTGCTGATAATGGTCGCTATAGTGGTGATAATGGTCGTTATAGTGGTTATAATGGTCGTTATAGTGGTGATAATGGTTGTTATAGTGGTTATAATGGTTGTTATAGCGGTGATGATGGTTGTTATAGTGGTGGTAATGGTTGTCATAGTGGTTTTAATGGTTGTCGTAGTGGTTGTAATGGTCGTTATACTGGTTGTAATGGTTGTCATAGTCGTTATAATGGTTGTTACAGTGGTTATAATGGTTGTTGTATTGGTTATAATGGTGGTTATAGTGGTGACAATGGTCGTTATAGTGGTGGTAATGTTCGCCATACTGGTTATAATGGTCGTTGTATTGGTTATAATGGTGGTTATAGTGGTGACAATGGTCGTTATAGTGGTGATAATGGTTGTTATAGTGGTTATAATGGTTGTTATAGTGGTGATGATGGTTGTTATAGTAGTGATAATGGTTGTGATAGTGGTTTTAATGGTTGTCGTAGTGGTTGTAATGGTCGTTATACTGGTTGTAATGGTTGTCATAGTGGTTATAATGGCCATTATAGTGGCTATAATGGTTGTGATAGTGGTTATAATGGTTATTATAGTGGTTATAATGGTTGTTGTAGTGGTTATAATGGTCGTTATAGTGGTGATAATGGTCGTTATAGTGGTGATAATGGTCGTTATAGTGCTGCTAATGGTCGTTATAGTGGTGATAATGGTCGTTATGGTGCTGATAATGGTCGTTATATTGACTATAATCGTTGTTGTAGTGGTTATAATGGCTGTTATAGTGGTTATAATGGTTGTTACAGTGGTGATGATGGTTGTTATAGTGGTGATAATGGTTGTCATAGTGGTTATAATGGTTGGCATGGTGGTTGTCATGGTCGTCATAGTGGTTGTATTGGTTGTTATACTGGTTGTAATGGTTGTTATAGTTGTTATAATGGTTGTTATAGTGGTTATTATAGTTGTTATAGTGGTTATAATGGTTGTTATATTGGTTATAATGGTTGTTACAGTGGTGATAATGGTTGTTATAGTGGTGATAATGCTTGTTATAGTGGTGATAATGGTTGTTATAGTGGTGATAATGGTTGTTATAGTGATGATAATGGTTGTCATAGTGGTGATAATGGTTGTTATAGTGGTTATAATGGTTGTTATAGTGGTGATAGTGGTTGTTATAGAGGTGATAATGGTTGTCATAGTGGTTATAATGGTTGTCATAGTGGTTGTAATGGTTGTCATAGTGGTTGTAATGGTTGTTGTAATGGTGATAAAGATTGTTATAGTGATGATAATGGTTGTCATAGTGGTGATAATGGTTGTTATAGTGGTTATAATGGTTGTTATAGTGGTGATAGTGGTTGTTATAGAGGTGATAATGGTTGTCATAGTGGTTATAATGGTTGTCATAGTGGTTGTAATGGTTGTCATAGTGGTTGTAATGGTTGTTGTAATGGTGATAAAGATTGTTATAGTGGTGATAATGGTTGTTATAGTGGTTATAATGGTTGTTATAGTGGTGATGATGGTTGTTATAGTGGTGATAATGGTTGTCATAGTGGTTATAATGGTTGTCATAGTGGTTGTAATAGTTGTTATACTGCTTGTAATGGTTGTTATAGTGGTTATAATGGCTCTTCTGGTGGCTATAATGGTTGTTATAGTGGTTATAATAGTTGTTATAGTTGCGATAATAGTTGTTATAGCGGTGATAATGGTCGTTATAGTGGTGATAATGGTTGTTATAGTGGTGATAATGGTTGTTATAGTGGTGATAATTGTTGTAATAGTGGTGATAATGGTTGTTATAGTGGTAATAATGGTTGTTATAGTGGTTATAATGGTTGTTATAGTGGTGATAATGGTCGTTATAGTGGTGATAATGGTCGTTATAGTGCTGATAATGGTCGTTGTAGTGCAGATAATTGTCGTTATAGTGGTGATAATGGTTGTTATAGTGGTTATAATGGTCGTTATAGTGCTGATAATGGTCGCTATAGTGGTGATAATGGTCGTTATAGTGCTGATAATGGTCGTTATAGTGCTGATAATTGTCGTTATAGTGGTGATAATTGTTGTTATAGTGGTAATAATGGTCGTTATAGTGCTGATAATGGATGTTTTAGTGGTGATAAAGGATGTTTTAGTCGTGATAATGGTTGTTACAGTGGTCATAATGGTTGTTAGAGTGGTGATAATGGTTGTGACAGTAGTGATAATGGTTGTCATAGTGGTTATAATGGTTGTCATAGTGGCTCTAGTGGTCGTTATAGTGGTTATAATGGTCGTTATAGTGGTGATAATGGCCACTATTGTGGTTATAATGGTCGTTATAGTGCTGATAATGGTCGCTATAGTGGTGATAATGGTTGTTATAGTGGTTATAATGGTCGTTATAGTGGTGATAATGGTTGTTATAGTGGTTATAATGGTTGTTATAGCGGTGATGATGGTTGTTATAGTGGTGGTAATGGTTGTCATAGTGGTTTTAATGGTTGTCGTAGTGGTTGTAATGGTCGTTATACTGGTTGTAATGGTTGTCATAGTCGTTATAATGGTTGTTACAGTGGTTATAATGGTTGTTGTATTGGTTATAATGGTGGTTATAGTGGTGACAATGGTCGTTATAGTGGTGGTAATGTTCGCCATACTGGTTATAATGGTCGTTGTATTGGTTATAATGGTGGTTATAGTGGTGACAATGGTCGTTATAGTGGTGATAATGGTTGTTATAGTGGTTATAATGGTTGTTATAGTGGTGATGATGGTTGTTATAGTAGTGATAATGGTTGTGATAGTGGTTTTAATGGTTGTCGTAGTGGTTGTAATGGTCGTTATACTGGTTGTAATGGTTGTCATAGTGGTTATAATGGCCATTATAGTGGCTATAATGGTTGTGATAGTGGTTATAATGGTTATTATAGTGGTTATAATGGTTGTTGTAGTGGTTATAATGGTCGTTATAGTGGTGATAATGGTCGTTATAGTGGTGATAATGGTCGTTATAGTGCTGCTAATGGTCGTTATAGTGGTGATAATGGTCGTTATGGTGCTGATAATGGTCGTTATATTGACTATAATCGTTGTTGTAGTGGTTATAATGGCTGTTATAGTGGTTATAATGGTTGTTACAGTGGTGATGATGGTTGTTATAGTGGTGATAATGGTTGTCATAGTGGTTATAATGGTTGGCATGGTGGTTGTCATGGTCGTCATAGTGGTTGTATTGGTTGTTATACTGGTTGTAATGGTTGTTATAGTTGTTATAATGGTTGTTATAGTGGTTATTATAGTTGTTATAGTGGTTATAATGGTTGTTATATTGGTTATAATGGTTGTTACAGTGGTGATAATGGTTGTTATAGTGGTGATAATGCTTGTTATAGTGGTGATAATGGTTGTTATAGTGGTGATAATGGTTGTTATAGTGATGATAATGGTTGTCATAGTGGTGATAATGGTTGTTATAGTGGTTATAATGGTTGTTATAGTGGTGATAGTGGTTGTTATAGAGGTGATAATGGTTGTCATAGTGGTTATAATGGTTGTCATAGTGGATGTAATGGTTGTCATAGTGGTTGTAATGGTTGTTGTAATGGTGATAAAGATTGTTATAGTGATGATAATGGTTGTCATAGTGGTGATAATGGTTGTTATAGTGGTTATAATGGTTGTTATAGTGGTGATAGTGGTTGTTATAGAGGTGATAATGGTTGTCATAGTGGTTATAATGGTTGTCATAGTGGTTGTAATGGTTGTCATAGTGGTTGTAATGGTTGTTGTAATGGTGATAAAGATTGTTATAGTGGTGATAATGGTTGTTATAGTGGTTATAATGGTTGTTATAGTGGTGATGATGGTTGTTATAGTGGTGATAATGGTTGTCATAGTGGTTATAATGGTTGTCATAGTGGTTGTAATAGTTGTTATACTGCTTGTAATGGTTGTTATAGTGGTTATAATGGCTCTTCTGGTGGCTATAATGGTTGTTATAGTGGTTATAATAGTTGTTATAGTTGCGATAATAGTTGTTATAGCGGTGATAATGGTCGTTATAGTGGTGATAATGGTTGTTATAGTGGTGATAATGGTTGTTATAGTGGTGATAATTGTTGTAATAGTGGTGATAATGGTTGTTATAGTGGTAATAATGGTTGTTATAGTGGTTATAATGGTTGTTATAGTGGTGATGATGGTTGTTATAGTGGTGATAATGGTTGTTATAGTCGTTATAATGATTGTTATAGTGGTGATGATGGTTGTTATAGTGCTTATAGTGGTTGTCATAGAGGCTCTAGTGATTTTTATAGTGGTTGTAATGGTTGTTATACTGGTTGTACTGGTTCTTATAGTGGTTATAATGGTTGTTATAGTGGTGATGATGGTCGTTATAGTGGTGATAATAGTCGTTATAGTGGTGATAATGGTCGTTGTAGTGGTGATATTGGTTGTTACAGTCGTGATAATGGTTGGTACAGTGGTGATAATGGTTGTCATAGTGGTTTTAATGGTTGTCACAGTGGTTGTCATGGTCGTCATAGTGGTTGTAATGGTTGTTGTACTGGTTGTAATGGTTGATATAGTGGTTATTATAGTTGTTATAGTGGTTATAATGGTTGTTATATTGGTTATAATGGTTGTTGTAATGGTTATAACGGTTGTTATAGTGGTGACAATGGTCGTTATAGTGGTTATAATGGTCGTTATAGTGGTTATAATGGTCGTTATAGTGGTTATAATGGTTGTTATAGTGGTTATAATGGTCGTTATAGTGGCTATTATGGTTGTTATAGTGGTTATAATAGTTGTTATAATGGTTATAATGGTTGTTGTATTGGTTATAATGGTCGTTATACTGGTGATAATGGTCGTTATAGTGGTGATAATGGTCGTTATAGTGCTGATAATGGTCGTTGTAGTGCAGATAATTGTCGTTATAGTGGTGATAATGGTTGTTATAGTGGTTATAATGGTCGTTATAGTGCTGATAATGGTCGCTATAGTGGTGATAATGGTCGTTATAGTGCTGATAATGGTCGTTATAGTGGTGATAATTGTCGTTATAGTGGTGATAATTGTTGTTATAGTGGTAATAATGGTCGTTATAGTGCTGATAATGGATGTTTTAGTGGTGATAAAGGATGTTTTAGTCGTGATAATGGTTGTTACAGTGGTCATAATGGTTGTTAGAGTGGTGATAATGGTTGTGACAGTAGTGATAATGGTTGTCATAGTGGTTATAATGGTTGTCATAGTGGCTCTAGTGGTCGTTATAGTGGTTATAATGGTCGTTATAGTGGTGATAATGGCCACTATTGTGGTTATAATGGTCGTTATAGTGCTGATAATGGTCGCTATAGTGGTGATAATGGTCGTTATAGTGGTTATAATGGTCGTTATAGTGGTGATAATGGTTGTTATAGTGGTTATAATGGTTGTTATAGCGGTGATGATGGTTGTTATAGTGGTGGTAATGGTTGTCATAGTGGTTTTAATGGTTGTCGTAGTGGTTGTAATGGTCGTTATACTGGTTGTAATGGTTGTCATAGTCGTTATAATGGTTGTTACAGTGGTTATAATGGTTGTTGTATTGGTTATAATGGTGGTTATAGTGGTGACAATGGTCGTTATAGTGGTGATAATGTTCGCTATACTGGTTATAATGGTCGTTGTATTGGTTATAATGGTGGTTATAGTGGTGACAATGGTCGTTATAGTGGTGATAATGGTTGTTATAGTGGTTATAATGGTTGTTATAGTGGTGATGATGGTTGTTATAGTAGTGATAATGGTTGTGATAGTGGTTTTAATGGTTGTCGTAGTGGTTGTAATGGTCGTTATACTGGTTGTAATGGTTGTCATAGTGGTTATAATGGCCATTATAGTGGCTATAATGGTTGTGATAGTGGTTATAATGGTTATTATAGTGGTTATAATGGTTGTTGTAGTGGTTATAATGGTCGTTATAGTGGTGATAATGGTCGTTATAGTGGTGATAATGGTCGTTATAGTGCTGCTAATGGTCGTTATAGTGGTGATAATGGTCGTTATGGTGCTGATAATGGTCGTTATATTGACTATAATCGTTGTTGTAGTGGTTATAATGGCTGTTATAGTGGTTATAATGGTTGTTACAGTGGTGATGATGGTTGTTATAGTGGTGATAATGGTTGTCATAGTGGTTATAATGGTTGGCATGGTGGTTGTCATGGTCGTCATAGTGGTTGTATTGGTTGTTATACTGGTTGTAATGGTTGTTATAGTTGTTATAATGGTTGTTATAGTGGTTATTATAGTTGTTATAGTGGTTATAATGGTTGTTATATTGGTTATAATGGTTGTTACAGTGGTGATAATGGTTGTTATAGTGGTGATAATGCTTGTTATAGTGGTGATAATGGTTGTTATAGTGGTGATAATGGTTGTTATAGTGATGATAATGGTTGTCATAGTGGTGATAATGGTTGTTATAGTGGTTATAATGGTTGTTATAGTGGTGATAGTGGTTGTTATAGAGGTGATAATGGTTGTCATAGTGGTTATAATGGTTGTCATAGTGGTTGTAATGGTTGTCATAGTGGTTGTAATGGTTGTTGTAATGGTGATAAAGATTGTTATAGTGATGATAATGGTTGTCATAGTGGTGATAATGGTTGTTATAGTGGTTATAATGGTTGTTATAGTGGTGATAGTGGTTGTTCTTGAGGTGATAATGGTTGTCATAGTGGTTATAATGGTTGTCATAGTGGTTGTAATGGTTGTCATAGTGGTTGTAATGGTTGTTGTAATGGTGATAAAGATTGTTATAGTGGTGATAATGGTTGTTATAGTGGTTATAATGGTTGTTATAGTGGTGATGATGGTTGTTATAGTGGTGATATTGGTTGTCATAGTGGTTATAATGGTTGTCATAGTGGTTGTAATAGTTGTTATACTGCTTGTAATGGTTGTTATAGTGGTTATAATGGCTCTTCTGGTGGCTATAATGGTTGTTATAGTGGTTATAATAGTTGTTATAGTTGCGATAATAGTTGTTATAGCGGTGATAATGGTCGTTATAGTGGTGATAATGGTTGTTATAGTGGTGATAATGGTTGTTATAGTGGTGATAATTGTTGTAATAGTGGTGATAATGGTTGTTATAGTGGTAATAATGGTTGTTATAGTGGTTATAATGGTTGTTATAGTGGTGATGATGGTTGTTATAGTGGTGATAATGGTTGTTATAGTCGTTATAATGATTGTTATAGTGGTGATGATGGTTGTTATAGTGCTTATAGTGGTTGTCATAGAGGCTCTAGTGATTTTTATAGTGGTTGTAATGGTTGTTATACTGGTTGTACTGGTTCTTATAGTGGTTATAATGGTTGTTATAGTGGTGATGATGGTCGTTATAGTGGTGATAATGGTTGTCATAGTGGTTATAGTGGTTATAGTGGTTGTTATAGTGGTGATAATAGTCGTTATAGTGGTGATAATGGTCGTTGTAGTGGTGATATTGGTTGTTACAGTCGTGATAATGGTTGGCACAGTGGTGATAATGGTTCTCATATTGCTTATAATGGTTGTCATAGTGGCTCTAGTCGTTGTTATAGTGGTTGTAATGGTTGTTATACTGCTTGTACTGGTTGTTATAGTGGTTATAATGGTTGTTACAGTGGTTATAATGGTTGTTGTATTGGTTGTAATGGTGGTTATAGTGGTGACAATGGTCGTTATAGTGGTGATAATGGTCGTTATACTGGTTATAATGGTCGTTGTATTGGTTATAATGGTGGTTATAGTGGTGACAATGGTTGTTATAGTGGTGATAATGGTTGTTATAATGGTTATAATGGTTGTTATAGTGGTGATGATGGTTGTTATAGTGGTGATAATGGTTGTGATAGTGGTTTTAATGGTTGTCGTAGTGGTTGTGATGGTCGTTATACTGGTTGTAATGGTTGTCATAGTGGTTATAATGGCCATTATAGTGGCTATAATTGTTGTTATAGTGGTGATAATGTTTGTTATAGTTGTTATAATGGTTGTTATAGTGGTGATGATGGTTGTTATATTGGTGATAATGGTCGTTATAGTGGTGATAATAGTCGTTATAGTGGTGATAATGGTCGTTGTAGTGGTGATATTGGTTGTTACAGTCGTGATAATGGTTGGTACAGTGGTGATAATGGTTGTCATAGTGGTTTTAATGGTTGTCATAGTGGTTGTCATGGTCGTCATAGTGGTTGTAATGGTTGTTGTACTGGTTGTAATGGTTGATATAGTGGTTATTATAGTTGTTATAGTGGTTATAATGGTTGTTATATTGGTTATAATGGTTGTTGTAATGGTTATAACGGTTGTTATAGTGGTGACAATGGTCGTTATAGTGGTTATAATGGTCGTTATAGTGGTTATAATGGTCGTTATAGTGGTTATAATGGTCGTTATAGTGGCTATTATGGTTGTTATATTGGTTATAATAGTTGTTATAATGGTTATAATCGTTGTTGTATTGGTTATAATGGTCGTTATACTGGTGATAATGGTCGTTATAGTGGTGATAATGGTCGTTATAGTGCTGATAATGGTCGTTGTAGTGCAGATAATTGTCGTTATAGTGGTGATAATGGTTGTTATAGTGGTTATAATGGTCGTTATAGTGCTGATAATGGTCCCTATAGTGGTGATAATGGTCGTTATAGTGCTGATAATGGTCGTTATAGTGCTGATAATTGTCGTTATAGTGGTGATAATGGTTGTTATAGTGGTAATAATGGTCGTTATAGTGCTGATAATGGATGTTTTAGTGGTGATAAAGGATGTTTTAGTCGTGATAATGGTTGTTACAGTGGTCATAATGGTTGTTAGAGTGGTGATAATGGTTGTGACAGTAGTGATAATGGTTGTCATAGTGGTTATAATGGTTGTCATAGTGGCTCTAGTGGTCGTTATAGTGGTTATAATGGTCGTTATAGTGGTGATAATGGCCACTATTGTGGTTATAATGGTCGTTATAGTGCTGATAATGGTCGCTATAGTGGTGATAATGGTCGTTATAGTGGTTATAATGGTCGTTATAGTGGTGATAATGGTTGTTATAGTGGTTATAATGGTTGTTATAGCGGTGATGATGGTTGTTATAGTGGTGGTAATGGTTGTCATAGTGGTTTTAATGGTTGTCGTAGTGGTTGTAATGGTCGTTATACTGGCTGTAATGGTTGTCATAGTGGTTATAATGGCTATTATAGTGGCTATAATGGTTGTGATTGTGGTTATAATGGTTGTTATAGTGGTTATAATGGTTGTTGTATTGGTTATAATGGTCGTTATAGTGGTGATAATGGTTGTCATAGTGGTCATAATGGTTGCTATAGTGGTGATAACGGATGTTATAGTGCTGATAATGGTTGTTATATTGGTGATAATGGTCGTTATGGTGCTGATAATGGTCGTTATATTGGTTGTAATGGTTGTTGTAGTGGTTATAATGGTTGTTATAATGGTTATGATGGTTGTTATAGTGGTGATAATGGTCGTTATAGTGGTGATAATGGTCGTTATAGTGGTTATAATGGTCGTTATAGTGGTTATAATGGTCGTTATAGTGGTTATAATGGTCGTTATAGTGGCTATTATGGTTGTTATAGTGGTTATAATAGTTGTTATAATGGTTATAATGGTTGTTGTATTGGTTATAATGGTCGTTATACTGGTGATAATGGTCGTTATAGTGGTGATAATGGTCGTTATAGTGCTGATAATGGTCGTTGTAGTGCAGATAATTGTCGTTATAGTGGTGATAATGGTTGTTATAGTGGTTATAATGGTTGTTACAGTGGTGATAATGGTTGTGACAGGGGTGATAATGGTTGTGACAGTGGTGATAATGGTTGCCATAGTGGTTATAATGGTTGTCATAGTGGCTCTAGTGGTTGTTATAGTGGTTGTAATGGTTGTTATACAGGGTGTACTGGTTGTTATATTGGTTATAATGGTTGTTGTAATGGTTATAATTGTTGTCATAGTGGTGACAATGGTCGTTATAGTGGTTATAATGGTCGTTATAGCGGTTATAATGGTCGTTATAGTGGTTATAATAGTTGTTATAGTGGTTATAATAGTTGTTATAGTAGTTATAATGGTTGTTGTATTGGTTATAATGGTCGATATACTGGTGATAATGGTCGTTATAGTGGTGATAATGGTCGTTATAGTGCTGATAAATGTCGTTGTAGTGCAGATAATTGTCGTTATAGTGGTGATAATGGTTGTTATAGTGGTTATAATGGTCGTTATAGTGCTGATACTGGTCGCTATAGTGGTGATAATGGTCGTTATAGTGCTGATAATGGTCGTTATAGTGCTGATAATTGTCGTTATAGTGGTGATAATGGTTGTTATAGTGGTAATAATGGTCGTTATAGTGCTGATAATGGATGTTTTAGTGGTGATAAAGGATGTTTTAGTCGTGATAATGGTTGTTACAGTGGTCATAATGGTTGTTAGAGTGGTGATAATGGTTGTGACAGTGGTGATAATGTTTGTCATAGTGGTTATAATGGTTGTCATAGTGGCTCTAGTGGTCGTTATAGTGGTTATAATGGTCGTTATAGTGGTGATAATGGCCACTATTGTGGTTATAATGGTCGTTATAGTGCTGATAATGGTCGCTATAGTGGTGATAATGGTCGTTATAGTGGTTATAATGGTCGTTATAGTGGTGGTAATGGTTGTTATAGTGGTTATAATGGTTGTTATAGCGGTGATGATGGTTGTTATAGTGGTGGTAATGGTTGTCATAGTGGTTTTAATGGTTGTCGTAGTGGTTGTAATGGTCGTTATACTGGTTGTAATGGTTGTCATAGTGGTTATAATGGCTATTATAGTGGCTATAATGGTTGTGATTGTGGTTATAATGGTTGTTATAGTGGTTATAATGGTTGTTGTATTGGTTATAATGGTCGTTATAGTGGTGATAATGGTTGTCATAGTGGTCATAATGGTTGCTATAGTGGTGATAATGGATGTTATAGTGCTGATAATGGTTGTTATATTGGTGATAATGGTCGTTATGGTGCTGATAATGGTCGTTATATTGGTTATAATGGTTGTTGTAGTGGTTATAATGGTTGTTATAATGGTTATGATGGTTGTTATAGTGGTGATCATGGTCGTTATAGTGGTGATAATGGTCGTTATAGTGGTGATAATAGTCGTTATAGTGGTGATAATGGTCGTTGTATTGGTTATAATGGTGGTTATAGTGGTGACAATGGTCGTTATAGTGGTGATAATGGTCGTTATACTGGTTATAATGGTCGTTGTATTGGTTATAATGGTGGTTATAGTGGTGACAATGGTCGTTATAGTGGTGATAATGGTTGTTATAATGGTTATAATGGTTGTTATAGTGGTGATGATGGTTGTTATAGTGGTGATAATGGTTGTGATAGTGGTTTTAATGGTTGTCGTAGTGGTTGTAATGGTCGTTATACTGGTTGTAATGGTTGTCATAGTGGTCATAATGGTTGCTATAGTGGTGATAATGGATGTTATAGTGCTGATAATGGTTGTTATATTGGTGATAATGGTCGTTATGGTGCTGATAATGGTCGTTATATTGGTTATAATGGTTGTTGTAGTGGTTATAATGGTTGTTATAATGGTTATGATGGTTGTTATAGTGGTTATAATGGTTGTTGTAGTGGTTATAATGGTCGTTATAGTGGTGATAATGGTCGTTATAGTGGTGATAATGGTCGTTATAGTGCTGCTAATGGTCGTTATAGTGGTGATAATGGTCGTTATGGTGCTGATAATGGTCGTTATAGTGGTGATAATGGTCGTTATAGTGCTGATAATGGTTGTCATAGTGCTTATAATGGTTGTCATAGTGGCTCTAGTGGTTGTTATAGTGGTTGTAATGGTTGTTATACTGGTTGTACTGGTTGTTATAGTCGTTATAATGGTTGTTACAGTGGTTATAATGGTTGTTGTATTGGTTATAATGGTGGTTATAGTGGTGACAATGGTCGTTATAGTGGTGATAATGTTCGCTATACTGGTTATAATGGTCGTTGTATTGGTTATAATGGTGGTTATAGTGGTGACAATGGTCGTTATAGTGGTGATAATGGTTGTTATAGTGGTTATAATGGTTGTTATAGTGGTGATGATGGTTGTTATAGTAGTGATAATGGTTGTGATAGTGGTTTTAATGGTTGTCGTAGTGGTTGTAATGGTCGTTATACTGGTTGTAATGGTTGTCATAGTGGTTATAATGGCCATTATAGTGGCTATAATGGTTGTGATAGTGGTTATAATGGTTATTATAGTGGTTATAATGGTTGTTGTAGTGGTTATAATGGTCGTTATAGTGGTGATAATGGACGTTATAGTGGTGATAATGGTCGTTATAGTGCTGCTAATGGTCGTTATAGTGGTGACAATGGTCGTTATGGTGCTGATAGTGGTCGTTATATTGGCTATAATGGTTGTTGTAGTGGTTATAATGGCTGTTATAGTGGTTATAATGGTTGTTACAGTGGTGATGATGGTTGTTATAGTGGTGATAATGGTTGTCATAGTGGTTATAATGGTTGGCATGGTGGTTGTCATGGTCGTCATAGTGGTTGTATTGGTTGTTATACTGGTTGTAATGGTTGTTATAGTTGTTATAATGGTTGTTATAGTGGTTATTATAGTCGTTATAGTGGTTATAATGGTTGTTATATTGGTTATAATGGTTGCTACAGTGGTGATAATGGTTGTTATAGTGGTGATAATGCTTGTTATAGTGGTGATAATGGTTGTTATAGTGGTGATAATGGTTGTTATAGTGATGATAATGGTTGTCATAGTGGTGATAATGGTTGTTATAGTGGCTCTAGTGGTCGTTATAGTGGTTATAATGGTCGTTATAGTGGTGATAATGGCCACTATTGTGGTTATAATGGTCGTTATAGTGCTGATAATGGTCGCTATAGTGGTGATAATGGTCGTTATAGTGGTTTTAATGGTCGTTATAGTGCTGATAATGGTCGCTATAGTGGTGATAATGGTCGTTATAGTGCTGATAATGGTCGTTATAGTGCTGATAGTTGTCGTTATAGTGGTGATAATGGTTGTTATAGTGGTAATAATGGTCGTTATAGTGCTGATAATGGATGTTTTAGTGGTGATAAAGGATGTTTTAGTCGTGATAATGGTTGTTACAGTGGTCATAATGGTTGTTAGAGTGGTGATAATGGTTGTGACAGTAGTGATAATGGTTGTCATAGTGGTTATAATGGTTGTCATAGTGGCTCTAGTGGTCGTTATAGTGGTTATAATGGTCGTTATAGTGGTGATAATGGCCACTATTGTGGTTATAATGGTCGTTATAGTGCTGATAATGGTCGCTATAGTGGTGATAATGGTCGTTATAGTGGTTATAATGGTCGTTATAGTGGTGATAATGGTTGTTATAGTGGTTATAATGGTTGTTATAGCGGTGATGATGGTTGTTATAGTGGTGGTAATGGTTGTCATAGTGGTTTTAATGGTTGTCGTAGTGGTTGTAATGGTCGTTATACTGGTTGTAATGGTTGTCATAGTGGTTATAATGGCTATTATAGTGGCTATAATGGTTGTGATTGTGGTTATAATGGTTGTTATAGTGGTTATAATGGTTGTTGTATTGGTTATAATGGTCGTTATAGTGGTGATAATGGTTGTCATAGTGGTCATAATGGTTGCTATAGTGGTGATAATGGATGTTATAGTGCTGATAATGGTTGTTATATTGGTGATAATGGTCGTTATGGTGCTGATAATGGTCGTTATATTGGTTATAATGGTTGTTGTAGTGGTTATAATGGTTGTTATAATGGTTATGATGGTTGTTATAGTGGTGATAATGGTCGTTATAGTGGTGATAATGGTCGTTATAGTGGTGATAATAGTCGTTATAGTGGTGATAATGGTCGTTGTATTGGTTATAATGGTGGTGATAGTGGTGACAATGGTCGTTATAGTGGTGATAATGGTCGTTATACTGGTTATAATGGTCGTTGTATTGGTTATAATGGTGGTTATAGTGGTGACAATGGTCGTTATAGTGGTGATAATGGTTGTTATAATGGTTATAATGGTTGTTATAGTGGTGATGATGGTTGTTATAGTGGTGATAATGGTTGTGATAGTGCTTTTAATGGTTGTCGTGGTGGTTGTAATGGTCGTTATACTGGTTGTAATGGTTGTCATAGTGGTCATAATGGTTGCTATAGTGGTGATAACGGATGTTATAGTGCTGATAATGGTTGTTATATTGGTGATAATGGTCGTTATGGTGCTGATAATGGTCGTTATATTGGTTATAATGGTTGTTGTAGTGGTTATAATGGTTGTTATAATGGTTATGATGGTTGTTATAGTGGTGATAATGGTCGTTATAGTGGTGATAATGGTCGTTATAGTGGCTATAATGGTCGTTATAGCGGTTATAAAGGTCGTTATAGTGGCTATAATAGTTTTTATAGTGGTTATAATAGTTGTTATAGTAGTTATAATGGTTGTTGTATTGGTTATAATGGTCGATATAGTGGTGATAATGGTCGTTATAGTGGTGATAATGGTCGTTATAGTGCTGATAATGGTCGTTATAGTGCTGATAATTGTCGTTATAGTGGTGATAATGGTTGTTATAGTGGTAATAATGGTCGTTATAGTGCTGATAATGGATGTTTTAGTGGTGATAAAGGATGTTTTAGTCGTGATAATGGTTGTTACAGTGGTCATAATGGTTGTTAGAGTGGTGATAATGGTTGTGACAGTGGTGATAATGGTTGTCATAGTGGTTATAATGGTTGTCATAGTGGCTCTAGTGGTCGTTATAGTGGCTATAATAGTTTTTATAGTGGTTATAATAGTTGTTATAGTAGTTATAATGGTTGTTGTATTGGTTATAATGGTCGATATAGTGGTGACAATGGTCGTTATAGTGGTTATAATGGTCGTTATAGTGGTTATAATGGTCGTTATAGTGGTTATAATGGTCGTTATAGTGGTTATAATGGCTATTATAGTGGCTATAATGGTTGTGATTGTGGTTATAATGGTTGTTATAGTGGTTATAATGGTTGTTGTATTGGTTATAATGGTCGTTATAGTGGTGATAATGGTTGTCATAGTGGTCATAATGGTTGCTATAGTGGTGATAATGGATGTTATAGTGCTGATAATGGTTGTTATATTGGTGATAATGGTCGTTATGGTGCTGATAATGGTCGTTATATTGGTTATAATGGTTGTTGTAGTGGTTATAATGGTTGTTATAATGGTTATGATGGTTGTTATAGTGGTGATAATGGTCGTTATAGTGGTGATAATGGTCGTTATAGTGGTGATAATAGTCGTTATAGTGGTGATAATGGTCGTTGTATTGGTTATAATGGTGGTTATAGTGGTGACAATGGCCGTTATAGTGGTGGTAATGGTCGTTATAGTGGTGATAATGGTCGTTATAGTGCTGATAAATGTCGTTGTAGTGCAGACAATTGTCGTTATAGTGGTGATGATGGTTGTTATAGTGGTTATAATGGTTGTTATAGCGGTGATGATGGTTGTTATAATGGTGGTAATGGTTGTCATAGTGGTTTTAATGGTTGTCGTAGTGGTTGTAATGGTCGTTATACTGGTTGTAATGGTTGTCATAGTGGTTATAATGGCTATTATAGTGGCTATAATGGTTGTGATTGTGGTTATAATGGTTGTTATAGTGGTTATAATGGTTGTTGTATTGGTTATAATGGTCGTTATAGTGGTGATAATGGTTGTCATAGTGGTCATAATGGTTGCTATAGTGGTGATAATGGATGTTATAGTGCTGATAATGGTTGTTATATTGGTGATAATGGTCGTTATGGTGCTGATAATGGTCGTTATATTGGTTATAATGGTTGTTGTAGTGGTTATAATGGTTGTTATAATGGTTATGATGGTTGTTATAGTGGTGATAATGGTCGTTATAGTGGTGATAATGATCGTTATAGTGGTGATAATAGTCGTTATAGTGGTGATAATGGTCGTTGTATTGGTTATAATGGTGGTTATAGTGGTGACAATGGTCGTTATAGTGGTGATAATGGTCGTTATACTGGTTATAATGGTCGTTGTATTGGTTATAATGGTTGTTATAGTGGTTATAATGGTTGTTGTATTGGTTATAATGATCGTTATAGTGGTGATAATAGTCGTTATAGTGGTGATAATGGTCGTTGTATTGGTGATAATGGTCGTTATAGTGGTGATAATGGTCGTTATAGTGCTGATAATGGTCGTTATAGTGGTGATAATGGTCGTTATGGTGCTGATAATGGTCGTTATAGTGGTGATAATAGTCGTTATAGTGGTGATAATGGTCGTTATAGTGGTGATAATGGTTGTTATAGTGGTTATAATGGTTGTTATAGTGGTGATGATGGTTGTTATAGTGGTGATAATGGTTGTCATAGTGGTTTTAATGGTTCTCGTAGTGGTTGTAATGGTCGTTATACTGGTTGTAATCGTTGTCATAGTGGTTATAATGGCCATTATAGTGGCTATAATGGTTGTGATAGTGGTTATAATGGTCGTTATAGTGGTTATAATGGTCGTTATAGTGGCTATTATGGTTGTTATAGTGGTTATAATAGTTGTTATAATGGTTATAATGGTTGTTGTATTGGTTATAATGGTCGTTATACTGCTGATAATGGTTGTTATAGTGGTGATAATGGTCGTTATAGTGCTGATAATGGTCGTTGTAGTGCAGATAATTGTCGTTATAGTGGTGATAATGGTTGTTATAGTGGTTATAATGGTAGTTGTAATGGTTATAACGGTTGTTATAGTGGTGACAATGGTCGTTATAGTGGTTATAATGGTCGTTATAGTGGTTATAATGGTCGTTATAGTGGTTATAATGGCCGTTATAGTGGCTATTATGGTTGTTATAGTGGTTATAATAGTTGTTATAATGGTTATAATGGTTGTTGTATTGGTTATAATGGTCGTTATACTGGTGATAATGGTCGTTATAGTGGTGATAATGGTCGTTATAGTGCTGATAATGGTCGTTGTAGTGCAGATAATTGTCGTTATAGTGGTGATAATGGTTGTTATAGTGGTTATAATGGTTGTTACAGTGGTGATAATGGTTGTGACAGGGGTGATAATGGTTGTGACAGTGGTGATAATGGTTGTCAACGTGGTTATAATGGCTGTCATAGTGGCTCTAGTGGTTGTTATAGTGGTTGTAATGGTTGTTATACTGGTTGTACTGGTTGTTATAGTCGTTATAATGGTTGTTACAGTGGTTATAATGGTTGTTGTATTGGTTATAATGGTTGTTGTAATGGTTATAACGGTTGTTATAGTGGTGACAATGGTCGTTATAGTGGTTATAATGGTCGTTATAGTGGTTATAATGGTCGTTATAGTGGTTATAATGGTCGTTATAGTGGTTATAATGGTCGTTATAGTGGCTATTATGGTTGTTATAGTGGTTATAATAATTGTTATAATGGTTATAATGGTTGTTGTATTGGTTATAATGGTCGTTATACTGGTGATAATGGTCGTTATAGTGGTGATAATGGTCGTTATAGTGCTGATAATGGTCGTTGTAGTGCAGATAATTGTCGTTATAGTGGTGATAATGGTTGTTATAGTGGTTATAATGGTTGTTGCAGTGGTGATAATGGTTGTGACAGGGGTGATAATGGTTGTGACAGTGGTGATAATGGTTGTCATAGTGGTTATAATGGTTGCCATAGTGGCTCTAGTGGTTGTTATAGTGGTTGTAATGGTTGTTATACAGGGTGTACTGGTTGTTATATTGGTTATAATGGTTGTTGTAATGATTATAATTGTTGTCATAGTGGTGACAATGGTCGTTATAGTGGTTATAATGGTCGTTATAGCGGTTATAATGGTCGTTATAGTGGCTATAATAGTTGTTATAGTGGTTATAATAGTTGTTATAGTAGTTATAATGGTTGTTGTATTGGTTATAATGGTCGATATAGTGGTGATAATGGTCGTTATAGTGGTGATAATGGTCGTTATAGTGCTGATAAATGTCGTTGTAGTGCAGATAATTGTCGTTATAGTGGTGATAATGGTTGTTATAGTGGTTATAATGGTCATTATAGTGCTGATACTGGTCGCTATAGTGGTGATAATGGTCGTTATAGTGCTGATAATGGTCGTTATAGTGCTGATAATTGTCGTTATAGTGGTGATAATGGTTGTTATAGTGGTAATAATGGTCGTTATAGTGCTGATAATGGATGTTTTAGTGGTGATAAAGGATGTTTTAGTCGTGATAATGGTTGTTACAGTGGTCATAATGGTTGTTAGAGTGGTGATAATGGTTGTGACAGTGGTGATAATGGTTGTCATAGTGGTTATAATGGTTGTCATAGTGGCTCTAGTGGTCGTTATAGTGGTTATAATGGTCGTTATAGTGGTGATAATGGCCACTATTGTGGTTATAATGGTCGTTATAGTGCTGATAATGGTCGCTATAGTGGTGATAATGGTCGTTATAGTGGTTATAATGGTCGTTATAGTGGTGATAATGGTTGTTATAGTGGTTATAATGGTTGTTATAGCGGTGATGATGGTTGTTATAATGGTGGTAATGGTTGTCATAGTGGTTTTAATGGTTGTCGTAGTGGTTGTAATGGTCGTTTTACTGGTTGTAATGGTTGTCATAGTGGTTATAATGGCTATTATAGTGGCTATAATGGTTGTGATTGTGGTTATAATGGTTGTTATAGTGGTTATAATGGTTGTTGTATTGGTTATAATGGTCGTTATAGTGGTGATAATGGTTGTCATAGTGGTCATAATGGTTGCTATAGTGGTGATAATGGATGTTATAGTGCTGATAATGGTTGTTATATTGGTGATAATGGTCGTTATGGTGCTGATAATGGTCGTTATATTGGTTATAATGGTTGTTGTAGTGGTTATAATGGTTGTTATAATGGTTATGATGGTTGTTATAGTGGTGATAATGGTCGTTATAGTGGTGATAATGGTCGTTATAGTGGTGATAATAGTCGTTATAGTGGTGATAATGGTCGTTGTATTGGTTATAATGGTGGTTATAGTGGTGACAATGGTCGTTATAGTGGTGATAATGGTCGTTATACTGGTTATAATGGTCGTTGTATTGGTTATAATGGTGGTTATAGTGGTGACAATGGTCATTATAGTGGTGATAATGGTTGTTATAGTAGTTATAATGGTTGTTATAGTGGTGATGATGGTTGTTATAGTGGCGATAATGGTTGTCATAGTGGTTTTAATGGTTGTCGTAGTGGTTGTAATGGCCATTATAGTGGCTATAATGGTTGTGATAGTGGTTATAATGGTTGTTATAGTGGTTATAATGGTTGTTGTAGTGGTTATAATGGTCGTTATAGTGGTGATAATGGTCGTTATAGTGGTGATAATGGTCGTTATAGTGGTGATAACGGTCGTTGTAGTGGTGATATTGGTTGTTACAGTCGTGATAATGGTTGGCACAGTGGTGATAATGGTTGTTATAGTGGTGATAATTGTTGTTATAGTGGTGATAATGTTTGTTATAGTTGTTATAATGGTTGTTATAGTGGCGATGATGGTTGTTATATTGGTGATAATGGTTGTCATAGTGGTTATAATAGTTGTCATAGTGGTTGTAATGGTTGTTATACTGGTTGTAATGGTTGTTATAGTGGTTATAATGGCTCCTATAGTGGCTATAATGGTTGTTATAGTGGTTTTAATGGTTGTCATAGTGGTTGTCATGGTCGTCATAGTGGTTGTAATGGTTGTTGTACTGGTTGTAATGGTTGATATAGTGGTTATTATAGTTGTTATAGTGGTTATAATGGTTGTTATATTGGTTATAATGGTTGTTGTAATGGTTATAACGGTTGTTATAGTGGTGACAATGGTCGTTATAGTGGTTATAATGGTCGTTATAGTGGTGATAATGGTCGTTATAGTGGTGATAATGGTCGTTATAGTGCTGCTAATGGTCGTTATAGTGGCTATTATGGTTGTTATAGTGGTTATAATAGTTGTTATAATGGTTATAATGGTTGTTGTATTGGTTATAATGGTCGTTATACTGGTGATAATGGTCGTTATAGTGGTGATAATGGTTGTTATAGTGGTTATAATGGTTGTTACAGTGGTGATAATGGTTGTGACAGGGGTGATAATGGATGTGACAGTGGTGATAATGGTTGTCATAGTGGTTATAATGGTTGTCATAGTGGCTCTAGTGGTTGTTATAGTGGTTGTAATGGTTGTTATACAGGGTGTACTGGTTGTTATATTGGTTATAATGGTTGTTGTAATGGTTATAATTGTTGTCATAGTGGTGACAATGGTCGTTATAGTGGTTATAATGGTCGTTATAGCGGTTATAATGGTCGTTATAGTGGCTATAATAGTTGTTATAGTGGTTATAATAGTTGTTATAGTAGTTATAATGGTTGTTGTATTGGTTATAATGGTCGATATAGTGGTGATAATGGTCGTTATAGTGGTGATAATGGTCGTTATAGTGCTGATAAATGTCGTTGTAGTGCAGATAATTGTCGTTATAGTGGTGATAATGGTTGTTATAGTGGTTATAATGGTCGTTATAGTGCTGATACTGGTCGCTATAGTGGTGATAATGGTCGTTATAGTGCTGATAATGGTCGTTATAGTGCTGATAATTGTCGTTATAGTGGTGATAATGGTTGCTATAGTGGTAATAATGGTCGTTATAGTGCTGATAATGGATGTTTTAGTGGTGATAAAGGATGTTTTAGTCGTGATAATGGTTGTTACAGTGGTCATAATGGTTGTTAGAGTGGTGATAATGGTTGTGACAGTGGAGATAATGGTTGTCATAGTGGTTATAATGGTTGTCATAGTGGCTCTAGTGGTCGTTATAGTGGTTATAATGGTCGTTATAGTGGTGATAATGGCCACTATTGTGGTTATAATGGTCGTTATAGTGCTGATAATGGTCGCTATAGTGGTGATATTGGTCGTTATAGTGGTTATAATGGTCGTTATAGTGGTGATAATGGTCGTTATGGTGCTGATAATGGTCGTTATAGTGGTGATAGTGGTCGTTATACTGGTTATAATGGTCGTTGTATTGGTTATAATGGTGGTTATAGTGGTGACAATGGTCGTTATAGTGGTGATAATGGTTGTTATAGTAGTTATAATGGTTGTTATAGTGGTGATGATGGTTGTTATAGTGGCGATAATGGTTGTCATAGTGGTTTTAATGGTTGTCGTAGTGGTTGTAATGGCCATTATAGTGGCTATAATGGTTGTGATAGTGGTTATAATGGTTGTTATAGTGGTTAGAATGGTTGTTGTAGTGGTTATAATGGTCGTTATAGTGGTGATAATGGTCGTTATAGTGGTGATAATGGTCGTTATAGTGGTGATAATAGTCGTTATAGTGGTGATAATGGCCATTATAGTGGTTGTAATGGTTGTTATAGTTGTTATAATGGTTGTTATAGTGGTTATTATAGTTGTTATAGTGGTTATAATGGTTGTTATATTGGTTATAATGGTTGTTACAGTGGTGATAATGGTTGTTATAGTGGTGATAATGCTTGTTATAGTGGTGATAATGGTTGTTATAGTGGTGATAATGGTTGTCATAGTGGTTATAATGGTTGTCATAGTGGTTGTAATAGTTGTTATACTGCTTGTAATGGTTGTTGTAGTGGTTATAATGGCTCTTCTGGTGGCTATAATGGTTGTTATAGTGGTTATAATAGTTGTTATAGTTGCGATAATAGTTGTTATAGCGGTGATAATGGTCGTTATAGTGGTGATAATGGTTGTTATAGTGGTGATAATGGTTGTTATAGTGGTGATAATTGTTGTAATAGTGGTGATAATGGTTGTTATAGTGGTAATAATGGTTGTTATAGTGGTTATAATGGTTGTTATAGTGGTGATGATGGTTGTTATAGTGGTGATAATGGTTGTTATAGTCGTTATAATGATTGTTATAGTGGTGATGATGGTTGTTATAGTGGTGATAATGGCTGTGATAGTGGTTTTAATGGTTGTCGTAGTGGTTGTGATGGTCGTTATACTGGTTGTAATGGTTGTCATAGTGGTTATAATGGCCATTATAGTGGCTATAATTGTTGTTATAGTGGTGATAATGTTTGTTATAGTTGTTATAATGGTTGTGACAGTGGTGATAATGGTTGTCATAGTGGTTATAATGGTTGTCATAGTGGCTCTAGTGGTTGTTATAGTGGTTGTAATGGTTGTTATACAGGGTGTACTGGTTGTTATATTGGTTATAATGGTTGTTGTAATGGTTATAATTGTTGTCATAGTGGTGACAATGGTCGTTATAGTGGTTATAATGGTCGTTATAGCGGTTATAATGGTCGTTATAGTGGTTATAATGGTCGTTATAGTGGTTATAATGGTCGTTATAGTGGCTATTATGGTTGTTATAGTGGTTATAATAGTTGTTATAATGGTTATAATGGTTGTTGTATTGGTTATAATGGTCGTTATACTGGTGATAATGGTCGTTATAGTGGTGATAATGGTCGTTATAGTGCTGATAATGGTCGTTGTAGTGCAGATAATTGTCGTTATAGTGGTGATAATGGTTGTTATAGTGGTTATAATGGTTGTTACAGTGGTGATAATGGTTGTGACAGGGGTGATAATGGTTGTGACAGTGGTGATAATGGTTGTCAACGTGGTTATAATGGTTGTTATAGTGGTGATGATGGTTGTTATAGTAGTGATAATGGTTGTGATAGTGGTTTTAATGGTTGTCGTAGTGGTTGTAATGGTCGTTATACTGGTTGTAATGGTTGTCATAGTTGTTATAATGGCCATTATAGTGGCTATAATGGTTGTGATAGTGGTTATAATGGTTATTATAGTGGTTATAATGGTTGTTGTAGTGGTTATAATGATCGTTATAGTGGTGATAATGGTCGTTATAGTGGTGATAATGGTCGTTATAGTGCTGCTAATGGTCGTTATAGTGGTGATAATGGTCGTTATGGTGGTGATAATCGTCGTTATATTGGCTATAATGGTTGTTGTAGTGGTTATAATGGCTGTTATAGTGGTTATAATGGTTGTTACATTGGTGGTGATGGTTGTTATAGTGGTGATAATGGTTGTCATAGTGGTTATAATGGTTGGCATGGTGGTTGTCATGGTCGTCATAGTGGTTGTATTGGTTGTTATACTGCTTGTACTGGTTGTTATAGTGGTTATAATGGTTGTTACAGTGGTTATAATGGTTGATGTATTGGTTATAATGGTGGTTATTGTGGTGACAATGGTCGTTATAGTGGTGATAATGGTCGTTATACTGGTTATAATGGTCGTTGTATTGGTTATAATGGTGGTTATAGTGGTGACAATGGTTGTTATAGTGGTGATAATGGTTGTTATAATGGTTATAATGGTTGTTATAGTGGTGATGATGGTTGTTATAGTGGTGATAATGGCTGTGATAGTGGTTTTAATGGTTGTCGTAGTGGTTGTGATGGTCGTTATACTGGTTGTAATGGTTGTCATAGTGGTTATAATGGCCATTATAGTGGCTATAATTGTTGTTATAGTGGTGATAATGTTTGTTATAGTTGTTATAATGGTTGTTATAGTGGTGATGATGGTTGTTATATTGGTGATAATGGTTGTCATAGTGGTTATAATAGTTGTCATAGTGGTTGTAATGGTTGTTATACTGGTTGTAATGGTTGTTATAGTGGTTATAATGGCTCCTATAGTGGCTATAATGGTTGTTATAGTGGTTATAATGGTTGTTATAGTGGTTATAATGGTTGTTGTATTGGTTATAACTGTTGTTATAGTGGTTATAATGGTTGTTATAGTGGTGATGATGGTCGTTGTAGTGCTTATAGTGGTTGTCATAGAGGCTCTAGTGATTGTTATAGTGGTTGTAATGGTTGTTATACTGGTTGTACTGGTTGTTATAGTGGTTATAATGGTTGTTATAGTGGTGATGGTGGTCGTTATGGTGGTGATAATGGTTGTTATAGTGGTTATAGTGGTTGTTATAGTGGTGATAATGGTCGTTATAGTGGTCTTAATGGATGTCATAGTGGTTGTAATGGTTGTCATGGTGGTTGTAATGGTTGTCATAGTGGTTTTAATGGTTGTCGTAGTGGTTGTAATGGTCGTTATACTGGTTGTAATGGTTGTCATAGTGGTTATAATGGCTATTATAGTGGCTATAATGGTTGTGATTGTGGTTATAATGGTTGTTACAGTGGTCATAATGGTTGTTAGAGTGGTGATAATGGTTGTGACAGTAGTGATAATGGTTGTCATAGTGGTTATAATGGTTGTCATAGTGGCTCTAGTGGTCGTTATAGTGGTTATAATGGTCGTTATAGTGGTGATAATGGCCACTATTGTGGTTATAATGGTCGTTATAGTGCTGATAATGGTCGCTATAGTGGTGATAATGGTCGTTATAGTGGTGATAATGGTTGTTATAGTGGTGATAATAGTCGTTATAGTGGTGATAATGGTCGTTGTAGTGGTGATATTGGTTGTTACAGTCGTGATAATGGTTGGTACAGTGGTGATAATGGTTGTCATAGTGGTTTTAATGGTTGTCATAGTGGTTGTCATGGTCGTCATAGTGGTTGTAATGGTTGTTGTACTGGTTGTAATGGTTGATATAGTGGTTATTATAGTTGTTATAGTGGTTATAATGGTTGTTATATTGGTTATAATGGTTGTTGTAATGGTTATAACGGTTGTTATAGTGGTGACAATGGTCGTTATAGTGGTTATAATGGTCGTTATAGTGGTTATAATGGTCGTTTTAGTGGTTATAATGGTCGTTATAGTGGTTATAATGGTCGTTATAGTGGCTATTATGGTTGTTATAGTGGTTATAATAGTTGTTATAATGGTTATAATGGTTGTTGTATTGGTTATAATGGTCGTTATACTGGTGATAATGGTCGTTATAATGGTGATAATGGTCGTTATAGTGCTGATAATGGTCGTTGTAGTGCAGATAATTGTCGTTATAGTGGTGATAATGGTTGTTATAGTGGTTATAATGGTTGTTACAGTGGTGATAATGGTTGTGACAGGGGTGATAATGGTTGTGACAGTGGTGATAATGGTTGTCATAGTGGTTATAATGGTTGTCATAGTGGCTCTAGTGGTTGTTATAGTGGTTGTAATGGTTGTTATACAGGGTGTACTGGTTGTTATATTGGTTATAATGGTTGTTGTAAGGGTTATAATTGTTGTCATAGTGGTGACAATGGTCGTTATAGTGGTTATAATGGTCGTTATAGCGGTTATAATGGTCGTTATAGTGGTGATAATGGTCGTTATAGTGGTGATAATGGTCGTTATAGTGCTGCTAATGGTCGTTATAGTGGTGATAATGGTCGTTATGGTGCTGATAAATGTCGTTGTAGTGCAGATAATTGTCGTTATAGTGGTGATAATGGTTGTTATAGTGGTTATAATGGTCGTTATAGTGCTGATAATGGATGTTTTAGTGGTGATAAAGGATGTTTTAGTCGTGATAATGGTTGTTACAGTGGTCATAATGGTTGCTATAGTGGTGATAATGGATGTTATAGTGCTGATAATGGTTGTTATATTGGTGATAATGGTCGTTATGGTGCTGATAATGGTCGTTATATTGGTTATAATGGTTGTTGTAGTGGTTATAATGGTTGTTATAATGGTTATGATGGTTGTTATAGTGGTGATAATGGTCGTTATAGTGGTGATAATGGTCGTTATAGTGGTGATAATAGTCGTTATAGTGGTGATAATGGTCGTTGTATTGGTTATAATGGTGGTTATAGTGGTGACAATGGTCGTTATAGTGGTGATAATGGTCGTTATACTGGTTATAATGGTCGTTGTATTGGTTATAATGGTGGTTATAGTGGTGACAATGGTCGTTATAGTGGTGATAATGGTTGTTATAATGGTTATAATGGTTGTCATAGTGGTGATGATGGTTGTTATAGTGGTGATAATGGTTGTGATAGTGGTTTTAATGGTTGTCGTAGTGGTTGTAATGGTCGTTATACTGGTTGTAATGGTTGTCATAGTGGTCATAATGGTTGCTATAGTGGTGATAATGGATGTTATAGTGCTGATAATGGTTGTTATATTGGTGATAATGGTCGTTATGGTGCTGATAATGGTCGTTATATTGGTTATAATGGTTGTTGTAGTGGTTATAATGGTTGTTATAATGGTTATGATGGTTGTTATAGTGGTTATAATGGTTGTTGTAGTGGTTATAATGGTCGTTATAGTGGTGATAATGGTCGTTATAGTGGTGATAATGGTCGTTATAGTGCTGCTAATGGTCGTTATAGTGGTGATAATGGTCGTTATGGTGCTGATAATGTTCGTTATAGTGGTGATAATGGTCGTTATACTGGTTATAATGGTCGTTGTATTGGTTATAATGGTGGTTATAGTGGTGACAATGGTCGTTATAGTGGTGATAATGGTTGTTATAGCAGTTATAATGGTTGTTATAGTGGTGATGATGGTTGTTATAGTGGCGATAATGGTTGTCATAGTGGTTTTAATGGTTGTCGTAGTGGTTGTAATGGCCATTATAGTGGCTATAATGGTTGTGATAGTGGTTATAATGGTTGTTATAGTGGTTATAATGGTTGTTGTAGTGGTTATAATGGTCGTTATGGTGCTGATAATGGTTGTTATAGTGGTGATAATTGTTGTTATAGTGGTGATAATGTTTGTTATAGTTGTTATAATGGTTGTTATAGTGGTGATGATGGTTGTTATATTGGTGATAATGGTTGTCATAGTGGTTATAATAGTTGTCATAGTGGTTGTAATGGTTGTTATACTGGTTGTAATGGTTGTTATAGTGGTTATAATGGCTCCTATAGTGGCTATAATGGTTGTTATAGTGGTTATAATGGTTGTTATAGTGGTTATAATGGTTGTTGTATTGGTTATAACTGTTGTTATAGTGGTTATAATGGTTGTTATAGTGGTGATGATGGTCGTTGTAGTGCTTATAGTGGTTGTCATAGAGGCTCTAGTGATTGTTATAGTGGTTATAATGGTTGTTATACTGGTTGTACTGGTTGTTATAGTGGTTATAATGGTTGTTATAGTGGTGATGATGGTCGTTATGGTGGTGATAATGGTTGTTATAGTGGTTATAGTGGTTGTTATAGTGGTTATTATAGTTGTTATAGTGGTTATAATGGTTGTTATATTGGTTATAATGGTTGTTACAGTGGTGATAATGGTTGTTATAGTGCTGATAATGCTTGTTACAGTGGTGATAATGGTTGTTATAGTGGTGATAATGGTTGTTATAGTGGTGATAGTGGTTGTTATAGAGGTGATAATGGTTGTCATAGTGGTTATAATGGTTGTCATAGTGGTTGTAATAGTTGTTATACTGCTTGTAATGGTTGTTATAGTGGTTATAATGGCTCTTCTGGTGGCTATAATGGTTGTTATAGTGGTTATAATAGTTGTTATAGTTGCGATAATAGTTGTTATAGCGGTGATAATGGTCGTTATAGTGGTGATAATGGTTGTTATAGTGGTGATAATGGTTGTTATAGTGGTGATAATTGTTGTAATAGTGGTGATAATGGTTGTTATAGTGGTAATAATGGTTGTTATAGTGGTTATAATGGTCGTTGTAGTGGTGATATTGGTTGTTACAGTCGTGATAATGGTTGGTACAGTGGTGATAATGGTTGTCATATTGCTTATAATGGTTGTCATAGTGGCTCTAGTCGTTGTTATAGTGGTTGTAATGGTTGTTATACTGCTTGTACTGGTTGTTATAGTGGTTATAATGGTTGTTACAGTGGTTATAATGGTTGTTGTATTGGTTATAATGGTGGTTATAGTGGTGACAATGGTCGTTATAGTGGTGATAATGGTCGTTATACTGGTTATAATGGTCGTTGTATTGGTTATAATGGTGGTTATAGCGGTGACAATGGTTGTTATAGTGGTGATAATGGTTGTTATAATGGTTATAATGGTTGTTATAGTGGTGATGATGGTTGTTATAGTGGTGATAATGGCTGTGATAGTGGTTTTAATGGTTGTCGTAGTGGTTGTGATGGTCGTTATACTGGTTGTAATGGTTGTCATAGTGGTTATAATGGCCATTATAGTGGCTATAATTGTTGTTATAGTGGTGATAATGTTTGTTATAGTTGTTATAATGGTTGTGACAGTGGTGATAATGGTTGTCATAGTGGTTATAATGGTTGTCATAGTGGTTATAATAGTTGTCATAGTGGTTGTAATGGTTGTTATACTGGTTGTAATGGTTGTTATAGTGGTTATAATGGCTCCTATAGTGGCTATAATGGTTGTTATAGTGGTTATAATGGTTGTTATAGTGGTTATAATGGTTGTTGTGTTGGTTATAACTGTTGTTATAGTGGTTATAATGGTTGTTATATTGGTTATAATGGTTGTTACAGTGGTGATAATGGTTGTTATAGTGGTGATAATGCTTGTTATAGTGGTGATAATGGTTGTTATAGTGGTGATAATGGTTGTTATAGTGGTGATAGTGGTTGTTATAGAGGTGATAATGGTTGTCATAGTGGTTATAATGGTTGTCATAGTGGTTGTAATAGTTGTTATACTGCTTGTAATGGTTGTTATAGTGGTTATAATGGCTCTTCTGGTGGCTATAATGGTTGTTATAGTGGTTATAATAGTTGTTATAGTTGCGATAATAGTTGTTATAGCGGTGATAATGGTCGTTATAGTGGTGATAATGGTTGTTATAGTGGTGATAATGGTTGTTATAGTGGTGATAATTGTTGTAATAGTGGTGATAATGGTTGTTATAGTGGTAATAATGGTTGTTATAGTGGTTATAATGGTTGTTATAGTGGTGATGATGGTTGTTATAGTGGTGATAATGGTTGTAATAGTCGTTATAATGATTGTTATAGTGGTGATGATGGTTGTTATAGTGCTTATAGTGGTTGTCATAGAGGCTCTAGTGATTTTTATAGTGGTTGTAATGGTTGTTATACTGGTTGTACTGGTTGTTATAGTGGTTATAATGGTTGTTATAGTGGTGATGATGGTCGTTATAGTGGTGATAATGGTTGTCATAGTGGTTATAGTGGTTATAGTGGTTGTTATAGTGGTGATAATAGTCGTTATAGTGGTGATAATGGTCGTTGTAGTGGTGATATTGGTTGTTACAGTCGTGATAATGGTTGGTACAGTGGTGATAATGGTTGTCATATTGCTTATAATGGTTGTCATAGTGGCTCTAGTCGTTGTTATAGTGGTTGTAATGGTTGTTATACTGCTTGTACTGGTTGTTATAGTGGTTATAATGGTTGTTACAGTGGTTATAATGGTTGTTGTATTGGTTATAATGGTGGTTATAGTGGTGACAATGGTCGTTATAGTGGTGATAATGGTCGTTATACTGGTTATAATGGTCGTTGTATTGGTTATAATGGTGGTTATAGCGGTGACAATGGTTGTTATAGTGGTGATAATGGTTGTTATAATGGTTATAATGGTTGTTATAGTGGTGATGATGGTTGTTATAGTGGTGATAATGGCTGTGATAGTGGTTTTAATGGTTGTCGTAGTGGTTGTGATGGTCGTTATACTGGTTGTAATGGTTGTCATAGTGGTTATAATGGCCATTATAGTGGCTATAATTGTTGTTATAGTGGTGATAATGTTTGTTATAGTTGTTATAATGGTTGTGACAGTGGTGATAATGGTTGTCATAGTGGTTATAATGGTTGTCATAGTGGTTATAATAGTTGTCATAGTGGTTGTAATGGTTGTTATACTGGTTGTAATGGTTGTTATAGTGGTTATAATGGCTCCTATAGTGGCTATAATGGTTGTTATAGTGGTTATAATGGTTGTTATAGTGGTTATAATGGTTGTTGTGTTGGTTATAACTGTTGTTATAGTGGTTATAATGGTTGTTATAGTGGTGATGATGGTCGTTGTAGTGCTTATAGTGGTTGTCATAGAGGCTCTAGTGATTGTTATAGTGGTTGTAATGGTTGTTATACTGGTTGTACTGGTTGTTATAGTGGTTATAATGGTTGTTATAGTGGTGATGATGGTCGTTATGGTGGTGATAATGGTTGTTATAGTGGTTATAGTGGTTGTTATAGTGGTGATAATGGTCGTTATAGTGGTCTTAATGGATGTCATAGTGGTTGTAATGGTTGTCATGGTGGTTGTAATGGTTGTCATAGTGGTTTTAATGGTTGTCGTAGTGGTTGTAATGGTCGTTATACTGGTTGTAATGGTTGTCATAGTGGTTATAATGGCTATTATAGTGGCTATAATGGTTGTGATTGTGGTTATAATGGTTGTTACAGTGGTCATAATGGTTGTTAGAGTGGTGATAATGGTTGTGACAGTAGTGATAATGGTTGTCATAGTGGTTATAATGGTTGTCATAGTGGCTCTAGTGGTCGTTATAGTGGTTATAATGGTCGTTATAGTGGTGATAATGGCCACTATTGTGGTTATAATGATCGTTATAGTGCTGATAATGGTCGCTATAGTGGTGATAATGGTCGTTATAGTGGTTATAATGGTCGTTATAGTGGTGATAATGGTTGTTATAGTGGTTATAATGGTTGTTATAGCGGTGATGATGGTTGTTATAGTGGTGGTAATGGTTGTCATAGTGGTTTTAATGGTTGTCGTAGTGGTTGTAATGGTCGTTATACTGGTTGTAATGGTTGTCATAGTGGTTATAATGGCTATTATAGTGGCTATAATGGTTGTGATTGTGGTTATAATGGTTGTTATAGTGGTTATAATGGTTGTTGTATTGGTTATAATGGTCGTTATAGTGGTGATAATGGTTGTCATAGTGGTCATAATGGTTGCTATAGTGGTGATAACGGATGTTATAGTGCTGATAATGGTTGTTATATTGGTGATAATGGTCGTTATGGTGCTGATAATGGTCGTTATATTGGTTATAATGGTTGTTGTAGTGGTTATAATGGTTGTTATAATGGTTATGATGGTTGTTATAGTGGTGATAATGGTCGTTGTATTGGTTATAATGGTGGTTATAGTGGTGACAATGGTCGTTATAGTGGTGATAATGGTCGTTATACTGGTTATAATGGTCGTTGTATTGGTTATAATGGTGGTTATAGTGGTGACAATGGTCGTTATAGTGGTGATAATGGTTGTTATAATGGTTATAATGGTTGTCATAGTGGTGATGATGGTTGTTATAGTGGTGATAATGGTTGTGATAGTGGTTTTAATGGTTGTCGTAGTGGTTGTAATGGTCGTTATACTGGTTGTAATGGTTGTCATAGTGGTCATAATGGTTGCTATAGTGGTGATAATGGATGTTATAGTGCTGATAATGGTTGTTATATTGGTGATAATGGTCGTTATGGTGCTGATAATGGTCGTTATATTGGTTATAATGGTTGTTGTAGTGGTTATAATGGTTGTTATAATGGTTATGATGGTTGTTATAGTGGTTATAATGGTTGTTGTAGTGGTTATAATGGTCGTTATAGTGGTGATAATGGTCGTTATAGTGGTGATAATGGTCGTTATAGTGCTGCTAATGGTCGTTATAGTGGTGATAATGGTCGTTATGGTGCTGATAATGTTCGTTATAGTGGTGATAATGGTCGTTATACTGGTTATAATGGTCGTTGTATTGGTTATAATGGTGGTTATAGTGGTGACAATGGTCGTTATAGTGGTGATAATGGTTGTTATAGTAGTTATAATGGTTGTTATAGTGGTGATGATGGTTGTTATAGTGGCGATAATGGCTGTCATAGTGGTTTTAATGGTTGTCGTAGTGGTTGTAATGGCCATTATAGTGGCTATAATGGTTGTGATAGTGGTTATAATGGTTGTTATAGTGGTTATAATGGTTGTTGTAGTGGTTATAATGGTCGTTATAGTGGTGATAATGGTCGTTATAGTGGTGATAATGGTCGTTATAGTGCTGATAATGGTCGTTATAGTGGTGATAATGGTCGTTATGGTGCTGATAATGGTTGTTATAGTGGTGATAATTGTTGTTATAGTGGTGATAATGTTTGTTATAGTTGTTATAATGGTTGTTATAGTGGTGATGATGGTTGTTATATTGGTGATAATGGTTGTCATAGTGGTTATAATAGTTGTCATAGTGGTTGTAATGGTTGTTATACTGGTTGTAATGGTTGTTATAGTGGTTATAATGGCTCCTATAGTGGCTATAATGGTTGTTATAGTGGTTATAATGGTTGTTATAGTGGTTATAATGGTTGTTGTATTGGTTATAACTGTTGTTATAGTGGTTATAATGGTTGTTATAGTGGTGATGATGGTCGTTGTAGTGCTTATAGTGGTTGTCATAGAGGCTCTAGTGATTGTTATAGTGGTTGTAATGGTTGTTATACTGGTTGTACTGGTTGTTATAGTGGTTATAATGGTTGTTATAGTGGTGATGATGGTCGTTATGGCGGTGATAATGGTTGTTATAGTGGTTATAGTGGTTGTTATAGTGGTGATAATGGTCGTTATAGTGGTCTTAATGGATGTCATAGTGGTTGCAATGGTTGTCATGGTGGTTGTAATGGTTGTCATAGTGGTTTTAATGGTTGTCGTAGTGGTTGTAATGGTCGTTATACTGGTTGTAATGGTTGTCATAGTGGTTATAATGGCTATTATAGTGGCTATAATGGTTGTGATTGTGGTTATAATGGTTGTTATAGTGGTTATAATGGTTGTTGTATTGGTTATAATGGTCGTTATAGTGGTGATAATGGTTGTCATAGTGGTCATAATGGTTGCTATAGTGGTGATAACGGATGTTATAGTGCTGATAATGGTTGTTATATTGGTGGTAATGGTCGTTATGGTGCTGATAATGGTCGTTATATTGGTTATAATGGTTGTTGTAGTGGTTATAATGGTTGTTATAATGGTTATGATGGTTGTTATAGTGGTGATAATGGTCGTTATAGTGGTGATAATGGTCGTTATAGTGGTGATAATAGTCGTTATAGTGGTGATAATGGTCGTTGTAGTGGTGATATTGGTTGTTACAGTCGTGATAATGGTTGGTACAGTGGTGATAATGGTTGTCATAGTGGTTTTAATGGTTGTCATAGTGGTTGTCATGGTCGTCATAGTGGTTGTAATGGTTGTTGTACTGGTTGTAATGGTTGATATAGTGGTTATTATAGTTGTTATAGTGGTTATAATGGTTGTTATATTGGTTATAATGGTTGTTGTAATGGTTATAACGGTCGTTATAGTGGTTATAATGGTCGTTATAGTGGTTATAATGGTTGTTATAGTGGTTATAATAGTTGTTATAATGGTTATAATGGTTGTTGTATTGGTTATAATGGTCGTTATACTGGTGATAATGGTCGTTATAGTGGTGATAATGGTCGTTATAGTGCTGATAATGGTCGTTGTAGTGCAGATAATTGTCGTTATAGTGGTGATAATGGTTGTTGTAGTGGTTATAATGGTTGTTATAATGGTTATGATGGTTGTTATAGTGGTGATAATGGTCGTTATAGTGGTGATAATGGTCGTTATAGTGGTGATAATAGTCGTTATAGTGGTGATAATGGTCGTTGTAGTGGTGATATTGGTTGTTACAGTCGTGATAATGGTTGGTACAGTGGTGATAATGGTTGTCATAGTGGTTTTAATGGTTGTCATAGTGGTTGTCATGGTCGTCATAGTGGTTGTAATGGTTGTTGTACTGGTTGTAATGGTTGATATAGTGGTTATTATAGTTGTTATAGTGGTTATAATGGTTGTTATATTGGTTATAATGGTTGTTGTAATGGTTATAACGGTCGTTATAGTGGTTATAATGGTCGTTATAGTGGTTATAATGGTCGTTATAGTGGTTATAATGGTCGTTATAGTGGTTATAATGGTCGTTATAGTGGCTATTATGGTTGTTATAGTGGTTATAATAGTTGTTATAATGGTTATAATGGTTGTTGTATTGGTTATAATGGTCGTTATACTGGTGATAATGGTCGTTATAGTGGTGATAATGGTCGTTATAGTGCTGATAATGGTCGTTGTAGTGCAGATAATTGTCGTTATAGTGGTGATAATGGTTGTTATAGTGGTTATAATGGTTGTTACAGTGGTGATAATGGTTGTGACAGGGGTGATAATGGTTGTGACAGCGGTGATAATGGTTGTCATAGTGGCTATAATGGTTGTCATAGTGGCTCTAGTGGTTGTTATAGTGGTTGTAATGGTTGTTATACAGGGTGTACTGGTTGTTATATTGGTTATAATGGTTGTTGTAATGGTTATAATTGTTGTCATAGTGGTGACAATGGTCGTTATAGTGGTTATAATGGTCGTTATAGCGGTTATAATGGTCGTTATAGTGGCTATAATAGTTGTTATAGTGGTTATAATAGTTGTTATAGTAGTTATAATGGTTGTTGTATTGGTTATAATGGTCGATATAGTGGTGACAATGGTCGTTATAGTGGTGATAATGGTCGTTATAGTGCTGATAAATGTCGTTGTAGTGCAGATAATTGTCGTTATAGTGGTGATAATGGTTGTTATAGTGGTTATAATGGTCGTTATAGTGCTGAGACTGGTCGCTATAGTGGTGATAATGGTCGTTATAGTGCTGATAATGGTCGTTATAGTGCTGATAATTGTGGTTATAGTGGTGATAATGGTTGTTATAGTGGTAATAATGGTCGTTATAGTGCTGATAATGGATGTTTTAGTGGTGATAAAGGATGTTTTAGTCGTGATAATGGTTGTTACAGTGGTCATAATGGTTGTTAGAGTGGTGATAATGGTCGTGACAGTGGTGATAATGGTTGTCATAGTGGTTATAATGGTTGTCATAGTGGCTCTAGTGGTCGTTATAGTGGTTATAATGGTCGTTATAGTGGTGATAATGGTCGCTATAGTGGTGATAATGGTCGTTATAGTGGTTATAATGGTCGTTATAGTGGTGATAATGGTTGTTATAGTGGTTATAATGGTTGTTATAGCGGTGATGATGGTTGTTATAGTGGTGGTAATGGTTGTCATAGTGGTTTTAATGGTTGTCGTAGTGGTTGTAATGGTCGTTATACTGGTTGTAATGGTCGTTATAGTGGCTATTATGGTTGTTATAGTGGTTATAATAGTTGTTATAATGGTTATAATGGTTGTTGTATTGGTTATAATGGTCGTTATAGTGGTGATAATGGTCGCTATAGTGGTGATAATGGTCGTTATAGTGGTTATAATGGTCGTTATAGTGGTGATAATGGTTGTCATAGTGGTTATAATGGTTGGCATGGTGGTTGTCATGGTCGTCATAGTGGTTGTATTGGTTGTTATACTGGTTGTAATGGTTGTTATAGTTGTTATAATGGTTGTTATAGTGGTTATTATAGTTGTTATAGTGGTTATAATGGTTGTTATATTGGTTATAATGGTTGTTACAGTGGTGATAATGGTTGTTATAGTGGTGATAATGCTTGTTATAGTGGTGATAATGGTTGTTATAGTGGTGATAATGGTTGTTATAGTGGTGATAGTGGTTGTTATAGAGGTGATAATGGTTGTCATAGTGGTTATAATGGTTGTCATAGTGGTTGTAATAGTTGTTATACTGCTTGTAATGGTTGTTATAGTGGTTATAATGGCTCTTCTGGTGGCTATAATGGTTGTTATAGTGGTTATAATAGTTGTTATAGTTGCGATAATAGTTGTTATAGCGGTGATAATGGTCGTTATAGTGGTGATAATGGTTGTTATAGTGGTGATAATGGTTGTTATAGTGGTGATAATTGTTGTAATAGTGGTGATAATGGTTGTTATAGTGGTAATAATGGTTGTTATAGTGGTTATAATGGTTGTTATAGTGGTGATGATGGTTGTTATAGTGGTGATAATGGTTGTTATAGTCGTTATAATGATTGTTATAGTGGTGATGATGGTTGTTATAGTGCTTATAGTGGTTGTCATAGAGGCTCTAGTGATTTTTATAGTGGTTGTAATGGTTGTTATACTGGTTGTACTGGTTGTTATAGTGGTTATAATGGTTGTTATAGTGGTGATGATGGTCGTCATAGTGGTGATAATGGTTGTCATAGTGGTTATAGTGGTTATAGTGGTTGTTATAGTGGTGATAATAGTCGTTATAGTGGTGATAATGGTCGTTGTAGTGGTGATATTGGTTGTTACAGTCGTGATAATGGTTGGTACAGTGGTGATAATGGTTGTCATATTGCTTATAATGGTTGTCATAGTGGCTCTAGTCGTTGTTATAGTGGTTGTAATGGTTGTTATACTGCTTGTACTGGTTGTTATAGTGGTTATAATGGTTGTTACAGTGGTTATAATGGTTGTTGTATTGGTTATAATGGTGGTTATAGTGGTGACAATGGTCGTTATAGTGGTGATAATGGTCGTTATACTGGTTATAATGGTCGTTGTATTGGTTATAATGGTGGTTATAGCGGTGACAATGGTTGTTATAGTGGTGATAATGGTTGTTATAATGGTTATAATGGTTGTTATAGTGGTGATGATGGTTGTTATAGTGGTGATAATGGCTGTGATAGTGGTTTTAATGGTTGTCGTAGTGGTTGTGATGGTCGTTATACTGGTTGTAATGGTTGTCATAGTGGTTATAATGGCCATTATAGTGGCTATAATTGTTGTTATAGTGGTGATAATGTTTGTTATAGTTGTTATAATGGTTGTGACAGTGGTGATAATGGTTGTCATAGTGGTTATAATGGTTGTCATAGTGGTTATAATAGTTGTCATAGTGGTTGTAATGGTTGTTATACTGGTTGTAATGGTTGTTATAGTGGTTATAATGGCTCCTATAGTGGCTATAATGGTTGTTATAGTGGTTATAATGGTTGTTATAGTGGTTATAATGGTTGTTGTAGTGCTTATAGTGGTTGTCATAGAGGCTCTAGTGATTGTTATAGTGGTTGTAATGGTTGTTATACTGGTTGTACTGGTTGTTATAGTGGTTATAATGGTTGTTATAGTGGTGATGATGGTCGTTATGGTGGTGATAATGGTTGTTATAGTGGTTATAGTGGTTGTTATAGTGGTGATAATGGTCGTTATAGTGGTCTTAATGGATGTCATAGTGGTTGTAATGGTTGTCATGGTGGTTGTAATGGTTGTCATAGTGGTTTTAATGGTTGTCGTAGTGGTTGTAATGGTCGTTATACTGGTTGTAATGGTTGTCATAGTGGTTATAATGGCTATTATAGTGGCTATAATGGTTGTGATTGTGGTTATAATGGTTGTTACAGTGGTCATAATGGTTGTTAGAGTGGTGATAATGGTTGTGACAGTAGTGATAATGGTTGTCATAGTGGTTATAATGGTTGTCATAGTGGCTCTAGTGGTCGTTATAGTGGTTATAATGGTCGTTATAGTGGTGATAATGGCCACTATTGTGGTTATAATGATCGTTATAGTGCTGATAATGGTCGCTATAGTGGTGATAATGGTCGTTATAGTGGTTATAATGGTCGTTATAGTGGTGATAATGGTTGTTATAGTGGTTATAATGGTTGTTATAGCGGTGATGATGGTTGTTATAGTGGTGGTAATGGTTGTCATAGTGGTTTTAATGGTTGTCGTAGTGGTTGTAATGGTCGTTATACTGGTTGTAATGGTTGTCATAGTGGTTATAATGGCTATTATAGTGGCTATAATGGTTGTGATTGTGGTTATAATGGTTGTTATAGTGGTTATAATGGTTGTTGTATTGGTTATAATGGTCGTTATAGTGGTGATAATGGTTGTCATAGTGGTCATAATGGTTGCTATAGTGGTGATAACGGATGTTATAGTGCTGATAATGGTTGTTATATTGGTGATAATGGTCGTTATGGTGCTGATAATGGTCGTTATATTGGTTATAATGGTTGTTGTAGTGGTTATAATGGTTGTTATAATGGTTATGATGGTTGTTATAGTGGTGATAATGGTCGTTGTATTGGTTATAATGGTGGTTATAGTGGTGACAATGGTCGTTATAGTGGTGATAATGGTCGTTATACTGGCTATAATGGTCGTTGTATTGGTTATAATGGTGGTTATAGTGGTGACAATGGTCGTTATAGTGGTGATAATGGTTGTTATAATGGTTATAATGGTTGTCATAGTGGTGATGATGGTTGTTATAGTGGTGATAATGGTTGTGATAGTGGTTTTAATGGTTGTCGTAGTGGTTGTAATGGTCGTTATACTGGTTGTAATGGTTGTCATAGTGGTCATAATGGTTGCTATAGTGGTGATAATGGATGTTATAGTGCTGATAATGGTTGTTATATTGGTGATAATGGTCGTTATGGTGCTGATAATGGTCGTTATATTGGTTATAATGGTTGTTGTAGTGGTTATAATGGTTGTTATAATGGTTATGATGGTTGTTATAGTGGTTATAATGGTTGTTGTAGTGGTTATAATGGTCGTTATAGTGGTGATAATGGTCGTTATAGTGGTGATAATGGTCGTTATAGTGCTGCTAATGGTCGTTATAGTGGTGATAATGGTCGTTATGGTGCTGATAATGTTCGTTATAGTGGTGATAATGGTCGTTATACTGGTTATAATGGTCGTTGTATTGGTTATAATGGTGGTTATAGTGGTGACAATGGTCGTTATAGTGGTGATAATGGTTGTTATAGTAGTTATAATGGTTGTTATAGTGGTGATGATGGTTGTTATAGTGGCGATAATGGTTGTCATAGTGGTTTTAATGGTTGTCGTAGTGGTTGTAATGGCCATTATAGTGGCTATAATGGTTGTGATAGTGGTTATAATGGTTGTTATAGTGGTTATAATGGTTGTTGTAGTGGTTATAATGGTCGTTATAGTGGTGATAATGGTCGTTATAGTGGTGATAATGGTCGTTATAGTGCTGATAATGGTCGTTATAGTGGTGATAATGGTCGTTATGGTGCTGATAATGGTTGTTATAGTGGTGATAATTGTTGTTATAGTGGTGATAATGTTTGTTATAGTTGTTATAATGGTTGTTATAGTGGTGATGATGGTTGTTATATTGGTGATAATGGTTGTCATAGTGGTTATAATAGTTGTCATAGTGGTTGTAATGGTTGTTATACTGGTTGTAATGGTTGTTATAGTGGTTATAATGGCTCCTATAGTGGCTATAATGGTTGTTATAGTGGTTATAATGGTTGTTATAGTGGTTATAATGGTTGTTGTATTGGTTATAACTGTTGTTATAGTGGTTATAATGGTTGTTATAGTGGTGATGATGGTCGTTGTAGTGCTTATAGTGGTTGTCATAGAGGCTCTAGTGATTGTTATAGTGGTTGTAATGGTTGTTATACTGGTTGTACTGGTTGTTATAGTGGTTATAATGGTTGTTATAGTGGTGATGATGGTCGTTATGGTGGTGATAATGGTTGTTATAGTGGTTATAGTGGTTGTTATAGTGGTGATAATGGTCGTTATAGTGGTCTTAATGGATGTCATAGTGGTTGCAATGGTTGTCATGGTGGTTGTAATGGTTGTCATAGTGGTTTTAATGGTTGTCGTAGTGGTTGTAATGGTCGTTATACTGGTTGTAATGGTTGTCATAGTGGTTATAATGGCTATTATAGTGGCTATAATGGTTGTGATTGTGGTTATAATGGTTGTTATAGTGGTTATAATGGTTGTTGTATTGGTTATAATGGTCGTTATAGTGGTGATAATGGTTGTCATAGTGGTCATAATGGTTGCTATAGTGGTGATAACGGATGTTATAGTGCTGATAATGGTTGTTATATTGGTGGTAATGGTCGTTATGGTGCTGATAATGGTCGTTATATTGGTTATAATGGTTGTTGTAGTGGTTATAATGGTTGTTATAATGGTTATGATGGTTGTTATAGTGGTGATAATGGTCGTTATAGTGGTGATAATGGTCGTTATAGTGGTGATAATAGTCGTTATAGTGGTGATAATGGTCGTTGTAGTGGTGATATTGGTTGTTACAGTCGTGATAATGGTTGGTACAGTGGTGATAATGGTTGTCATAGTGGTTTTAATGGTTGTCATAGTGGTTGTCATGGTCGTCATAGTGGTTGTAATGGTTGTTGTACTGGTTGTAATGGTTGATATAGTGGTTATTATAGTTGTTATAGTGGTTATAATGGTTGTTATATTGGTTATAATGGTTGTTGTAATGGTTATAACGGTCGTTATAGTGGTTATAATGGTCGTTATAGTGGTTATAATGGTTGTTATAGTGGTTATAATAGTTGTTATAATGGTTATAATGGTTGTTGTATTGGTTATAATGGTCGTTATACTGGTGATAATGGTCGTTATAGTGGTGATAATGGTCGTTATAGTGCTGATAATGGTCGTTGTAGTGCAGATAATTGTCGTTATAGTGGTGATAATGGTTGTTGTAGTGGTTATAATGGTTGTTATAATGGTTATGATGGTTGTTATAGTGGTGATAATGGTCGTTATAGTGGTGATAATGGTCGTTATAGTGGTGATAATAGTCGTTATAGTGGTGATAATGGTCGTTGTAGTGGTGATATTGGTTGTTACAGTCGTGATAATGGTTGGTACAGTGGTGATAATGGTTGTCATAGTGGTTTTAATGGTTGTCATAGTGGTTGTCATGGTCGTCATAGTGGTTGTAATGGTTGTTGTACTGGTTGTAATGGTTGATATAGTGGTTATTATAGTTGTTATAGTGGTTATAATGGTTGTTATATTGGTTATAATGGTTGTTGTAATGGTTATAACGGTCGTTATAGTGGTTATAATGGTCGTTATAGTGGTTATAATGGTTGTTATAGTGGTTATAATAGTTGTTATAATGGTTATAATGGTTGTTGTATTGGTTATAATGGTCGTTATACTGGTGATAATGGTCGTTATAGTGGTGATAATGGTCGTTATAGTGCTGATAATGGTCGTTGTAGTGCAGATAATTGTCGTTATAGTGGTGATAATGGTTGTTGTAGTGGTTATAATGGTTGTTATAATGGTTATGATGGTTGTTATAGTGGTGATAATGGTCGTTATACTGGTGATAATGGTCGTTATAGTGGTGATAATGGTCGTTATAGTGCTGATAATGGTCGTTGTAGTGCAGATAATTGTCGTTATAGTGGTGATAATGGTTGTTATAGTGGTTATAATGGTTGTTACAGTGGTGATAATGGTTGTGACAGGGGTGATAATGGTTGTGACAGCGGTGATAATGGTTGTCATAGTGGCTATAATGGTTGTCATAGTGGCTCTAGTGGTTGTTATAGTGGTTGTAATGGTTGTTATACAGGGTGTACTGGTTGTTATATTGGTTATAATGGTTGTTGTAATGGTTATAATTGTTGTCATAGTGGTGACAATGGTCGTTATAGTGGTTATAATGGTCGTTATAGCGGTTATAATGGTCGTTATAGTGGCTATAATAGTTGTTATAGTGATTATAATAGTTGTTATAGTAGTTATAATGGTTGTTGTATTGGTTATAATGGTCGATATAGTGGTGACAATGGTCGTTATAGTGGTGATAATGGTCGTTATAGTGCTGATAAATGTCGTTGTAGTGCAGATAATTGTCGTTATAGTGGTGATAATGGTTGTTATAGTGGTTATAATGGTCGTTATAGTGCTGAGACTGGTCGCTATAGTGGTGATAATGGTCGTTATAGTGCTGATAATGGTCGTTATAGTGCTGATAATTGTGGTTATAGTGGTGATAATGGTTGTTATAGTGGTAATAATGGTCGTTATAGTGCTGATAATGGATGTTTTAGTGGTGATAAAGAATGTTTTAGTCGTGATAATGGTTGTTACAGTGGTCATAATGGTTGTTAGAGTGGTGATAATGGTCGTGACAGTGGTGATAATGGTTGTCATAGTGGTTATAATGGTTGTCATAGTGGCTCTAGTGGTCGTTATAGTGGTTATAATGGTCGTTATAGTGGTGATAATGGTCGCTATAGTGGTGATAATGGTCGTTATAGTGGTTATAATGGTCGTTATAGTGGTGATAATGGTTGTTATAGTGGTTATAATGGTTGTTATAGCGGTGATGATGGTTGTTATAGTGGTGGTAATGGTTGTCATAGTGGTTTTAATGGTTGTCGTAGTGGTTGTAATGGTCGTTATACTGGTTGTAATGGTTGTCATAGTGGTTATAATGGCTATTATAGTGGCTATAATGGTTGTGATTGTGGTTATAATGGTTGTTATAGTGGTTATAATGGTTGTTGTATTGGTTATAATGGTCGTTATAGTGGTGATAATGGTTGTCATAGTGGTCATAGTGGTTGCTATAGTGGTGATAATGGATGTTATAGTGCTGATAATGGTTGTTATATTGGTGATAATGGTCGTTATGGTGCTGATAATGGTCGTTATATTGGTTATAATGGTTGTTGTAGTGGTTATAATGGTTGTTATAATGGTTATGATGGTTGTTATAGTGGTGATAATGGTCGTTATAGTGGTGATAATGGTCGTTATAGTGGTGATAATAGTCGTTATAGTGGTGATAATGGTCGTTGTATTGGTTATAATGGTGGTTATAGTGGTGACAATGGTCGTTATAGTGGTGATAATGGTCGTTATACTGGTTATAATGGTCGTTGTATTGGTTATAATGGTGGTTACAGTGGTGACAATGGTCGTTATAGTGGTGATAATGGTCGTTATAGTGGTTATAATGGTTGTTACAGTGGTGATAATGGTTGTGACAGGGGTGATAATGGTTGTGACAGTGGTGATAATGGTTGTCATAGTGGTTATAATGGTTGTCATAGTGGCTCTAGTGGTTGTTATAATGGTTGTAATGGTTGTTATACAGGGTGTACTGGTTGTTATATTGGTTATAATGGTTGTTGTAATGGTTATAATTGTTGTCATAGTGGTGACAATGGTCGTTATAGTGGTTATAATGGTCGTTATAGCGGTTATAATGGTCGTTATAGTGGCTATAATAGTTGTTATAGTGGTTATAATAGTTGTTATAGTAGTTATAATGGTTGTTGTATTGGTTATAATGGTCGATATAGTGGTGATAATGGTCGTTATAGTGGTGATAATGGTCGTTATAGTGCTGATAAATGTCGTTGTAGTGCAGATAATTGTCGTTATAGTGGTGATAATGGTTGTTATAGTGGTTATAATGGTCGTTATAGTGCTGAGACTGGTCGCTATAGTGGTGATAATGGTCGTTATAGTGCTGATAATGGTCGTTATAGTGCTGATAATTGTCGTTATAGTGGTGATAATGGTTGTTATAGTGGTAATAATGGTCGTTATAGTGCTGATAATGGATGTTTTAGTGGTGATAAAGGATGTTTTAGTCGTGATAGTGGTTGTTACAGTGGTCATAATGGTTGTTAGAGTGGTGATAATGGTTGTGACAGTGGTGATAATGGTTGTCATAGTGGTTATAATGGTTGTCATAGTGGCTCTAGTGGTCGTTATAGTAGTTATAATGGTTGTTATAGTGGTGATGATGGTTGTTATAGTGGCGATAATGGTTGTCATAGTGGTTTTAATGGTTGTCGTAGTGGTTGTAATGGCCATTATAGTGGCTATAATGGTTGTGATAGTGGTTATAATGGTTGTTATAGTGGTTATAATGGTTGTTGTAGTGGTTATAATGGTCGTTATAGTGGTGATAATGGTCGTTATAGTGCTGATAATGGTCGTTATAGTGCTGATAATGGTCGTTATAGTGGTGATAATGGTCGTTATGGTGCTGATAATGGTCATTATAGTGGTGATAATAGTCGTTATAGTGGTGATAATGGTCGTTATAGTGGTGATAATGGTTGTTATAGTGGTTATAATGGTTGTTATAGTGGTGATGATGGTTGTTATAGTGGTGATAATGGTTGTCATAGTGGTTTTAATGGTTGTCGTAGTGGTTGTAATGGTCGTTATACTGGTTGTAATGGTTGTCATAGTGGTTATAATGGCCATTATAGTGGCTATAATGGTTGTGATAGTGGTTATAATGGTCGTTATAGTGGTTATAATGGTCGTTATAGTGGTTATAATGGTCGTTATAGTGGTTATAATGTTCGTTATAGTGGCTATTATGGTTGTTATAGTGGTTATAATAGTTGTTATAATGGTTATAATGGTTGTTGTATTGGTTATAATGGTCGTTATACTGCTGATAATGGTCGTTATAGTGGTGATAATGGTCGTTATAGTGGTGATAATGGTTGTTATAGTGGTTATAATCGTTGTTACAGTGGTGATAATGGTTGTGACAGGGGTGATAATGGTTGTGACAGTGGTGATAATGGTTGTCAACGTGGTTATAATGGTTGTCATAGTGGCTCTAGTGGTTGTTATAGTGGTTGTAATGGTTGTTATACTGGTTGTACTGGCTGTTATAGTCGTTATAATGGTTGTTACAGTGGTTATAATGGTTGTTGTATTGGTTATAATGGTTGTTGTAATGGTTATAACGGTTGTTATAGTGGTGACAATGGTCGTTATAGTGGTGATAATGGTCGTTATAGTGGTTATAATGGTCGTTATAGTGGTTATAATGTTCGTTATAGTGGCTATTATGGTTGTTATAGTGGTTATAATAGTTGTTATAATGGTTATAATGGTTGTTGTATTGGTTATAATGGTCGTTATACTGCTGATAATGGTCGTTATAGTGGTGATAATGGTCGTTATAGTGGTGATAATGGTTGTTATAGTGGTTATAATGGTTGTTATAGTGGTTATAATCGTTGTTACAGTGGTGATAATGGTTGTGACAGGGGTGATAATGGTTGTGACAGTGGTGATAATGGTTGTCAACGTGGTTATAATGGTTGTCATAGTGGCTCTAGTGGTTGTTATAGTGGTTGTAATGGTTGTTATACTGGTTGTACTGGCTGTTATAGTCGTTATAATGGTTGTTACAGTGGTTATAATGGTTGTTGTATTGGTTATAATGGTTGTTGTAATGGTTATAACGGTTGTTATAGTGGTGACAATGGTCGTTATAGTGGTTATAATGGTCGTTATAGTGGTTATAATGGTCGTTATAGTGGTTATAATGGTCGTTATAGTGGTTATAATGGTCGTTATAGTGGCTATTATGGTTGTTATAGTGGTTATAATAGTTGTTATAATGGTTATAATGGTTGTTGTATTGGTTATAATGGTCGTTATACTGGTGATAATGGTCGTTATAGTGGTGATAATGGTCGTTATAGTGCTGATAATGGTCGTTGTAGTGCAGATAATTGTCGTTATAGTGGTGATAATGTTTGTTATAGTGGTTATAATGGTTGTTACAGTGGTGATAATGGTTGTGACAGGGGTGATAATGGTTGTGACAGTGGTGATAATGGTTGTCATAGTGGTTATAATGGTTGTCATAGTGGCTCTAGTGGTTGTTATAGTGGTTGTAATGGTTGTTATACAGGGTGTACTGGTTGTTATATTGGTTATAATGGTTGTTGTAATGGTTATAATTGTTGTCATAGTGGTGACAATGGTCGTTATAGTGGTTATAATGGTCGTTATAGCGGTTATAATGGTCGTTATAGTGGCTATAATAGTTGTTATAGTGGTTATAATAGTTGTTATAGTAGTTATAATGGTTGTTGTATTGGTTATAATGGTCGATATAGTGGTGATAATGGTCGTTATAGTGGTGATAATGGTCGTTATAGTGGTGATAATAGTCGTTATAGTGGTGATAATGGTCGTTGTAGTGGTGATATTGGTTGTTACAGTCGTGATAATGGTTGGTACAGTGGTGATAATGGTTGTCATAGTGGTTTTAATGGTTGTCATAGTGGTTTTAATGGTTGTCGTAGTGGTTGTAATGGCCATTATAGTGGCTATAATGGTTGTGATAGTGGTTATAATGGTTGTTATAGTGGTTATAATGGTTGTTGTAGTGGTTATAATGGTCGTCATAGTGGTGATAATGGTCGTTATAGTGCTGATAATGGTCGTTATAGTGCTGATAATGGTCGTTATAGTGGTGATAATGGTCGTTATGGTGCTGATAATGGTCATTATAGTGGTGATAATAGTCGTTATAGTGGTGATAATGGTCGTTATAGTGGTGATAATGGTTGTTATAGTGGTTATAATGGTTGTTATAGTGGTGATGATGGTTGTTATAGTGGTGATAATGGTTGTCATAGTGGTTTTAATGGTTGTCGTAGTGGTTGTAATGGTCGTTATACTGGTTGTAATGGTTGTCATAGTGGTTATAATGGCCATTATAGTGGCTATAATGGTTGTGATAGTGGTTATAATGGTCGTTATAGTGGTTATAATGGTCGTTATAGTGGTTATAATGGTCGTTATAGTGGTTATAATGGTCGTTATAGTGGTTATAATGGTCGTTATAGTGGCTATTATGGTTGTTATAGTGGTTATAATAGTTGTTATAATGGTTATAATGGTTGTTGTATTGGTTATAATGGTCGTTATACTGCTGATAATGGTCGTTATAGTGGTGATAATGGTCGTTATAGTGCTGATAATGGTCGTTGTAGTGCAGATAATTGTCGTTATAGTGGTGATAATGGTTGTTATAGTGGATATAATGGTTGTTGTAATGGTTATAACGGTTGTTATAGTGGTGACAATGGTCGTTATAGTGGTTATAATGGTCGTTATAGTGGTTATAATGGTCGTTATAGTGGTTATAATGGCCGTTATAGTGGCTATTATGGTTGTTATAGTGGTCATAATAGTTGTTATAATGGTTATAATGGTTGTTGTATTGGTTATAATGGTCGTTATACTGGTGATAATGGTCGTTATAGTGGTGATAATGGTCGTTATAGTGCTGATAATGGTCGTTGTAGTGCAGATAATTGTCGTTATAGTGGTGATAATGGTTGTTATAGTGGTTATAATGGTTGTTATAGTGGTTATAATCGTTGTTACAGTGGTGATAATGGTTGTGACAGGGGTGATAATGGTTGTGACAGTGGTGATAATGGTTGTCAACGTGGTTATAATGGTTGTCATAGTGGCTCTAGTGGTTGTTATAGTGGTTGTAATGGTTGTTATACTGGTTGTACTGGCTGTTATAGTCGTTATAATGGTTGTTACAGTGGTTATAATGGTTGTTGTATTGGTTATAATGGTTGTTGTAATGGTTATAACGGTTGTTATAGTGGTGACAATGGTCGTTATAGTGGTTATAATGGTCGTTATAGTGGTTATAATGGTCGTTATAGTGGTTATAATGGTCGTTATAGTGGTTATAATGGTCGTTATAGTGGCTATTATGGTTGTTATAGTGGTTATAATAGTTGTTATAATGGTTATAATGGTTGTTGTATTGGTTATAATGGTCGTTATACTGGTGATAATGGTCGTTATAGTGGTGATAATGGTCGTTATAGTGCTGATAATGGTCGTTGTAGTGCAGATAATTGTCGTTATAGTGGTGATAATGTTTGTTATAGTGGTTATAATGGTTGTTACAGTGGTGATAATGGTTGTGACAGTGGTGATAATGGTTGTCATAGTGGTTATAATGGTTGTCATAGTGGCTCTAGTGGTTGTTATAGTGGTTGTAATGGTTGTTATACAGGGTGTACTGGTTGTTATATTGGTTATAATGGTTGTTGTAATGGTTATAATTGTTGTCATAGTGGTGACAATGGTCGTTATAGTGGTTATAATGGTCGTTATAGCGGTTATAATGGTCGTTATAGTGGCTATAATAGTTGTTATAGTGGTTATAATAGTTGTTATAGTAGTTATAATGGTTGTTGTATTGGTTATAATGGTCGATATAGTGGTGATAATGGTCGTTATAGTGCTGATACTGGTCGCTATAGTGGTGATAATGGTCGTTATAGTGCTGATAATGGTCGTTATAGTGCTGATAATTGTCGTTATAGTGGTGATAATGGTTGTTATAGTGGTAATAATGGTCGTTATAGTGCTGATAATGGATGTTTTAGTGGTGATAAAGGATGTTTTAGTCGTGATAATGGTTGTTACAGTGGTCATAATGGTTGTTAGAGTGGTGATAATGGTTGTGACAGTGGTGATAATGGTTGTCATAGTGGTTATAATGGTTGTCATAGTGGCTCTAGTGGTCGTTATAGTGGTTATAATGGTCGTTATAGTGGTGATAATGGCCACTATTGTGGTTATAATGGTCGTTATAGTGCTGATAATGGTCGCTATAGTGGTGATAATGGTCGTTATAGTGGTTATAATGGTCGTTATAGTGGTGATAATGGTTGTTATAGTGGTTATAATGGTTGTTATAGCGGTGATGATGGTTGTTATAGTGGTGGTAATGGTTGTCATAGTGGTTTTAATGGTTGTCGTAGTGGTTGTAATGGTCGTTATACTGGTTGTAATGGTTGTCATAGTGGTTATAATGGCTATTATAGTGGCTATAATGGTTGTGATTGTGGTTATAATGGTTGTTATAGTGGTTATAATGGTTGTTGTATTGGTTATAATGGTCGTTATAGTGGTGATAATGGTTGTCATAGTGGTCATAATGGTTGCTATAGTGGTGATAATGGATGTTATAGTGCTGATAATGGTTGTTATATTGGTGATAATGGTCGTTATGGTGCTGATAATGGTCGTTATATTGGTTATAATGGTTGTTGTAGTGGTTATAATGGTTGTTATAATGGTTATGATGGTTGTTATAGTGGTGATGATGGTTGTTATAGTGGCGATAATGGTTGTCATAGTGGTTTTAATGGTTGTCGTAGTGGTTGTAATGGCCATTATAGTGGCTAGAATGGTTGTGATAGTGGTTATAATGGTTGCTATAGTGGTTATAATGGTTGTTGTAGTGGTTATAATGGTCGTTATAGTGGTGATAATGGTCGTTATAGTGGTGATAATGGTCGTTATAGTGCTGATAATGGTCGTTATAGTGGTGATAATGGTCGTTATGGTGCTGATAATGGTCGTTATAGTGGTGATAATAGTCGTTATAGTGGTGATAATGGTCGTTATAGTGGTGATAATGGTTGTTATAGTGGTTATAATGGTTGTTATAGTGGTGATGATGGTTGTTATAGTGGTGATAATGGTTGTCATAGTGGTTTTAATGGTTGTCGTAGTGGTTGTAATGGTCGTTATACTGGTTGTAATGGTTGTCATAGTGGTTATAATGGCCATTATAGTGGCTATAATGGTTGTGATAGTGGTTATAATGGTCGTTATAGTGGTTATAATGGTCGTTATAGTGGTTATAATGGTCGTTATAGTGGCTATTATGGTTGTTATAGTGGTTATAATAGTTGTTATAATGGTTATAATGGTTGTTGTATTGGTTATAATGGTCGTTATACTGCTGATAATGGTCGTTATAGTGGTGATAATGGTCGTTATAGTGCTGATAATGGTCGTTGTAGTGCAGATAATTGTCGTTATAGTGGTGATAATGGTTGTTATAGTGGTTATAATGGTTGTTGTAATGGTTATAACGGTTGTTATAGTGGTGACAATGGTCGTTATAGTGGTTATAATGGTCGTTATAGTGGTTATAATGGTCGTTATAGTGGTTATAATGGTCGTTATAGTGGCTATTATGGTTGTTATAGTGGTTATAATAGTTGTTATAATGGTTATAATGGTTGTTGTATTGGTTATAATGGTGGTTATAGTGGTGACAATGGTCGTTATAATGGTGATAATGTTCGCTATACTGGTTATAATGGTCGTTGTATTGGTTATAATGGTGGTTATAGTGGTGACAATGGTCGTTATAGTGGTGATAATGGTTGTTATAGTGGTTATAATGGTTGTTATAGTGGTGATGATGGTTGTTATAGTGGTGGTAATGGTTGTCATAGTGGTTTTAATGGTTGTCGTAGTGGTTGTAATGGTCGTTCTACTGGTTGTAATGGTTGTCATAGTGGTTATAATGGCTATTATAGTGGCTATAATAGTTGTGATTGTGGTTATAATGGTTGTTATAGTGGTTATAATGGTTGTTGTATTGGCTATAATGGTGGTTATAGTGGTGACAATGGTCGTTATAGTGGTGATAATGGTCGTTATACTGGTTATAATGGTCGTTGTATTGGTTATAATGGTGGTTACAGTGGTGACAATGGTCGTTATAGTGGTGATAATGGTCGTTATAGTGGTTATAATGGTTGTTACAGTGGTGATAATGGTTGTGACAGGGGTGATAATGGTTGTGACAGTGGTGATAATGGTTGTCATAGTGGTTATAATGGTTGTCATAGTGGCTCTAGTGGTTGTTATAATGGTTGTAATGGTTGTTATACAGGGTGTACTGGTTGTTATATTGGTTATAATGGTTGTTGTAATGGTTATAATTGTTGTCATAGTGGTGACAATGGTCGTTATAGTGGTTATAATGGTCGTTATAGCGGTTATAATGGTCGTTATAGTGGCTATAATAGTTGTTATAGTGGTTATAATAGTTGTTATAGTAGTTATAATGGTTGTTGTATTGGTTATAATGGTCGATATAGTGGTGATAATGGTCGTTATAGTGGTGATAATGGTCGTTATAGTGCTGATAAATGTCGTTGTAGTGCAGATAATTGTCGTTATAGTGGTGATAATGGTTGTTATAGTGGTTATAATGGTCGTTATAGTGCTGAGACTGGTCGCTATAGTGGTGATAATGGTCGTTATAGTGCTCATAATGGTCGTTATAGTGCTGATAATTGTCGTTATAGTGGTGATAATGGTTGTTATAGTGGTAATAATGGTCGTTATAGTGCTGATAATGGATGTTTTAGTGGTGATAAAGGATGTTTTAGTCGTGATAGTGGTTGTTACAGTGGTCATAATGGTTGTTAGAGTGGTGATAATGGTTGTGACAGTGGTGATAATGGTTGTCATAGTGGTTATAATGGTTGTCATAGTGGCTCTAGTGGTCGTTATAGTAGTTATAATGGTTGTTATAGTGGTGATGATGGTTGTTATAGTGGCGATAATGGTTGTCATAGTGGTTTTAATGGTTGTCGTAGTGGTTGTAATGGCCATTATAGTGGCTATAATGGTTGTGATAGTGGTTATAATGGTTGTTATAGTGGTTATAATGGTTGTTGTAGTGGTTATAATGGTCGTTATAGTGGTGATAATGGTCGTTATAGTGCTGATAATGGTCGTTATAGTGCTGATAATGGTCGTTATAGTGGTGATAATGGTCGTTATGGTGCTGATAATGGTCATTATAGTGGTGATAATAGTCGTTATAGTGGTGATAATGGTCGTTATAGTGGTGATAATGGTTGTTATAGTGGTTATAATGGTTGTTATAGTGGTGATGATGGTTGTTATAGTGGTGATAATGGTTGTCATAGTGGTTTTAATGGTTGTCGTAGTGGTTGTAATGGTCGTTATACTGGTTGTAATGGTTGTCATAGTGGTTATAATGGCCATTATAGTGGCTATAATGGTTGTGATAGTGGTTATAATGGTCGTTATAGTGGTTATAATGGTCGTTATAGTGGTTATAATGGTCGTTATAGTGGTTATAATGGTCGTTATAGTGGTTATAATGGTCGTTATAGTGGCTATTATGGTTGTTATAGTGGTTATAATAGTTGTTATAATGGTTATAATGGTTGTTGTATTGGTTATAATGGTCGTTATACTGCTGATAATGGTCGTTATAGTGGTGATAATGGTCGTTATAGTGCTGATAATGGTCGTTGTAGTGCAGATAATTGTCGTTATAGTGGTGATAATGGTTGTTATAGTGGTTATAATGGTTGTTGTAATGGTTATAACGGTTGTTATAGTGGTGACAATGGTCGTTATAGTGGTTATAATGGTCGTTATAGTGGTTATAATGGTCGTTATAGTGGTTATAATGGCCGTTATAGTGGCTATTATGGTTGTTATAGTGGTTATAATAGTTGTTATAATGGTTATAATGGTTGTTGTATTGGTTATAATGGTCGTTATACTGGTGATAATGGTCGTTATAGTGGTGATAATGGTCGTTATAGTGCTGATAATGGTCGTTGTAGTGCAGATAATTGTCGTTATAGTGGTGATAATGGTTGTTATAGTGGTTATAATGGTTGTTATAGTGGTTATAATCGTTGTTACAGTGGTGATAATGGTTGTGACAGGGGTGATAATGGTTGTGACAGTGGTGATAATGGTTGTCAACGTGGTTATAATGGTTGTCATAGTGGCTCTAGTGGTTGTTATAGTGGTTGTAATGGTTGTTATACTGGTTGTACTGGCTGTTATAGTCGTTATAATGGTTGTTACAGTGGTTATAATGGTTGTTGTATTGGTTATAATGGTTGTTGTAATGGTTATAACGGTTGTTATAGTGGTGACAATGGTCGTTATAGTGGTTATAATGGTCGTTATAGTGGTTATAATGGTCGTTATAGTGGTTATAATGGTCGTTATAGTGGTTATAATGGTCGTTATAGTGGCTATTATGGTTGTTATAGTGGTTATAATAGTTGTTATAATGGTTATAATGGTTGTTGTATTGGTTATAATGGTCGTTATACTGGTGATAATGGTCGTTATAGTGGTGATAATGGTCGTTATAGTGCTGATAATGGTCGTTGTAGTGCAGATAATTGTCGTTATAGTGGTGATAATGTTTGTTATAGTGGTTATAATGGTTGTTACAGTGGTGATAATGGTTGTGACAGGGGTGATAATGGTTGTGACAGTGGTGATAATGGTTGTCATAGTGGTTATAATGGTTGTCATAGTGGCTCTAGTGGTTGTTATAGTGGTTGTAATGGTTGTTATACAGGGTGTACTGGTTGTTATATTGGTTATAATGGTTGTTGTAATGGTTATAATTGTTGTCATAGTGGTGACAATGGTCGTTATAGTGGTTATAATGGTCGTTATAGCGGTTATAATGGTCGTTATAGTGGCTATAATAGTTGTTATAGTGGTTATAATAGTTGTTATAGTAGTTATAATGGTTGTTGTATTGGTTATAATGGTCGATATAGTGGTGATAATGGTCGTTATAGTGGTGATAATGGTCGTTATAGTGGTGATAATAGTCGTTATAGTGGTGATAATGGTCGTTGTAGTGGTGATATTGGTTGTTACAGTCGTGATAATGGTTGGTACAGTGGTGATAATGGTTGTCATAGTGGTTTTAATGGTTGTCATAGTGGTTTTAATGGTTGTCGTAGTGGTTGTAATGGCCATTATAGTGGCTATAATGGTTGTGATAGTGGTTATAATGGTTGTTATAGTGGTTATAATGGTTGTTGTAGTGGTTATAATGGTCGTCATAGTGGTGATAATGGTCGTTATAGTGCTGATAATGGTCGTTATAGTGCTGATAATGGTCGTTATAGTGGTGATAATGGTCGTTATGGTGCTGATAATGGTCATTATAGTGGTGATAATAGTCGTTATAGTGGTGATAATGGTCGTTATAGTGGTGATAATGGTTGTTATAGTGGTTATAATGGTTGTTATAGTGGTGATGATGGTTGTTATAGTGGTGATAATGGTTGTCATAGTGGTTTTAATGGTTGTCGTAGTGGTTGTAATGGTCGTTATACTGGTTGTAATGGTTGTCATAGTGGTTATAATGGCCATTATAGTGGCTATAATGGTTGTGATAGTGGTTATAATGGTCGTTATAGTGGTTATAATGGTCGTTATAGTGGTTATAATGGTCGTTATAGTGGTTATAATGGTCGTTATAGTGGTTATAATGGTCGTTATAGTGGCTATTATGGTTGTTATAGTGGTTATAATAGTTGTTATAATGGTTATAATGGTTGTTGTATTGGTTATAATGGTCGTTATACTGCTGATAATGGTCGTTATAGTGGTGATAATGGTCGTTATAGTGCTGATAATGGTCGTTGTAGTGCAGATAATTGTCGTTATAGTGGTGATAATGGTTGTTATAGTGGATATAATGGTTGTTGTAATGGTTATAACGGTTGTTATAGTGGTGACAATGGTCGTTATAGTGGTTATAATGGTCGTTATAGTGGTTATAATGGTCGTTATAGTGGTTATAATGGCCGTTATAGTGGCTATTATGGTTGTTATAGTGGTCATAATAGTTGTTATAATGGTTATAATGGTTGTTGTATTGGTTATAATGGTCGTTATACTGGTGATAATGGTCGTTATAGTGGTGATAATGGTCGTTATAGTGCTGATAATGGTCGTTGTAGTGCAGATAATTGTCGTTATAGTGGTGATAATGGTTGTTATAGTGGTTATAATGGTTGTTATAGTGGTTATAATCGTTGTTACAGTGGTGATAATGGTTGTGACAGGGGTGATAATGGTTGTGACAGTGGTGATAATGGTTGTCAACGTGGTTATAATGGTTGTCATAGTGGCTCTAGTGGTTGTTATAGTGGTTGTAATGGTTGTTATACTGGTTGTACTGGCTGTTATAGTCGTTATAATGGTTGTTACAGTGGTTATAATGGTTGTTGTATTGGTTATAATGGTTGTTGTAATGGTTATAACGGTTGTTATAGTGGTGACAATGGTCGTTATAGTGGTTATAATGGTCGTTATAGTGGTTATAATGGTCGTTATAGTGGTTATAATGGTCGTTATAGTGGTTATAATGGTCGTTATAGTGGCTATTATGGTTGTTATAGTGGTTATAATAGTTGTTATAATGGTTATAATGGTTGTTGTATTGGTTATAATGGTCGTTATACTGGTGATAATGGTCGTTATAGTGGTGATAATGGTCGTTATAGTGCTGATAATGGTCGTTGTAGTGCAGATAATTGTCGTTATAGTGGTGATAATGTTTGTTATAGTGGTTATAATGGTTGTTACAGTGGTGATAATGGTTGTGACAGGGGTGATAATGGTTGTGACAGTGGTGATAATGGTTGTCATAGTGGTTATAATGGTTGTCATAGTGGCTCTAGTGGTTGTTATAGTGGTTGTAATGCTTGTTATACAGGGTGTACTGGTTGTTATATTGGTTATAATGGTTGTTGTAATGGTTATAATTGTTGTCATAGTGGTGACAATGGTCGTTATAGTGGTTATAATGGTCGTTATAGCGGTTATAATGGTCGTTATAGTGGCTATAATAGTTGTTATAGTGGTTATAATAGTTGTTATAGTAGTTATAATGGTTGTTGTATTGGTTATAATGGTCGATATAGTGGTGATAATGGTCGTTATAGTGCTGATACTGGTCGCTATAGTGGTGATAATGGTCGTTATAGTGCTGATAATGGTCGTTATAGTGCTGATAATTGTCGTTATAGTGGTGATAATGGTTGTTATAGTGGTAATAATGGTCGTTACAGTGCTGATAATGGATGTTTTAGTGGTGATAAAGGATGTTTTAGTCGTGATAATGGTTGTTACAGTGGTCATAATGGTTGTTAGAGTGGTGATAATGGTTGTGACAGTGGTGATAATGGTTGTCATAGTGGTTATAATGGTTGTCATAGTGGCTCTAGTGGTCGTTATAGTGGTTATAATGGTCGTTATAGTGGTGATAATGGCCACTATTGTGGTTATAATGGTCGTTATAGTGCTGATAATGGTCGCTATAGTGGTGATAATGGTCGTTATAGTGGTTATAATGGTCGTTATAGTGGTGATAATGGTTGTTATAGTGGTTATAATGGTTGTTATAGCGGTGATGATGGTTGTTATAGTGGTGGTAATGGTTGTCATAGTGGTTGTAATGGTCGTTATACTGGTTGTAATGGTTGTCATAGTGGTTATAATGGCTATTATAGTGGCTATAATGGTTGTGATTGTGGTTATAATGGTCGTTATAGTGGCTATTATGGTTGTTATAGTGGTTATAATAGTTGTTATAATGGTTATAATGGTTGTTGTATTGGTTATAATGGTCGTTATACTGGTGATAATGGTCGTTATAGTGGTGATAATGGTCGTTATAGTGCTGATAATGGTCGTTGTAGTGCAGATAATTGTCGTTATAGTGGTGATAATGTTTGTTATAGTGGTTATAATGGTTGTTACAGTGGTGATAATGGTTGTGACAGGGGTGATAATGGTTGTGACAGTGGTGATAATGGTTGTCATAGTGGTTATAATGGTTGTCATAGTGGCTCTAGTGGTTGTTATAGTGGTTGTAATGGTTGTTATACAGGGTGTACTGGTTGTTATATTGGTTATAATGGTTGTTGTAATGGTTATAATTGTTGTCATAGTGGTGACAATGGTCGTTATAGTGGTTATAATGGTCGTTATAGCGGTTATAATGGTCGTTATAGTGGCTATAATAGTTGTTATAGTGGTTATAATAGTTGTTATAGTAGTTATAATGGTTGTTGTATTGGTTATAATGGTCGATATAGTGGTGATAATGGTCGTTATAGTGGTGATAATGGTCGTTATAGTGGTGATAATAGTCGTTATAGTGGTGATAATGGTCGTTGTAGTGGTGATATTGGTTGTTACAGTCGTGATAATGGTTGGTACAGTGGTGATAATGGTTGTCATAGTGGTTTTAATGGTTGTCATAGTGGTTTTAATGGTTGTCGTAGTGGTTGTAATGGCCATTATAGTGGCTATAATGGTTGTGATAGTGGTTATAATGGTTGTTATAGTGGTTATAATGGTTGTTGTAGTGGTTATAATGGTCGTCATAGTGGTGATAATGGTCGTTATAGTGCTGATAATGGTCGTTATAGTGCTGATAATGGTCGTTATAGTGGTGATAATGGTCGTTATGGTGCTGATAATGGTCATTATAGTGGTGATAATAGTCGTTATAGTGGTGATAATGGTCGTTATAGTGGTGATAATGGTTGTTATAGTGGTTATAATGGTTGTTATAGTGGTGATGATGGTTGTTATAGTGGTGATAATGGTTGTCATAGTGGTTTTAATGGTTGTCGTAGTGGTTGTAATGGTCGTTATACTGGTTGTAATGGTTGTCATAGTGGTTATAATGGCCATTATAGTGGCTATAATGGTTGTGATAGTGGTTATAATGGTCGTTATAGTGGTTATAATGGTCGTTATAGTGGTTATAATGGTCGTTATAGTGGTTATAATGGTCGTTATAGTGGTTATAATGGTCGTTATAGTGGCTATTATGGTTGTTATAGTGGTTATAATAGTTGTTATAATGGTTATAATGGTTGTTGTATTGGTTATAATGGTCGTTATACTGCTGATAATGGTCGTTATAGTGGTGATAATGGTCGTTATAGTGCTGATAATGGTCGTTGTAGTGCAGATAATTGTCGTTATAGTGGTGATAATGGTTGTTATAGTGGATATAATGGTTGTTGTAATGGTTATAACGGTTGTTATAGTGGTGACAATGGTCGTTATAGTGGTTATAATGGTCGTTATAGTGGTTATAATGGTCGTTATAGTGGTTATAATGGCCGTTATAGTGGCTATTATGGTTGTTATAGTGGTCATAATAATTGTTATAATGGTTATAATGGTTGTTGTATTGGTTATAATGGTCGTTATACTGGTGATAATGGTCGTTATAGTGGTGATAATGGTCGTTATAGTGCTGATAATGGTCGTTGTAGTGCAGATAATTGTCGTTATAGTGGTGATAATGGTTGTTATAGTGGTTATAATGGTTGTTATAGTGGTTATAATCGTTGTTACAGTGGTGATAATGGTTGTGACAGGGGTGATAATGGTTGTGACAGTGGTGATAATGGTTGTCAACGTGGTTATAATGGTTGTCATAGTGGCTCTAGTGGTTGTTATAGTGGTTGTAATGGTTGTTATACTGGTTGTACTGGCTGTTATAGTCGTTATAATGGTTGTTACAGTGGTTATAATGGTTGTTGTATTGGTTATAATGGTTGTTGTAATGGTTATAACGGTTGTTATAGTGGTGACAATGGTCGTTATAGTGGTTATAATGGTCGTTATAGTGGTTATAATGGTCGTTATAGTGGTTATAATGGTCGTTATAGTGGTTATAATGGTCGTTATAGTGGCTATTATGGTTGTTATAGTGGTTATAATAGTTGTTATAATGGTTATAATGGTTGTTGTATTGGTTATAATGGTCGTTATACTGGTGATAATGGTCGTTATAGTGGTGATAATGGTCGTTATAGTGCTGATAATGGTCGTTGTAGTGCAGATAATTGTCGTTATAGTGGTGATAATGTTTGTTATAGTGGTTATAATGGTTGTTACAGTGGTGATAATGGTTGTGACAGGGGTGATAATGGTTGTGACAGTGGTGATAATGGTTGTCATAGTGGTTATAATGGTTGTCATAGTGGCTCTAGTGGTTGTTATAGTGGTTGTAATGCTTGTTATACAGGGTGTACTGGTTGTTATATTGGTTATAATGGTTGTTGTAATGGTTATAATTGTTGTCATAGTGGTGACAATGGTCGTTATAGTGGTTATAATGGTCGTTATAGCGGTTATAATGGTCGTTATAGTGGCTATAATAGTTGTTATAGTGGTTATAATAGTTGTTATAGTAGTTATAATGGTTGTTGTATTGGTTATAATGGTCGATATAGTGGTGATAATGGTCGTTATAGTGCTGATACTGGTCGCTATAGTGGTGATAATGGTCGTTATAGTGCTGATAATGGTCGTTATAGTGCTGATAATTGTCGTTATAGTGGTGATAATGGTTGTTATAGTGGTAATAATGGTCGTTACAGTGCTGATAATGGATGTTTTAGTGGTGATAAAGGATGTTTTAGTCGTGATAATGGTTGTTACAGTGGTCATAATGGTTGTTAGAGTGGTGATAATGGTTGTGACAGTGGTGATAATGGTTGTCATAGTGGTTATAATGGTTGTCATAGTGGCTCTAGTGGTCGTTATAGTGGTTATAATGGTCGTTATAGTGGTGATAATGGCCACTATTGTGGTTATAATGGTCGTTATAGTGCTGATAATGGTCGCTATAGTGGTGATAATGGTCGTTATAGTGGTTATAATGGTCGTTATAGTGGTGATAATGGTTGTTATAGTGGTTATAATGGTTGTTATAGCGGTGATGATGGTTGTTATAGTGGTGGTAATGGTTGTCATAGTGGTTTTAATGGTTGTCGTAGTGGTTGTAATGGTCGTTATACTGGTTGTAATGGTTGTCATAGTGGTTATAATGGCTATTATAGTGGCTATAATGGTTGTGATTGTGGTTATAATGGTTGTTATAGTGGTTATAATGGTTGTTGTATTGGTTATAATGGTCGTTATAGTGGTGATAATGGTTGTCATAGTGGTCATAATGGTTGCTATAGTGGTGATAATGGATGTTATAGTGCTGATAATGGTTGTTATATTGGTGATAATGGTCGTTATGGTGCTGATAATGGTCGTTATATTGGTTATAATGGTTGTTGTAGTGGTTATAATGGTTATGATGGTTGTTATAGTGGTGATGATGGTTGTTATAGTGGCGATAATGGTTGTCATAGTGGTTTTAATGGTTGTCGTAGTGGTTGTAATGGCCATTATAGTGGCTAGAATGGTTGTGATAGTGGTTATAATGGTTGCTATACTGGTTATAATGGTTGTTGTAGTGGTTATAATGGTCGTTATAGTGGTGATAATGGTCGTTATAGTGGTGATAATGGTCGTTATAGTGCTGATAATGGTCGTTATAGTGGTGATAATGGTCGTTATGGTGCTGATAATGGTCGTTATAGTGGTGATAATAGTCGTTATAGTGGTGATAATGGTCGTTATAGTGGTGATAATGGTTGTTATAGTGGTTATAATGGTTGTTATAGTGGTGATGATGGTTGTTATAGTGGTGATAATGGTTGTCATAGTGGTTTTAATGGTTGTCGTAGTGGTTGTAATGGTCGTTATACTGGTTGTAATGGTTGTCATAGTGGTTATAATGGCCATTATAGTGGCTATAATGGTTGTGATAGTGGTTATAATGGTCGTTATAGTGGTTATAATGGTCGTTATAGTGGTTATAATGGTCGTTATAGTGGCTATTATGGTTGTTATAGTGGTTATAATAGTTGTTATAATGGTTATAATGGTTGTTGTATTGGTTATAATGGTCGTTATACTGCTGATAATGGTCGTTATAGTGGTGATAATGGTCGTTATAGTGCTGATAATGGTCGTTGTAGTGCAGATAATTGTCGTTATAGTGGTGATAATGGTTGTTATAGTGGTTATAATGGTTGTTGTAATGGTTATAACGGTTGTTATAGTGGTGACAATGGTCGTTATAGTGGTTATAATGGTCGTTATAGTGGTTATAATGGTCGTTATAGTGGTTATAATGGTCGTTATAGTGGCTATTATGGTTGTTATAGTGGTTATAATAGTTGTTATAATGGTTATAATGGTTGTTGTATTGGTTATAATGGTGGTTATAGTGGTGACAATGGTCGTTATAATGGTGATAATGTTCGCTATACTGGTTATAATGGTCGTTGTATTGGTTATAATGGTGGTTATAGTGGTGACAATGGTCGTTATAGTGGTGATAATGGTTGTTATAGTGGTTATAATGGTTGTTATAGTGGTGATGATGGTTGTTATAGTGGTGGTAATGGTTGTCATAGTGGTTTTAATGGTTGTCGTAGTGGTTGTAATGGTCGTTCTACTGGTTGTAATGGTTGTCATAGTGGTTATAATGGCTATTATAGTGGCTATAATAGTTGTGATTGTGGTTATAATGGTTGTTATAGTGGTTATAATGGTTGTTGTATTGGCTATAATGGTCGTTATAGTGGTGATAATGGTTGTCATAATGGTCATAATGGTTGCTATAGTGGTGATAATGGATGTTATAGTGCTGATAATGGTTGTTATATTGGTGATAATGGTCGTCATGGTGCTGATAATGGTCGTTATATTGGTTATAATGGTTGTTGTAGTGGTTATAATGGTTGTTATAATGGTTATGATGGTTGTTATAGTGGTGATAATGGTCGTTATAGTGGTGATAATGGTCGTTATAGTGGTGATAATGGTCGTTATAGTGGTGATAATAGTCGTTATAGTGGTGATAATGGTCGTTGTAGTGGTGATATTGGTTGTTACAGTCGTAATAATGGTTGGTACAGTGGTGATAATGGTTGTCATAGTGCTTATAATGGTTGTCATAGTGGCTCTAGTCGTTGTTATAGTGGTTGTAATGGTTGTTATAGTTGTTATAATGGTTGTTATAGTGGTTATTATAGTTGTTATAGTGGTTATAATGGTTGTTATATTGGTTATAATGGTTGTTGTAATGGTTATAATGGTTGTTATAGTGGTGACAATGGTCGTTATAGTGGTGATAATGGTCCTTATGGTGGTTATAATGGTCGTTGTATTGGTTATAATGGTGGTTATAGTGGTGACAATGGTTGTTATAGTGGTGATAATGGTTGTTATAATGGTTATAATGGTTGTTATAGTGGTGATGATGGTTGTTATAGTGGTGATGATGGTCGTTGTAGTGCTTATAGTGGTTGTCATAGAGGCTCTAGTGATTGTTATAGTGGTTGTAATGGTTGTTATACTGGTTGTACTGGTTGTTATAGTGGTTATAATGGTTGTTATAGTGGTGATGATGGTCGTTATGGTGGTGATAATGGTTGTTATAGTGGTTATAGTGGTTGTTATAGTGGTGATAATGGTCGTTATAGTGGTCTTAATGGATGTCATAGTGGTTGTAATGGTTGTCATGGTGGTTGTAATGGTTGTCATAGTGGTTTTAATGGTTGTCGTAGTGGTTGTAATGGTCGTTATACTGGTTGTAATGGTTGTCATAGTGGTTATAATGGCTATTATAGTGGCTATAATGGTTGTGATTGTGGTTATAATGGTTGTTACAGTGGTTATAATGGTTGTTGTATTGGTTATAATGGTTGTTGTAATGGTTATAACGGTTGTTATAGTGGTGACAATGGTCGTTATAGTGGTTATAATGGTCGTTATAGTGGTTATAATGGTCGTTATAGTGGTTATAATGGTCGTTATAGTGGCTATAATGGTCGTTATAGTGGTGATAATGGTTGTCATAATGGTCATAATGGTTGCTATAGTGGTGATAATGGATGTTATAGTGCTGATAATGGTTGTTATATTGGTGATAATGGTCGTCATGGTGCTGATAATGGTCGTTATATTGGTTATAATGGTTGTTGTAGTGGTTATAATGGTTGTTATAATGGTTATGATGGTTGTTATAGTGGTGATAATGGTCGTTATAGTGGTGATAATGGTCGTTATAGTGGTGATAATAGTCGTTATAGTGGTGATAATGGTCGTTGTATTGGTTATAATGGTGGTTATAGTGGTGACAATGGTCGTTATAGTGGTGATAATGGTCGTTATACTGGTTATAATGGTCGTTGTATTGGTTATAATGGTGGTTACAGTGGTGACAATGGTCGTTATAGTGGTCATAATGGTCGTTATGGTGCTGATAATGGTCGTTATAGTGGTGATAATGGTCGTTATAGTGGTGATAATGGTCGTTATAGTGCTGCTAATGGTCGTTATAGTGGTGATAATGGTCGTTATGGTGCTGATAATGGTCGTTATAGTGGTGATAATGGTCGTTATACTGGATATAATGGTGGTTGTATTGGTTATAATGGTGGTTATAGTGGTGACAATGGTCGTTATAGTGGTGATAATGGTTGTTATAGTAGTTATAATGGTTGTTATAGTGGTGATGATGGTTGTTATAGTGGCGATAATGGTTGTCATAGTGGTTTTAATGGTTGTCGTAGTGGTTGTAATGGCCATTATAGTGGCTAGAATGGTTGTGATAGTGGTTATAATGGTTGCTATAGTGGTTATAATGGTTGTTGTAGTGGTTATAATGGTCGTTATAGTGGTGATAATGGTCGTTATAGTGGTGATAATGGTCGTTATAGTGCTGATAATGGTCGTTATAGTGGTGATAATGGTCGTTATGGTGCTGATAATGGTCGTTATAGTGGTGATAATAGTCGTTATAGTGGTGATAATGGTCGTTATAGTGGTGATAATGGTTGTTATAGTGGTTATAATGGTTGTTATAGTGGTGATGATGGTTGTTATAGTGGTGATAATGGTTGTCATAGTGGTTTTAATGGTTGTCGTAGTGGTTGTAATGGTCGTTATACTGGTTGTAATGGTTGTCATAGTGGTTATAATGGCCATTATAGTGGCTATAATGGTTGTGATAGTGGTTATAATAGTCGTTATAGTGGTTATAATGGTCGTTATAGTGGTTATAATGGTCGTTATAGTGGCTATTATGGTTGTTATAGTGGTTATAATAGTTGTTATAATGGTTATAATGGTTGTTGTATTGGTTATAATGGTCGTTATACTGCTGATAATGGTCGTTATAGTGGTGATAATGGTCGTTATAGTGCTGATAATGGTCGTTGTAGTGCAGATAATTGTCGTTATAGTGGTGATAATGGTTGTTATAGTGGTT